>BTPG01000001.1:333059150-333074150 GCA_036245525.1 Semisulcospira habei | reverse complement strand
AAAAGAAATATCCAGGAAATGAAACTCATAGCACAACAGTTTTGTTACGTTTGTCATGCATTTTTTCCCACCAGAACCAACTCTTTTTCTTTACATATTTTTTACACTTGGGAGTCACATTTTTGGTCTGGATTAAAAAAAAAAAAAAAGAAGAAGAAGAAGAAACAGATGGACCGATTCAGTTCATGTACATAGCTGTACTTTTATACATTTACTACTACAATCTAGTCATGATTTTTTTTCAATCTGTCTCAGTGTGTTTATATATCCAACAACGATAATGCTGTATAGAAAACAATGCAGAAAAACTCACAGAATCGGAAGGGGATGTCAGCCCGACACTTTCCAATAGGCCGAAGATCGTAATAGCGCTGATGTGACACTGGGTTATTGGTCTTGAGACAGCAGAACTCGTAACCCAGTTTGTCCTCCTCATAGTGGTTGGTCCATAGCTCGTGGTAAACAGGATTGTATGCAAGGGCTGATCCCGCAAATGGAGCGTCCATGTTCAGTCTCTGGTATCTTAATGAGTCCCTAGTGTCATTCCAGTAGCAGCATTCCTGATGAAATACACCAACATTCCATTCAAAATGCGTCCCATAATGAAACCATTTGGGTGTTGGTATCGGTTTTAGTCCTGATGACTCCTGCAGGAATCATCGCGACTAAACCACTACCGACACCCAAAGGGTTAATGCGCGCATACTTTACCTATTAGTAGCGTGCTCGGCGAGAATCCCTCCCCTGGTACTGTACGAACATTTTTGCTCCTGAAGTCTTGGTTCATTCAACGACCAAACGCCAACACCGACCAAGAAACATGGATACAAATTGGTCGCAGTAAGAGGCGTATATCCTCATGAGCCCCCGCTGTCGCAGGGTCAAGAGGATTTATGTCTCTTGCAGGTGGATTGGTGTGGACTTTTTTTTTTTTTTTTTTTTTTTTTTTGGGGGGGGGGGGGGGGGCAGTAAAGGGGTTAAGTCCAGGTATGTAAGTCAGTAACTAACTAACTCAGTAAATATGTTACGTTTGTGGCTGTGTTATTCTTTTAGGGCATGTGTGTATTGATCATAGGAAAAATCCGATGTTCAATTGCGTTATTTTCGATAAGAGTTAGGTACCTTTTTAAGTATGATTCTTTTTCTTTTGCATGGAGAATTGCGATCGAGTTTTGTTGTGTAGCTATAATGGTGCATATTTCGCTACATTGTTGCAAAGTCTGACCTAGTTTAACTCGGAAAGGGTCTGGAAAGGGCGCGATTATTCTAGTGACCTCAAATATGACGTTACAGTTTTGTAGTGCACATGTTGGCTACATTTCGCCACATTTATGGAATGCGCCTAGATGTTAGCGAAAGATTGTACTTAGGTCTAGAGCGTTCTTTTTAATGAATATAAATGAATTTTCTTTTCTGATTGGTTGAGTTGTGTAATTTGCCGGATTGTTCTGGAATTGAGCTGCAATAGTATAAAAGAGCGTGTTAGGAATTATGTGCGTGCATTGTATGGGAGACGCAGCGTATCAGAATTATGAATGCATTGCAGAGAGACAGTGCATCAATGTGTGGATTCGTTTGTGGATGCTTTGTGCTGAGATTGCATCGAGAGAATAAAATATTGTGGATGCATTGTAGAGAGAATGCATGGGTGACACAGCGTATCCGACTTGTGTGTATGCATCGTGAGAAGAAAATATTGTGGATGCATTGTTGAGAGAATATTATGGGAGACGCAGTGTATCAGAATTGTGGATGCTTTGTGCTGAAATTGCATCGTGAGAATAAAATATTGTGAATGCGTTGTAGAGAGAATGTATGGGAGATGCAGTGTATCAGAATTGAGGATGCATTGTAGAGAGATAGTGTACCAAAGTGTGGATGCATTTGTAGATGCTTTGTGCTGAGATTGCATCGAGAGAATAAAATATTGTGGATGCATTGTAGAGAGAATGCATGGGTGACACAGCGTATCCGACTTGTGTGTATGCATTGTGTTGAGACTGCATCGTGAGAAGAAAATATTGTGGATGCATTGTTGAGAGAATATTATGGGAGATGCAGTGTATCAGAATTGTGGATGCTTTGTGCTGAAATTGCATCGTGAGAATAAAATATTGTGAATGCGTTGTAGAGAAAATGTATGGGAGATGCAGTGTATCAGAATTGAGGATTCATTGTAGAGAGATAGTGTACCAAAGTGTGGATGCATTTGTAGATGCTTTGTGCTGAGATTGCATCGTGAGAAAAATATTGATGGAACTGTTACTCCAGGGTGGTCTACAACCTTGTGCCACGTGTGACGAGTTGCAACTGAGTGAGGTTTCTTTACAAGAACCCTACGTGAGTGTGTCTGGTGTGATTGCATCATACTACGGCAACGACTACCGCGTAACAAAATAATATAATATGTACTACTTTCTACTAACTAAATAACTATGTAAATAACACGTACTACCTTTCTACTAACTAAGTAAATAACATGTACTACCTTGCTAATAACTAACTAACAAACTAAGTAAATAACATGTACTACCTTTTTACTAACAAACTAAGTAAATAACATGTAATACCTTTCTACTAACATACTAAGCAAATACCATGTACTACCTTTCTACTAACAAACTAAGTAAATACCATGTACTACCTTTCTACTAACAAACTAAGTAAATAACGTGTACTACCTTTCTACTAACAAACTAAGTAAATAACATGTACTACCTTTCTAGTAACAAACTAAGTAAATAACATGTACTACCTTGCTACTAACTAACTAAGTAAATAACATGTACTAGCTTTCTACTAACAAGCTAACTAAGTAAATATCATGTACTACCTTTCTACTAACAAACTAAGTAAATAACATGAACTATCTTTCTACTAACAAAGTATAGAACATGTACTAAGTAACTAAGTAAATAACATAATCTACATTTCTACTAACTAACTAAGTAAATAACACGTACTACCTTTCCAAAGGGATAGAACGGTCGGCTGTTGGCCCTGTTCAGGCCGTAACAGACGGTCTTGACTGTATTGTTATGCCGACTGTGGATCCACATGAAGTTAGTTCTCCGCCCAACGTCCTGTAACGAACATGGACATTCGGGCAAGCTGGCAAAGCCCGCGGCTCGGGTGTCATTGCTGTTACTATTTCTGTTGAACCAGTTCAGACAAAGCTGATCTGCCGTTGGGGCAATCTCACCCACCTTGTAGATCCAGATACCCTTACGACCTGGAAGTAAAATAAAATCCATACCAAACAATGACAGCTACGCGTGTAAAAGTGGTAATATGCAGGAAAACAACAACATGAACAATAAAATCATGTTGAGAGGCAAAAACAAAATCATAAGCGAACTGCATGCACAACTGACAAAACGCACACAATGTAAGGAAAGAAACTGCGTTTTTAAGTCTTGCGCCATTGAGACTGTGGGTGTGGCACTTAACCCCTTGACTGCCGAGAAAAAAATGAACACGATCCAGCTGCAAGAGACATAGATCCTCATGAGCCCCCGCGACTGCGGGATCTCAGGAAGATCTATGCCTCTTTCTTAGACCAATTTGTAACCACGCTTCTTAGACGGTTTTAGCGTTTGTTCATTGAGTGAACACAGATTTCAGAAACAATAATGTACATGTAGTGGCACGGAAGGCGTCAAAGCGTCGGACGGCCTAGTTAAACGCGCGCGCAGTCCGGATGAATCATTTGAATTCCGCCGTTGCCGGTCCCAAGCCGGCCCCATATGAGAAAGGAGGAGGGAACAACACCTACGCCAAAACTACAACTGAAGAAAACTACGCCACAACTGCTGAAAACCACGCCAAGACTGCTAGTCCCCGATCACTTTTATTGCCAGTGGGACAGTAAACCGGAACAAAGCAAGCATGAATCATTTTAATCCTAGCCGTCAGCGCGAAAGCATAACGCAGCCTGCTCTAGATCTAAACCGAACGTAGGCCTACACTTTCGGGAACCGACCCTTTAAATGAAACTTTCCCTTTAAATTGTATGTTCTCTAGCTGCGAGTGGAGTATTAGTTCGTTAGGTTTCCTGTTGGCCTAGCTAGTTAATTGAAGTTCTGCATACTTACTGGAAGCAAGTTTACTAGGGTTCGGGCGTGCCTGTGAAACATACCTGTATTTCCTGTCAGCGTGTCAATGACGTAGGCTTTGGCCGTCCGGGAGTATATGTTCTGTTGGTAGTTGCTCTCTATGCCGTTCGACGCACCTATGATTACGTATGACCAACTGCCACGATACCTCCACGTCATCCCACCAGCCATGTAGTACACAAGAACGTATGATGTTTGACCGTCAGTGACGAGCAGAAGTTGGAACGTCGCTTCGCCGTCCTCCTGTGTGTATATATATATATATATATATATATATATATATATATATATATATATATTATATATATATATATATATATATATATATATATATATATATATATATATATATATATATATATATATATATATATATATAAATAACACACAACAAAAAAAAGGAAAGAGAGGGGGCGCTAAGAAAGTAACTGGAAGCAATGGATATGGAAGCCCCCCCCCCCCCCCCTGAAGCGGGGCGTATCATATATCCCACTGTTCCAGCCACTCAGTGCATGGAAATTTAAATCTAGGTCCCCCCGAGGGGGTCCAGATATTTAGCCGGTGTGGACAGCTGTTTCGGTCTTGGCGACCTCTTCAGCACACCATCGGCAATACTGGAGGAGGCAGGAATTTCTACCTACCTGCAATGACAGCCACATTTTACTGTGGTGTCTGCAGGGGCATACATTCCATGCCACCACCTAGAGTCAAAATTCCATGCACCCTAAAAGATAACCTACCAAAAGGGGGGAAGGGGTTGCAGTCGATATTGTAGTAATAAATGAAAAGAAAAGGGGAGAATGCCAGTGCTAATATTTTAGGAAGGTTACAAAGTAAAGTAGGTAATAGCACTGTCAGGGGAGAGAAGTGTGCATGATCGACCAGTGATCATAGATCTACTGTGGCCAAAGCACACAAAAAAAAGATAGGAAAGAGAGGGGGCGCTAAGAAAGTGACTGGAAGCAATGCATATGGAAGCCCCCTCGAAGGGGGGCGTATCACATATCCCACTGTTCCAGCCACTCAGTGCATGGAAATTTAATCTAGGTCACCGTGAGGGGACCTAGATTTAAAATATATATATATATATATATATATATATATTATATATATATATATATATATATATATATATATATATATATATATATTTGTTTTCCTCCCTACGTCACACGACCAGTCACTTTAGCGCAAACCGTACCATGTGACCGTGTTATAAAAAAACCCTTTTGTAGCCCTCTCGATGACGAATCTTGGATGCCAGTTTTGTTCTAAAAAAGATCGCCAAACGTTCTAAAGTACAAAGTTACGTAGTGTTGTTCGAAACAACAAGCACACTCAGTACTGGAGACGGCAACGTCATGACATATTTTAAATTACGTCATAAGTCTATTATGTATAAAGGTATACTCCTTTGATGTCAGTCATGTCTGGCGTGATCCAGGTCGCAAGATGTCTTCTTGATTTCTTTTACGAAAATAGTGGAGGAATGAAAACAAATACGTTAGGTTCGCTGCTTTGACCCTTGTAGGCCTTCGGGAGGCCAAAGGCACCATTGCATATATATTAGACTTACTGTTCCGAAAACAGATTGACAAAGACAGTTCAAGGGTGGTGCCAGAACAGCTTTGCGCCTCTAGGCGCAAAGCTGTTTTGGCACCACCCTTGAACGATCATCGTGCATCATTGGCTGTAGGGAACCTATTTTTACGTACATTTTCTGGTCTGTAATCACGGGTAGAATAGCGTCCCTGTTTGACTCTGTCCCACGTGACCACGAGAGCCATTGTGGCGCTAAAGACACTCGAAGAGGTAAACTCTTGAACCGTACGTGTGATGTTCTTCAGCACGTCAGACTCACTGATCTTCCCTTCGTATACGTTGTAGTAGATTCCTGAAAGAATGAAAGTTGTTCGTTATTTATTTAACAGGTTGAGGCAGGAAAATCTGTTTTCGCGATGTGTAGCCTCGTATACATAAAATACACACTGACGAGCACTCAATATGCGGCAACATTCGAGTCATCAGAAAACCTTAATTTTTCCGATGACTCGAATGATGTTGCATTTCGACGACATTTGAGACATCGGAAAACTCAAGTTTTTTTTCCGATGACTCGAATGAAGTTGCACTTCTTTTGCTCGTCAGTATATACTGATTACTGTAAAATAAGATGGTTGCTTGTCCAGTTTGAAACATTTAGTAAACCGTTTTGTGACTCTTCTTTCTGTGTTTACGGTCTCCGAAAAAAAGGACAAAGACAATTTGCGAACATTTTTGTTTTGTTACATCTTGTTCGTTTGTCCAAGTTTGGTTATCGGCAGCGGCTTTTGCCGCGATGATTCCTGTAGGGATCATCACGACAAAACTGCTACCGACAGACAAAATTTAAAACTTTCGACATGAAGCTTTTTGACGCCAAGCGCCGTGTGTGTGTGTGTGTGTGTGTGTGTGTGTGTGTGTGTGTGTGTGTGTGTGTGTGTGTGTGTGTGTGTGTGTGTGTGTGTGTGTGTGTGTGTGTGTGTGTGTGTGTGGTGTGTGTGTGTGTATGTGTGTGTGTGTGTGTGTGTGTGTGTGTGTGTGTGTGTGTGTGTGTGTGTGTGTGTGTGTGACAGCGACTAGAGCCCGCATTTGAGGACGGACTAGCTTGAAATTGTACGATATTGTCCCTAAAAGAATAATCTCGAAGTAGTTTTATTTTACATTTTTTGATTAAGATGCTCATTGGCGAGAAAATGGCCGTTTCACAAAAACCGGCTGATCCACAATGGAGTCCGTAATTTTTTATTTATTTTTTTAAATTTTACTAGATATTTGCATATCGCTAGATAAAAGGAAGGCATTGAATGATTTCGTTAACCAGCATTGTACCTAACTTTTTGACTGATAATTAATTTTGTATAAATTTGTTTTCACGTTTTTTTTCTGGAATTATTTGGGATTATTCTTAAAACAATTGAATCTTTTTACGCACCCCCCCCCCCCAACAAAAACAACAACAACAACAAAAAAACAAAACACAAAAACAACAACAACAAAAACAAAAAAACAAGAAAAAAACAACAACAACAAAAAACAAACAAACAAAAAAACAACAACAACCCAGTCTTCTCATTACTAATCGCTTGATTTCTCATAAACTGTATTTACATAAGCCTACAGTTTGTCTCTGCTGTCGGGTACGATTAGGATAAAATTGTAATTTCGTCACCACTTTTTCGGAGTTATTTTGAAAACAGCAAACATAACTCTGATTTTTCTTTTACAATAAAACTATCTTCTCATTAATACCCGCATGATTTTTTTTAATAAACAATGTTTGCATAAGCCTCTTGTTTGTGCCGGCTCTCGGGTAGGGTTAGGTCAAATTGTAAGCCCTGGGTGTGAAAATCAGCAAAAAGTCCAAACCTGTATCATCTAAATCTAATACGTAAAATGTTAGTGCTGCGAGGAGTGACGTATAACATCTTGTGAAGTCGTCACTATGAATACGGCGTCGTGGGACTAACGATGCCATGACGTGAAGTTTGAAGTGAGGTCATTTCGCTGCTCGAGCTATTATTCTTTTTCAGAATAGCTGTAGCTACGCCAGCCTTGTTATCTCTTTCGAGACGTGCCGCAACCGGATTCGCGGCATAAAGCCGCGAATCCGGATGCGAAACGTCTCGAAAGTGTTATCTTATGTGACGGCCGCATATTTAGCTTTGAAGACCTGGTGGTACCAGCTTACCTCCAACACTGTCGCTATCATCAATGTAGGCACAGTAAGCACAGACCATGTTGTGGTTCCAAGACAACTGAGGCCAGGAATATGGGGTACCGACGGAAATCAGCCCGTTTTGTCCAATCTGTGAGAACAGTCTCTTTTTAATAATATTGTAATAAATAAATAAATACATTTAAGAGCAATAATAATAATAATAATAATAATAATAATAATAATAATAATAATAATAATAATAATAATAAATAATAATGGTAATATACTACTACTACCACTACTACTAAAACTACTTCTGCTACTGTTTATTATTTATTATTATTATTATTATTATTATTATTATTATTATTAATTGTATCAATATTTTTATAATGAATGCACTCACGCACGCACGCACCCATGCACGAATTGACACACAGACAAATACAAACACAAACACGCACACACAACACACACACACACAAACACACAAACACACAGACACACAAACTAATCTGGTCATGACTTTATGAACGTGTAACGTTCCAAGTCGTCGGAGAAACTATGGGCATTGTTGTGTTTTTACACTAAGTTTTAGAAAACTTGTCCCCATTTTATTTGAGGTGGATTAAGGTGCCGAGAAACATAAAATTTAATAGTCAACAATCTCAACAACGCTACCATTATTGGTGATATGAGACACTATCACTTCTGTCTTACCTGAAGTTCATTACCATTTCTTTGGTTTGGGGAACGTTTTAACTCATTCTGCCCGCGACACACCACAGCAAGATATGGCTCGATCAGGATAGTTCAAGGGTGGTGTCACAATAGCTTGGCGCCTATAGGCGCCAAGCTATTCTGCCACCACCCTTGAACTATCAAGGTCGATACGTCTCCTGAATTGTAATGCAGTTCTCAGAGGATAACTCCAGATGTGGGGTATTTCGTACCTCGGGCACAATGAGTTATGATTATGCGAGGGGAAAAAAAGTTTGTTTTGTGGTACTTACGAATACTTCACTGTGCACCTCCTTGGCAAAAGGAAATTTACCCGGTAGCGTGACTGCTTGCATGCGAGTCTCTGATAAGTGGGCTTTTTTGTCCCCGCTCTGTTGATCGCCGTATGGAAACAGGTCTAGAAAGGAGGCAAAAAAATCCAGACGAGAAGGGTGACAGCCAAGCGGGTATAATGCAAAAAAAAAAAAAAAAAAAAAAAAAAATTAAATAAAATAAAAAACCCGAGAAAACAAGAAAAGGTAAGAAGCTATTTGCTGAAGTGCTGTTTTTATAAATCATTTTTTTTCCAGAAGTTTTATACAGTAAACTTCGGATATAGCATGTCCAATTTTTTAAAAATTTTTGTTGTTGTTATAAGCGAAATAATTTACATGGAAAGAGTAATATCGGGGCCTCTGGAAAAACTGTTGTTATATCCGACTTTTGTTATATACGACGTTTATAAAAGCGAAGTAGACTGTATTTATTCGCTTCGGGAGAACAAAAAAAAAATCTACTAACTGTTGTGTGCATGTTCGTTCAAAAACATGTTTATTTCTTTCTTTGTTATTTCTCTGGAAAGACTCATCACTTCGTAACAGAAACAATTGCTCTTTCTATGTTGTAAGTAAAGCTCAAAATAAACACGTTACCACATGCCCCACCTGCAGCATTAGAAGATGCAGTCAGCCTTGGCACACCACAAGAAATAGATCTAGCATGATAGTTTAAAGGTTTTGCCAGAACATGCTTGGGGCCTATAGGCGCCAAGCTGTTCTGGCGTCACCTTTAAACTATCATTGTCGATTTCATTCCTCAAATGGCCTATCGACATTTAGAAAACAGCGTCCAAGTTTAGGAATTTCGACAATAGGTCTCAGTGTGATACAAACTGTAGACCATATTTTCCTCTCTGTCTGTCTGTTTGCCTCTGTGTGTGTGTGTGTGTGTGTGTGTGTGTGTGTGTGTGTGTGTGTGTGTGTGTGCATGCGCGCGCGCATATGTGCGTGTGTGTTTGTGCGTGTGTGTGCGTGTGTGTGTGTGTATGTGTGTGCGTGTGTGTGCGTGTGTGCGTGCGTGCGTGTGTGTGTGTGTGTGTGTGTGTGTGTGTGTGTGTGTGTGTGTGTGTGTGTACGTACTCACCGTACTGACTGAGAGTTTCTGCAAAGCGAATCGTTGATAAAACGAATAAGTTGTCCACAAACATGAACATTAATTCCATTCAAACCAAAAGGATTCAAGATTATCAACACGAGTGCCCTAAAATAATTTCTAAAATACATTATTGTTCCTACAACACAACCTGTATATCATACATCCAAACAAAACAAAAAAAAGTAACTAATCAAACTTCCGACCTCCCGACCAACAAAACAACCAACCAACCAACCAATCAAACCACCAACCAAATTGACATTAAAAAAACCAAACTACCTACCATAACAAAACTCAACCAGAGACAAAATAAAAGACTAAACGCCCAGAACACTTTGCGGGAGTACTCCCCACTAGGCCCGCTAGACCCGCTAGAGGAGTGAGCCACCAGTACTGTTCTTTACAAATAGGATTTTTAGCGTCTCATTTGAATTTATGTGTACGTGGGGCATGAGTCCGTGTATCTGTAAGGCCATTTCCACAAACTGTACGGGGTACTAACCCTTTTAGCGCCATGGGCACAGTTCCAGGATTTGGAAGTGTTACTTAACGACTATGTACCGATTAAAAGAGGTGGATTTCCCATGTTAATTCAATGGTAGTGCCAGATTAGCTTGGCGCCTTCAGGCGCCAAGCTGATCTGGCACTACCATTGAATTATCATGGTCAATCAATCTCCTGCTGTAGGGTGTTGGCTCTGAAAGGGCTAAGGAAACTAAAAAGGTAAGGGCACAGAATTAAAAAAAAAAACAACAACACACAAACAAACACGTCCTCACCGTTGTTTCTGAGGATCTTGTAAGTTGCATTGAATCCATTGGAGAAAAACTGCGCAGTACCAAATGACGTCAGAACGAGAGTCAGACTGTTGCTCGGACTTATCACCTTCGGCACAGACCTTGGTCCACACAGCCTGGGGAGCAAAGGGTAAACTATAGAAGGTTTAGAGTCAGCTTTGCAAGCAAAAGGTCCTTTGGCCGACTTCGACCGAAACTCTTTAGCTCATAAGGAGAATGCTCTGTGAAGACAAAAAAACAGTAAGTCCTGTTATGAAAAACGAGATTGTATTACGATAGAAAATCTCGTTTTTCACAAAAAGGAACATACATCCTATTTGCTTTCATAGGGTAGAGTAGATCAGATTACAGAATGGGCTCCCGAAGAAATTATTTGTGTCGCTAGAGGTGGTTTGTCAGCGACAGCTCTATGTATACACTTAGGTAATTTATACTGATTCAATTAAATTTACGTATAGTATTTAAGGTACGAGGTGGCTAGTTAAAAGCACTAGCAAGAGAGAGAGAGAGAGAGAGAGAGAGAGAAGAGAGAGAGAGAGAGAGAGAGAGAGAGAGAGAGAGAGAGAGAGAGAGAGAGAGAGAGAGAGAGAGAGAGAGAGAGAGAGAGAGAAATGAAATGAAATGAAATGAAATGAAATGAAATGAAACTTTATTTCTGAACGGAAGAAGCAGTTAGCACATGTGCCATTTTTCACGCTTGCCGTTGCTAAACTACAAAGGTACAAATCTGCTAAAGGTACAAAGCTACTAAGATACAAAAGTACAAAGCTACTAACATGAAAGTGCACATAATATAACAAGTCGTTCAAAAAGAGATGGATAAGGCAAAATGGAGGGCACCAATTATGATTACTAACAATGTGAACGGGGAAAAAAAAAAAAAAAAAAAAAAAAGATAGTCTTTAAAATTCCTTCTTTCACTAAAATCAAACACGCGCGCACGCTCGCGCCGCATGCTCTCACACACACACACACACACACACACGCACACGCGCGCGCGCACACACACCCATATACACGCACGTGCGCGCGGAGGTTAATATCAAGGCTTTAGGCGATGGAGATACCCGAACCAGTGAATGAGCTGTTAGATAGCAGGTACTTGAAGAGGCTTTCCTTGAAAGAGGGGAGTGAACCAGTGTGTGTTATGTGCGCTGGCAGTTTATTCCAAAACGAGGCGCCCGAGAAAGCAAGGGTGGTTTTAAATAAATCTATCCTCGGGCGTGGTGTGATGAAGTTTCGCCTTGATGTTGAATAGCCTGAAGCTACCTTGGTGAAGAGATTACACAAGTATTCTGGGTGGATTTCATTCCAGATTTTATACATGACTACCCCTTTGTTAAAGAGATGGTGCTTGTCAAGAGGAAGCATTTTTAGTTTTTCAAATTTTTGGTCAGTAGAAAGAGCTGGATCAGGCAGGATCTGCTTCACTGCCCTGCGATGCAAGGAGTTAAGCCTCTTCATGTGTATGTCACCACTGCCGTCCCATGTCGTGGAGGCATAATCGATGTGGGATTTGACATGGGCATTGTAAAATAGTTTGCAAGTGTCGACATCAATAAGATATTTTAGCTTAGACAGCATAAACACATTTCTGGACACAGTTTTACAGACAACATTGATGTGAGATTGCCATTTCATCTGGTTATCAACAATAACTCCAAGTAGGCGATGTTCAGTTACTTGTGTAATGGTGTGGTCTTGGATTTCCAGGCTAAGCGAAAGTGGCTTGAGCTGATGCTTCTGACGGGTTGCTATCGTCATACATTCGGTTTTGGTGGGATTAAGGATCATTGCATTATTTTCACACCATTTGGAAATTTCACTCAGTCCCTGTTGCAAACGATCATTTAAAGACTCGAGACACTTATCGGGGGTGTGGATTGTTGCGTCATCGGCAAACAAGTCACATTCAATTCTGTCATTCGTGAAATGTAGTGGCAGGTCATTGATAAATATGCAAAAGAGAAGAGGTCCCAGGACAGAGCCCTGGGGCACTCCTCTTGTTACTAAACCACTTGAAGAGTAAGATCCATTGGCTATCACGCGCTGCTGTCTGTCTGTAAGATAGGAAGCGAAAAACGAGGTTGTTTTAAAGGAATGAATAGATGCCTGAGAACTGCCGTCTGATGTATGAAAACAGTTACTTGAAAATGAACCATCCAGATATATACTGAGCTTGGAAAGGAGAATTTCATGATCTACCATGTCGAAAGCTTTCCGAAGGTCTATGAAAACAGCACCTGTGAATTCGCCTTTGTTCATTGAACTTAGCCACGTGTCAGTAAGTCGCGATAAGGCTGTATGACAACTATGCTTCGGGCGAAAACCTGACTGGAGGGGGTGGATTAATTTGCGTTTTTCCAGGTATTCTAACAGATGCTTATGAATGTGTCGTTCAAGGGGTTTACTTAAGACAGACAAAAGTGAAATGGGGCGATAATTGTTAACATCGGACAGATCTTTTGTTTTAGGTAGGGGAATAACTTTAGCTTTTTTTAGTTCTTTTGGGAAAACATTTTTCTGTATGCATAAATTGTAGACATAAGTTATTGTTTCTACAACATAGGGAAGTGATAGTTTCAGTATTTTGGGGCTTATTTCATCTGGCCCGGAAGATTTTTTATTCTTCATGGAACTTATTGTCTTACCAACCTCGTGAACTGCCAGAGGTGGAATAGCAAAAGGATGAAATCTCGCAGTTCGCGTTCTACAGAAATCAATCAGGGTGTCAGGACAGGTATAAGGCCGAGAATTTGTTTTAGAGGGGACCAGGGACTCGGCAATTGAAAGGAAATGATCGTTAAAATTATCGGCAGTCAGAGTAGTCGGGATTACAGGGGATTTCCTACTCTTGCCTCCAGTCACTACGGCCATAGCGCGCCAGAGCATGGACATATCTTTGTCTTGTTTAATCAAACGATCAATAAAAGATTTTTTAGCCTGCCGCACTAAACATTTGACACGATTGCGCTCACGTTTAAATTCAGCAAAACACTTCTGTTTTCTCAGATCATCTCTCACCCTCATGGCCTGAATGATGTCTTGAGTCAGCCACGGCGGGAGTGAAGCGTGTTTGACTCGCCTCCGCCGCACAGGCGCGTGTTTATTTAAAATAGTAAGAAAAATGCTATACCAGACAGACAGAGCGCTGTCAGGGTCAGTTTCACTAAGCACTTCCTCAAAAGGTGCGTTATTAAGGTCAGATAAAAAGTCGCTCTCACTAAATTTTCTAAAAGAACGATAGGTGATATATGTATGACATCCTTTCTTTGCTTTTGGGAACTTAGTGGACCACGTACAGCTGATGGGAAAGTGATCACTGATGCCAAGGTTACCGACAGACACATTATGAACAGACTCCGGCTTTGTGGCATAGATGTGGTCTATGAGTGTAGATGTTGTTGGTGTTATTCGTGTCGGCGAAGTGACTAACTGTTTAAGACCCAGCAACGTCATCGTAGAGTCCCATGCATGATGAGACCTTAACATGTCTATATTAAAATCTCCCATAAGTATGACATTAGAATTAGGTTTACAGGCTTTATCAAACATACTAAGAAAATTATCGTACCACTCAAAGTTTGCAGCAGGGTTGCGGTACAGAAAAACCGATAAGAAATGATGGTGATTGGGGGGCTTTCAGCTCAAGCCACATACACTCAACTTGCTCAGTTTCTAAGTCATGTCGTCTACGTGTAAGAGCTTGAACAGACGTGTGAATATAAGCAGCTAATCCTGTTTGTCCATGGGCCGTTGGATCACGTCTCAGGACAGAAAAGCCAGGAACCTGAATTGATTCATCAGATACATTAGAACCAAGACGTGTCTCAGAAAATCCAAAAATATGAAATGGGTTTGAGTCATTCAGGTAAACGGAAATATCAGCAAGTTTGGCATATAGATGGTATACATTTAAATGCCCAATGCGGAGATTTTTTACTTTTACGTCTGCTTGATTCATCGTGACAGATGAGAAAGAAACGAAGGTGGCGAAAATGAGAGTAACAATAAGTACACTTAACGTAATACAGCTATTGATAATATAGTAATCAGTACACAAACACAAATAATATTAAAACCAAACAATGAAAGCGACAATAATATTGAATCAAAGCAAACAAGGATTAGGCTTAGAAGTACTGAAGAAGAACTATAATTTTAAGAAGAACAAAAATTATGATGTTGCAGTAGCAGAAGAAGTAGAACCAGTATTCAGTCGGCGAAAACGTTT
>BTPG01000001.1:333041650-333054150 GCA_036245525.1 Semisulcospira habei | reverse complement strand
CTCTAAACGACTGTATTACCTTTCTAGAGAAAGATCGAGCATGATAGTTCAAAGGTGGCGCCAGAATAGCTTGGCGCCTCCAGGCACCACCCTTGAACTATCATGCTCGATGCATGACTTGCTGTGGTGTGTCGGGTCTGAATGAGTTAAAGCGAGAACAAAGCAACCGATCCTTACGTGTCCATGACGCTGTCAGGATCCACTCTAGTGCTGTTGTACAGCCTGACGTGGGCGTCGCGGCATTCTCCCAGTACTGATGTACCCACGGAGAAGGCCTCGAACGTCAGCTCGATGATGTACATGGGGTACACCGTGATGGTCCACACGCAGTACGAATCATCAGGAAACGGGTGCGGGTAGGCCAAAGATGCAAAGCTGCCTTCTGGTTCCGTCATAATCTGGTGCTCGCAGACTGCGAGTGGCATACATATAATGTTAACACAGTGGGAAAAAAATATCAACGTTTAAGCTTAACACTCACTACCCCAGGACCGAAATCTTTAAATTTGGAAGTTGCCCTCTGAAGGACTGTATTACAATTCGAGAGACAGATTGTGCATGATAGTTCAAGGGTGGTGCCAGAATAGCTTGGCGCCTACGGACACCAAGCTATTCTGGCACCACCATTGAACTAGTCTATCATGCTTGATCCATGTTTTGCTGTGATGTGTCGGGGCTGAATGAGTTAACGTCTTTTGTCCACCATAAAGGTGATTTCACAGACAAGGCAAAGAAAAGTGGTCTTAATAAATCCTGACCCTAGCTGGGTTCAAACCAGGGAACTTTCAGACGAGATTCGAACGCTGCACTACACTTTCGAGCTTAAGCCATCTCAAATATTCGAGACGTGTCGTATCCGGATGCGGCACGTCTGGAATGAGTTAATTATTAGACAATGTGATTGTTTAGTTCTAGGCCGAATGGTTCAAAAACCACCTGACCTGCGCACGGGTGTTATACGTTGGTTTGTGATTTTGGATTTTCAACTTTAGGTAGTAAGGTCTAAAATCACATATCAGCACACGTCAGTGTATGACACCATGTGGGCTTTAAAGGAGTAAAACGATGATGAGGGCTTTAATTCCTATTTTCCGAATCTCAATAATCTCTAGCACTTTTTACTGCACTACTGTACGAATGTGCATGGTTATACACAGAGAGTTGTAAAAGACAGTTCTGTTTTCATTATAAAAATATAAATACACGGTATACGGGAAAAATAGTTAGTTAGTTAGTTAGTTAGTTAGTTAGTTAGTTAGTTAGTGTGGCTCAACGTCCCGTGCAATTAACGAACCCATTGCGTGTCGGTAATGGTTTTTGTCACGATGGTTCCTGTTGGAATTATCGTGACATAAACCGCTACCAACAGACAACGGTTTAAGGCCAACTCACGGCGGGGACGAGACAGAAAGTAAAAAGACCTAATACGGTGTCTTATCGTAAATTTTGTTGAATAATACGTTTTGACCTGTAATTTAGACCTAACGATTCAAAGGTCAGATCCAAATCACAGACAACATGCATATTTCTTCATGTACAGCCGTGAATTTACTTTTCGATTGACACTCTATAGCCAGGTAAGCGTACTTGCCTTTCTTGAATACCTCATATGTAGCCACAAAACCGGTACTGCTGTTGTGGGTCACAGAGTCGCTATGAAATCGGATGTACATGTACGCCTGCGTGGAGTTGATCTGGATCGGAAGTGACGTGCCGCAGTAACGTTTGCCAAGAGTTGGGGTCAGTATGTCCGTCCGACCATCAAACACCTGCAAGCAAACACGAAGAAATAATGCTAAATGAATTGATAAGTTGGTTTATTTTATTTTATTTTTTAATTTTTTTTTAATGGGCTTGTTTGAGTAATATATAAGCTTTTGTTTTCCTCCCTGCGTCACACGACCAGTCACTTTAGCGCAAGCCGTACCATGTGACCGTGATATAAAAACCCCAGTAGCGAAAAATGGCGGACGTTTTGTAGCCCTCTCGATGACGCATCTTGGATGCCAGTTTTGTTCTATAAAAGATTGCCAAACGTTCTATAAGTACAAAGTTACTTAGTTTTTTTCGAAACAACAAGCGCACTCAGTACTGGAGACGGCAACGTCATGACATATTTTAAATTACGTCATAAGTCTATAAACGTATATTCCTTTGACGTCAGTCATGTCTGGCGTGATCCAGGTCGCAAGATCTCTTCTTGATTTCTTTTACGAAAATAGTGGAGGAATGAAAACAAATACGTTATTGATCGGAGGGGTTCGCTGCACGGACCCTATAGGCCTCCGGGAGGTCAAAGGAATCATTGTAACCCTCAGGCCTTCGGCCTTCGGGGTACAATGATTCCTTTGACCTTGCTCAGGCCTACAAAGGTCCGCGTAGCGAACCCCTCCGACCAATAACTTATATTGTTCACCAAGTTTGCAATATACGGTACTTTATTTTATAGCTAGAATAATTTGCACATCCCTATCTTTTTTGTTTTGTAAAGTCTTAAATAACAGACCAGCACACATGTAAGTTATTCCTAAATCAGAATCAGATCAAGACAACATACTGAGCCCCTCCACAGTAAGAACTTACGGGACCACTTTGCTAGTGCATGCGTCCTCGTAGCAGTCGTAATATTAACCCATTAAGCCCGAGGTACGAAATACCCACAATTTTGAGTTATCCTCTGAGGATTGCATTACAATTCAGGAGACAGATCAGCCATGACAGTTCAAGGGTGGTGGCAGAATAGCTTGGCGCCTATAGGCGCCAAGCTATTCTGCCACCACCCTTGAACTATCATGGTCGAGCCATATCTTGCTGTGGTGTGTCGCGGGCAGAATGAGTTAAATACAGTGCACGTACCTCAAACTAGTGAGGTTTTGTTGTTGGAAACGAGCGACTCCCAACATAAAAAAAAATAAAAAATAAAAAAAAAAAAAAAAAAGAAGAAGAAGAAAAAAGACAGCGCATTCACATCGGACTAACAACTCGTAACATAAGCACAGACAACACTCGAAACACCTCTATGAGGCACAGATCCTCACGAACCCTCAGGGCTCATGAGAAATCTATGCCTCTTGAAGATGTTTGGAATGCTGTGTATGCTTAATGGTTATCCACCCTGATTTTGCTTTCTTTCGTTGCCGGGAATCGTTGGTTGCAAACGAAACCTCATAGAAACAAATTCTTGCGAGCAAGAGGCATATATTCTCACGAGCCCCTGCGGCTGCACGGGCTCATGAGAATATATGCCTCTTGCAGATGATGGAGGAATCCACGGCATCCGTGCTTAGTTTCACCTACTCTTGACTTAGGGATAACCTCCACTTGACATGCACTTACCTCTACGTAATCTTGACACACGCCGTTGACGGCCTGGTCGAGCCGGAAGTGGGTGAAGTTGAGCACGATGTAGTGCCACTCCGGGTGATACTGGTCCCTCATCTCAAGCACGATGCCGCAGTGCAGATTTGGCTCATACACACTGGAGTATTCCGCTGACGAAAGGGTCCACTTAGAAGTGCCGTAGTAGTTTGGAGGATTAATTGTAAATGTTGTCTGCTTACACTCTGTGTATGGACATACAAACTGTTATATCCCCTGTCCCCGCCTATTAGGCACCCAATCGCCATCCCACAGAAAAATACGCAGGTAAAGAACAAGACGATCATATACATCCCTGAAAGGATGCATCAGGTCAAGCCTATAACCCATGTCTTTTTCTGGAACTTAGGAAGTAGGCAGGAGAAACACAATTACACAAACAATAAGGTGCACTACTAAATGTGGTCGGGTAAATACCCTGAAAACCCACAGCAGATGCACAAGACAATACACAACAATGTAACGATCTAACTGTGTGTATGTCCAGCGCTGAGTAATCCCCCTTGTATTTTGTACTGTATAGGATACGCCGGCCTCCTAATTCCATGTATTATTATTGGTATTATTATATTATTATTATTATTTTATTTTATTTATTTTATTATTATTATTTTTTTTATTTTTATTTTATTATTATTATTATTATTATTTTATTTTTTTTTTGGGGGGGGGTGCCCCCCCCCCCCCTCTTCATCCCCGCTACACCAATATTGATACTGCTGTCTCCCCTCTCCCCTCTCTTTTCTATTTATTTTATTTCATACCACTGACCTGTCATCCAGTTCAGCCGAAACATGTTGCCAGTGGTTGTTGCATAACTGGTGGTGTACGAATAGAGTCGCATAGAGATTTCGTGAGTGCTGGACCTCACTGGCAGGGGTGTACCAGCCGAACAGATATCGGCCAAGGTGTTCCCTCCGTTTGTATCCCGGATCTACAAATCAAATTAACCCCTTTGTGCATAGAGCTATCAGTACCGCAAACCCCTTTGCGCTTGCATCCAATGTTACTGTTTAAGTACCGGCGACTGTAGGCAGAGCGTGCAGTTATTCGAGCTGATATGACAAAATCATATCTGAATTTACTAAAGATTAGTTAAAGAAATACCCCATAAAAGAAAGAAACACGCTAGCGTGTTTCTTTCTTTGTTGGGTACATTTTTATATTTTACACGCTTCACGCTACAAGCCTCAATCACCATTAATGTTTGGATTACAGATTTGTTTATATAAACTAGAGAAATTACTTTATAGAATGAGAACATCAAGATATTGTTCAATATGGTTAAACGCGGGACTCCCCTTTTTATTTTTGTGCTAAGCCACACCTGTGAAAACTCTGCGCACAACTGTCCTTAATAAGTTAGCTATAAAAGTTAGTCTTCTTTCAGTCTCTTTACACTTTTTCTCGTTGACCTGGTTCTATTTGATTTCCTCCCCCCCCCCTCCCCGACCCCCCCCCCCCCCTGGTCGTCCGTTCTCAAGGCAAAGGGAGTGCCCTTGTCACATATTACCAAGGTAACATTTGATAAGTAGACTCCCTTATTAAATGTTACGATGACAACGTTACTCGCTGAGCAAAGCGTTCTCCCCCAAATGAATCTTTGGCCAATCACCTTTCTCGGTACACACACAGCCTAATCTTCAATCAGTCAAACCTCCAAACAGAAGTATTCCAATAAATAAATAATTTAGGGGGCTACACAACAAAAAGAAATATATGTAGGTGTTCTGCGATACCGCTGGTACCACATTTATACAAAACATAACTGAATAATTGGATAAATTATATAATATCAACGACAGGAAATTTCAACCGAAGCAAACGCCCTATCACATACTGACCGTATTCGAAACGGCGAAGAGACAAAAAGCTGGATAAATAAAAATTGAAGGGGTTAAGCAACAAAATAACTATATTTCTATGCACGCGTTGTGTTCGGCCTATATTACCAATTTTATACAAAAGATTGACTGAAAATGTTTTAAATTTAAAAATACCTGAGAGAAATTCCACTCGAATGCAGTTCCCGCGAGGTTGTTTACGGACAGTATAGGAAGTATGGAAAATTACGTCCCCTGAATCTCTACGTCACACTTCAAGTTTGGGGTCTTTTCAATGGTATACTGCACGCTGTTACTTTTTAATGTTGAAGACAAAATCGTAGTATTACGTAGTTCTTGTCCCGGATCCGGTCAGGGGTGTCAATGTCGTAGGTAAGAGACTCGGGCTTCTTCTTCTTCTTCTTCTCGAACGCCGTCACACTTGGAGTTTGGCTCTCAAAATGAAATCTGTGGTCTTCTGTAGCGCCTCCACAGGCCCGTACAGTTTCTCTTGTAGAGTGGCGGGCTTCGGCCATATCTCCTCCCTCAGCGGCTGGTGGTTCCCACAGTCCTGGAGGATGTGCTCTGCGGTCTGCTCTGCTTCTCCACAAGGGCACAGGGGAGATGGCACGAGGTGGAAGCGTCTGTGCAGGTGGAAATTGAGTCGGTTGTGCCCGGTCCTCAGACGAAAGATGGTCACCTGCTCTTGTCTGGACAGCTGATGGTAACTGTCTAGGGGCCGTTGTGGTGGTCTGTACACAGACTTAATGATGGTCTTCATCTCTGTGAAGCTGACTCCATTTTCATCTTGTTCTTTCTCTGCGCCCACTTTTGCCATTCTGTCAGCTTCTTCATTGCGGAAGATGCCACAATGTGAAGGGATCCACTGCAGCACCAGTCTGGTGCACTTGATGTTTTGCAGTGCCTCTTGTAGACGTGGCAGTTTGCTTGCTGTTGCTGCCTCAAGGACAGACATGGCATCAGTAAGGAAGACAATCTGGGCATCAGGGTCTGCAGTGCCACTAAGGGTGTTAGCTGCGCGGACTAGGGCTTCCACCTCAGCTCTGTAATTTGTGCAGTGAAGGCCTGTTGGTACTGCCTCTGCCTGCCATTTTCCGTTTGGGTACTGAATGTACACCCCAGCCCCTCCATCCTGAACTGCATCTGTGGCTGGTCCATCGGTGTATGCCCGTATCCATGCTTCCTGGGGATACTTTTCTTCGAGCATGGCCAGTGTCAGGGCTTTCTTGCTCACAGTGTTGTGCTCATCTCTGGTGGTGATGTAGGGTACCGTGGAAGAGATGGTGATGTTTTCTGGCTTACTTTCCCAAGGTGGAAGGTCGCTAGCAGGATTCAGAGCCTCTACCTGCGCAGGCAGCTTTGTCTGCAGTGCTCTCGTCTCCTTCACAAAGCTTGATCTTTTCAGTCTCCCTGAGGTTGGTTGTTTCATCCTAGCGTTCATAGGATGGTCTTTGGAAGACTTGACCTTTGTGGACTGTATCAAGGCTTTGCAATCTCTTCTCATGCGCAGGGGTGGGATGCCCGTTGTCTCTTCCATCTTTTCAATTGGTGTGGATCTCATTGCGCCGGTGATGATACGCAGTGCCTGGTTCTGAACTCTGTCAATGGTCTGCTGGTGTGACTGGGCTGCCGTCAACCATGCATTAGATCCGTACTCAAGGTGTGGTCTCACTGTGCCTTGATATACTAAAGCCCTCGACTCTTACCTCCAACATTGACCCCCCCCTGACCGGACCCTCGAGGCGACAAGAACCACTGGCAAAGCCTAACTCGTAATACAACTAATATTGTTTGTCTGCTGTTAGCCGTCGTGAAGGTTCAGCAACACACACCATTACACATCTGTCCATCCGTCTAAACTGTATCAATTTCAAAGACACATAAAATGAAATAAAAGGAGATGCACACACTTACCTCCAGTCTGTTTGTTCTGCATCCAGACGTCTGGAAGGGAGGTTCAAACGTGAGGATGATGATGTTGTATGGTTTTGTTGTGATGTACCAGATGTAGTCTGCGTTTTTGTAATAGAGAGCAGGGTACCCTGGGGACTCCACCGTACCGTTGTTTCCAGTTAAGCGAATTGTGACTGGCTCTGAATTAAAGCAACAAGTAGCTACTTATAACATTGAACCCAAAGATGTTCCACATTTGTTTTTACTGTCCTCTGAGTCTTACAGGAACAAAAAAAAAAAAAGCAGAAAATTGAATAATAATAATAATAATGGCTACTTATATAGCGCTTATCCTTAAATAAGCTCTAAGCGCTTTACAAATAAAGAGTGGGAGTGGAGAGGGTCATAAAACCAGAGAAACAACGGATTCTGCAATACACACACACACACACACACACACACACACACACACACACACACACACACACACACACACACACACACACAGGTACATAATGACAAAGAATTGAGCTACATTGGGGTATCGAACAGGTGGGTCTTTAGGGCAGATTTAAAGGCAGTGAATGAGGAAGAATGTCTTATGTCTATAGGTAGTGAGTTCCAGACAACAGGTCCAAGGTGCGCAAAACAACGGTCACCTCTGGTTTTGTATTTGAAGAGCGGGACTCTGAGAAGGCGCGTGTCACTACTTGAACGGAGGGAGCGGGAGGTAGTGTATAGTTGAAGAAGACCAGCGAGATAGGCAAGGGTAGAGTAGTTAATATCTTTGTAGCACAGACAGGCGATTTTGTACGAGACTCGTTGTTTGACTGGCAGCCAATATTAAGCAATAAAAACACTTTCTCACTTTTATAACAGTACGCTAACTAATTCGCGGCCAGCCGCATCCGGATGCGCGGCATAAGCGGCGTATCCGGATGCGGCTGGCCGCAAATGAGTTAAAGGGCATGTCCCAATGTTGAACTTTTGGATACAGGCGCAGAGCAGTCAACGCTATCCTTCTGCGCTGACGTGACGAGACTATGCACGCCTTAAATATTTCGGCCGTATTTTAACTCATTCAGCCCCGACACACTATAGCAACACATGGATCGAGCAAGACTGATAGTTTGAAGGTGGTGCCAGAATAGCTTGGCGTCCATAGGCGCTAAGCTATTCTGGCACCACCCTTGAACTATCATGCTCGATCTGTCTCTAGAACTGTAATACAGTTCTTCGGAGGGCAACTTCAAAATTTGGGGATTTCGGTCCTGGGGTAGAATGTGTTAATTGATTTAAATTGAATTTTTACTGCAGCGAACATATTTGTATTTAAATAACACCGCGCGGAAATAAATTCAACAAAACTGATCTAAGTGGCGCTAAAATGAGCTAATCGAGCTGCACTGATCTAAACGCATAAGTAAACTGAACTAATCTGATGAAACAGAACGAAACAAAAAAGAAAATAAACTGAACTCAGCTGAAATAAAGCGTGTTTGTATGACATGCAAACATATTTTAGTTCATTTGAGTTCAGCACATTTGAATGTGAATTTAACTCATTCAACACGTGCCGCCTACGGATACGCGGCGAATGAGTGAACAGTCTTGCCTGGTTCGACGCCACTGTACCAAAGATGGAAACCAGTAGCAGCTTGGCTGGAGGTCCGATCAGACCGGAACTGGATCCGCATGTCACTTTTTTGGGATACCAGTTCTGAGGGTGGTCTCGCGATGCTGCAGTAACTGCCTATAACTGGCGCTGACTGGCTGCTTCCGTTATAGACCTGTGTTGACAGGTAAAACAGTACTGCACAGCTTGCTTTAACTCATTCGAGGCGTGCCGCCTCGGGATACGCGGCTTAATCAGAAAACTTGAGAACGCTTATACTTATACACACATACACAGAAAAACCATATCCCCGTCCATGAAGCTGTAACATCTTTTAAAAAACAAACAAAGAAAGAAAACAAACAATCAAACAAACAAACAAACAAACAAAATCAAAATAACAACAACAAACAAAACTATACACAACAAAACAAAACGAAAAGTAACGAAGCGGCACGAGGAAAAGCAAAGCGGATCAGTGCACAGCATATCACAATACAACACAGCACAGCGCAGCGCAGAACAGCACAAGAAAAGGACACTGATGACACGTTTTGCAGAAGTGACAGTAACCTGCAGCATGTCGCCCACGCAGCTGCCTCCACTGTTAGGGTCAAGCTCAAAGTGGTAAAACGATAAGTGGATGGAGTAGTCGGGTGGCTGGCTGATAGTCCACGAACAGTTGATATTTGGTGGGTACGCGCCGCTGTACCCGGGTGACTGAATGTAACCGCTTAAGGAGCTGAAGTCCTGAGAGCACTCTAAAAAGGGATAAATGAGTCTATGTAAACCATTCTCTGCTAGTCTTTGGAGCCATCACCCACTTAACTCATTCGAGACATGCCGCCTCCGAAAACGCGGCTTATCCCGTGTATCCAGAGGCGGCACGTCGCGAATGAGTTTATGCTGTCAGCACATTCTAGACGCGCTACATCCGGGCACGCCGCTTCATGCCGGATGCGACACATCTCGAATGATTTAATCTTACCTGAATTGCTTAACCCATTTAGCACCGGGACCCTGCAGCAGGAGATGGATTGACCATGATAATTCTAGGGTAGTGCCAGATTTGCCACCTCGCGCTGGGACCATATGGCGTTGAGGCGCGTCCCATGGGTGGTGGATAGGGGGTCCCTCGCTAGAGGGGTGCACCGAATGAAATAAGGTGCCGTGAACCAACATGGTCTAAGGGAAGGTGACCCCGACAGAAAACCCCTGGTCCTCCTACTAAGGGGGTTGGGCGTGGGGGTAGCTTCCCCACCCTGCAAATAAGGAAATAGCTACAAAAACGCCGATGAAAAGACAAACAGCAATTCCTTTACTGGAGGAGGAAGGTTCTTCTACCAGAAGATTTATGACGTCCTGTGGTGAAAGCCAGAAGTCTTCGGAAGCCACAGGACCGAGCCGCCTTTCTCTATACAGGGACACAACCATGGGCACATGGAATGTCAAGACCATGTACCAGAGCGGCAAGGCCGCCCAGATAGCAGCGGAAATGCAAAAGTACAACCTTTCCCTGCTAGGTATCAGTGAAACCAGATGGACGCAGTCTGGCCAGAAAAGGCTGTTAAGTGGGGAGATGATTCTGTATTCAGGTCATGAAGATGAGAATGCCCCCCCCCCCCCTATACTACAGAAGGAGTAGCATTCATGCTGTCACCAGTGCCACAGAGAGCGCTGATGGGCTGGCAACCTCTTGGGCCAAGAATTATCACGGCAGCCTTTAGAACCAAGAAAAAGATCAAGCTGAACGTCATCCAGTCTTATGCGCCCACTAATGACAGTGACGAGGAAGAGAAACAAGAGTTCTACGACCGACTCCAGAGTGCTGTGGACAAATGTGCGGAGCGAGACATCACCATCGTCATGGGCGATTTTAATCCCAAAATAGGGGAGGACAACACCGGCTACGAAGAGGTGATGGGGAGACAGGGACTAGGGGAGATGAGTGAGAACAGGGAGAGGTTTGTAGACTTTTGTGCTCTAAACAGACTTGTCATTGGAGACAGCATCTTCCCACACAGAAGAATACACAAAGCAACTTGGGTCTCACCTGACCATACTACAGAGAACCAAATAGACCATATCTGCATTAGCAAGAAATTTAGAAGATCCCTCCAAGATGTTCGAGTGAGGAACATTCTTACCATAAGAATAAAGCTGAAGTAAAAGAAAGGCCGCACAGAGACAACAAGAAGACAGTGTTATAATGTAGGCCTCCTGAGAGAGACTGGAGTGAGAGAAGAGTTCAAACTGGTGCTGTCCAACCGGTTTCAAGCGCTACAGGAGCTAGTAAATGAAGAGGAGGCGGCCACCACAGAGCAGCAGTGGAAGGCAGTTAGAGAGGCGCTGAACCTGCAAAGACATTGTAGGGTTCAGGAAACACCATCACAATGACTGGCTGTCGGCACAGACCTTGAAGAAGATAGAAGTGAGGAAGCAGAAGAAAGCAGTTGTCAACAACAGTCGCACGAGAGCAGCCAAAGCATGGGCACAGGAGGAATACCCGGAAGCCAACCGCGAGGCGAAGGAGAGTATCAGGGCAGACAAGAGGGCCTACACAGACAGCCTGGCAGCAGAGGCAGAAAAGGCAGCAGGCAGCGGCAACATGAAACAGCTCTACGACATTACCAGAAGATTGTCGGGCAAGTATGGCCATACAGAAAGATCAGTAAAAGACAAAGAAGGCAAGCCTATTGCAGACAGAGCAGACCAACTTGACAGATGGGCCGAGTATTTTGAAGAGTTACTGAACAGACCCAGCCCACCCGACCCCCAGACATCCAGCCAGCAGAGACCGACCTACCCATCAGCTGTGACAGACCCAGCCGGGAAGACATAAGAAGAGCAGTGGCATTTTTGAAGAACGGCAAAGCAGCAGGGCCAGATCGCATCCCAGCGGAGTCTCTGAAAACAGACCTAGAGACAACAGTAGAGATGCTGTACCCACTGATTGGAAAGATCTGGGACGAGGAGGTGATGCCGGCTGACTGGAAGGAGGGGTACCTAATCACGCTTTCCAAGAAAGGCGACCTCAGCAAGTGTTCCAACTACAGAGGAATCACCTTGCTGTCAGTACCAGGAAAGGTCTTCAACAGGATCATCCTGGAGAGAATGAAGAGCTCCGTTGACCCCCAGCTGAGAGACCAGCAAGCAGGATTCAGGAAAAACCGATCATGTACAGACCAGATCGCCACTCTCCGCATCATCGTGGAACAGTCTCTGGAGTGGAGCTCTCCGCTGTATGTCAACTTTGTGGATTACGAGAAAGCATTTGACAGCGTGGACCGAGAGACTCTGTGGAAACTCCTACGACACTACGGTGTACCCACAAAGCACGTCCGCCTGATCAAGAGCAGCTACGACGGCATGACATGTCGCGTGATCCACGAAGGGCAGTTCACCAGGGAGCTCCATGTCAGAACCGGTGTCAGGCAAGGGTGTTTGCTGTCTCCGTTTCTCTTCCTACTGGCCATAGACTGGGTCATGAAGAGGACCACAGAGCACAGACGAAGTGGAATACAGTGGACACTGTGGACACAGCTTGACGACCTCGATTTTGCAGACGACTTGGCTTTACTGTCCCACACGCATCAACAAATGCAGGACAAGACCACGAGGCTTGCTGATACCTCGTCCCAAGTGGGCCTCACCATCCAAAAAAAGAAAACAAAGACAATGAGGTTGAACGCAACCAGGGAAGAACCAGTCTTGCTTGCTGGCACCCCGTTGGAGGAGGTGGAGTCCTTCACCTATCTCGGGAGCATCAT
>BTPG01000001.1:333004150-333036650 GCA_036245525.1 Semisulcospira habei | reverse complement strand
CTTAGAATAAACTTATAAACCAACAAAATTATTTGTCGAAGTGTTTTATATTGCACATGATCACATAGATCGATGCACTCACCTTGAGAAAATTATTGCAGGTCCCGTTGCCAGGGCTAACGACGTCAACAAAGAGACGGATGATGACTGCAGTGGCTGACAGTCGGAGGTGATAGGAACAGTTTATTCCTAAAGGGTAGAGGGTGGAATACCCGGGGGACTGGAAGCTGTCGGTATTAGCTGTGAACACTCTCTCGCACGCTGAAAACGAAATGGTATAACTAAATCAAATTACGGAATGCAACCAGAAGAGTAAAGAGGAAAGCAAGCTAGCAACCACATTTACGTAGACCTTATAATGCCAGAGTGAGTGAGCTTATCTGTGATTTCGGACCGTACGGCATTCGGCCGTAAGGTCCGAAATCGCAGTTAAGCACACACTTTCAGTTGAACCTAACATATACTAATTCATTCTTGTGAAACAACAACAACAACAACAACAGCAACAACAACACAACAAAACCAAAAACCAAACAAACAAGTAAGCAAACTAGGCAGGACTCAATTTACTGGGGATTGACTATGATACAAAAGTTATACATTTAGGGCTTACCGTCCTTTGTCCACAACAAAGGTGAATTAAGAGCCGGGAAGCCAAAAGAAGTGTAAACCAATTTTGACCCCAGCTGGTTTCGAACCCGCGACCTTTCATACAAGAGTCGAACGCTCTAGTACCCGAGCTGCCCTATGCTAAATGAAGGCAGGGCTCGACTCTACCACTGCACTGTCAATCGCAACTATTACGTGTCGTACTGTCAAAAGTGACATGTGAATGATTTTAACAGATTCAGCCCCGAGTCCCTACAGCAGAAGGTGGATTGACCATGATAATTCAAGGGTAGTGCCAGATTAGCTTGGCGCCTGAAGGCGCCAAGCTAATCTGGCACTACCCTTGAATTATCATGGTCAGTCCACCTCCTGCATCTGGCACATAGTCGTTCAGTAACACTTCCAAAATTTGAGAAACGTACCCGTGGGGCTGAAAGGGTTAAGTTGAGCGAACTCACAT
The DNA here is from genome assembly GCA_036245525.1 of Semisulcospira habei. Lineage (NCBI taxonomy): Eukaryota > Metazoa > Mollusca > Gastropoda > Semisulcospiridae > Semisulcospira > Semisulcospira habei. The sequence goes on along the minus strand of BTPG01000001.1, from coordinate 333,035,581 downwards.
GCTACGTAAGACGCATTCCAGCCGTACACGGAAGAGGTACGGTAGTGGGAAGAAGTGAACTGGACACGCATCGCGCTCTTGGAAGTCACGACGGTACTCACTGAGGAAACTGATTGGATCATGGGTGAGTATGACGAAGCTCCGTCATCAACCTGTGGACAGGAACTTTTGTGTTGTCGTCTAAACAATATTAAACAGCAACAACGCCAACAAAATTACAAGCACTCCCCCCCCCCCCACCCGAGCCGACCCACAACCACCACGACAACCACCACCGCCACCACCACCAGCAACAACAACAAGCAACAACAAAGACGAAAACGATGCCGACGACATCGACGATAACAGTTTCACCACAGATCTGACCTAACAGGTTTAACAAACCCATTCACAAACCTGAAGCCGGTCCCGGTCGTTGTAATTATAATTATAATACAACGAAATGTTGTTGACGTTAAGCGTGATGCCAAAGTCTGGGTTGGTTGAGTTGATGACGTATATACAGTTTAGATTGTCCAGGTAGTTGTCAGGGAAACCAGGGGAGTGGATGTTCCCCACGTTGCCTGCGCTGGCTTGAAATGTCCCTCCACAAACTGAACAAACAAACACACACACACACACACACACACACACACACACACACACACACACACACACACACACACACACACACACACACACAAACTAAAAAAAAAAACCTGGGATGACGATATAATACCATATGCATTGTTCAACGACCCTCAGAGTTTGCGGGAGTATTCCCCACTTGGGTAGTAAACCACATGTCCACTTCAATTCAAATGATATTCCTGTCATCTATTTTGAATAAAAGTGCGTTTGTGGCGTAATCTCCAAGTGGCTCTACATGGGGAATAATCCATCAAACGGGACGTGGAGTCGTGCTATTTTGCTTTCAAACGTAACACACATAAACATGAATTATCCCAGTGAAAGAATCCCTTGTTAGTACTTTTAGTGCTTAAAACATTTAGGGGACGCAACTCTCAATGTCAGTCAGTTTCCCCACTTTACCAAATCCTGGCAAAGTAAGACATATTATATATTTTCTTGTCGCGTAAACTCTTCAGTTGTTATTTATCTCTCTGTTTCCATGCTTTTTCTTCTACGGTCGTACGTACAGCCTACCTAAGGCCAGCGCTTCACGTTTGTTTTATGTTATTGAATGAAATTGATATTAACGGTATTATATATCACCCGGACGGTTGATTGTAATAATAATAAATAAATCAGCGCATTAAACTGTCGCTTTATCCCAATTGAAAATCGGCTCAAAGCGGCCGCCGCGAACTGATCCCAACAAGCACGCTCACGTGAATCACGAGCATTCACTCACACACTGTACATAAACACAGAAAATTAACCCGCTACTAACCCCCTAATTGTTTATTAATGAACATTTTTGTGCATGGCGGTTTTACCGTATGAAGATTACGCTGTGTTTGATTTGCACGTTAAGTACGCTGTCATTGAAATGTGTGATAAATTGAGGCTGTTTTAGCAGGTCTTATTCTTAACATACCTTTTGCTAAAAAAACAAATGATACGTAGCCTCCCGTTGCCTTTAGAATGGGCGATCACGTAACACAGACGAACAGAGCTAGGCCAACGAGCAAACAATGTAACGAGTCGAAAAGGACTTGACAAAAACCACTCAAACCTGTCCAGCCCACCTAAACGCCCTCTCCCCCTCCCCCTCGTCCGCTCCACACACACACACACACACACACACACACACACACACACACACACACACACACACACACACACACACACACACACACACACACACACACACACACACACACACAAGCAAGCAACCACTCGCGTGTATCTCTACTTTGTCAACGGGAAGGGTGCGAATGACACGCGTCGAATTTGTGAAAAAATAGTTGCTGTATGTTATTGTTTTGCTTCGCGATGAATGTTGTTTTTTAATGATTTGTACTGAGTCATATTAGTACGAACAGGTGCTTGCAACAAAATAAGTATTTCCATTAACTCATTGGAGACGTGCCGTACACGGAGACGCGGCGAATCGCAGCCTATCGTATACGGCGCGTCTCCAATCAGTAATCAATTTCGCTGACGTAATCCATGATGAACTGATGACGGCATAGCTGTCTCCTTGTAAGGATCTAAACATTAAATCACACACCCTTTACCGGCTTATTATACGTGCCCGTCACAGCTATGATTCACTCACGGATTCCATAATGATGTCATTAAATATTCATGTGCCTATGAGACTACTTGCCCTGCTCGTAGGAAAAGGAAAAGCGCGGAACGTCAGTTGCGTTCTTCTCCACGTGAAACGTGATCAGCATCGTCGTCCCGGTAGACGACAGGACGTAGGAAGACAAGTATACACAGCTGGATCGACCAAGCACTGGCGCCGAGTCCTTGTCTCCGTCATACACCTAAAAGCATTAAATACAGACCAACAATGCGACTGCCAAGGCGTAAAATATAAAGATTATCTCTACAAAGCAAAAAAAAAAAACCGTTTAGGAAGGACATTTACGACACAATTTAATACATTTTCTGGTTAAAAGCCGAAGTCAAAATATAGTGAATTAAAGATAAAAATACTAAAACAAAACAAAACAAAACAAAAACAAAACAAAACAAAAACAAAACAACTATTTGCAACAGTAGAAACTATGTATGGAATTTCTTCAGTGATACCTCAATGATAACTGGCCAGGCTGCACCCCACCATCCCCACCCCCACCCCCCAACCCCCACGCCGCCCCCACCCCCCCCAAAAAAAAAAAAAAAAAAAAAAAAAAAAAAAAACGTCTTAAGATAATCATATCATGTACGATCTCATTATTTATAACTCGGCGAAACATTAAAATACATAGGTTTCAAGTATATTGGGGATGATTTGTGTCACCCGCTACACCTGGTCGTGTTACTTGCAGCTGTGTTCCCTAACTTTACACAATAATTATATGTACACTTGAAACCTTTATAACTAGATTTCACTCAAACATATTGAAAACTCACAATTTTGTTTACCGTACAGGTGAATCTGTGGACAACACGACCCACACCATGTCACACATACCAATAATATTCGATTTTGTCTCGTCGAGATCTTTCAAAAAAGATCCTATATGATTGTATAGTATTATTTTTTTTATTTTTTTAAAATTTATTTTTTTGTTACTTGTGGCTGTAAAGTGTGACGTCATTTCCACAAACAATGGTCACTGAAATCTTTTGCGAAGCCGTTTATTATTGAGTTTCACATATAGCTTTACTGTTGCATTTAGTTCCCTTGATCAGTGTTAGGATTTTAAAGTTTGCTTACACTAACAGACACACAGGCAAGATGACATATCTTTCATTCTCTAGGACCAGATACGCATTCCTCTGAAGTCGTTCTAGTCTGATTAAATGTATGGTGGCATTAACCCCTTCACTGCCGAGAAATGGTGTACGTGATCTAACCGCAAGAGACATAGATCCTCATGAGGACCCTCGATTGTTTCCTTTAAAAAAAATTAACCCTTTCACTGCGGAGAAAAATTCAACGCGGTCTAACTGCAAGAGGCATAGATCCTCATGAGCCCCCGCGATTGCTGGAGCTCATGAGGATTAATGCCCCTTTATGGGATCACCTTATGTCCACGATCAGTTGTGGTAATTGGTCGTTGAATGAACAGAGATGTACGTCAGTTGGCAGAGAAGTGGTTAGTCAGAAGCAGTCACATACGTAGTCCCCTCACCCTGCATGTAATCAGTGACTCTGGGAGTGCTTAGCCCATGTACACAAGCAGAAAGAAACACTTGTTATGTATGTCTGCTGGACTGTTATTTGTAAATTAAACCATGAGACAATAAAATAGCGAATTTTTCACAGTCGCGTTTATCTTCTTAATTTTTTTCCTCTTTCTTTCCCCGTGTTATTTTGACACAATTCTTTAGAGCGTGTTTTTAAAGGAGTGTTATGTCTTGCGTAAAGAGAATGTTTAGTCTTACAAATCTCACGTCGGTGACTTATGACGTCATCAATGACCCTGCCGTCAAGGGATATTGAAAGTGAAATGGAGAGCATCTGCAGAGGACACAGCAGAAAACCAACCAGTGCAGTGTCACTAAAGTCCGCATGAATGAAAATTCGGCTTCTTTCGGTTCTGGCCTTGTTTTCGTTATCAAAGGCACCTATAAAATCGAAATAATTTACAAACCCGAAAAACAAAAAGTAGTTTATTTCTATGACAGCGGCCGGCCATATTTATGTCCCTCATCTTTTTGTCAACCACTGGAGCATAACAATGGCTTGAAAGTAATTGTCATTGCGGAAAATCTGATTTATTAAGAAAATTGTGTGTAGCAGAAGTTATGGTTCCCTAGTGAATTTATGATTCAATTTCTGTTGAGGCAGTTTAGAACATCATAAGCAGTCCACATAATGCGCGTTTGTATATCTAACGATGAAATTTGCTTGTCACAGTGTGTCCAATTTTGCTTTTTTCACCACAAGTGAAACCTTGTGTCCTCCAAATAAGTCAAGGGCGATAAGGGCGATAACTCTTTAAAACATTGTTTGCAGATCGCTCAGATAGTATGCTCAATGTCTAAAGTAAACAAGAAAGAACATTTTCTTATATTGTAGTAAGGATGGATCTTCGTTTGAGGGTACGTTTGCCGACATTTCGCCTTGTCATTGCCTGTGAGTATACGTCCTTACTGGATTTGTCATCAACACTTTAACCTCTTGCTTGCCACTGTACGTACATTCAACGACCAAAAGCCACAACCGTCCGAGAAACATGGATGCAAATTGGTGTTAGCATGAGGCATAGATCCTCATGAGCCCCCGCAACTGCGGGGGCTCATGAGGATCTATGTCTCTTGCAGTTGGGTCCGTGGTCTCCTTTTATCTGCAGTGAAGGGCTTAATAAGAAGGGGGATAACAAAAGGAGAAAGAGCAGAAAGTTGCTGTGCGCGTACCTTGAAGAAGTTTAGACATGTACCATTACGGCTGCTCGCATACTGAGCACTGATGGTGAGACGGATGGTGAAATCTGTCGGCTGTCGGATGTAGTATGAACAGTCCAAGCCTGCTGGGTAGGGTGCGTAACTTCCGGGGGAACTGAAACTTCCTCTCCGCTCCGTGAATACGCTCTCACAGACTGAAACATACGCACATCCTGGCTGTGGTCAACACGGCCAATACTAATGTCCAGACTAAACGTGTGACTGCCAAGAAGAAGAAGAAGCAAAACTACTGTTTTGTTCTTGTTTCCTGTTCTCGTAGTTCATTCTTTGTTGGTTATTTTCTTGCATTGTATAGTCTTGATCTTCTTAACTCATTTGAGACGTGCCGGCTCCGGATACGCGGCTTATGCCGCGTATCCGGAGGCGGCACGTCTCGAATGAGAATATATTGGAAATGCAATCGTCCAGTACACATCGAAGCATTTTGTTGGTCTTACCAAAATGGTCTTTAAACCATTTTAACATTCTGACTTAGCACGGTGCGTCGAACTTTGGGTATCCTCGTTGCCAACAAAAAAATTGTCTGTGACGCATAAGCATGCGCCAATCATCATATGAAATATATATTGGTCCCGCCGCGGTCAAAAGAAGTTTGAGATTTATGTAAAAAGTATATGCTGATCATGTGAAATTAACCCTGGTGAGACCAATACATATATCACAATTAGACCACCGGCCCTGAATGTCAACATGAGACATAGAAGTTTTTAATATTTTCTTTTATATAAAAAAAAAAATAGTCATTTGCCAGGAGAAAGTGCCCTTTAGGAGGGCTGATGTTTCTTTCTCTCACTTTCCTTTTTCGTTTTGTTTTCTTATCTTTTTAATTAAAAAAAAAGTTGTTTTGAAACTCCTTCCGACATCATCTTCCCGTTCATTATTGTAACGAATTTGTGAATTTATTTCGATTTATTTAAATATGCATCCACATAATTGTGACAAAATCTGACAAGCTCGTGATTGTGACAGTGTTCAGAAACATACGAAGAGAAAAATCTGGATTTTTTGCTGTCAGATATAGGCCTATAGAAAACATCGACATGCAGAGTCACAAAATAATTTGTTATCAGCAATTCATAAAAATAAAATACATGTGTCTGTATTTGCTAATGGCACATTTAAAACATAGGTACATAAAAGTATTTATTCTTACTAGTATCCCATGAAGCACTGAACTTGATGCCTGTGAATCCGCTGAACGTGTGCAGCTTGATGTACATGACGTCTTTCGTGAACCGGTTGGTAATGTTTGAAGCAGGTGACTTCACTTCATTACTCAGGATGAAGTAACCGTTGCCGTCGATTACCTGAAAGGTATGTTAACTCATTCGATACGGGCCGCAAACGGATACCTAGCAATTCGACACGTATCCACATGCGGCATTCCTCAAATGAGTAAAAACATTGCGGCCTAGTGTTCAGATATTCTCTAAAGACTACATAAAACAGTGATTCCTAAGGTCGAGATTCCGAAACTTGGCAACAGAAAACCACAGCTCAAGATACAGATCGATCATGACAATGAAACAAATCCAGCCAGAATTATTATTTAAAACAACAACAACAACAACTATAAAAGCAAACATAATAAACAGTCCATCAAAAACCCTCAAAGTTTTGGTTTCCTAACATTTAATGGGTGTCAGGACTGAGTGACTTTACAGTGATCCGAAATTAGTTATTTCCCTAGGATAATACTGACTTCTTCTCTCCATAGAGATCTCAGAGAGAGAGAGAGAGAGAGAGAGAGAGAGAGAGAGAGAGAGAGAGAGAGAGAGAGAGAGAGAGAGAGAGAGAGAGAGAGAGAGAGAGAGAGAGAGAGAGAGAGGTTCAGTGTCCTTATTGAAGGCTAGCTGTCGTGCACCACAAGGAAGGGTCAAAGATCGAGATCTAATTGCTGTTCGCGTTTGTTCAGCGTCAAATTCTCTCTCTCTCTCTCTCTCTCTCTCTCTCTCTCTCTCTCTCTCTCTCTCTCTCTCTCTCTCTCTCTCTCTGTGTGTGTGTGTGTGTGTGTGTTTAGAAAAATGCATTATTATTAGACGGCTTTATAAACAAGCATTCATTTCAAAGGTAGGCCATTAGCGAAATTTGAGAAAGTTACGTTTTTGGCCTTGAGAAAAAGTTGTAGGTGCCAGTGATCAAAAGTATGGAAGCCAAGCATGGTGCAAATAACACTTTTATGACGCAAAGTCTGCAATGACGTTATTTTGCTCTTGCCGCAATACATGTGATTTCTTTTTTTTAATAGAATACCTGAGGATTGATTCCGTCCTGTGTGTGTTTTTAAAATTATAATTAATTCTCCAGCAGAGGAACACATTAGCCCATTCATTCCCGACGCCTTACAGCAGGAAATGGGTCGACCAATCTCCTGCAACTGGTGCATAGTCGTGAGATGACGCCACCAGAATTTGAGAAATGCGGCCGTCGGACTGAATGAGTTAACTTGACTGATCCTTTACTTTTGTTATCAGTGTCACCTTGACCTTCTGCCAGGACCATACAAGTCAACTTTCTAAAGATTCGTCAAAATATTTCCACTGAGCAAGTCAACATTAGCATAATTTAATTACAGCCTGAAACACTCACGGTCAAATTCCCGCGAGGCGAAAGTCTGTCAATGTCCACTGTGTCAAAGGAGAGACGAAGCGCCTTGTCTGGGGTGGTGGCGATCTTCCAAACACAGTTAGTATCGTGCGTGTAATTGTAGCCGGTAGGATACCCGGGGGACTCGATAGTGCCCGCATCCCTCTTGATGTACCCGCCACATCCTTCGGGTACTGTCAAGGAAAAAGGGAATATTAACGGGGATATTAGGACGAAATATGAGAAACATTAACCCATTCACTGCTAGTAGACGCAGATTGCAATACTCATATTCTCACCCTTATCAAATTTGCAGACGACATGGCTTTGGTTGCACGCCTTAAAGACGAGCATTCACTCTCTCAGTACTTTGAATTCATAAAATTTCTCACTTTTTGGTTTGGCGCAAGCTTTCTGGAATTAAATGTTCAAAAAACAAAGGAAATCTGTTTTGAGGAGGGTCGGGCGCGGGACACATTCCTGGTGCGGCCAGTTATGATAAACCATGAAGCTGTGGAACAGGTTGATTCGGCTTTTAAGTACCTTGGCACTGTTCTGGACAAAAAATTTAGTTTTAGTCTTCATGTTGACAGTGTTTGCAGAAAGGCAAATCAGAGATTGTATCTTTTGAGGAAATTAAAGTCCTTTGACGTTGATTCAGTTATTTTAAAAACAGTGTACAGATCTTTAATTGAAAGCATTCTCACTTTTAATGTCATAGCATGGTTTGGAAACCTGACTGTAAGAGATAAGGCAAAGTTGACACGTGTCGTCAAACTGGCAGGCAAAATCGTTGGCCATGAGCAAAAATCTCTTTCTGGACTCTACGAGTTGTTTTGTAAGAGAAAAGCAGGCAAAATTATCCGTGACCCCACCCACCCCCTTCATGACGCATTCAAAATGTTGCCCTCCGGTAGACGACTGCGTGCTCTTTTGGCAAAACGAAGCGTGTACAAGCGCTCCTTTATTCCTACCGCCATCAGTATCCTAAACTCAAAACAACTGTGGTGTTGGCCTATTCTCCTCTTCATCCCTTCATTCTGCATTCAGCCTAAGCCTAACCCACCATACCATTTCCTCCCCTTGTTTCAACCCCCCCCCCCCACCCACACACACTTCTATTAGCGTGTGTGTATGCTGATAGGGTGTGTGCGTATGTTTGATATTGAGATGTTTGCATTTTTGTTGCATATATGCTGTACATATTATTATTATTATTATTATTATTATTATTATTATTATTATTTATGTCACTTGATTTTTGTTGTTATATTTAATTATCCTACACCAGTGCTGCAACGAAAAATTTCCATATAAAATCTTTTTTATCTGGACAATAAAGTTTTTGAATCTGGAATCTTCTCTGTTAACTCATTCTACCCCAACACCGAAATCCCCAAATTTTACCGTTCTCCTCTGAAGACTGCACTCTAGTGCAGGACACAGATCGACCATGATAGTTCAAGGGTGATGCCAGAATAGCTTGGCGCCCATAGGCGCCAAGCTATTCTGGCATCACCCTTGAACTATCATGGTCGATCCTTATCTTGCTGTGGTGTGTCTGGGGCAGAATGAGTTAATTCGACGCAAAAGATCCGCAGCCGCCCAATCAACATGGATACAAAGTGATTTGAGCAAGAGACATAGATCCTCATGAGCCCCCGCGATAGCGGGATCTTATGAGGATCTATGTCGCTTGCGGTTGAATTTAGTTCTCCTATTTTCAGCAGTTAAGGGGTTAACATATTTGTATTAGGGTAGAAAGGATAACCCATCAAAAATTAAAATATAAAAAAAAAATGTAAATTTATTGTTTAATTGTGCTCCGAAGGTTTTATGGCGGTTCAGGAGATAGGTTGGTTCAAGGATGCTGGCAGAATAGCTTGGCGCCGCTCTGCGCCTGCTGGCTTTTCCGGCACCACCCTTCAACTGTCCTAGTGTATGGAAAGTTTGCCGTAGAGTGTCGGGGTTAAAACAGATGAAACTGTTAGCGTCAGTTACTAACTAACGAATGAATGAACGTACTAACGAACATAGTGAGTGAGTGAGTGAGTGAGTAAGTGACTGTCTGTTAGTTAGTTATTGGGGTTTAACGTCGAGCAGGCAACTAAGGCCACCTCACGGCGGAAGTGACTGTCTGACTGACTGGCTAACTAATTAACAAACTAACTAATTAGCTAAAAACCAACAACCAACCAACCAACCAACTAAACAAACAAACAAACAAACAAACAAACAGAGGGTTATTTAGCTACTATCCAAATTGAAAATCTGCAAAATAATAATAATAATAATAATAATAATAATAATAATAATACTAATACTAATAATAATAATACCGGTTATTATATAGGCGCTTTATCACTTTCTGCGAATCGACTCAAAGCGCCGCGAACTGAACCCAACACGCACACGCACGTGACACACACGCATTTACCCTAAAGACAACCACAGCACAAGACAAACACAGGACATTCACGTGGTGGAAGCCGGGTTCAGCTCGGCTACTAATGTTTCGGAAATTTTGATCGCTTGTATTTGAAATTTATAAATTGGCCTGAAACCGGTACCGAAGTGGAGGGGGAGGAAGAGCCGGAGTGCCCGGAGAAAGAACCCCCGACGGTCCACCCGAATTATCGGTGACATTTACTATAGGAGTAAAGTCCGACGCCGGAACCCGGTATGAAACCTCGCACATCTAGCATTGGTGGCAGGCGCCTTAACCACTGCGCCACGGATCGCCGCGAGCTGAATCCAGCACGCACGCTCAATTTGAACACAAATAAATAAATACAGAAACAGTGACCAGACCTGGAAAACACTCTATGCCTGTGTCGTGCTCGTGAGTGCATCCGGAATCCGTGGGTTTGTACTGGCAGTCCATCACGTTCGCCTCATCCCCGTTGCAATTGACCCAGCTTCTAAAAATAGCGCCGGGGCCAGGCATCCCATACTTTGCCCACGTGATGTGAGGCTCGATCGCGGAACCTCCATAACTACCGTACCTGCACAAAAATGTGTAAAATGTGACATGATCAAGAAACTGAAGATAATTCCTTTATAATCAGTTTAAACCCTTTTAGCCCTATGGTCCCATTTCTCTATTTTGGAGGTGTTGCCTAACGACTATGTACCAGTTGCAGGACATGGCTTGACCATGATAATTCAAGGGTAGTGCTAGATTAGCTTGGCGCCTGAAGGCGCCAAGCAAATCTGGCACTACCCTTGAATTATCATGGTCAAGCCATCTCCTGCTGTAGGGATCCGTGGCTAAAAGGGGGTTAAAACGATCTGCCCCGTGACGGGCTTCGATCGTTACAATTCGCCGCTACAACGGGTTATCAATGTTGCCATGCCGCAAAGAAATGTTTACTACCCTTCTTTATACAAACCATGTGCGTGGGCCTTTGAGAAAAGCTTGCCTCGTGTGTTTTAACACATTCTACCCCTGGACCAAAATCCCCCAAATTGTGAAGTTGCCCTCTCAAGGACTGTAAGACAGTTCTAGAGACAGATCGAGCATGAAAGTTCAAGGGTGGTGCCGGAATAGCTTGGCGCCTCCAAGCTATTCCGGCACCACCCTTGAACTGTCATCCTCGATCCGTGTCTTGCTGTGGTGTGTCGGGGCTGAATGTGTTAAAAATAACTTCTAAACGCGAATAAGTTCAAGGCAACTCTAAGAAGGAAAGATGATCACCAACATCGATCCTAATTTATTTTTGTATCGCCCTTTAGTCCTTACAACTACGGTTTAGCCGCAGCTCTCGGAAAATTTTGAACATGACCTGCTAACACTTGCTAAAATATACCGTGGTGGAGCCCCACCCAGAAACACTGACACATTTATTTCTGTCAACTTCACGCCCCCACCCCCCCTACCCCCCTACGCGCCAACCCCCACTCGCCCCACCCCATGTTGAATATATTAGATAGCTTAGTCTCGCAACCCGGCTGATCCATGCGTAGCTTGTCACAGTTTCAGTGTCAGTGATGCATGTCGGTGGACACTGAGGCCTGAACGTGGTACATATTTCAACTCTTAAACAGGTCAAGTTGTGAGACTTGGACACTGCTTGCAGACTCAGAAAATAAAATCCAGGCCTTTGAGAACAAGTGCCTGAGGAAGTTGCTCTGCGCCCGCTTTTGCCATTCTGTCAGCTTCTTCATTGCCGTAGATGCCACAGTGTGAAGGGATCCACTGCAGCACCAGTCTGGTGCACTTGATGTTTTGCAGTGCCTCTTGTAGGCAGAGAAAGAACAAGATGAAAATGGAGTCAGCTTCACAGAGATGAAGACCATCATTAAGTCTGTGTACAGACCACCACAACGGCCCATAGACAGTTACCATCAGCTGTCCAGACAAGAGCAGGTGACCATCTTTCGTCTGAGGACCGGGCACAACCGACTCAATTTCCACCTGCACAGACGCTTCCACCTCGTGCCATCTCCCCTGTGCCCTTGTGGAGAAGCAGAGCAGACCACAGAGCACATCCTCCAGGACTGTGGGAACCACCAGCCGCTGAGGGAGGAGATATGGCCGAAGCCTGCCACTCTACAAGAGAAACTGTACGGGCCTGTGGAGGCGCTACAGAAGACCACAGATTTCATTTTGAGAGCCAAACTCCAAGTGTGACGGCGTTCGAGAAGAAGAAGAAGGAAGTTGCTCCGCATCTCGTACCGCGAGCACAAGACCAACGAATATGTACGGAGCACTGTATCTTCCCTGGTGGGCCCACATGAATCCCTTCTGGCAACCGTGAAACGGCGCAAGCTTGCTTGGTTTGGCCACGTGACCCGACACAACACCTTGTCCAAGACTATCCTCCAAGGCACTCTCGAAGGAAGTCGTCGGCGAGGTCGTCAGAGAAAGAGTTGGGTCGCAAACATAAAAGAATGGACCGAACTCGAGATGCCAGACTTGCTTGCCACCGCCCAAAATAGAACTCAGTGGAGAGCACTGTCTGTTGCTGCTGCCTTTCAGTCCCCCCAACGTCCAGATCGGGCAAGGGACTGATGATGATGATGATGATGATGATGATGATGAAACAGGTCATGGCAATGATCTCCCGAGGGTTGTTGCTAAACTGATTGGTTTGCCAAAATTAGGACCAAGTCTGGTGCTCATTTTTCTGTTCTTAGCGTTGTCCTGAAATGTGTCTTTATCAAAAGTTAAGTGGAAAATTGAAATTCTGAAATCCGTGTTAACTGCACGTCCAAAAGTCACAATGTTTCTGTCCGAAGAACATGGACACACAGTGGTCTCAGCAAGAGGCATAGATTCGCATAAGCCCCCGCAGTCGCGGGAGCTCATGCGTATCTATGCCTCTTGCAGTTGGATTGCGTTCACGTTTTCTAGGCAGTGAAGGGGTTAAAGTCTCACCTGGCGCCAAAGAGTTGCCTGCAGACCACGTGAGGGTTGATGTGATGGTGGATGTAATTCTCCTGCTCATTCCGACAAACCGTACCCCACACCCCGTTGATAAACAGCTCCAGTCGGCCCTCTTGGTATTCGCCTGCGTGGCCAGGATCAGGACGCCCAAACAGTCGGACAGGTTTGGCATTTGTGGAACCTGAAATCAGAGCGGCGTTTTCTTCAGACAGAACACCAAATGTGAAAGAAAACAACCGACCCATCGATTAATAAGCTCAGGTCAAAATGTGCATCGCTGATGAATCAACCTCTGACCCTAAAACGGTAATGTGGGTATTTATATTTAACACATTTGCTGTAAAAAAAAATGATAAACGCACATAGGCATACGCGTACAATTTTTATTCTCGTTCACTGACAGAGCACATCAACAATACAAAGTGAAAATGCGCCAGATTTAGAGACTTAGAGTGTAGCTCTTTGCATCTATGCTCTTAGGACGACAGGGACATTGGCGTTGAATTGCCACCGATTTCAGAAACATAGTCTGGCCACTGTCATTGAGGGCACTGATGAATTAAATGTAGCCCCTTGACTGCAACCGACGATATCGTTCAGCGGAAACGACGCATAGTTACGCGTCGTGTTCGCCGTACTATATCGTCAGTAACAGCTAACGGTTAACTCATTTTGCCCGATGTACGAAATACCCACATTTTGGAGCTATCCTCTGAGGACTGCATTACAATTCAGGAGACAGATCGACCATGATAGTTCAAGGGAGGTGGCAGAATAGCTTGGCGCCTACAGGCGCCAAGCTATTGTGCCACCACCCTTGAACTATCATGGTCGAGCCATATTTTTCCTGTGGTGTGTCGCGGGCAGAATGAGGTAAATGAATTATCAGATAATGGGTAATTTAATGTCTCAAGGAAAGGGGTTGTGTCTGTACTTACCCTTATCACAGCTGATGCCGATGGCGTTGATGGGATCACAGTTGCTGGACTGGTCATATCTGGAGCACTGAGACAGGTGGGACTCCGTTCCTCTGCACGTGATCATTCCTCGGTACGTCTCGCCGGGCGCAGGGCCGTACGCTCCCCCATAGAACATCAGGGCGTTCTGACTAAAAAGTGCAACATACAACTGATCGATCAGTCAGTAATTTAATTAATCAATCAATCAATCAATCAATCAATCAATCAATCAATCAATCAATCAATCAATCAATCAATCAATCAATCAATCAATCAATCAATCAATCAATCAACCAATCAACCAATCAATCAATTAATCAATCGATCGATCGATTGATTGATCGATCAATCAATCAATCAATCAATCAATCAATCAATCAATCAATCAATCAATCAATCAATCAATCAATCGATCGGTCGATCGATCGATCGATCGATCAATCAATCAATCAATCGATCGATCAATCAATCAATCAATCGATCAATTTGATATTGACTCACTCACTCACTCACTCTATCGATCGATCGATCGATCGATCGATAGATCACTCACTCACTCGCTCACTCAGTCACTTAATCAAATGAAATACAATTACATATAAAGAATTATTCATCGCTACACAAACAAAGAGGGGGACCCTACTTCCTAGCAACAAATCACATGCCCATAACATACATGACACTTCAACAGACACAGAAGTTCATCACAATCCTCATCGCTAAGGTTAATGTCCTCCCTAGATTATTATTGTAGTGTAGTTTGTGCGTTAACCCTTCTGAATGCATCCATCTATGAACGTAGTCAGTAACAGTGGCTGCAGGCTCAAGAAGGTTCACGTCGTTTAACTTTTCTTTAACTGTCTGTTAACTCATTGTGCCCGAGGTACGAACAACCCACATTTTGGAGTTATCCTCTGAGGACCGGAGGAGGCAGATCGACCATGATAGTTCAAGGGCGGTGGCAGAATAGCTTAGCGCCTTTAGGCGCCAAGCTATTCTGCCACCACCCTTGAACTATCATGGTCGCGCCATATCTTGCTGTGGTGTGTCGCTGGCAGAATGAGGCAAACTCGACTTACGCAGGAAAGCCAAGCTGGCGGCAGATGACGGGTGCTACTTGTGTGACATAGTCTCCGCACAGGCTGAACCACACCGAGGTGTTGCGCACAAGGTGGTACCACTCAGCTCTCCCCTCATTGTTCTCTGCCGTGTTAGGGCCTATCAGCTGCACGTTGCCTTTTGGGGGAAAAGTTACATACATTCAGTAAGCAATGCGTGTTTGGGTCAACATCGGACGCCGTTGGCCCGCGCACGGTTGTGCGCGTGCCAACAACGGCAGACGTAGGCCCAATGACCTTTTACGTACAAGTGAATGCATGATGATTGGTGCAATAGGTATAGCTCTGTTTGTCTGTCCAGCCACACTTCCACTCATTTTATGAAATATCTATCCATCCATCCATCCATCCATCCATCCATCCATCCATCCATCCATCCATCCATCCATCCATCCATCCATCCATCCATCCATCCATCCACCCACCCACCCACCCACCAACCCACCCACCGATCCATCCATCCATCCATCCATCCATCCATCCATCCATCCGTCCATCCATCCATCCATCCACCCACCCACCCACCCACCCACCCACCCACCCATCCACCCACTCACCCATCCATCCATGACCATCCATCCACCCACCCACCCACCCACCCACCCACTCACCCTCCACCAATCCATCCATCCACCACCCACCCACCACCACCCACCCACCCACCCACTCACCATCCATCCACCATCCATCCACCCACCCACCCACCCACCACCACACACCCACCCACCCACCCATCCATCACCACCCACCCACCCACCCACCCACCCACCCACCCACCCACCCACCACCATCCATCCATCCATCCATCCCCACCCACCCACCCACCCACCCACTCACCCATCCATCCATTGATCCATCCATCTGAATGTGTTCTCTCTTTAATCATCATTTTTATAATAGCTGTTTGCCTGATCATTATAACATTTTTATTAGAGTTCGTCATGATACGAATTATTGTTAACCTCGAAAACACACGAAAACACCTGAAAACTGTAAGTACGACAACAGAAAAAATATCGATCCTGACAGTTAAGGGAAGATTCAGAATAGATTATAATAGTTATAATTCTGGACCAATTCTACCGCCCCCCCCCCCCCTTCCTCCCCCCCCCCCCCACTCCTCTTGTACTATTATGGTCGATCAGTCTCCTGAACAGAAACTCGTACTTATAGTTTTCAGAGGAGAACTGCAGCTATGAGATGACGATGAGCTGTTATTTCCATGAATGTTACAACTTAGCATTTCTTAATCTCCTTCAGTAGGCCCTGCAGGACAGTCTCAATATGTCGCGTTATGTCGGCCATAAATAAAAATTTCACAGTGTCATTTGCTTTGTAATTGTGTGAGAGCTGTTAACTCATTGGAGATGTGCCGTATACAAATAGGCGGCATATATGTATACAGCAGGTCTCCAATGAGTTAAGTCGCCCGTTGCTTGGGAGCTATTATTTAAAGTCGCACCGCGGTATACAACTAAAAAAAATGTATCCTGATCACTACATTTGCACGGGGAATATAAACAGAAATTACTGAATTCAGTTAAGGTTGGAATGAACGTCGTGCTGAAATTAGACACGAGCTCCAGAGGGGTAAATATCCGGTAAGCACAAGGTCTTCGGGCCGGCGTCAGCCTTGGCTGGCCCGCGCACGACTGTGCGCGGGCCAGCTAAGGCAGAAGTCGGCCTAAGGACAGTTTGTTCACGAGGCGTCTACGTTTTAAACCAGAGATCAATCAGTACGCGTGTTTTATCCGCTTTCGCGATATATACAGCTCCGCGTTATATTGAGGCGGACCCGTATCGTGAATAATTGACATGTACTCTTAGGGGTAGCTTACCTTCCTTCGGTTCAGCAGTTACTGTCGGTGCTGCCAGAAGGCATACGAGAGCGCTGATGCACAGCAGCAACGTAGGCTTCACTAAAATATGTTCAAACGAAGGATAACAATTTAACCCTTTTAGCCCCCGGGTCCTTGCAGCAGGAGATGGATGGATCATGATAATTCAAGGGTAGTGTCAGATGAGCTTGGCGCCTTCACTACCCTTGAATTATCATGATCAATCAATCTCATAAAACTGGTACATAGGCGTTCGGCAACACCTCCAAAATTTCAGAAATGGGACCTTGGGGCTAAAAGGGTTAAGGGAGTAAAACACGCCAGAATGTGTACTGCATTTGGTGCATGCGTACTTTTATAAAATTTCAGATAATTATACCGCAATTTATTAGGAGCATTACATTCATTATTATTATTATTATTATATATATAATATATATATATATATATATATATATATATATATATATATATATATATATATATATAATATATATATATATATATATATATATATATATATATATATAATATATATATATATATATATATATATAATATATATATATACATATATATATATATAATATATATACAATATATATATATATATATATACACACAACATAAAAACATCAGCACAACTTAAACTACACAACACACACACAGACACACACACACACACACACACACACACACACACACACACACACACACACACACAAACAAACAATATACAACACAATTCAACGAGAAGAAAGCAAAATGTAAGAAAGAAAGGCATTTTTAAAGAAAAGGATAAATGAGAAAAAGAAAAAAAGAAAATGAGAGAAAATTTAGAAAAAGAAGGAAAGAGAAGAAAAACAACAGAAGATTTAAAAAAAATCACGAACCCTTTGTTTGTGACACAGGACGGAAAACAGGAACACTAGCGTACATACAAGAACATACAGCGAACTATTGTTTGTAAACCTTGTGTTGTGTATTACAAAACAATCTTTTTTTTTCTTCAAACCTTCAAAACTGTTTAGTTTAGTTTCAACTATATCAAATCTGTTTTAACCCATTCAGCCCTGACGCACTACAGCAGGAGATGGGTCGACCATGATAATTCAAGGGTAGTGCCAGATTAGCTTGGCACCTGTCGGCGCCAAGCTAATCTGGCACTACCCTTGAATTATCATGGTAGATCCATCTCCTGCAACAGGTGTATAGTCGCTAGATGACGCCTCCAAAATTTGGGAAATACGTACGTCGGCCTGAATGAGTTGAACTGTTTTGTTAAATTTGTGTTAGACTTACCGTCTCCCATGACGCTGGCCTATTATGGCGGACAGGGTTAAGATGTGTCCACCGAAACTGTTCTCTCCAGCGGCAGTGGAGAAACTGTCAGTCTTTAAATGTCAGTAAAGATATTATACCAAACCTCAACCTTTAAGGTGGTACGTGTGCAGTCGCTTCCTTGTAGACTGAAGCCTTTCAAGTGACATTAATCCTCATGAAGAAGAAAATTCGAAACGAGGAACATAAATTTAAATCGCTGCGCAGCAAGCGATATGAGTTCTCATTAGTCCTTGCAGGTTGAGTTTATTGCCCTCTAGCGAGGGGTATACATTTTCATTACCTCATCTAGCAAGTTGCATAAAGTCTCACGCGTCCCTGTTCACAGGTTGCACAGATTTAAAATACAGTCTGGCAAGTGCCATAAATTCTCGTGCACCCTTGCAATCTGCAAAGATTTAGATACCATCCGCATGCTGCGGGGGCACAAAATAATTTATGTCGCTTGCTGAACGGCCTTTAACTCATTTTGTCCCGACACACCACGACACGATTAGGATCGACCAGGATAGTTCAATGGTGGCGCCAGAATACATTGGCGCCTATAGGCACCAAGATATTCCAGCACCACCTCTGAACCATCATGGTCGATCTGTCTCCCGAGATGTAAGACAGACTTTAGAAAACAACTCTAACATTTGGGGACTTGGTTTTGGGCCACAATGGGTTAAATCGATTTTTCCGGTTGCTGCGTTTAACCCGTTTGAGCATGCAACCACCTGCACTTGCTGCAGTACCGGTTGCTGCGCGCACAAGTGGGTAAGGTACAATGTCTAGCTCCACGGTCCCTTGTCTATAGGGTCGATCAATCCGTCTTTGGCAACGCTAGAACACCAGGATATAATTCTTGATCAAACAGAAGCAGCGCTGAGGCCTAGAAAGATTTACTCCATATGTAAACAGCTGAAGGGTCCCCCGGAGCTTTAATCAGGAAGAAACTAAAATAGACCACCACACGTGGGTATGGTAGGCGGCTGGGATTATCAGCGACAGTATGGGGAAAAG
Organism: Semisulcospira habei; assembly: GCA_036245525.1. NCBI lineage: Eukaryota > Metazoa > Mollusca > Gastropoda > Semisulcospiridae > Semisulcospira > Semisulcospira habei. Next base: position 333,016,314 of record BTPG01000001.1, on the reverse strand, counting down.
ACAACATTGGAGCTCAAAGGAACCAGTGGGATTCAATACTTTCCAAAAGCTTTAACTTAGTTATTGGGCTTTGAAGCCGAGCAGGCGACCAAGGCCATCTCACCGACAAAAGCTTTAAGCTAAAAACGAAATGGGTTAGTATAGTAGTTTTATTACGCGTATTATTCTTTCTAAAAGTTCTTAGTAAGTCTTACAACAATGCGGCACAAAAAGGTCATATTGTGAACTTTGAATGTCTTAACTCATTGTGCCCGAGGTACGAAATCCCCACATTTTGGAGTTATCCTCTGAGGACTGCATTACAATTTAAGAGACAGATCGACCATGATAGTTCAAGGGTGGTAGCAGAATAGCTTGGCGCCTATAGGCGCCAAGCTATTCTGCCACCACCCTTGAACTATCACGGTCGAGCCATATCTTGTTGTAGTGTGTCGCGGACAAAATGAGTTAGAATGAAAGACTTTTCTGCTCTCCTCCGTTGCACACAGTTCTCCCGACTCGTACCAGGGGCAGAAAAAAAACCAACACATTTGCGTTGACTGTAAAAAGAAGAGTAGAAAAGGCTTAGTCGAGGCTAGACAACATTTAGAATGCGTTGTATCGGCTAATCTTATCAAAGTCTGCCCTGGAGCAGCCGATCGCTTTAACGTCATTTGCCGTCACGAGGTGATTTTAAAGATGGGACACCCAATGCGATCCGTATCTAGGATCAAACCCACCACCTCTCGTTAACAATTTTAGTAATTAATGGCAATGAAATTAAACCCGGCATATCCTCTACACAGGTCGCATTATGGTGTAGTCACACACTTGCAGTTTAGTAATTAATGGCAATGAAATTAAACCCGGCATATCCTCTACACAGGTCGCATTATGGTGTAGTCACACACTTGCAGTTTAGTAATTAATGGCAATGAAATTAAACCCGGCATATCCTCTACACAGGTCGCATTGTGGTGTAGTCACACACTTGCAGTTTAGTAATTAATGGCAATGAAATTAAACCCGGCATATCCTCTACACAGGTCGCATTGTGGTGTAGTCACACACTTGCAGTTTAGTAATTAATGGCAATGAAATTAAACCCGGCATATCCTCTACACAGGTCGCATTGTGGTGTAGTCACACACTTGCAGTTTAGTAATTAATGGCAATGAAATTAAACCCGGCATATCCTCTACACAGGTCGCATTATGGTGTAGTCACACACTTGCAGTTTAGTAATTAATGGCAATGAAATTAAACCCGGCATATCCTCTACACAGGTCGCATTATGGTGTAGTCACACACTTGCAGTTTAGTAATTAATGGCAATGAAATTAAACCTGGCATATCCTCTACACAGGTCGCATTATGGTGTAGTCACACACTTGCAGTTTAGTAATTAATGGCAATGAAATTAAACCCGGCATATCATCTACACAGGTCGCATTATGGTGTAGTCACACACTTGCAGTTTAGGAAAATTGCCCATTAACCTTTTTTTTTTTCATGATAATGACGCCTTTGTTTGACATTTAAAAATAATTGCACCTCAAATTGCCTGGGGTGTTCCTTTTTTTAAATTAGTCTGTCCGCTTCCACTGAAACCTCACATCAAACTTTCGGGATGCATTCCGCGATATACTAGGTGTGCTACCAGTAAATTCTGGAGTTGCCTTCTAATGCTGGCATTTACCCCAAGCTTATATTATAATTAATTCTAAAACTAGATTGACACAAAATGATGCAAATTAAATTTCATGAACTTTGCTCAAGTTTTAATTGTATACCACAATAATTATTCCTCCTTTTGTGACCATTACCAAATAATGACTCATATAATATTGCCTAGGTTGCTGCCATTTCAAAATTAGTCTGTCCGCTTTCACTGAAACCTCACATAAAACTTTCGGGATGCATTCCGCGCTATACTGGGTGTGCTACCAGTAAATTATGGAAGTGTCTTCTAATGATGGCATTGTGTTTGCAATTGTCAGGTTACCCCGTATGCCTATAGATGAGCCCCCCATTGGGGCGAGACCGGTCATAGGCTGCAAACCTAAATCTACCCAATAGCAGGTCCAATGTCCATTGTGAATATATACATACCCTCCCCGCGACTGGGGAGGCCTGGATATAGTCAAGTGAACTGCGGGGCTCCAGGGGTAGTCCCTATTCCTTTTTGCAATGAGTGAGTGTTTCAGTGGAAGGCTCAAAATAGTCTGTCTACTACTACAAATAACATATTATTATTATGATTATTATTATGATTATTATGACAATTATTATTATTATTACAATTGTTGTTATTATTAAACTCGTACTAAGTCAAACGATAAAATAATGCATATGAGCTACACACACACTCCTGCAATATGCGTCTCAGATATACATGAGTGTTTCTTATCAAAACTACTTCCCAAATCGTGTGACTTAAAAAATAAACATATCTGCTTGGATCAAACAATGATTCAGTAGATATGCATGTTTGTTCAGGTTAGGTGGCAGTAATCCGTATGTGAGGTATGTAAATCCAGATAAGACACTTTCAATCACGGACGTTTTGAAATTAGAAGGATTTTCCTTGCAGAGGTCTGTTTAAAAAAAAACACATTTTGTCCAGTTAAAATGCATGCGTATAAAACGGAACTGTTTGCAGAGCTTAATCCCTTCCTTGCTATTAGACATACATTTTGTTTCTGAAATCGTTGTTCATTCAACAACCAAAAGCCAAAACAGTCAAAGAAAATTGTATACAAATTGATCTCGCAAAGAGGCATAGATGCCGGGTTTATGATGATCTATGTCCCTCGCAGGTGCAGTTCACTTCTTAGGGCGTAAACGTTTTCTCGGCACTGGAGGGAGTAAACCCGCTATCACCAGTGGCTGTGACTGTGTGGTAGTGGCAGTGGCAGTGGCCGTGACTTTTATATATATATATATATATATATATATATATATATATATATCGCTTTCATTAGCAATTTATTTTGCTCACATCTTAGAACAAATGTAAAATAAAACCAGGAAGTGTATTTTTCTCACTGCCACAGTCACACATATATATGTGTGTGTACAAAGAAATATAGAACAAATTAAGAAACACACTCTGAAGGACGAACACAAAACAGTGTACTGTTTTGTGCAAGCCCTTTCAGAGCGTGTTTCTCTCATTGTTCGTTAATTCTTCGCATTTTACACGCTTGGCATTCATTTTTGGGATTGACTCCAATCCAAACATTGTTCTGAAAATTGTGGAACACATATGACGGGCGCTTGCAAGAGTCTCAAAGCATCATGAGCCCCCGCAGTGCGAGGGCCCACGAGGTTCTAAGCCTCTTGCTGGCTTAAAGCAATCTGCTCCAGTGCCGCGGGCTTTGATTGCTAAAATTCGCTGGTTTTCAGTGTCGTCTTGTCTAAACTAGGACTGTTCTGCTGTTCTTTTCACAAACCATGTGAGTAGGCACACGTAAACAGAGATCATTTGACTGCCCCTAGTTCGGGGGAGCTCTACTACTTAGCAAATGAGAAAGAGAGCAGAAAAGTCTTTCCTTTCACAGCATTCAAACTTCCTAAGTTAAGTTAGCAGTTTTGCCCAGCATTATTGACTAAGCATGCTAAATAAAGGAAATATGGCGAACTATTCACCTTTTCTGGCATAAATTGATCGCTTTAACCTTTTTAGCTGCAAGGTCCCATTTCTCAAATTTTGGAAGTGTCGCCTAACGACTTTGTACCAGTTGCAGGACATGGCTTGACCATGATAATTCAAGGTTTAGTGCCAGATTAGCTTGGGCGCCTGAAGGCGCCAAGCTAATCTGGCACTACCCTTGGATTTTCATGGTCAAGCAATCTCCTGATGTAGGGATCCGGGGCTAAAAGTGTTCAGTGTCGAGTAAATTTGAACACACTATCCATCTGCGGGGGCTCATGAGGAGCTATACCTTTGCTGTCACCACTTTAAATCCATATAATCCATATTCCTGGGACAGCTCGTGTTGTTTGGTGTTGAATTCACTAAGATTTCAGAAACACGGACTCCGTCAAATGACATTGAACGGATTTATATCTAATAATAATAATAATAATAATAATAATAATAATAATAATAATAATAATAATAATAATAATAACTGTATTTATAATGCGCTTATCTTATAATAATTATAACTCTAAGAGCGCACTCACAACTCACGAGCACATGTGCACGCTTTTAACAATGACTCGCACACCACAAATACGTTACGACAGTCAGCTGGGGGTGGGTGTGTGCGGTGGCGTTAGAGTGCTAGAACTGTTGAAAGAGGTGAGTTTTGAGGGCAGACTGGAAAGAGGAGGTAGAGGGTTTCTGACGGAGAGAGAGTGGGAGAGTGTTCCAGGTGGATGGACCGCAGACAGAAAAGGCCGAGCGGGGGCCGAAAGTGCTGAGTGTGGAGGCCGAGAGGGTCGGAGGCAGAGCGGAGAGAGCCAGAAGGAGTGTAGGGGTAAAGTAAGTTGAAGAGATAGGCGGGAGCGTAGTTGTTGAGGGATTTGTAGCAAAGAGACAGGATCTTGTATCGAATGCGTTGCGAGATGGGGAGCCAGTGAAGGAATTTGAGCAGAGGAGTGATGTGGTCAGATTTCTTCTTTCTGAGGACGAGGCGGGCAGCATTGTTCTGGACGCGCTGAAGAGTCTTTGTTCCCAACTGTGCATATTGCTGTTTGACTGCGTGCACCGTGTTCCGATAGTCAAGAGAAGAACCCAACGGAGAAAGAAACACGCTTAGAAAAGACAGTTACGACACAGTTTATTACTATTTCGGATAAAAACCCATTTTCAACATAAACAAACAAACAAACAAACAAACAAACATATATAGAGATCAGTCGCTCCTTATCTCAAGTTATCGAAGAAGAAACATGGCCACATTCCGTCTGCGATAACTTGAGATAAGTATCGACTGATCTCTATATTCACATATATGTGTTTCTTTCTCCCATGGGTTCTTCTCTGCATCTTACACGCTTGGCAGTCATCTTTTTGGTCTGGATTCCGGTAGCGAAGTTCTTAAAGGGTTGGTACGTGAGGACTGTTCCTGAGATTCTTAACCCTTTTAGCCCCGGATTCCTAAAGCGGGAGACGGCTTGACCGTGATAATTCAAGGGTAGTGCCATATTAGATTGGCGCCTGAAGGCGCCAAGCTAATCTGGCACTACCCTTGAATTATCATGGTCAAGCCATCCTCTGCAAACGGTACATAGTCTTTAGGCAACACCTCCAACATTTGAGAAATGGGACCTTGGGGCTAAAAGGGTTAACCCCTTCACTGTCAGTGGCCGCAGATCTTTGTTAATTCAGCGACAAAAACGTACAGCGGGGCCTCATGAAGATCCATATCTCCTGCAGAAGAAGGATCGTGTGGAAATTTTATCGATAGTGAAGTGGTTAAAGCTTATACGTTTGTACATAACACATATAAATTAACCAAAACAGATATCAGATTGGGAAATACGGCCGTCGGGCTGAATGAGTTACACAAAAATCACAATATTATACCCCAGAAACCGAACAATTCTAACTTTAAAGGTGCATATGTATAGATGGAGCCGTCCTCTGCGGGCAGAGGACAAATATTTGTATGGGCGCCTGTGTTAGGCTCATAAGAATATATGCCTCATGAAGATAGAACTGGGTGCATGAGCCACTGCTAATGCTAACACTCCTGAGTGCATGTGTGTGCAGACCGTGTTTCTGAAATCTTCCCTAATTCAAGACCAAAAAGATCCTAGATGTTCAAAGAAGATTGATTTAAAGAACGTGAAGATAAATGGTCCTGCATGATGACATAGTAGCTCAGTACATGACGCCAAAGTGCCCATCGTTATAATAGCATGTCGCCACTGCTGAAAGCATGTCAATTTAAATTTGGTGTGTGCCCACAACTTTCTGGGAAGTTTTTGTTAGCCAGATTTTTACAAAACTAATTTGTGCACATGTTTGATGCGCTCAAGCTGTACCACAGGACTCTTCCACTTAAAGAAACAACAAGATGAGGATTTCATCCCAAAGTCTACCGTATTGTTTGGAGCTCAGATGCGTTTATCTTTTGCGAACTTTTTTGAGTTTTTCATAATTTTAGGCTTATAATGCTGATCCATTTCCCTCCTCTCTAAGCCAACCTCTGATCAACACACACGTCGGCGCACACAAATAAAGACGGACACACGGCGCTTCCCGCCATTAGTACGCTCTGTGGGCTCGTGTACCGACAGGAATACATTTCCTTCTACTCTAAACCACCCTCTGATTAACACACACTGGCACACATAAATAAAGACGGACACACGGCGATTACCGCCGTTTGTAAGCTCTGTGGTCTGGACCTTAGCATAGCCATTCTGAAGAAGAATGATAGCACGAGCAGCGAAATGACGTCACTTCAAGCTTCACGTCATGGCATCATTAGTCCCAGGACGACGTGTTTATAGTGACGACTCGATGTTATACGTCACTCATCGCAGTAATAATAATAATAATAATAATAATATAAAGGTAATTTGTATAGCGCTTAATCACCAAGGTGCTCTAGGCACTTTACATTCACAGTAATGAAACACAAAGCAAAATACAAAAAAAAAAACACAAAAAAAACACATACGACAACAACAAAAATACATTGACTTACAAAGAGCAGAAAACTCTCTCTCTCCTCTCTGCGCCACCAGGGATCCAGCAGCCCTCCACTCTGTATTAGCTGCGAGATAATATTTCATTTATTGTGGATGTGATTCGAAATGTGTACTTCTGTTGGTGCCAACTTCGTCATGTAAATACCGTGCATAAATTGTGCATCATTGGTGACCCTGTCCAGTAACGGTCAGTTGCAATTTTTACCGTTTACTCCTGGACCGCGCAATCCACACACCAAATCTAATTCATTCCAGACTCTAATTGCTCTAGTGTGAGTTCGTGTTCGAACTGTGCATACGTTTCTATCATTTCGAACGGATTTCCAGTGCCGCTCTTCTCACTAGCTGTGATTTGTGTGATAGCCGTATATTTTACTTTTGGTTCTAACCTGTGTCATTTACTGTTGCTCTACATAGTGATATGCTTCAATTGGATCTAAAACATGGTCTCTAGGAGTCGTCTCGTTGGTGCAACAACGAGTTCTCTCCCTATTGTCGATTGTCGCCCTTGATAATTGAGGTTCCCTGGCAGCGCAAAGGTACTATAATTTTCAACGAGTTCTCTCCCAGTTCTTAATTGTCGTCCTTGATATTGAGGTTGCCTGGCGGCGCATGGGTACTGTAAACAACTGATGAGATGGAATTACTACTCTATTTCACCTAAGCAATACTGAGCATGCTAAAATGAAAGTACCTCCACCTTCTTGCCCCCATCTAACTCGTCTACACCTTACCTATCCCTCCATCCATCCACTATTCTGACCCCGTTCTCAAAATCAACTCCCCCCCCCCCCCACCCACCCCCACCCCGCCTCTTTTTTTTTTTTTTTTTTTTTTTTTTTTTTCCATAGCGATATGGTCTTCACCATGGCATGTTTCTCCCCGGTCCAGTCGTGTCAGCCTACCCTCCAGTCCCAAACCCCCTCCCAATCACCTAATCCCAAAGATCCCATTGTGAAAGACACTCTCGATGAAAAACAGAAAGTGTTCAATGACACAAATATCCATGTTCTGAAACGCTGGAGAAAGGCCTTGTCGGTTCGCTATGTTCACCTTCTAGAGTCCACTAACAGTGGGTTTGAAGTGACTTGGAAGGATGTGGACTTTGACAATAACACTATCGACCGCACTGACTTCAGTGTTCGTACAAGGGCAGCAGGAATTCCTAATACACTTGCCAAGACATTCGTACAAGTGAAACGGGCGGGCGTCAACTACATTACTGTGACCCTGTATTACAAACGGAAGCGTAGCATGGGAGGAACCTGTCTGATCCAGGGAATACGAGCTGAAGAGTGGGTGAAGACGGAATTCCACCAGCTGTGTGCCCTGGTCAGGTCACTACAGAACGGGAACTTTAACGAAGATGATGTGCCCCCGCCAACATTCAGTCACCTACCCCTGTGTTCTAGCTGCGAGCCACAGCACCCCCCATATCCGCACCAGTCCTCATCCTCCACTGCAGTGTGTGATTTCACATCCACTGAGGCGAGGGATAACAGGGTTGTTAGCAACCAGACCACATCACCCTTCACAGTCACACCATCCTTCACCTCCCCCACCATCTCCCCTAGTGCATCACGTGGGTTGTTGCTCGACGTCTCCTTGGCAGACACTCCCATCACTCCCACTCGCTCCTCTCTAACGGAAACCTCAGGAGTTTCGCTCCTAATGCTGATACCGAAGGGGGATAACATGCTAAGACCGATCTCGCCCCAGCACTTGTCATCGTCGGCAGATCGTGTCTCCTTTACAGCCACACCCCCTACAGATTCAGCGTGTGTTGTTCCTGTTATTGCAGCCGTGAATGATTTGCAAGTGTCATCTCCTGGCATGCAAACCCTCCTTCCCGCAACTGACTTTGAGATCAGCCCGTCAGAGGCAGAGTTACACACCGTGACTTTGCTCCCTGCGTCTCGACCAGCTTCCTGTCCACCTGAGATAACCAACAGCAGCGACCCAGGTATGACCCAGGCAGCCGCTCATGTTATCTCCATGAACACCGTGCTCCCTCTCCGACATCTTGCCGCTCTACCAGCACTACAGAATTCATCACAGTTGTACTCCCGCCTACACGATGCTCTTAATATCATCGCGGGTCTTCGTGCTGATGTAGACACTTTGTTTAAAGGGCTGTCAGCGGCTCTCGTCAAGATTGATCAACTTGACAGCCACATCCGCGATGAAGCAGTGAGGAGAACCAAGGATCTGCAAGCCACTGAGTCCTGCATGGGCGAGATGTTGTCTAGTCTCGACGAAAGGATAAATAGTGTCGAATCAGCTCAGCACGCTATGGACAGCACTGTAAACGGTTTATCCACGGCTAAACAGAATCACAAGCAGCGCCTCCGAGATCTGCAAAAGAAACTGAACAAAGCATCAGCCCATACAAACAGTCGATCAGTGACTGATAACTCTGACAGTACACCTACACCTCTGTCTGCTGACCTTGACAGCAGTACCTCTCAGAGGTGTGCAATGGACATAGAAACAGTTGCATCCCCACTCTCCGCCCCTCCGCTTCTTACACAAGACGACATCATGGCTGTGTCCCTCCAGGCTATGAGAGTGGGTGAGAACGAAAGCCGGGAACGCCGCATTCCTGTCCGGATAACCGCCGGCCAGCCCGAGATCATCAACCAAACTACTGAAGCCAGCGGCGAACAGCCGCAAAACAACAGACCGTTTCACAGGCTGTCTCCAGAGGAACAGATACTTCAACACTCGGTATTCGCCGACACCAATACTCTAGTTATCGGAGACTCCGTTGTTCACTACATCAAGGCGGAGAAGATGTCTACGTACCCAGAGGAAAAGGTGCAGGTCATATCTGTGTATGGCCTGAAAACTCCCCACCTGATTGGCTGGCTCCGGAGTCAAGAACCCTCTCACACAGTCTCTCTTGTGACCTTCCATGTCGGAGTGAACGACTGTAAGCAGACAGAAGTGACCAGCGCTGTGTGGGACCAGCTTGCCCGGCAATGTCGGCGGGTATTCCCCAGCGCATGCATCCAAGCTTCCTCCATTCTGCCAGCCCAGCGGGGACAACAGCTGAACAGGTCTATTACTGCCTCCAACGGAAACCTATACCACATGTGCAAAAAGCGTGGGGTAACATTTGTGGACAACACGCTGATTTTCTCTACTACAGATGGATTTCCGCGCAAAAGGCTCTACAGGCGCAGTGACCCAATCCACCCTAGCCGGCAGGGCACAATTAGCTTGGCCATTAACGTGAAAAGGGGTGGGGTGCCTCCTGACACCTCCACAGCCATCCGTGCTCCGAGCAGTGGCCGGGACCGTGGTGAGAGGCGTAGCGGCAACTCTCAAGGACTGTATTCTGAAATTGTGGCAGGGTCTGCGTCCTCTACATCTACTTCCTACCCAGGATCACAGTATGATGCAAATAGCCACCAGATAACACGAGACTGTTTCAACAGCACATCTCAACAGCAACAGCGATGGGCCTGTTCGGCTTTTTTCCCCTCTGGGCTGGCGGAAGGGAGGCAAGCCGGACACATGCTGATACAAGACATGTCACCCCCCACAGCAACAGGAGGCACCAGATCAACAGTTTGTGAATATGTGGCAGTCACCTAACATACTGCAGTTCCCGACAGTTCCTGCAATGTACCCGCAGTATCGTGCGGCGCCAACGGACCACTTTTCGGGGAACACTATGGCGCAACCCTACCCATTCAACGTCACCGCACCGGCACACACTCCGTATACGCACCACGACGTCTGGGCTCAGTACAATCGCCCAGCTTGTGTTTACTGAGACTATAACCAGAGCATCCTCCTATATACATCTATTAAACATTATATTCTATGAATTGTCTGTTGGGCCAGTTGTTCAGCAGAATTTCAGTGACTAGACATTGCTTCCTAAGTGATCTCTTACATCATACACATTGCTTCCTAAGTGATCTCCTACATCATAGACATTCTCGGCTTCCTAATTAATCTCTTATATCGTGTGCGCACTGTAACGGTGTTTCCTATCCTTCGTCTATTACTACACCAGTAACATTATCACTACGAGAATACATAATTTACATTTTGAGCGATTTGGGACGCTGGTTAGGTATCTTTGTGTAAGCGTACCACACATCGAGTGCACTGTGACACTATTTTTTCCTTGTGTGTTTCCCAGCACACCATCAGTCATAAGCGATTATTGACGCCTTTTGGAAAACTTCGAGTAACTCTTCATCTACTGGACAGTTGGTCAAGACACATTGAACTTGTAGTGTGTCAACGTATAGACTGCCTTGTTTTTCCTTGTCTGCACTGAAAAACAACACACGTCTATACAATAATATATATCTTTTGCTCTTGGCTCATAGGTGTTGATTTATTGTTATCTTTCTACATCAGTTATGTCTACAGACAAGCCTGATACGCATCATTTGCTTATAGGACATTTAAATATATATCATTTGTATAACAAAGTTCCAGATTTATGTGTGATGTTGAGTCAACCAAACGCTTTCCATGTGTTTGGAATAACTGAATCACGATTGTGCTCTAACATCAGTGATGAAGCCATTTCTATCCCGGGTTTTCATGTATTTCGTCGCGATCCTGTTTCCCCTAAACACACGGGTATAGCCGTGTATTTAAACAATTCAATTAGGGATTGCGCTCGAAGAAGGACAGATCTAGAATCAGACCTAGTGGAAAGCGTTTGGATTGAACTAAAAGCAAGCAAAGCCACCCCGTTATTAATCTGCTTTGTTTATCGAAATCCCTCAGCCACTTTTGAATGGTATGACACATTTACGGAAATGATGGACAATGCAACCAAATGTACTTCTGATCTATTAATCTTAGGCGACTTTAACATCAATTTGTTTTCTTCCAATCCTGCTTGGGAAACTACTCTTACTTTGTTTGGTCTCAAACAGTTGGTCACTAAAGCAACAAGAGTAACTGCCAGTTCCTCAACATTGATCGACCATATCTACACAAACAACAAGACTAGAGTATTAGGGGTGCAGGTGCCCGAGGTTGCTATTAGTGACCATTATCCCGTCTGTTGTAGCTGGGCTCTGAAAGGTGACCGACGCCTCAAAAATCACCAACACATCACTATTAAATTCAGATCTTATAAACACTTTAACAAAGATGTTTTCCTATCGGATCTCTGTCAAGTATGTTTCAGTCACGTTTATAATTACACGGATCCGAATTCTGCGCTTGCAGAATGGTATGAGCTTTTTCTAAGTGTACTGGATAAACATGCACCATACCGAGAAAAACGTGTAAAAAGTGCACAGCCACCCTTGTGGTTAAATAAAAATATCAAGGATGCTATGTCACTTCGTAATGAACTTAAAAAACACAAGGATTTTGATGCCTATCGTAAACAGCGAAATAAGGTAAAATATCTTGTTCGTGAAGCCCAAAAGTGTCACTTTAAAAGGATCATTGATGAGAAAAGGGACACAGTTACAGTGTGGCGCGCCCTGAACACATTTACAAAATCTAAACAAAAACCGGCATGCACC
>BTPG01000001.1:332956650-332999150 GCA_036245525.1 Semisulcospira habei | reverse complement strand
GATGTGTTTGACATCGAAAAAGAAGGAGAAGCAGCTGGTTACGACTTACACACTACTAAACTGTATGTGGCCGGAATCACAGAGAGGCTGACACAAAAACTGCTACGAAAACCATCCAGAAACATAAAGTTCAATAATATTGTGTTTGACAGTGGACCCTCACAAGCTCAGCAGTTACTGCTGGGAGAGAGTGATGACATTATCATTGTGTATGACTGTCACAAGCATAGCGTGTTGAACTGGTTCATCAAGCACGCAAAAACAACACAGACAGAACGTCACTATTTGGACAGGTTACGTCAAGGTGGGTCTGTGGACAGACAGACACACCGTGATGACTTCGACATCATGGAGACAGACCTACATCTCCTGGCGACTTTGGTGCGACATCTCCTTGGATAACACTGCACAGTGTCGCTGCGTGACTGTCGGACTACACGCTGAAGCCCGTACACGAGTGACTATTAAATTGACTGAATCAGTCATGATATAATGAATTGTCGTGAATGACGTCGGTTTCCGCGTCGGTTCATTCGATTGTTTTTTTTGTTCTGTGCAAATTGTACTCATTGTTCATATGGGCCTGATGGCCTGCAAAAACTGAAATAAATTTATTATTATTATTATTATTATTATTATTATTATTATTATTATTATTATTATTATTATTATTATTATTATTATTATTACACACACACACACACACACACACACACACGGCGCTTTGGCGCCAAAAAGACGTTCTCTAGCAAGGTTTGCGAAGCTAAACGTCACGTCATTTTTATCTAGTTACTTCTTTGCCAGAATATCTGCCCCCGCACGCCAAAATCGTCATGTGGATGCGCTCCGGAATGCGCTCCGACCAGCCCCATTTCAAAATCTACCGTATTTTTTTTAAATACGGCACACAATAAAAGGGTATGTGATAAGCATACACACACAGGGTGCTTGCATGGAACCATGAGTGCGTTCTGAAAAAAAAAATCGTTGTCTCTCTGTTGTTATTGCTTTGTTACCTCTGTCTAGTAATTGACGACAATTTAGTATTTTACGTCATGGACACGAAATGTAACCATACTAGCGCAAGGGTTCCATTAAAAAAAAAAAAAAAACAAACACCAAACATTCTGAAGTGTTGTAGGAAAAATCTTTGGGAAAAGAAGCGCAACGTCTCGGATCGAAGTTTCGAAACATTGTGTTGCTTTCCCTCTCTAAGATTTATTCCCTACCACATTTCACATTTCTTTTCGTCATGCTCATGAAGCGACGAGCCACTGAGCGCGCAAAACCACGTCCCATTTATCTATCTTGTTCAAAATACTGCCCGTGAAAAGGACCGCCTTAAAAATGATTGTCAGCTTTACTGACCCAAAAAGTTCATACTGACCTATTTCGATAAAGTATTTTCATGCAAGTCGTTTAAGGCTACACACGTCTGCTGCTCGTTGACTATGTGTCTTATGTCTTAGGTTGTAAGGTCCAACGTACAGATCAGCTTACATATGCATTTGTTTTGACCTAATCTGTAGGTAAGTAGATGATTTTATTCTGGTATGAAAGGCCAAGGTTAACGCACCAGTCGCTCTGAATTACACAGCGCACGGCGGGTAAACGTGCATGCTGTAGGCATTCATCAACATAACAAACTTAACTCATTCCAGACGTGCCGTATAAGGATACGCGGCTAGTAGCCGCGTATCCGTTACACGGCACGTCTCGAATGAGTTAGCATACAACATTATAAAGAAAACCCCGAAAGAAAGAAACACACTTAGAAAGGACAATTACAACACAATTTATTAAATTATCGGTTAAACCCAAAATGGACATAGAGACAAACATACAATGCACTAGTGACCTTTTTGTGTATGCGCGATGAGAGGTAAACTCGAATCAGCCAGAGACACTCTCATGAGCCCCGCGCCCCTACATTTTCATTATTATTACATCAAACTTCGGATATAACAAATCACCAGGGGATCCACATTTTCTTATTGTTATATCAAAAGTTTGTTTTAAGCGAAATAGCGTGTATTATTATTATTATATTATTATTATTGTCATCATCATCATCATCATCATCATCATAATCATCACAATGGCCAGTCTTCAAGCGTTCGGGGGATCACTCCAGATTTTTTGTAACATAACAATCGTCATGCCTGAATCCGCCTGATCTATCATCTACAATAATAGAAGCGTTTTTCGACTGCTGGCATTACTTCATGCGGCATTACGCATCGCGGGAACTGGGCCCATTCATCTAATTAATTTATTATTATTATTATTATTATTATTATTATTATTAATTCGAGCAATTATGCGTGACCACATTCCTCCTTCCCCCTCCTCCCCCAACAGCAGAACATCTTCGGGCTTACGACGGTCGCAGTGGGCCCGCACACCGCCAGAACTTACTGAGTCTGCTAACCCCCCCCCCCCCTCTCCCTCCCCCCTTCTACCCCCGCCTCTCTATTCATCTCCCCTCTATCTAATTATTTACTGAGAGCAAGTTCAGCCTGATAGCGAAATGAATATAGAATACACATTCTGTGCACATGTCGTCTATACATCTGTTTGGTTCACGACGCTCCTAACTGGAACACTTGCAATGCGTGCCAAATCGCCGTTGATGTTGTAACTCTGTCCTCTGTCTTTAGAGTCCTTGATAAAACACCCGACGCCGTACAGGTAGACCATTGAATTTCCCAACAAAAAATGAAGTACGCTTAGAGAGGAAAAGTGTACCGAGGAGCAAAAGAAATACGACATTTTTGGAGTCATCGGAAACATTCCAAGATGTCGCATTTCTTTTGCTCGTCAGTATAAAACAGCGCAGTTTACTGTGGTGTACTTGTTCTTCCTACGCGTGTTTGTTTTCTTTGTTGTGAAAATTGTCGCGTGATTGGCCTTTCTAAGCGTGTTTTTCTTTATCTGTTGAGACAGTTGTGTTGTGCTTGTCCTTTCTAGGTTTGATTGATTGATTTATTTATTTTCCGGAGGGGGGGAGGGGGGCAAATATGTTGTGCTTGTCCATTCTAAGCGTGTTTCTTTCTCTGTTGTGAATTTCTTCGCGTTTTACACTTTTGGCAGTCACCTGGTTGGTCTGGATCATCGGCTTGTACATGTCTAGCCCTTGTGCGTTTATTGGCTAAAGTTACCATGTCACTGTATGTGCTTATGCCATATCCGCATACCTTGTGGTGATGGCATTACTGCGTCCAGACACACAACAACTTGACTACACAGTATGACAATTCTTCCTAGTAAAGGCAAGAAAAGTCGCATATTGTTGAAAAAGGCCGTTACTCCTTACGTCATTTTGCAAATTCGTTACCCAATGCGCAAACGACCATCGGGCCGTCGTTGGCCGCCGTTGGCCCGCGCACGGCCGTGCGCGGGCCAACGGCGGCCGACGACGGCCCGATGGCCTTTTGCGCTTTGGGTACGTCCCTGTTTCAACTGTTAAAGTAATGATTTGTCCCAGTATTGTGTTTGATGTCTTCTTCGTGTTGTCTGCAGGGTTCAGCGTTGTTACCGGCGGCTGAAGACTTTACACCAATGATGCTTCACTCAGTGGCAGGGCTCCTCTTGTGTCTCACTGTAGCATCTGTGCAAGGTAAACGCAAATCATATATTATATTTGATCATCGATTGTTGACGAAACCATTTAATTGCCATGCAGTAGACGCATATTGTGTTTCTGAAACCAAATCTGAAACCAAAGAACCCCAGTCGCCCAATTAGCATGGCTATAGAATGGTGTCAGCAAGAGGCATAGATCCTCATAAGCCCCCGCAACTGCGGGGCTTTCGAGGGTTTATGTCTCTTGCAGTGACATTGTGTTCACTTTTTCAGTGTTTACTTTTTCAGCGAACGGGTTAATACACTCTGAGTGGATTCTCACTCAGGTGGATTTACGCTGGGTAGATTCACTATGTTTTGTAATGTGACGCTGGGACCGACTCACTCGGGATAATATCACACAGACAGTACGGTTTTTATTTCACTATCACGTTTGCAAATATGGAAATCGCACATTAAGCAGACATGATGGTCATGAAGGCGATGATGATGATGATGATGATAATGATTAAGATGATGCTAATGATGATGTTGAGAATAATCTAATGATGGATAATAATAATGTGTGCACTTCGGGTGTCGTTCGCTGTTTTAGGCGTGATTCCGGCAGGAATCATCGCGACAAAAGCCACTACCGACAGCCAAGGGTTAAACCTACACGTGTATGCAGGCCTGGTATTTTGTGTCTTACGGCTCCAGGCCGTAAAGTCCAAAATTACAGAAATGAACACACACTAATTTTACAGCGCTTGACTGGACGTCTGGTAGCACGCTGATAAATGGGTCAACGATCCCGGTATGCCCTGGGCAGGATGTGACGTTAGCGTGGGGTTTCACGGTGGCTCCTGACGAACACGTGATGAATGTCGAATGGCATTACACAGCTCCGGGTAAGTGACAAGCCACAGCTACAACATGGCATAATTCGCTATTCTTTGAAATATTTATGAGGTGAAGGTCATAAATCGACAGCAAGGCCTTGTTGATATAGTTTGAAGTTTCTTTGAGTTTCTCGTTATTGCAGGCCACGAATTGAAAAGAGTTGTCGCATTGTGAAACAATGAAATGAGGCAATTGAAAAAAAATATATAATAATAACGACGAAAAAATGCTGTAGGTCGCTGCGACGAAAGAAAGCCTCGCTTTTGTTTGTGGGACCTTTGACCGCTCCGCTCAATTAGAATGGCGAATATATAAAGACAAACAAAAGAAACGCGACATTTGGGGGAATCTTCGGAAACACGAAAGTGTTTCCGATAATTCCCCCCCCAAAAAAAAAAAAAATAAAATAAAATAAAATAAATAAATAAATAAATAAATAAATAAATAAATAAAATTAAAAAAAATGTCGCATTTCTTTTGCTCGACAGTATATTTGTATAACCCATTTAAGCCCTCATAATATTACAGGAAGATACGGCTCGTTTGTCGACCATGATTGCCTTGATTGCCGACAAAATTGAACACCACCCTACTGCAAGAGGTGTAGATCCTCATGAGCCCCGCAGTTGCGGGGCTCATGAGGATCTATGCCTCTTGCAGATACCGCTCTGCGTCTGAGTTTCTTTGACTGCTGAGGATCTTTGACGCTGAGCTGACAATGATTTCACAAACACAGTCAACAAGCAGTGAAGGGGTTAATTCAAGGGCGTTGCCAGAATAGCTTTGCGCCTAAAGGCGCCAAGCTATTCTGGCACCACCCTTGAGTTGTCATGATCGGTATCTTTCGTGACATTTCGGATTTTTAATTTTCACTGAGAAGTCATTTTTTGGGGGAATGAATTCCATCATATTATTATAACAAGTCTATTACTAAAGTAAGACACTTTTGATTACATGTGATAATGTGCAATAAACTTTGGATATAACAAGTCGCCTAGGGATCCTATTGTTTTTATGTTAAATTTAATTTAAAAAACAACAATATTTAATAAAATATATAAAAGGTAATTTACAGAGAGAGAGAGAGAGAGAGAGAGAGAGAGAGAGAGAGAGAGAGAGAGAGAGAGAGAGAGAGAGAGAGAGAGAGAGAGAGAGAGAGAGAGAGAGCTATCAGGACTACTATAAAAGTGTTGTTATATCCGACTTTTGTAATATCCGACCTTGTTGCAAGTAATGTAGGCTAGAAACATCTTTTCCATGGTTTCATTGTAAATTGTTTCTAATTTAATTACGTTTTATTTTGAAAAGACTGTTACGCATGAATATCAAAGAAACGGACGAACTAACGAAGGAAAGAAAAAGCGAAGGCACGAACGAGTGAACAAACGGAGGAACAAACGAACCAACGGACGAACAAACGAACGAACGAGCAAAGAAAGAAAGAAAGGTTAAAAATGTGTCACCTTTTTTGGTTTGTAACAGACTAACACATCCTTTCACCAACAGGTCACGACGATGCAGTGCTGGCCACACAGGTCATGGGAACGTTCTTTGCCGCGCCAGGAATCTCGCAACAGGTGGAGTTTGTCCCTCAAGCTGGAGTTCGTCTCCTCAACGTGGGCGTCGGCGACTCCGGAACCTATTCCGTCCACGTCAACATCAACCTTCACGGTTCGATTATCACAGAGGTTCAGGCGGCAAACGTGTATGTGTCGGGTAGGTTCCGAGTTTCAGTCTTAACCCCTTCAGCCACGACACACCACAGCAAGATCAGGATCGAGTATCAAAATTCAAGGGTGGTGCCAAAATAGCTTGGCGCCCATAGGCGCCAAGCTATTCTGGCGCCACCCTTGAACTATCATGCTCGATCTGTCTGTAGAAATGTAATACAGTCCTTTGGAGGGCAACTTCACAATTTGTGGATTTCGGTCCCGGAGTAGAACGTTAACCCCTTCGCTGCCAGAACACAACGAGCCACGCCCAAATACAAAAGGCATACATCATCACGAGGCCCTGAAGGCGTTAAAATTAATATCGTGACTCTAGCCTAAATCTTTACTACCACTAACCCTTTGGCTGTCGGTCGCGCTTTTAGTCGCGATAATTGCTGCAGGAATAACACCCTGACATCCTGCAGGAATAGCAATACCCTGACATCCTGCAGGAATAACACCCTGACATCCTGCAGGAATAACACCCTGACATCCTGCAGGAATAACACCCTGAAATCCTGCAGGAATAACACCCTGACATCCTGCAGGAATAACAAAACCCTGACATCCTGCAGGAATAACAACACCCTGACATCCTGCAGGAATAACAACACCCTGATCTCCTGCAGGAATAACAACACCCTGACATCCTGCAGGAATAACAACACCCTGACATCCTGCAGGAATAACAATATCCCGACATCCTGCAGGAATAACAACACCCTGACATCCTGCAGGAATAACAATACCTGACATCCTGCAGGAATAAGAACAGCCTGACATCCTGCAGGAATAATAACACCCTGACATCCTGCAGGAATAACAACACCCTGGCATCTTGCAGGAATAACAACACCCTGACAGCCTACAGGAATAACAACACCCAGACATCCTGCAGGAATAACAACACCCTGACATCCTGCAGGAATAACAACACCCTGACATCCTGCAGGAATAACAACACCCTGACATCCTGCAGGAATAACAACACCTGACATCCTACAGGAATAACAACACCCTGACATCCTGCAGGAATAATAACACCCTGACATCCTGCAGGAATAACAACACCCTGACATCCTGCAGGAATAACACCCTGAAATCCTGCAGGAATAACACCCTGACATCCTGTAGGAATAACAACACCCTGAGAACCTGCAGGAATAACAACACCCTGACATCCTGCAGGAATAACAACACCCTGATATCCTACAGGAATAACAACACCCTGACATCCTGCAGGAATAACAACACCCTGACATCCTGCAGGAATAACAATATCCCGACATCCTGCAGGAATAACAACACCCTGACATCCTGCAGGAATAACAACACCCTGACATCCTGCAGGAATAACAACACCCTGAGAACCTGCAGGAATAACAACACCCTGACATCCTGCAGGAATAACAACACCCTGAGATCCTGCAGGAATAACAACACCCTGACATCCTGCAGGAATAACAACACCCTGACATCCTGCAGGAATAACAACCCCCTGACATCCTGCAGGAATAACAATATCCCGACATCCTGCAGGAATAACAACACCCTGACATCCTGCAGGAATAACAACACCCTGACATCCTGCAGGAATAACAACACCCTGAGAACCTGCAGGAATAACAACATTCTGACATCCTGCAGGAATCATCGCGACTAATAGCGCTACCGACAGCCAAAGGGTTAAAGGGATTAACCTGTGTCTCTGAAATCTGTATTAACTGAAGACCAAAGACCCGTCTAAGTAACATGTATACAAAGTGGTGTCAGCAAGAGGCACAGATCCTCGTGAGCCCCCGCAACTTCGGGGGCTCATGCGGATCTATGTCTCTTGCAACAAGATTGGGTTCACCTTTTTTTTATTTTTTATTGAAGGACAGAAATTAATTCTGATTGGGTGCGTGTTTGTGCGATGATAGTACAACTCAGCGGTAAGGTAACTGTTTCATATACTTTCTTCTAGACGCTCCTTTGACCACAGACGGCCAGCTCTACGTGTCGATATTACCAGACGCTAAATACGACAACTCCACGCAAGAGTTCCACATACAGCTGACCTGTGGCGAGTTCAAGGCCGAGTGGGAGCAAAAGGCAAAGGTCGTGTGGAAGGTGAGACATTGGTGAAACACTCCGACAGACTAGTTCATACACAAACAACACAAACGTTACAAAGTAAGAGTACTAGCTTCACTGGCATTGGGGCTTCCTTCATTTCCAACAGCAATGCCTAATACAGTGTCTTAATAATCGAAGTTTTCTTCGTCGAAGTGTCCAAAGGGCACATCGGAGACTTCGCCGAAGCTACTTTGGTCACTTTGACGAAGCCATCGAAGTGCCTTCAAACTTCGACGAACCTGCTCGTCGAAGTTGCTTCGGCTTTCGCGAAGTCTGATTGGTCGGTCGAATCGAGGCTCTTCATACGAAGGGCACTCAAAATTGTCAGTAAGTCGACTGCTTTGCGTTCTTGACGGTGAAATTACGTCTCAGTTACTGCCAATGAATTACCGTTAGTGGCTCTTCTGTGATTTTCGGGATAGCCAGTCATGTAGTGTTGAAGATGGAATTCGACTGATGCTAGATACAAAAGTAAAACGGCCAGGGCTAAGGGTTATCTACAGTCGGTTTCAGTCGTAGTACACTTTCAGCAGACTCGGAGATCGGGCTACAACGTTACACCGCCGGATACAAAAAGGCAGATTAATAAAAGCTGAGGGGCTTACACAACGACACAAATATATGCAAGGGTTAAACGATACCTTAGGCACCCACTACAGACCATCACATCACTAAATTTAAACTGCGATAGCATAGGCAGCATCAACGACAGAAACCCAGTAAGCAAAGGTCCTCGGGCCCGAAGACGTGTTGCTACTGGGGAAATTCTAGTCGAGCCGGCGTGCGAGGGAAGGTGCCGCAATATGGTGATCCTCGGGCGAAGAGAATGCTTCGGACATATTAAGAAGAAAGAGCTCGGCGATGTCCACTTCGCGAAGTAAATTTCGGCTATGCGAACATCGGACACTTCGGAATATTAGTACAGCCTCGTACTGCCGAATACGTTTTAAGTTTCTTTAATCTATCCCACATTTCTTGAAGTTCCCACAAATATCTCGAACATACCGATACTCCAGATTGCCAAGCGTTCACGATGCAGAGAAAATCCCAGCAAAAGAAAGAAATGCGCCTATATAAGGACAGTTGCAAAACAAGTGTGTTCGTGTTTTCTTTTTCTTTTCTTTTTTAAGTCTCTTCCATTTACAGAAATAATTGTTAGGACGGGACGCTTTGGAGCGCTTTCAACAGTCAAAGTAAGGACGATACGTTCTGCCCCTAATCCAAATATTACTGTGTCGTCTATCTTCATTTCACACGTCAAGCATTATTACTCGCAATCATAAGCAGGTTAACATAAGCAGGTAAAAATAAACAGGTTCAATTTTGCAAGTGTTTTTGGCGCAATCTGTGGATTAAGAGCCCGAACAATCATACGATGCCAATGAATGTCGAACGCATATTTTGCTATTTTGTGTTCATTCAACAATCGAGAGCGACAACCTTTCAAGGGCTATGGAAACAAATCGATCTTAGCAAGAGGCATAGATCCTCATAAGCCCCTGTAAATCGCGGGGGCTCATGAGGTTCTATGCCTCTTGAAAGATGGATCGCGTTCATCTTTTCTCGGCAGTGAAGCGGTAAATCCAGTTTGTTCAAAACCCATTTTTATCAAATGTGATTTCCGAACAACGTCTATTCTCGTTGCAGAGCCCAACCAACCAGACCCTTCCCAGCTCGTACGACAACGGCTTTTTCTTCCTGTCAGTCCCCAACCCCGTCGTCAGCGGTCAGTACAGCTGTGTATTCGACAACACCTCCGTGGCAAGTCTGTGTGTACAGAGTGACTCCCCTTTGCGGAAGGGTGCTGCTGTCAACGTGGACGGCGTGCAGGCTCAGATGGCGGTCTTGTCAACGAGGATGCATCAGCTGGAAAACGCCCACAAGCAGGAGGTGACTTTCCTTCAACAAGAAAACACTAACCTGACGCTCCAAGTAAACAAGCTGACCCACTACAGCACCGTGCTCACAGAGGAGCAGATACGAGCGGCAGAACACATGGAGCGACTTGAAAGAAGCTGTCAACAGGAGATCGCCAGTCTCAACCAAGAGAACGATGTCATCCTCGCCAAACTCGGTGAGCAATTGTGTGCTGGCCTGTGCTTTTGGACCTTACGGCTTGCAGCCGTATGGTCCAAAATCACAGACCCGCACTCACCTTCTCCTTCTGTTGAATGATACGATCTTGAAAACTGACTGTTTTTGTAAATATTATTATTATTATATACTATTGTATTTCTTGTTATTATTATTATTATTATTATTATTATTATTATTATTATTTATTATTATTATTATTATTATTATTATGATGTTGTTGTTGTTGTTGTTATTATTATCTATTTTGCGTGGTCTTAGAGACTTCTATACGATCTTTCTCAAACTTTCCTGACTCAGATGCGTGCGTTGTTACATGCTATTACTGTTAGGTCTTAGGTGAAGCCAGCATTTCCAGACACTAAGAGCTGGATAAACACGTAGCCACTGAAATGTGAGTTCAACCTCAGAAGGATCCCCAGCCGTACAGGAACATTGATACATAGCGGTTTCAGCCAGAGGTGTGGATCCTCATGAGCCCCCACAACTGCGGGGGTCATGAGGATCTATACCTCTTGCAGTCTTATTTTTTCTCAGCACCGAAGGGGTTACACTTCGTGTTTGATCGGGTTTCATTCACTAGTACCATTAGACATAAATCTGAAGACACATTTCAGCACCAGTTGTGTTTTTTATGCCTTGTCAACACAGCTAATGAGCTTAAACAGCAGTTTGGACACGCAGCAAAAGCATACGCGTAATCGCACTTGTTTTTTCAGCGCAGCCGTTAGCGTGTCAATCTATTTTTAGCTGTTTTTCGCACTGATAGCGTTGTTTATTTTAGAAAGGATTGGAGCCATTGTCAGGTTACTTGATACAAAGACGACGTGTGCTGAACTGGATTGCCCTATGTGTAAATAAAACTTTGTATAGCGTTTCGTCAGCGTCTGTTGCATAAGTTTATTTTTGAACAGTTACGGCGGTAGTGGGCTTTAAAAGACTCGCAAGTTTTGACCTGCTTCTTATTTTCGAACGCCGTCTATTTGTTTCAGAAATGGCCGCTAAGGCTGTCAGCTTCCACGTCCAAGTGTCATCTCAAGTTTCCTACAACCCAGGATCCGCTCTGGTGGCATCAACTGTCTTCACAAACATCGGCGGTGCTTTCAAAGCGGCGAGCGGGGTCTTCACTGCTCCAGTAAACGGGTCTTACATCTTCATGGCCAACGTAGTAGGCGATGCAGCTCGCGACGTACTTAACCGCGTTCAGCTCGTTGTCGATGGCAGCAATGTCGTTAGCGAATGTATCACTAGTAGCAGTCAGTTAGCGATCACTGGAGCGTACCACCAGGGCGGCTGTGATGCAGTGGTCAGTCTGAAAGCTGGTCAACACGTCTGGCTGAGAGTCAGCCCGACTGACACCACCTTTGCCCCGCTCAGGCCAGGGCCGGTGTCCACTTTTAGTGGCGCTCTCTTGCACGCCGACCTGCCCTGAATTAACCCCGAACGCCCTACAGCAGGAGATTGATTGGAAGTGGTAATTCAAGGGTAGTGCCAGATTAGCTTGGCGCCTTTAGGCGCCAAGCTAATCTGGCACTACCCTTGAATTATCATGGTCAATCTACCTCCTGAGACTGGTACATAGTCGTTAAGTAATACTTGCAAAATTTGAGAAATGCACCCGTGGGACTAAATGGGTTAATGTGTGTGCTGGGCAATGAACGTGGACGTTACGGCCGTAAAAAAATCTAGTCCAGAAAGGAAACTGCAAGGAAAGAAAAAAAAAATCCCAAAAAGGGGCGCTTCGTGGCGCAGTTGTGAAGGCGCCTGCCACCAATGCTAAAAATGCAAGATTCGATACCGGGTTCCTGCGTCAGACCTCTTGTCCTCTAGTAAGTGTCATCGTTAATTCGGGCGGACCGTCGGGGGTTCTTTCTCTGGGTACTCCGGGTCTGCCCCCCCCCTCTCCCCCCCCCCTCCACTTTGGTACCGGTTTCAGACCATTTTATAAATTTCAAATACAAGCGATCAAAATTTCCAAAACCTCAGTAGCTGAGTTGACCCTTCGCACCACGTGAATGTCCTGTGTCTTTCGTGTACTGTGTTTGTCTTCAGAGTGACTGCGTGTGTGTCACGTGAGCGTGCGTGTTGGGTCCAGTTCGCGGCGCTTTGAGCCGATTCGCAGAATTAGGTAAAGCGGCTCTACCGTGACCGGTATTGCTGTATTATTATTATATAAAAAAGAAACAAGCTTGGAAAAGACAATGATAAGGAAACTATTCATTTAACCCCTTCGCTGTCAGTGATCACGATTTGTGCGTCGGAAACGACTGCACGCTGACCGACATTCGCGTGAAGAACACAGATGTAATAGGAACATAGATAGGCATACAGAACTGGACTAACAAGAGACATAAATCCTCATGAGCCCCCGCAATTGCGGGGGCTCATGAGGGTTTATGTCTCTTGAGGATGGGTAGCGCTATCCTTGCACCGGCAGGTAAGGGTTTTCATTGTGTTGTAATTATTTTTTTCTAAGCGTGTTCCTTTCTTTCGTTCGGAATTACGTCACGGCTGTAGACCGTAACATTCAGTGTCACTGCCCAGCGCGCTGTCTGATCTGTGGATTTCGATCTAACGACAGTAGCAAAACGTAATCTGGCGCACGACGTGTGTGTGTGTGTGTGTGTGTGTGTGTGTGTGTGTGTGTGTGTGTGTGTGTGTGTGTGTGTATGTGTGTGTGTGTGTGTGTATGTGTGTGTGTGTGTGTGTGTGCGTGTGTGTGTGTGTGTATGTGTATGTGTGTGTGTGCGTGTGTGTGTGTGTGTGTGTGCGTGTGTGTGTGTGTGTGTGTATGTGTGTGTGTGTGTGTTTGTTTGTGTGTGTGTGGCCGTCGTTAGCCCGATGACCTTTGCTTACTGAGTTGCACAAGGTACGAGATATCATACCGGCACAAAGTTTGGTGTGCGATCCACACGTATGTCTTGCCTGTCTGAATAAAGGAAATCACGCCTGTGGGCTCAAAACTGGTGTCGATACTTGATTAGCGGCCTGTGGCATACGCCAGAATGACCTCATAAACAGGATCGACAAGAGTCACTTTCACGTATGTTAGATCGACACGAGGAGTCAATTTGACGTATGACGTTACGACTCAGGGTCAGTTTGGTGTACGACATTACCGATCCTAGGTCACTTTGGCGTATGACATTACAAATCCGGAGTCACTTTGGTAGTAGTTTGGGGTAGACATTACAATCCAGAGTCAGTTTGGAGTATGTCATTACGATCTGGAGTCAGTTTGGAGTATGACACTACGATCCGGAGTCAGATGGCGTATGACATTCCGATCCGGAGTCACTTTTGCGTATGATAGAGCTATCTGGAGTCACTTTGGACTATGCCAGCTCGACTCAGAATAGTTTTATTTTTTTGGCGTATGTCAAAGTGACCCGGATCCTTTTGGCGTATGTCAGTACAATCCCGAGTGACTTTGGCTTTTGGCATAACGACACAGAGTCACTCTGGCGTATGACCAGGAGAAGGTGAACCAAGGGAGATATGGACCAGGTGGTGAACAACGGGGAGGTATGGACCAGGTGGAGGTGAACCTCATGTTAGGGGTGGGAGGGGGGAGAGGGTGGGGAGGGGTATGGACCAGGTGCAGGTAAACCACGGGGGGATATGGACCAAGTGGAGGCGAACTACGGGGGATATGGACCAGGTGGAATTGAACCACGGGGGTATATGGACCAGTTGAAGGTAAACAACGGGAAGGTATGGACCAGGTGCACATGAAAACGGGGGGTTTTGCTTAAAATTTAAAAAAAACAACGTAATTCATTAACTATGACTGTCGTTGACACTGTCAGTCCTGCAGGAATCATCTCAACAATAAAAGCTGCCGACAGTTAGAGGGTTAACGAAGTTATGCATGCTAAATTGTGTTTAAAAAAAAACAGAAAGAAAGGAAACACGTCAAAACTGCATTCTCCACCATGACAGCCTCTAGTCGCCAAGTTATTTTGGCACCACCCTTGAACCATCATGGTGGATCTATATCTTGCTGACATGCAAAAAAGCTGAATGGGCTAAACAAGGACAGCATCAGAAATATTTGAATATTCATCAGCTTCAGGGCTTAACCCTTAGACTTTCGGTAGCGGTTTTTGTCGCGATGATTCCTGCAGGAATAACAATACCTGACATCCTGCAGGAATAACAACACCTTGACATCCTGCAGAAATAACAAAACCTGACATCCTGCAGGAATAACAAAACCTGACATCCTGCAGGAATAACAAAACCTGACATCCTGCAGGAATAACAAAACCTGACATCCTGCAGGAATAACAACACCTTGACATCCTGCAGAAATAACAAAACCTGACATCCTGCAGGAATAACAAAACCTGACATCCTGCAGGAATAACAAAACCTGACATCCTGCAGGAATAACAAAACCTGACATCCTGCAGGAATAACAACACCTTGACATCCTGCAGAAATAACAACACTCTGACATCTTGCAGGAATAACAACATCCTGACATCCTTCAGAAATAACAACACCCTGTCATCCTGCAGCAATAACAACACCCTGACATTCTGCAGGAATAACAACACCCTGACATCCTGCAGGAATAACAACATCCTGCAGGAATAACAACACCCTGCAGGAATAACAACATCCTGCAGGAATAACAACATCCTGCAGGAATAACAACATCCTGCAGGAATAACAACACCCTGACATCCTGCAGGAATAACAACACCCTGACATCCTGCAGGAATAACAACACCCTGACTGACATCTTGCAGGAATAACAACATCCTGACATCCTGCAGGAATAACAACACCTGACATCCTGCAGGAATAACAACACCCTGACATCCTGCAGAAATAACATCTTGCAGGAATAACAACACCCTGACATCCTGCAGGAATAACAACACCATGACATCCTGCAGGAATAACAACACCCTGACATCATGCAGGAATAGCAACACCCTGACATCCTGCAGAAATAACAACACCCTGACATCCTGCAGAAAAAGAACAACGCCCTGACATCCTGCAGGAATAACAACACCCTGATATCCTGCAGAAATAACAACACACTGACATTCTGCAGGAATAACCACAGGATTAACAACACCCTGACATCCTGCAGGAACAACAACACCCTGACATCCTGCAGGAATCATCCCATCGCCACAATAACCGCAACCAAAAGCAACTCACACATTATTTTTTGTAACCCCGTTTCCCTACCCACCCAGTATCTCATCCTTGAATTTATGCCAAGTCAAAACCAAGAAAAAATTCTCTGCTTCACTACACATGCACACGATGAACTCACGTACGCACGCTCACGTAACATCCTTCATGACGTTGCCGTCTCCAGTAGTGTGATTGTTGTTTTTAACAACACTATTAAGTAATTTTGTACTTTAGAACGTTTTGGTGATCTGTTATAGAACTAAAATGGCACCCAAGACGCGTCAGAAATAGGGCTACAAAACGTCCGCCATTAGTCGCTACAAGGGTTTTTGTGGTGAGGTCACATGGTACGGTTTGCGCTAAAACGATTGGTCATGCGACGTAGGGATAAAACTAAATTATTATATAGCTCACAGGTACCATGATATACTGAGGCTGACCAAGTTGTTCATGTGATGAATGTAAACGTACGGTTTATGTGAATTTTTAAGTCACAAAATAAACACAAAATCCCCGAGCAGACGTCCAGATTCCAAGTCGGTACTAAATTAGACGTAGATAACGACTCAAATCACGTGTGTGACTCCGCCACAGCACGGTGTCCACCGCTTACTGGTTCAGTTACATGATTTGCAGCGGATGAGTTCAAGTGAACAAAACCCCCAGAAATTGACGTCATTTTGATGGCTGCACAAGTCTTCAGTCTGACTCCCTATTTTATATGTAGCTTCCTACTGCACTAAATGTGATCAAGGACGAGGCATCAGTTGCATAAGTCAGCTTAAATCCTACGCACGTCACTCAGCAAGGTGTTTCTGTAGATGACTTCCTGTAGCGAAGTAAGTTTAAGTACATTTCTGCGAACTCATAGACGTAAGTCAAGTGCTTAGCTTAGCGACATGCACAGGATTTAAACCTCCTCGTGCAACTTGTCAAAGGGTGTTAAGTCATTCTACCCCAGACACACCACAGTAAGATAAAGATCGACCATGATAGTTTAAGGGTGATGCTAGAATAGCTTGGCGCCAATGGGCGCCAAGCTATTCTGGCATCACCCCTGAACTATCATGGTCGATCTGCGTCCTGCACTGCAATGCAGTCTTCAGAGGACAACGGCAACATTGGGGGATTTCGGTCTTGGGGTACAATGAGTTAAGTCATGCGTGGCGTGCGCATCAAGAAGCCGCGTACCGATTGCGGCACACCACACAAGTGTTAATAGAGAGGTTTCCTTTGTAACCAGCAACTCCCAACAACGAAAGAGAGAGAGAGAGAGAGAGAGAGATCACGGCATCGCCGCCAAGCTATTCTGGCACCACCCTTGAACTATCTTGCTCGATCTGTCTCTAAAAATGTAATACGTTCCCTCTTAGACAATTTGAAAATGTGTGGATTTCGGTCTTGGTGTAGAATGTGGTAATGACATATTATTGAGCATGATTGATATTTATCTAATTCTACTGCGCGTAGAACCTTGGGTACTGTTAATAAGGTGGGTGACACGTACATATATTGAAGAATGTAGTCTTAACACATTCTATCCCGGCACCAACATCCCCACATTTTGAAACTGCCTTCTGAAAGACTGTATTACAATTCTAGAGTCAGATCGAGCATGATAATTCAAGAGTGGTGCCAGAACAGCTTGGCGCCTATGGGCGCCAAGCTATTCCGGCACCGCCCTTGAACTGTCATGCTCGATCCATGTCTTGATGTGGTGTGTCTGGGCTGAATGGCTTAAAAGATATTTTCAGTAAAATTACATTGTCACGCAATATCGGGTTTTCTTTCATCTCTACGGAATGCGAAAAAAACTTCAGAACACCAAGTATATCTCTAGTTATAGGTTACAATTCATGAGTGCCATTTATTTAGGATTCATGTAACATAAGTGTTAGCGTACGGTGTTTGCGTTTACAAAAAAGGTCATCCCTCTGTATAAATAATAAAACCATGCCTCAAAAGTACAAAAAAATAACACACTTTGTGTACTTCTGTAGAACCAAGGGCTTATCATGTCATGCTCGGAATGGGGTTCAGTGTTTTGAAACCACCATCACTCCTTCGGCCCCCTAAGCAGACTCTTCTCTCCACGTCCAACTCCCCCCCCCCCCCCTCCCCAATCACGTGCTACGGCCCCACCCCTCTCCCCTCCCGGCCACAACAACAACAACAAAAAAACATGAAAAGGACAAGAAAAAAGAAAAGAAAAGAACAAATGTGAAAGAGAGTGTGAGGAAAAAGTAATAGTATTAAACGATTTGTGAAAAAACAACAACGAAAAAC
Source organism: Semisulcospira habei (assembly GCA_036245525.1). Lineage (NCBI taxonomy): Eukaryota > Metazoa > Mollusca > Gastropoda > Semisulcospiridae > Semisulcospira > Semisulcospira habei. Next base: position 332,981,313 of record BTPG01000001.1, on the reverse strand, counting down.
AAAAAATAAACTGCTAGACGTCGTGTGAACTCATTGGGTAATGTAGATTTCTCCCACAACCCCACCCCATGTATATAGTTATAGTTAGATGGTTTTTTCTTAGGGTCTAAAGAGCAATATCGCTTGTATGAGTGCACTCGATGCCTCGTGTAAAATGTCATTTGCAATTAAATTAGTTGGACCCCCTTCATCCTCCCTCCCCCCCCCCCCCCATCCACCCAACCCCTTCCCAAGATGCCTTCAGACATTTTCTGTAGCACTGGCAGTTCATTGTCAGTCTTACGTCATTAAAACAGGATGTTACAATTAGTATAAACGTAACTAGGTGATCCTGTAATTACTGAGTGCCACAGTGGTTGATTTTGTATCCCTACCCCTAAGTTGTAAAACTACACAAAATTATTTAGAAAACATTTATAAAGTTATTTGATTTCATTTTGACCTCTCTTTACCTATTACGGTTCAATAATGTGAGCATAAAGTACAAGAAAATGAGGAAAGTCGGCATCCTTTACGTTACTTTTGTGGTGAATGATAGCTTTTTCATATTTAAAATTGCCGAATTGGGAAACGTACGTAGTCTGCGATGCCCTCAGAAATTGTGTATACAACTGATAGGTCTATTTTAGGTTTTATTGGTTAGGATAGAGTACCACAGTTACTCCCAACTTGACTTTATGATGCTGTGGTGCATTTAAGGGCCACAGTGACTGAATCTGCTGCCCTGCCCCCATCTTATCAGTACGCAAAGAAACGCAAAATGATCATAAAAATTGCCTACGTCATACTCATCTGTTTAAATATTTTTGTTGCCAGTTTTCTTAACAAAGTATGCATATTGAGCATAAAAAATTGTGATCATTTCATTAATGTCAATGTGACCCATCAATTTAATTGTAATTCTTTTATTTAAGGCAAAAAATGTCTGTAAACAGGGGCTGCCGCCGAAGCTTTTACCGTCTGGAGTGGGAGTCACGACGTTCGGATGGCTGAAAAAAAATCCTCTTCAACAGAACAGCAAGACTGAAGTAAACGCGAGATTCAGCAGTATTGTCAAACTCGGGGAGGGTGTACCTCAAGGAGGTGATGTGTCTGATGCTGTTCTTGGTCTTCGTTAATGACATCAGTACAGCAGTACCAAGGTTCGTCTCGAAAAAATCCTCCATGCGGATGACGTTGCAGTGTGGAGCGCAGCATAACATACATAAATAGCATCCTGCAGAATCCAGGATGCTGCCAATAGAGTTGGCAGCTGGACTGAAAGATGGCCACTCCAACTGAGCTAGACCACTTTCAATCAGATGGAAGAGGTCACCTTGAAACTGGAGACCTTCCAGCTCCTAAGACAGACAGGCCAACTTTACTGGCAACAAATAAACTACTGGATTCACGTGGAGGCCTCACATCAAAGCCATGGAAGCTAGAGCTGCAAAAAAATGTATCTGATAAAGAAACTGGTGGGGACCACACTGGCGCAAATTACAGCATCCTGGCGCATGCAAACAAGAGCTCGGCCAGACCAGTATTGCGGTACCAAGATACTTCGACAACATGTAACACTGTCTGCAAAACAAAAAAGCCAGACTTGACAAGATGCAGAATATGGGTCATTCTCATGATGCAGTGACATTCTTAGAGCCATCTGGAGCACCCCAATATATGAAACGGAGGACATTGGAGCCACTGGAACGCAGAACAGCACACACAATGAAGAGATTAGCCACGACGGCACTGGAGACTACAGAGACCAAGAACCGTCAGAAACGCCCAAGTCTGAATCGCCAACTGAAGGTCCTGCAAAGCGCTAAAACTGACGTCCTGGAACCAAGCCCAAAGATGTGCGAAGAGCTCCCTTCAGATATTTGGACACCCCGAAAGCGCCTTCTATACAATATAAACGATGTTCCAGGACTCTTTGCCAAAGGTCGCGGCACTGCACAAAGCCATCTCGCTGGAGATTATGCACAAGCGCTACCATCACAGCAGCTATCCTGACATCTTCAACGTTCAACGTTCCACATATTTTACGGACATTAATGGGATTGGAGATACGACCCTTCCCTGAGATACATCTTCCCTGAGTTTGACAAGACTGCTGAGTGTGCCGTTGACTTCAATCGTGCAATTATGTTGAAGAGAAAGTCTTTCAGTCATCGGTACATCGTGCCTCCAACTCCAGACGCTAGAAGCTTTAGCAGCAGCCCCTGTTTAAGACACCCCCCACCCCCACCCCCACCCTCTTTTTATGTACTTAATTAAAAATAGTTACAATTAAATTGATGGGTCACATTGAAATTAATGAAATGATCACAAATTGTTATGCTCAAAATGCATACTTTGTTAAGAAAACTGGCAACAAAAATATTTTAACAGAGGAGTATGACGTAAGCAATTTGTATGATCATTTTGCGTTCCTTTGCGTACTGGTAAAATGGGGGTAGGGGTAGTTTCAACCATATTGTGGCCCCTAAATGCACCACAACATCACAAATCAGGTTCGGAGTAACTGTGGCACTCTATCCTAAACAATCTATCTATCTATCTATATCCCGTAGTCTTGCCGACCGTTGGGGCACCACTGATGACTTGGCAACCAGCTCCCTCCATTCCTCTCTGTTCTCTGCCATTCTCAGCGTGTCGCCCAGCTTCAGTCCTGTCCACTCTGAGATATTGTCCTCCCATCTTTTCCTCTGTCTTCCTCTCATTCGTCCTCCTTGCACAGTGCCTTGCAGGATTGTTTTGGCAAGCCCTGCTGAACGCGTCACATGCCCATACCACTTCAGTTTGCGTTTTCTCACAATGGCTAATAAGTCTTCGTAGGGCCCGATGGCTTGCCTGATTCTGCTTCCCAGTTCCTCGTTTGTGATGTGATTTCTGTATGAGATGCCAAGCAGCCTTCGAAAACATCTCATTTCAGTGGCTTGTATCCTCCTTTCAAGGTCTGCTGTGAGGGTCCATGACTCGCAAGCATACAAGAACACTGAGATGACTAAGGAGCGCATCAGTCTGATCTTGGAGCAGAGTGTGATGTTTCTGTCCTTCCATATGGTCTTCAATCTTGTCAGTGCTGTTGTTGTCTGCGCAATCCTGGACAGTATTTCTATACCTGTATATATATATATATATATATATATATATATATATATATATATATATATATATATATATATTATATATATATATATATATATATATATATCTATATTATATATATATATATATATATATATATAAGTATATATATATATATATATATATATATAATATATATATATATATATATATATCTCTTGGCTTGACTTCGCGAACGAAGATTTTATAGGAGTTGACCACGACGTCTGCAGGCTTGTTCGTGGCTGCGGAGGCCAATCCGAGACAGGCAGGTTCGACCGCAGTGGCTGCAGGGGAAGGTATGGCCAGGGTTCTGAGCTGCGGCATCTCTGTTTTTTCTCCTGAGCCGCTTGTCCTTAAGGCTAGCTCTGTGAGAGTCCTCAAAGGAGACAGCTGCCTTGTAAATGGTGGAGCGCCAGGTGTCACGGTCCGCAGCAAGCGAAGACCACTGGTGGTGGTCGATTTGGCAGGCACTAAGTGACTTCTTGAGACAGTCTTTGTATCTCTTCTTTGGTGCCCCTCTGTCACGGTGTCCAGTAGCAAGCTCGCCGAACAGTGTGATCTTTGGTAGGCGATGATCCTCCATCCTGGAGACATGCCCCGCCCAGCGGAGCTGTGTCCGCAGCAGCAAAGCCTCGATGCTCACAGTTTCAGCCTGTTCAAGGACCTCGACGTTGGTGACATAGTCACTCCAGTGAATGCCCAGGATGGTACGCAGGCAGCGCTGGTGGAAGCGTTCGAGGAGTCGTAGTTGGCTGCGGTAGAGGGCCCAAGACTCGGAACCATACAGCAGGGTGGTGAGGACCACAGCTCTGTACACGCTGATCTTGGTGCCTGTTTTCAGCTGTTGATTGTGCCACACCCGCTTGAAAAGTCGCCCGAAAGCGCTGTTCGCTTTTGCCAGCCTGCTGTCAAGCGCTGAGCGCACTGTTCAAGAAGCAGTCGTCCAACAAATCCCACACCTCCCAGTAAAGGTTGAATTGGACGAACCGCCCACCGCTGAAGAGACCCTCACAGCCATCCACCAGCTCAAGAGTGGCAAAGCAGCAGGCATTGATGGAATACCGCCAGAGATCTGGAAACATGGAGGCACAGCACTGCACAACAAGCTCCATGACCTCTTTCTCTGCTGCTGGGAGGAAGGAACCCTACCAAAAGATCTCCGTGATGCAGTCGTTATCACCCTGTACAAGAACAAAGGCGAGAAGTCTGACTGTTCCAACTATCGGGGAATTACCCTGCTGTCCATTGCTGGGAAAATCCTTGCAAGGCTGCTCCTGAATCGGCTGGTACCTGCCATTGCTGAAGACCAACTCCCAGAGGGCCAGTGTGGCTTCAGAGCAAACAGGAGCACCACCGATATGGTCTTTGTGCTGAGACAGCTACAGGAGAAGTGCCGTGAGCAGAACAAAGGGCTGTACGTAACATTTGTCGACCTAACAAAAGCGTTCGACACTATGAGCAGGCAAGGCATGTGGCAGATCCTGGAGCGACTTGGCTGTCCCCCAAAGTTCCTCAACATGATTGTCCAGCTACACGAGGACCAGCAAGGCCAGGTCAGACTCAACAATGACCTCTCAGAACCATTCCCTATTCTCAACGGCGTAAAGCAGGGCTGCGTGCTGGCACCGACCCTCTTCACCATCTTTTTTAGCATGACGTTGAAGCAGGCCACAGTGGACCTCGATGATGACGATGCAGTGTACATCAGGTATCGTCTCGATGGCAGCCTGTTCAACCTCAGACGACTGCAGGCCCACACGAAAACCCTAGACCAACTGATTCGTGAGCTGCTTTTTGCTGATGATGCTGCCCTCGTTGCACACACAGAGAGAGCCCTGCAGCGCATCACGTCTTGCTTCGCAGATGCTGCCCAGCTCTTTGGACTCGAGGTCAGTCTGAAAAAAACAGAGGTCCTCCATCAGCCGGCACCCAAGACAGTGTATCGCCCTCCTCACATCACCATTGGCGAGTCTGAACTAAAGTCAGTGCACCAGTTTACCTACTTTGGCTGCATTATGACGTCGGACGCCAAGCTGGACATATATATATATATATATATATATATATATATATATATATATATATATATATATATATATATATATATATATATATATATATATATATATATATATATATATATATATTTTCTGATGGGGGGTGGGGTGGGGGGGTGGGGGGATGGGTCTTTTTACTTATATGTTTTATCTTTTGCTGTATCGTCTGATGTATTTTTATATGTGTAGAGTAGCAAGACAGTTTGGAAGATAGGCATTGCTATGCCTAAAACTTTTTATCCTAAATAAAAACGTTTCATCATCATCATCTCTCTCTCTCTCTCTCTCTCTCTCTCTCTCTCTCTCTCTCTAAAACAGCTGACATTAACCTTAGCTTACAAAGTAGTCTCAGCGAGGTTTCCGACTGGTGTAGAGAGAATCATATTATTATGGTTTTTCGTCCAGGAAAAACAAAGAGTATTTTAATCACTACACCACAAAAACAGCAACGCCGACCACAGCCGTTACATTTACAAGTGAACGCTAAACCGATAGAACAAGTCACAGAGCGTAAATTCTTGGGAATACACGTTGACGAACAACTATGTTGGGAGACGCATATAAATACAGTCTGTAAAACCATTGCTAAAATCACTTTCCTGTTGTCGCAGCTTAGACTAGAAACGGATACACATACTCGTAAACTGTTGTTTTTTTATGCCCATATCAAGTCTCATTTTGATTATGGCTCCACAGTGTGGGACGGTTGTAGTGATGTTCACATGAACAGGTTAACTCTATATATAAAAGAGCTGTCAAAATGATAGATACGCGGCCCATTCCTACCACAGACAAATTTAGACATCTAAACATTCTCGGCCTGCGTCAGCAACTTAATTTCAACAAATGCGTCCTCATGCACAAGGTATTAAATAACATGACACCGCAGTATCTAACCACCAAATTTATGCCACAGCAAGAACGCGAACGGACCTCACTGCAAGGAACAATACATTATCCCTACCTTTGCCTTGAATTGACCTCTTTAAAATTAGTTTATCATTTTCTGGACCGTTTGTATGGAACACTATTCCTACACAATTGAAGACTATAGCCTCGCTTGGAATCTTTAAAACGAAACTTTTCGATTACCTGATGAGCCAAACATAACATCACTGGGCATTTATTTAAACAAACCCTGATGGTTAATACTTTCATGTAATACATGCATTTATGTATAGTGTGTGTGTGTGTGTGTGTGTGTGTGTGTGTGTGTGCGTGCGTGCGTGCGTGCGTGCGTGCGTGCGTGCGTGTGTGTGTGTGTGTGTGTGTGTGTGTGTGTGTGTGTGTGTGTGTGTGTGGTATAAGATGAATGTTGAGTGATACTATTATTTTGTGTATATAAGTTTTTTTAATTTTATTATTATTTTTTAATTTTTTTTTAAACATTGTTGCATGAAATAATGTGTGTAAATATAAAGTCTTTATTATTATTATTATTATTATTATTATTATTATTTTATTTGTAAAAAAAAATTAAACCTATTTTTTTGTTGTAGATGTTAACAACGGCAAGTTTGTAAAATGACGATTTGTTCTGTCAAAACTTTTTACCCTTGATAAATAAATTTCATTTCTCTCTCTCTCTCTCTCTCTCTCTCTCTCTCTCTCTCTCTCTCTCTCTCTCTCTCTCTCTCTCTCTCTCTCTCTCTCTCTCTCTCTCTCTCGACCACAGCCGTTACATTTACAACTGAACGCTAAACCGATAGAACAAGTCACAGAGCGTAAATTCTTGGGAATACACGTTGACGAACAATTATGTTGGGAGACGCATATAAATACAGTCTATAAAACCATTGCTAAAAACACTTTCCTGTTGTCCCTGTTTAGACAAGTAACGGATACACATAGTTATTACTCGTAAACTGTTTTTTCATGCCCATATCAAGTCTCACGTTGATTATGTCTCCACAGTGTGGGAGGTTGTAGTGATGTTCACATGAACAGGTTAAACTCTATATACAAAAGAGCTGTCAAAATGATAAATATGCGGCCCATTCCTACCACAGACAAATTTAGACATCTAAACATTCTCGGCCTGCGTCAACAACTTAGTTTCAACAAATGCATCCTCATGCACAAGATATTAAATAACATGACACCGCAGTATCTAACCACCAAATTTGTGCCACAGCAAGAACGCGAACGGTCCTCAAGGAACAATACTTTACCCCTACCTCTGCCTAGAATTGACCTCTTTAAAACTAGTTTATTCTTTTCTGGACCGTTTGTATGGAACACTATTCCTGCACATTTGAAGACTATAGCCTCACTTGGAATCTTTAAAACGAAACTTTTCGATTACCTGATGAGCCAAACATAACAACACTGGGCATTTAAACAAACCCTGATGGTTAATGCTTTTATTTAATATAATTATGCATTTATCTATATTGTTGGTGTGTGTGTGTGTGTGTGTGTGTGTGTGTGTGTGTGTGTGTGTGTGTGTGTGTGTGTGGTATAAGATGAATGTTAAGTGTTATTATTATTTTGTGTCATCTTTTAAATTTTTTTTATTGTTGCATGAAATAGTATGTGTAAATATAATTCTTTATTATTATTATTATCTTTTAATCTATTTTATCTTGTAGATGTTAGCAACGGCAAGTTTGTAAAATGACGATTTGTTTCTGTCAAAACTTTTTACCGTTGATAAATAAAGTTTCATCATCATCATCATCATCATCATCTCTCTCTCTCTCTCTCTCTCTCTCTCTCTCTCTCTCTCTCTCTCTCTCTCTCTCTCTCTCTCTCTCTCTCTCTCTCTCTCTCTCTTTATTTGTATCGGAATGTAACACAAGTGACCTGTGGGGTGTAGCCACCTTGTTTTGTGCTGTTAACATATTGTTTTAATGTTGCTTTTAATGTTGTAGTTTAGCAAGGACAAACATGAAAAGAGGCCTGTGCGCCTATTGTTTCCATCCTTGAGAAATAAAGTATCATTCATTCATTCATTCATTCATTCAGTTTGTAAAAAAGTGTATCACATCGCACACTATCCGATGAAATGGCCTGTTTTTTATCGGCCGGCCGTACACACTCGAGCGACACAAGTCAGTCTGAATTTTTATGTCTAGTTCATGTGTGTTTCGAGGAAGTTTTGCTTTAAATTGCCGGTACTCCTCATCGTCAGCGGACCAAACCGTGGAGATTAAAATTTAGTGTAGCGTTCTGCTGCACGTATTTCGATCTCCGTTTAAACCTATCCCCCGTATTGGCTGGGGATTAGAATTGATAGCTCTAGGGCTTTCCTACTGACTTGAGTTAGTAGGTCGTTGGCTCACTTTCGAGAGGATGCTCGCATAGAGTGGTATCCTAGTGTTTGTGAGGTTCAACTTTCGTTTTTACATATTCTTTCAACTGCTTTATAGCAGACTCTTGCGATGCGGAGTGTTCCCTTTTTGTTAGTCCTTTGAGGTGGGTGGGCCGACAGGTCGTGTAGGTACTGATATGTTTCAGTTGTGCACTCTGGCACGTCGTGGCGGCAAACTAGGACGCCTTGTCCGCAGGCCAGAGCCTATGGTGGTCTGAGGTCCGGCGTCAGGCTGTAACGAGGAGAGGCTGGCTGTGCAGTATGTGCAACAGGAGGCCTTGATCCTTTCGTCGTCTGTGGGAACAGACATAAATTCATCCGTTAGATGAAGTTTCCGCTGGGTTGTTTTATCTCTCGGGCTTTTGACCGCGATGGGTCAGTTATTGAGTCGACACTGTTTTGTTTAAGTGTTCGGGATGTAGGGCTATAATATCTTGATTGTTTGGTCTTCTGTTCACAGGGCTTTCCATACATTTATGCATGTGCCAACTCCAGAATGCCACATGTCTCGCAGGTGGCCGTGGGGTATTAGTCCAGTCACCGCCAGGACCGGCGGTTACGTAATCAAGGACCATTCCCAACACCCTTTTACTACTTTTGGAAGTAGTAGCGCGATGCATGGATAGTGGCATAGAGGTACCCTGCCTGTTAGTAATATAGCGCATCCCGTCGCCGTGTAGTTTTCAGTGTCGCGTAAAATTTAGCTCTCTGTTTCTATAAGTTGTGTCATTTAGATTTTTCGTATTCAGTGCTGAGTGTTCTCTTTATTGCAAGTCGGGCTCTCGGTTTACGAGTTTAAATTATCTCGTGCCCTTTTTGATCCGAAGTGATCCTTCTTCCACCGCCACCGCCCAAAATAGAACTCAGTGGAGAGCACTGTCTGTTGCTGCTGCCTTTCAGTCCCCCCAGCGCCCAGTTCGGGCAAGGGACTGATGATGATGATGATGATCCTTCTTCAAACATTGTTTTGTTTTTACGTGTTTGGGATATGGGCGCTCTGTCATTTATTCATTTGTCTATTGTTAGTGTGGCTCTTCATACATTCACGTGTATGTGTGCTCCCACCAAAGACAATGTGTACCTCGCAAAGTGATTGTGCGTTCAAGCCGGTTCAGGCGGACTTCCGTAGTACTGTTACAACCACCTTTCTACCACTCTGAGAGTCGTAGTGCGATGCACGGTCAGTGGCATATGGGTAGCTTTGCCCGTGGCCTAAGTAATAACGCGCATATATATCCTCTGTACAGTAATGTGTTCAGCGGCGTTTTCAACAAATCTGATTTCGCTCCCACGATTTTGTTTGTTCTTTAGATTCTTTGCTTTTTCAGTCTCGGACTGTGTTTCTTTTTCACAGGTGTCGGCACGCTTTTGTTTGTGTCACCGCTGTTTTTCTGTTTTGTTGTTTGCCGTGTTGTTGGCTTTTCATTCTTTTCCGTTTGTAAAAAAGTGTATCACATCGAACACCGTTATCCGATGAAATGGCCTGTTTTTTATCGGCCGGCCGTACATCCTTGAGCGACGCAAGTCAGACTGAATTTTTTTGTCTAGTTCATGTGTGTTTCGAGGAAGTTTTGCTTTGAATTGCCGGTACTCCTCGTCGTCAGCGGACCAAACCGTGGATATGAAAATATAGCGTAGCGTTCTGCTGCACGTATCTCCATTTCCGTTAGATCCTATCCCCCGTATTGGCTGGGGATTAGGATTGATAGCTCTAGGCCTTTCCTACTGACTTGTGTTAGTAGGTCGTCGGCTCACTTTCGGAAGGATGCTCGCATAGAGTTTTATCCCAGTGTTTGTGAGGTTCAACTTTTATTTCGGACACTTTTCCATTATTGCGCATTTTTTTTTTTTTTCCCCCTTTTATTTTCTCCACTCTTCTCCTCCTGTTTTCGGGGTGTCGTTTAGATACTCTTTTGAGCACTTCAAAGTGGGTAGCAATTTGATGTGTGTCCTTTTTGACCCTATGAGTAGGTGTCACAGGTTTTCTGTGGATTTGTTGAATTTAATCGGTGTGCGTGTTTTTAAGGGTGAACTCGTAGGTTCATTGCGTTTGCAGTCCCCGGTTTTGGGTGCCCATAAAGTCAACCGGGTAAGGGGGTAGGTTGTGTATGCCCCGTTTTCACTCCTCGGAATTCTGTAGATTACGGAACTTTATAAGTTCGTTGGTTCTGAGATGAACTCGTAAGGTTCATTGCGTTTTTTAGTTGTGGTAGTTTTTGCTCTAGCCACGCGGCAAAGCTGGTCAGTGCCAGTGCTGTGACGAGGAAGGTCGTGTGTGCACTCTTGCACGTCGTGGCACCGAAATGAAGAGACGATCTTGGCCGCTCTGCACGCGAGAGCTCGAGTCACGTGGTCTGTAGTCCAGAGGCTGGCTGTGTGTAGTTGTGGCTTTACGTTGAAATGCAAGTCCTATCTCTTCCGTCGTCTGAGCAGAGATAGTTCAAGTATACATTTGGAGTCGCGATGGGTATTTTAAATTACCTCGTGCCCGTTTTGTTTTTATGTGTTTGGGATAAGGGCGCTATGTCATTTGTTCATTTGTCTCGGTGTGGCTCTTTATACATACACGTGTATGTATACGCCCATCAAGGACAATGTGTACCTCGCAAGTGATTGTACATTCATGCCAGGCGTAGCTACGTACTGTTACAACCACTTTTCTACCACTCTGAGAGTCGTAGTGCGATGCACGGTCAGTGGCATAGGGGTAGCTTTTGCCCCTGGCAGCCTAAGAAATCACGCGCATATTTATCCTCTTACAGTAATGTGTTCAGCGCCGTTTTCAACCAATCTGATTTCGCTCCCACGATTTTGTTTGTTCTTTAAATTCTTTCCTTTTTCAGTCTCGGACTGTATTTCTTTTTCACAGGTGTCGGCACACTTTTGTTTGTGTCCTACTGTTTTTCTGTTTTGTTGTTTGTTGTATTGTTGGCTTTTCATTCTTTTTCGTTGTCTCTCTCATTCATTTTCGGTATTTACTTCTGTGCCATTTGTTATTACGCTATGTGGTGCACTGTGGGTGTACCGCATTCACGTATTTGTTTCCGGCACTGCATTGTGCAGGCAGCCCTGCTCCTCACGTCTGATGTAGATGTACATTGGTTAGGGAGTACCATGTAGGCTCCCATAGTATGAGAATCTATGTCTCTCTGACAACGGTGGTTTTGGGTTATCCCTATCGGTGTGCTGGGTCAGTTGACGTTATTCAACTTTCTCGCCGATAATTCCCAGATGTCCGTGCGTTCACGTGTACTTTCCGTGTTCTTCCTTCTCTATTATAGATGAAGGGCTGTTTCTTCCAAAAGGTTTAAGAGAGTGAGTTCACCTTTCCGTTCGGAGATGGTACATACGTGTACGTCCGTGCCAACTTTTTTGGCACAACTGAGTTATTGTACATTTACTGTTTGTGTTTTTCGGACGACACAGGTTGTTATGGGGAAGCCTTTCCATATTGGTTAGATATTTGTACACACGTGTGTTCATGTGTCAAAACCCGTTCTCTGGGTACAGTTTCAGGTTGTATCTTCACCTCACTGATCCAGTCAGTTCCCGTGATTCAGTGGGTAGTTCAGTTGAGATTCATTGCGTTACCTGTGTCAACTGTGTTTTGACCAGGCCAGGCAGTCTGTCACACTATGTGGATCAACCCGAAGATTAATCTACGCGGGAGAGCACGGGTGGGGTACACCCCAACAACTGAGTCCGTGTTGGAAAAAACGGTGCTCACATCGCACACATAAATGTTTCAGCCTGATTATGGCTTGGCCGATGTGTAAGGATGTGTTTGACGTCGCACGCTTAATAGCTTCGGCCTCCTGCTTCGGCAATCACGCGCATATAATATCCTGTGTACATACGTACCGTGACCGTGTTCAGCGTTTTCAACAAGTATGATTTCGCTACCACGGTTTTGTTTGTTCTTTAAATTCTTTTGCTTTTTCAGTCTTGGACTGTATTTCTTTTCCACAGGTGTCGGCCACTTTTGTTTGTGTCCCACCATTTTTCTGTTTTGTTGTTGTTGTTTTGTTCTTTGTTTAAAACAATTTTGTTTTTTTGTTTTGCCGTAATATTGGCTTTTACATGCTTTTCTCTTGTCTTTCTTTCTTTTTCGGCATTTACTTCTGTGTCATTTGTTACTGCGCTATGCCGTTGTGCACTGTGGGCCTTCACTTGTTTGTTTCCGGCACCCCAGTGTGCAGGCATCCCTGCTTGTCAGTCTGATGTTGATGTACATTAGTTATTGAGTACCGTGCAGGCTCCCATAGTATGAAGATCTAGGTCTCTCTGACAACGGTGGGTGTTGGGTTGTCCCCGTCGGTGTGCAGGGTCAGTTGAAATTACGCAAACTCCTAGCCGATAATTCCCAGATGTCCGTGGGATGAGGCTGGGTGGGAGTCAGTGCGTTCCCACGAACTTTCCGTGTTCTTCTTTCTGTATCCTAGAAGGAAGGCTGTTTCTTCCACTAGGTATACGAGAGTGAATTCACATCTCCGTTGGGAATATTCCTTTTTTTTTTTTTTTTTTTTTTTTTTCCCCCGGGTTCTTTTTGCGTTCATTTTTAGATAGTGTTGATGTTTTTCATCAGCACTAATTGTGTTCAAGGTGCTGGGGTATCTCTCGATTTTTTGGGGGTCTTCTGTTAGTCGAGCTCCATACATTTCTGCATGTGCCCATTGCAAAAGATCTCATGTCTCGCAGGTGGTCGCGGGTATTGGTCTGATCATGCGCCGGGCCCGGCAGTTATGAATTCAAGGACCATTTCCACCACTCTTCTACTACGTTGGCACGTAGTAGCGCGATACACGCAAGGTTGCGGCAACCATGTAGCTTAGCTACCTGCCTTAGTGAGATAACTCATTCATCCCCTTCACATTGATTTATCTTTATCTTGTTTGTTTTCCTTTCTTCTCCTCCTCCCGTTCCTCTTTGTACTTGATCATGCTGATATTCCAGCAAACTTATGGCTTGACGAGAGTTAAATCACCTTTCCGTACGCGATATTCCTTTTTATGTGTGCTCTTTGCAGTTATTGTTAGGTAGTGTTGTTTCATCAGCACCAATATTGTTTGGAATATACAACTTCCAGTCCGACATGTTTTTACGGATTCTGGCTTGAGGTTGGATATCTTATTTTCCTGTGGGCTTCGAGCTTCTTGTTGATAGCTCAGCTCGACGGATTTTAAGATATGATGCTATTTAATTTTATGCTCGCATCAGAGCATTGCAAGGTTTTGTAGCAACCAAGAACAGATTATTTTTATGTGACTTGTGTGAGAGTGTTTTCGACCGGCTCAGTCATCACAGTCCATTGCAATACAAAATAGCGGATCAGAGCGGAGTCTGACCTAGCGGAACAACACGGGCGGTGTTAGACACCAACGATCAGTTTGTAAAAAAGTGTAATTACTCGAGTGAAGGTTTAGTAACGTGTGGTGTTCCCCAGGGGTCAATTTTGGGCCCATTGTTGTTCAACATATTTATCAATGATTTACCATTCTCTATCTCACATCCCGATGCAACATGTGACTTATTTGCTGATGACACTACCATACATACATCAAACAGCGAATTGCCAAAAACAAACGAAGTTCTCCAGCAAAGTCTTGATGACGTTTCAAGCTGGTGCCAACATAATCATATGATAATTAGTGTCCAAAAGACAAAGAGTATGTTGATTACTTCACGCCAAAAACATCAACGTGGTCTCCTGCCCTTAACATTATGCCTGAACTCTGAGCCCCTTGATCAAGTTAAAAAACATCGTTTGCTTGGAGTCAGAGTAGATAACCAGCTCAGCTGGGAACCACATATCGAAAACACATGCAAAACAATATCTAAAAATCTATTCCTGCTATCAAAACTAAGTCAAATAGTTAACACTGACACTAGAAGACTCTTTCTCCATGCCCACATTAAGACACACTGTGATTACTGCTCCACTATCTGGGATGGATGCAGTGAGGTACATTTAAAAAAACTTAACTCATTGTATCATCGAGGGATAAAGTTAACTGTGCCTGGTCCCTCTCCCACCGACGAAAAGTTTAGAACTATCCGACTGCTAAACCTGAACAAACAGTTCACATTTAATCAATGCATACTTATGCATAAAATTCTTCACCATAAGACCCCATCTTACCTTCGTATGTTATTTTTGGATAGTCAAAGACAAAACACGAGGAACAGTTTGTTACAGCTACCATGGGCCAGGCTCGATATTATAAAACCAGCCTTTCGTTCTCAGGTGCCAAAGCCTGGAACGAACTAGCACCCCAAATTAAATCCATTTCTAACTCTAGAACCTTCAAAAGTCGTTTATATAACATCTTGTTACAGTAACTTACTACCTGAACGGAGTACTAATATTATATTATAGTATATTATATTATATTATATTATATTATATTATATTATATTATATTATATTATATTATATTATATTATATTATATTATATTATATTATATTATATTATGTCATATATATATATTATTCACTGTTATTGATATGTGTGCGCATTGTTTGCATTGCTTTTGTATTGGTGTTTTTTTGTGGGTTTTTTTTTTTTTTTTTTTTTTCATTTCAGTTTATTTCTTCATGTTTCGATTTATTGTGTTTCTCTTACTCTTTGCTATTAATGTTTTTTTTCTAACAGGACAGTTTGTAAGAGAGGCGTTTCGCCTAAAACTTTATCCTGTCAATAAAACGTTTCATCATCATCATCATCATCATCTCTCTCTCTCTCTCTCTCTCTCTCTCTCTCTCTCTCTCTCTCTCTCTCTCTCTCTCTCTCTCTCTCTCACACACACACACACACACACATGCGCGCATCTCCAGGAGGAATAGATCCTCATGCCCTTTTCTTTATGATACACTACTGCTTGAAATAAATTCGACTGCGATAGTTCAAGGGTTGTGCCAGAATAGCTTGGCGCCTGAGGTTTTCAACTTGAGATTGGTGATGAATCTGTAAGGTATCCGTTTCAAAGCACCGCCTTCAAAGCAAATTCAACTTTCCCGATGAGAATGGTTTCCCGGGGCCTGGTCAGGGCCGGTAACCGTATTTGCACAAGCGACACGGATGCAGCGTGTACGAGTACAGCTGGTGGGGCGGGGTGGTTTGATAATCTAGTCCACACATACCAGTTTAAGATCCAACTGCAAGAGACATAGATCCTCATGAATCCGGGGCAAGAGGCATAGATCCTCGTCAGCCCCTGCAATCGGAGGGCTCATGAGGATCTTTGCCCCTTGCTGACACCTCCGGCTTTGAATCCATGTTCCTGGCTTAGCTGCGGGTCTTTGGCTTTAACCCATATCATACTGAGGCTAAAAGCTTTCAAAATGTGTACACTGCCATGTGTAAGCTACATTATAGTACTTACAGATAAGGATATAGACCAATAGCATTTGTTCAAGGGTGGTGCCAGAATAGCTTGGCGCCTAGAGGCGCCAAGCTATTCTGGCACTACCCTTGAACTATTTTAGTCAGACTTATTTCACACACTGGTGTACATTTATGGGTTAAATTCGCGAAGAGCGCAGAAATACAATCTGGGTCAGCTGGTAGCGAATGGGTTAAGAAATCTGATGCAATGTTCCAGGGAGGATGTGATCTACAGGCAAATTTTCCCCATTGGCGATGCAATATTTTAAAGTTAAATTTGATTTTGAATTTTGAATAAATATGTATGAAATTCCTGAT
The DNA here is from genome assembly GCA_036245525.1 of Semisulcospira habei. Lineage (NCBI taxonomy): Eukaryota > Metazoa > Mollusca > Gastropoda > Semisulcospiridae > Semisulcospira > Semisulcospira habei. The sequence continues at coordinate 332,965,125 of BTPG01000001.1, read as the reverse complement.
TTATTGACGGTTTTGCCATGCATGCAAATTGATTTATTCTGTTTGTGGAGTCGTCAAATATATTGAATAAAATATGTTTGTCTGTCTGCTGTCTGTTTGTCTGTCTCTGTCTGTCTGTCTGTCTGTCTCTGTCTCTGTCTCTGAATTAACGACCACTTCATTTTAGCCCCGAAATCTTTACTACTGAAGGCTTGGATCAGGTAGAACATGTCGCATCACATAAGCTTACTGATTTTTGTAAGAAAAGACTGTCCGCGGGCGATGCTTTCAATGTCCCCTTCATCGCTGTACATGAAGTGGGCAGATTTATCCTCGTCTCAAGAACAAAAAGTCAGCTGGCGTCGATGATATCAATGGTTTTATCCTCGAACTTTCTCTTCCATACATTGTGGAAAGCTTAACCAATATTTAGAACCTATGTATTCAAAATAATATTTTTCCGGCGGCTTTCAAAAAATCTAATGTGGTGCCTATTCCCTAAACAAAAGACACATCTGATCCAAATAATTATCGGCCAATATCCATATTATCTATTCTGTTGAAGCCTATTGAGAAGCATGTATACAAACATATTCTCGAATTCCTGGAAGAAAAGTCTCTCATAAATAAATATCAGTCTGGTTTTCGCCCTAAACATTCATGTCACACTGCCTTGGTTCATATGATTAACACTTGGTTGCTCAACATAAACAGAAACAAAATATCTGGTGCTGTCTTTCTAGACCTAAAAAAAAAAGCGTTCGACCTTATAAATCACAAAATTTTATTAGAGAAACTAGACTGCTACTTTAACAATAACAGCGAAGGGACACTCTCATTCTTTCGATCATATATCATAGGGAGAATTCAAACTGTGTACATTAATGATACCTTTTCTTCTGAAAACCCTGTTGAGTATGGCGTGCCCCAGGGATCCATACTAGGACCGTTACTCTTCTGTTTGTTTATAAATGATCTTCCACTTCATATATCCAATCCAAATACTGAATGTGACATGTTTGCCGATGATTCAACTCTTCACGCGGCCGGGAAAACTGTTTCCTGAAATATCAAGCAATCTTCAGCTTAGTCTTCAGGAGGTCTCACTGTGGTGCAAAAATAATCAGACTAATGCTTGTTAATCCATCTAAAACAAAAAGCATGCTAATCACAACACGCCAAAAGCATCAGCTCCGCCCCCATTCAATTAGCCTCTCTTTTAATAATTGTTCCCATTGAGCAAGTCAAGGAATATCGTCTCCTCGGGTTAATTGTTGACGAACAGCTGTGCTGGTTGTCCCATCTAACACAACTAGGGAAAACATTATCAAAGAAGCTATTTTACTGTCAAGATTAAAATCTATCATTGATACTAAGACACGTAAGCTATTTTTCAACTCCTACATTAAACCTCACATTGACTACGCATCTACAATTTGGGACGGCTGTAGTTAGGCTAACCTTAAGAGGATTAATTCTCTATACAAGCGCGCAGTTAAACTGATCCTCCCAATCCCCTCTCTAACTTTGGAGGAAAAGCTTCAATTCAAGCAACATGGCTCCTTCCTTTACATCATCACCTTACATTAAATAAGTGCGTACTTATGCATAAAGCACTGAACGGGAAAGCTCCCCTCTACCTGGATAAGCTTTTCACTGAGAGCGAAAGGGTTTACAGCACTTCAAGGAACAGTCTCGTCATTGAACGGTCCCGAATTGACTTATTTAAATCCAGCCTTTCGTACGCGGGTGCCTATTTATGGAACTCACTTCCTCCACATATACAGCAAACGAGACATCTTCCATTGTTTAGGACGAAAGCTTTTAAATACATCTCAGAGGAAAAGAAACGTAGATAATGTGTCCAAAAGAGCCATGTCAATGATTTCCTCTTTTTTTTAACGCTTTTGTTGTGGTCCTTCTTTTTTCACTTGTTGGTTTTTATATATCTCTGATCTCTGTAGTATTATGCCTGTTCACTATATTCCTACACAAGAGTAGCTGTATCATAAGCGCACAGTCGCTGTCTATAAACACTCATTGTTACGTGGTGGAGTTGTAGTCGAAGTATGATAAACACACTAGACACACACACGTAGAGTTCTTTTAAATAGACCTCATTCAGCTGCAATCCGTCAACCGTGGCTTAAGGATGTAGACAAAACTGGAGTAACAGTTCCAACAATATTTAATTCAGCGATGCGATATCCACACAATAATGCTCTTTCAAATGCACAAACTACTGAATACAGAGTCTCTTTTGCTATGTCCACACCACGATTCAAAGTTTCTCATACACAGCGTCTCTCGCAATAAACTGCGTATCTGTACAACTGACAAAGCAAGACAATGTACCAACGGGCTTTCCCAGCGCCCTCCTTATATACACTATCAAAATCTAGAATCTTCTACGGAAATCATGTAACTCAACCAATCAGAACGACCCTGAAACGCGCAGCCGAAACTCATTAACATAAACTTTCCAGAAACAATACAACAGGCTACAAAAACACGGCTGCTCACTTCAGCTCTAAATTCTAACGTATAATTAAGACACATAAAAGTATGGTATCCCTATCTATGATAGCTCAAAAAGGTACGAGAACATTCACCAAACAAAATAAAAGCTGCTCGATACACGCGCACAGGAAAACAAAAAGTAGCGAAAAATGTTGCGATGTCACCTAACCGACGTGACACTTACGAGGCCACTAGACAGTGCGACCCTTCTACAACGTTCCGGACTAAACTTAACAAAACGAAAACGGCTCTACTCACGAACAAAAGAAAATTTTACTAAAAAGGTACGAAATCATAACCGTGATAGCTCAAATAAACAACATATCGTTATCTACGAATAACACATGTACGCTCTCACAGGATAACACAACCACAATCGTAACACTCATTTTAAATCGTCCCCCCCCCCCCCCATCCAGACCCTATCAATTGATGTGTGTGTGTGTGTGTGTGTGTGTGTGCGTGTGCGTGCGTGTGTGTGTGTGTGTGTGTGTGTGTGTGTGTGTGTGTGTGTGTGTGTGTGTGTGTGTGTGTGTGTGTGTGTAGGCTTTTCTCGCCAACTGAAAAGAATACAGCACCTTTGCATGGCTCGCCAGGAGCGGCACCTTTGTTTCCATGGTCATTCATCCGTCCGCACATAGAACTGAAGATGACAGGGGTCGTGCTTACACGGACGCAAGCGTGCGTGCGTGCGTGCGTGCGGGTTTGTGTGTATGTGTGTGTGTGTGTGTGTGTGTGTGTGTGTGTGTGTGTGTGTGTGTGTATGTAACCTTCAGCGACTTATATCGGAATGTAATACAAGTGACCTGTGGGTGTATCTGCTTGTTTGTGCTGTTGACATGTTGTTTTTAATGTTGTAGTTGAGCAAGGACAAACACGAAAAGAGGCCTGTGCGCCTATTGTTTCCATCCTTCAGAAAAAAAAGTATCATTCATTCATTCATTCATTCATTCATTCATTCATTCATTCTCTCTCTCTCTCTCTCTCTCTCTCTCTCTCTCTCTCTCTCTCTCTCTCTCTCTCTCTCTCTCTCTCTCTCTCTCTCTCTCTCTCTCTCTCTCTCTCTCTCTCTCTCTCTCTCTCTCTCCGACTTTGATACTAGCTTATCATTTGAAGACTTTTAACCCTTTAACAGTGGGTGCAAGGCGAACGCTACCCAGCTGCAAGAGACAGCAATACTCGTGAGGATTTATGTCTCTCGTTAGTTCTATGTTCGTTATGCCGAATTGTGTCCACATTTACATCTGTGTTTTTCACACGATAGTCAGTCGGTGCGTAGTCTTTTCAGACTCGTTGTACGTGATCAATGGCAGCAGAGGGGTTAAAGATAGTTTTCCAGCACCAATACTGAAACACTAAAACACTATGCAAAATATATTAACCCTGCGGGGGTCGGTAGCGGTTTTTGTCGCGATGATTCCTGCAGGGAAAGGATTAATTAACTCCAAAGGGTTAATGTCAGAGAGGTATATCAATAGTCAATCGGGTTCGTGTAGATTTATACAAAAATTGTTTACCGAGTGTGGACACATTCATATCAATCAATCAGTCAATCAATCAATCAATCATTCAATCAATCATATGGTTGTTTAACTCATTCTACCCCAACACCGAAATCCCAACATTTTGCCTTTGTCCTCTGAAGACTGCATTGCAGTGCAGGACCAGATCGCCATGATAGTTCAAGGTGATGCCAGATAGCTTGGCCCATAGCGCCAAGCTATCTGGCTCACCTTGAACTATCGTGTCGTCCTATTTGCTGTGGTGTCTGGGAATGATATCTCCACGTTGACGCCAGATCTTCAGTGCGATAGAAGAGAAAGGTACGCAACTCTTTATGTTGGCAGTTGCCGTTGGAGCTCACAAGTTAAAGGTTACTTCCCTTGTATTATATTGTGAGTCAGACGATAGAATAATAATAATACGTAAACTAAAGGAATATAAAAGAGTGAAGATTAACCACATCACTGAGGAGAAAACGTGAACACGATCCAACTGCAAGAGACATAGATCCTCATGAGCCTCCGCGACAGCGGGAGCTCATGCAGATCTATGCCTCTTGCTGAGACCAGTTTGTTCCCATGTTCCTTGGACGGTGTTGGCGTCTGGTCGTTGAATAATAATAATAATAATAATAATTATATTTATAAAGCGCAAACTCCCTGCAGTGCAGGCTCTAAGCGCTGTACAATGCAAATCAAAGTTAAAACCTAAACACAAATCAATAAACAAAAAAACCCACAAAATACACATATTACAATACAAATTCTAAAATTAACAGCACATAAACACACTCAAAGCACAAACAACCATCGCAACAAGGACTGGCACAGGATCATCATGATGTTATTGTGAAACAGAAAAGAGACTGGAATTTAGTAAGACAGAGTAGTGTGACTGGAAAAGATGAGTTTTAAGCTGACTTTTGAAAGAAATTACTGTCGGGGCATCACGAATGTGCTTCGGAAGCGAATTCCAAATGACAGGGGCCTGGAAACAAAAGGACCTTTGACCAAAGGACTTTGTATTTATTTTCGGTACTTTCAAAAGTTTTTCACTGCTAGAACGTAAGGTGCGGGAGGCTTGATAAGTAATTAACATACTGGAAAGGTAGGGAGGCAGTGTACCATCGAAATGACGGAAGGCGAAAGTAGCTACCTTGTATTCAATCCTAGCTTTGACGGGAAGCCAGTGAAGTTGGTACAACAAGGATGACACATGATCTTTTTTTTGATTTCTGAAAAATGACGCGAGCTGCACTGTTTAATATTCTCTGAAGTCGAGCCAGTTCTTCAGATGGCAGACCAGCAAACAAACAATTCAGTACAATAATCAATGCGGCTCAAAATCAGTGAAGACACAAGCTGAGTGGTGGCAGACTGAGTCAGGAAAGATCTTACAGAGCTGATTTTCTTCAGCTGGAAATAGGCTGCTCTACAGATGGAAGTGATATGGTCATGCATAGACAAAGTAGAGTCCAAAAGAACACCAAGGTCACGAACACAGCGTTTGAAAGGTATGGCAGCTTCACCAACAGTCAAGCTGCTGCAGGTGACCTGGGAAAGAGTGTGATGTGACGCGACACACATTGACTCAGTTTTGCCACCATTCAGCATGAGCTTGTTCATTAACATCCATTTTTTAACAGATGATATACAGAGTTCGACTTCCTTAATTACAACAGGGACATCACATGGCTTGGAGTCTCTGAGCAGGTGTCGTCGGCATATTTATAGAAACCACAACTATGCCGACTCACAACAGATGACAAGGGTTGAGTATACATTGAAAACAGTACAGGCCCCAAGACAGAACCCTGGGGCACGCCGCAACGCAGGGGGAGTGGTTTGGCATTTTATTTTTATTTTATTTTATTTTATTTTATTTTGTTTATTTTTTATTTTATATTTTATATTTTATTTTATTTTATTTTTCTACTTTCCCCCTATTTTATATAAAAGTTATAGCAGAAATTACGGAAATCGACATCAAAGGTGTATTTTAATCAATTTAGAAAGCATTATGCATCGATGTTGACGCCCGCAAGTTATTTTAGATTTTACAATGCACATGTCAACCCCTATATTGATTATGTCTCCACGTTATGGGATGGGACCTGTGACGAACCAATTAAGATTTGCAGAGGAGAAAAAAAAAACAGCTCCCGTCTGGTTCAACTCTGTATGTGTGTGTGTGTGTGTGTGTGTGTGTGTGTGTGTGTGTGTGTGTGTGTGTGTGTGTGTGTGTGTGTGTGTGTGTGTGTGTGTGTGCGCGCGCGCGCATAAAGCCGCGTATCCAGATGCGGCACGTCTCGAATGTGTTAACCCCCTCAATGCCGACAAAAAGCGGACGCGATCCATCTGCAAGAGGCCTAGATCCTCATGAGCCCCCGCGACAGCGGGGGCTCATGAGGATCTATGCCTCTTGCGAAGACCACTTTGTGTTTATGTTCTTTGGACAGTTGTGGCCTTTGGTCGTTCAGGGAACACAGATTTCAGAAACCAAACTTACTTACGTACATTGGCAGGGAAGAGGGTAAATAACATATCTGCTGTTTACAGTGTGCTGAACTTTGGCCATGTTCTGTTCTTTTTTGGGATCTGTATATTTTGACCTGTGTGCCCGGATGTGTGACCAGCATCTTTCCATGTAATTTGAATAACAACGGCAAGTTTGAGAAATGTCACACGTGCTGAGTATTCAGCTCAGTGTCATCTGTTGAGAAAAAAAATAGTGTTCAATTTCACCAGTTTCATTTTCATTATACATAATCATCATGACTCCTGTCTTTAATCCCCCCTTGTGTATGGGCTGAAAGCCTTGAACACAATAAAGAATCAGTCTCAGTCTCTCTCAGTCCTGTCTTTAATCTAACGTGTTGTAAAGACAGGCATAAACCAAAATAATAATAATAATAACAATAATAATAATAATAATAATAATAATAATAATAATAATAATAATAATAATAATAATAAATAAATAAATAAAACAAAACAAACAAACAAATCAACAAACGAACGAACAAACGGACAACCATCCGAAAAACGAACGAAAGACCAAACAACCGACTAACCCACCAGCCAAACAAACAAAAAAAGACACACATTATAACAAACAAACAAACAAACAAACAAACAAACGAACGAACAAACAAACACAATAAACAAACAAACAAATAAACATGCAAATAAATAAACAATCAACAACTTTTCCTGTAGTCTGTAAAACCGAAATAAGGCCATGCCGTGTTTTGAACAAACAGTAATTAATATCCCTTAGTGTTTATCAGAATATCGTTTAAACGAAACCTTCGTAGAGAATATAAAATTTATTTATTCAGGGAAATTCATTTGCTGTTGCTGTTGTTGTTGTTGTTGTTGTTGTTATTTTTTCCCTTTCTAACCCAGGCTTGAATCTAGGACAGTCTATTTAACTATCCGATTGTAACACTGTAACATTGTAAACTGTATACACATCATTATATCAGACGGCGGATATGATACTATGCGGATTACTTCGCTTGTAACCCGGCGTTCAGTGCCGAGGAAATTTAAACATTATCCAACTGCAAGAGACATAGATCCTCATGAGCCCTAGCAGCTGCGGGGGGCTCGTGACGATCTATGCCTCTTGCTGACATCACTTTGAATCCATGTCCCTGCGGCAACTAGGGCTTTTTATGGTCTAGAATTAACGCCTGATTCCACAAACGCAGCCTGCGTCAGCCAGCGCTGCACGGGTTAACCAACTTCGAATATAACATCAAAGACATCGTTAACTCATTCTGCCACACACCACAGTAATATATGACTCGACCATGCTAGTTCAAGGGTGGTGGCAGAATAGCTTGGCGCCTACAGACCTGTCTCCTGAAATGTAATGCGGTCCTCAAAGGATGACTACGAAATGTGGGTATTTCTTAACTCGGGCACAATGAGTTATATATCCAAAGTTTACTGAACATGCAGACGTATCACTACTTTTGTGCAAAGTGGTTTGGAAAATGTAAGGTGACAACATTGTCATCAGGAAAAAAAATAAAAATGGTTAGATCCGCTGAACCGACATAACAAAGCATATTCTCGGTAAGCAAAAGGCAATCAGGTCTGACTTCGGCTGTAAGTTAGACCGCGCACATGCACGGTCCAAGTACGACCGACTTCGGCCTGACTGAGAACCTTTTGCTCACGGGATTCATTTTTTTCCCCAAGAAACAACTGTGTGACGATGATTTCAAACTTCAGCCTGTGTCTAGGTTAGCGTTTTCGCTGTCAGTGCACTAGACCAAATTTTGGTTTCATTTTTCTTTTCCCCCCGATGACCACAGAGACTTAAATATATACCATTGAAATATGGTATAAGGAAGATGATGTTTAATGTCTGCAACGTACTGCCATCCACGTCCACATAAAAGTCTTGAATTTAGACTAAGGAGTTGTACATTAACTTATATAAGTTAGAGCTATTGATGTA
>BTPG01000001.1:332936650-332951650 GCA_036245525.1 Semisulcospira habei | reverse complement strand
AGAGCAATATTTGCGTCTAGTGGTAGTGAGGAGAATAAAACTATCTATCTATCTATCTATATCCCTAGAGGGCGCATGAACATCTATGCCTCTTGAGGATATTTAGAGAGCGCTCGTGCACGCACGCACACAGGCACACGCAAACACACACATCGACGCGCATTCAGAAGAGCATGCAGGTGTACTTAGTATAACATATAGTTCGGTAAAGTCAAGCTTATTTCACACAAATTATAGCAAGACTGAAATTGTACCGTGAAATTATAGTTTTGTCACTATTTTCCTTAGTCTTTAAGCGAAAGCGAAACTCATATCACGTTAAATATAAAATCACGTAAAAACAAAAAAACAAAACAAAAAACAACGTCATGACAAATGACGTTTGACAAACCAATGATGCGTATGCACTGCGCGCGCCCCTTGTAGAGTTCACTATGACGCATTGGCACATCTGCGAGGCTTTTTCAAAAGTAGATATTTCAACATCACAATCAAGTCAAAGACAAAAGGTAGAGACCCTTGACAGCGAAGACAGCTCTCATATAGAAAGGACTTTGTGGGTTGTTATGGTTCATCCCATCTTGTTTTTTTTTTTTTTAATGGAAAGCAATATATATCTGTAACTCATTCACCATGACGGCCGTATTTCCAAAAGTTTGGAGGCGTCATCTAATGACTATGCACCAGTTGCAGGGGATGGATCGACGATGATAATTCAAGAGCAGTGCCAGATTAGCTTGGTCGACTCATCTCCTGCTGTAGTTCGTCAGGGCTGAATGGGTTAAATTACAATTACATGCTTGCTTTTCGAAAAAACATGCACTTACTGTCCTTTCCCTTTCGCAGGAAACTGAAAGAAAAGCCCCACATAAACGCATTTTCGCATTTTTCTTTGGAGAGCGTTTTGAGGAGGGGGCGGGAAGGGGAGGGGCGTGAGGGGGAGGGGCGGGAGGGGGGAGGGGGTGGGGTCGGTGTTGGGGGGGGGGGGATGTTAGAGGGGGAGGGAATGGAATGGTGATGAACGGCGAAGTCTCATCCGAACTTGACAGTCAGCCAGACAAATTAGAATAAACAGCGCAATAACGGACCGATTTGACTGTTTAAATACAGGAAGTGTGCTTTATGTTTTTCCATAATAGCGCTGGAAGCGTGGACTTGTGCAATATGCGATCATCATGACAATTATTCCGTGAAACTGTGTCTCTGCAGTCTTGGTCAGTTCAACATCAACAAGCCCTAGCTTGTCTTAGGATCATGGATTTAAAGTGGTGCCAGCAATAGGCATAGATCCTCATGCTCCCCCGCAACTGCTGGGGCTCATAAAGGTCTATGCCTCATGCAGTGGGCTGTGTTCAAATTTTCTCGGCACTGAACGTGTTATTCAACAAGGGACTGTCTATTAAACCCCCTGTCATTTCACACAGATACATAGATGTCTGCGGGGGCCATTCACTCTCTGTTGTGCTAAGTATGTGCCAGTCCCGTTCGTATGCAAGAGCCATAGATGGTCGCGGACAACTGATCGTCACGATTATTCAACGCGTTACTGTGTCGTAAACGCCTATCATTTCACAAAAATGCATATGGATACTGATTTCTTTGACGCGGCACATTGCGTGAAGAGGAATTTAAAAAATCCGACCGTCTATCTTAACGGTGTTGGGCGCTGTATTTTGATTATCATATAGATTTTCGTTTTTAGAGGCGTGCGTCTTGCGTGTGCATGCGCGCATGCCGGTGCGTGTGTGTGCGTTTGCGTGCGTGCGTTTGTGTGCATGTATTTTAACCCGTCCAGTGCCGAGAAATCTGAACACTGTCCGAATGCAAGAGGCATAGATCCTCATTAGCCCCCGCAGTTGCGGGGGCTCATGAGGATCTATGTCTCTTGTTAACACTATTTTGAACTCGGGCTTTTCGGTATGGAATGAACGAGGACTGCAGAAACACGGCCTGCGTCAGCCGGCACTGAACGCCCGGATTTATTTATTTATTTTTAATTTGTTTAAATTTATTATTATTATTATTATTATTATTATTATTATTATTATTATTATTATTTAGTTAAAGAATTAATAATTTATTTATTTGCTTATTTATTTATTTACTTTATTTTTATTTATTTTTTTTTAAATTTAACTTTATTTTATTGTGTTTAAAAAAAATCTTTTTTTATTATTTATTTATTTATTTATTTATTTATTTATTTATTATTTTATTATTTATTATTATTTATTATTTTTATTTTATTTTTATTTATTTATTTATTTATTTATTTATTTATTTATTTATTTATTTATTTATTTATTATTTTTTATTTATTTATTTATTTATTATTTTTTTTGGGTGGGGGGGGGGGGGGGGGGTAAAGATGGGGGGAAGGGATTGTTAAGTAAGCGTTCTCTTGACCTCTCAATCTATCCGCAAGAGGCATAGATGTTCATAGGCCCGTGCGTACGCATAGGGCTCATGAAAATCTATACCTCTTGTTGACGCATGTGTTGCATCTTCATTGCAGTCTCCTTGTCCACTGTGTTCCATCTGCAAGAAGCATAATTATATTCTCATGAGCCCGTGCAGATGCACGGGCTCATGAGAATCCATGCTTCTTGACCGCAGGGTCCTTGAGAATCTATTCTCCTGATTATGTTCGGCTCCAGTTATGCTTGTAGTCTCTCCGCTAGCTGGATTTTTGTCCGGCCCCAGTTGCATCTGTAGAGTGTTATAGTTTTTCCCGCCGTGAGATGGCCTTAGCTGCCTGCTCGGCGTGAAACCCAAATAACTAATTATATTTTTTTCAGGGCTTGCTGTCATGATATGCGTGTATTTTTGGTAGTGAAGTGTATACGAGTCTAACGTATTTGCATTGACCGTTCTTCGGTCCTGTACTTCCATAGCGACATATATTTTTTTTTTTAGATCAAATGACCTTCATATATCATATGCAGTTCAAATGACCTTCATAGTTCGAGGTAGTGCCTGATTGGCTTCGTGATGGCAAGAATGAAGAAGAAAATGTGGCAGGAAAGGAAGGAAAAGTACGACAAGCAACTCCCCCCCCCCCCCCCTTCCAAAAAATAACAAAACTAAACAAAACAAAACAAAACAAAAAACACCCCCAAAAATCCCAACAACAACAACAACAAACAAACACCAAAACAAACATAAACAAACAAACAAGCAAACAAACAAACAAAAAACGCCCCAACAAAACAGCAAAGCAACAACAACAACAACAGCAACAACAAAACCATCAAACCAAATACCAACAATAAAAAAAAACAAAAACATACAAACAAACAAACCAACCAACAAACAAACAAGAGCAAGAACGACAGAAGGAAAAAAACTCGCATTAATCAAAGAAGCAAACGAAAACAGAAACCCCAAAACAAAACAAAATTAAACAAACAATCAAACAAACACACAAACAAACAAGAACAAGAACGACACAAGGAACAAACTCTCATTTAATCAAAGAAGCTGACAAGGAAACTTACAAAGTCAAAAACAAACAAAGAAATTAATGAAACAAGCAAACAACCAAACAAACAAAACAAACACAGATAAAACAAAGAAACAAACAAGAGACGAACAAACAAACAAGAAAACTAACCCTCTTCGGAATACCAAGAACAAAAAAAAATAAAAAATTAATGTTCATTAAATTTTTTAACTGGACAAACAATTAAGAGGAACAACCAGCTAGCAACCCATGATGATTTTTCGTAAAATGAGGTAATTTTCGTCCCTGTCTTTCCGAAGCATATGTTAAAAATAATAAAACCACTAAGGACAGAACACCACCAAGAACAACAGAAACCTTTTTTTTTTTTTTTTTTTTTTTTTTTTTTTTTTTTTTTTTTTTTTTTTTTTTTTTAACAATTAAAGACAATCTTTAATAATCAAAGCAAATGTACACACTAATGACAAAATGAAACCGCATTTTCACTAACGCTAACCCCTTCACTGCTAAAACACAAACAGAAAATCCCCCAACTGCAATAGGCTCAGATATGTGTATATTAACACCATCATTGACGAAACACACAAAGTAAAAAAAAAAAAAAAAAATATATATATATATATAAAAGAAAATATTAAAAACAGCAAGCCAGCTACAAGAGACATAGATCTTCAAGAGCCCCCGCATTCGCGGGGGCTCTTGAAGATCTATGTCTCTTGCAGGTCTTATTTATATCCCCGTGCCTCAAAGCAGATGGGGTTAACCATCCAGCAGTGAATTTGAAGAAGTTTCATTGTAACTGCTAGCCGCAGTGGGGTTGACACTGTCACGTCCACACGACAATTACCGACACAAATAAACCAAAGAAGTACCCAACGGAGAAAGAAACACGCTTAGAAAAGACGGGTACAACACAATTTATTAATATTTCGGGTAAATACCCTTTGTCAAAATAGACAAACAAACAAACATAGAGATTAGCCGCTACTTATCTTAAATGGCAGAAGGAATGTGGCAACTGAAGGAGGTGACAACTGAAGGAGGTAAAATTTTACGTCACCTCCTTCAGTTGCCACATTCCTTCTGCCATTTAAGATAAGTAGCGGCTAATCTCTATGTTTGTTTGTTTGTCTAGTTTGACAAAGGGTATTTATCCGAAATATTAATAAATTGTGTTGTACCCGTCTTTTCTAAGCGTGTTTCTTTCTCCGTTGGGTACTTCTTTGCATATTACACGCTTGGCAGTCACCTTTTTGGTCTGGATTTACAAATAAACCAGCATAACAAATATCCATCCCCCTTTCACGAAAATAAATAAATAAATAAATAAATAAATTAAAAATTAAAAAAATTAAAAACTAATATATAAAACATAACGGTTGAAACAAGCACAAATTTACAATAACAATGACCAATAAACAAAATCCCTGGTGTCCTGAACATAATTATTTCTTGATCAGTATCCTGAAAATATAAAAAAAAATGAAAAAAAAAAAAAAAAATGGCGGAAACAAATAATATACTATAATATATAATATAATAATATAATAAAGTACTAATAAGACGGGTTCGGGATGCAAGGGCGCTTGTGCAGGGTTTGCTAGAAGGCCCCGAAGCAATTTTTTTCTTTTTTTTCTTTTGAAGTGCAAAAAAAAAAAAAAAAAAAAAAAAAAAAAAAAAGCCCCACTATCTAAAAGAATTTTTAATCCAATTATTAACTTATTCGAGACGTGCTGCCTCCGGATACGCGGCTTATGCCGCGTATTCGGAGGCGGGGCCCGTCTCGAATGAGTTAAATCCCTGGCCAGCTCTACAGGACAATACCGTTCCGCGAAAGAAAAAAAGAAAGAAAAAGAGGCGTAATTATCGCCCGTAGCAGTCAATCAGTTAACCCCTTGACTGCCGACCACAAATACAGCACAAGAGACATAGATCCTCATGAGCCCCCGCAGTTGCGGTGGCTCATGAGGGTCTATGCCTCTTGCTGGCATCACTTTAAATCCCTGTTACTCGGATGGCGTGGGCTCTTTGTCGTGGAATTAACGAAGATTGCAGAAACGCAGTCTATGTCAAGTGGGAGTCAAAGGGGGTTAATATTTAAGGCTGCTGGTTGGAAATCGGTTTTCAGGAAAGAGAAAAATCTGCCGTACTGATATTGACGTGCACACTGACTAGCAAAAGAAATGCGACGTTTTCGGAACCATCGAAAACACTGTTAGTGTTTCCGATGGTTCCGAAAATGTCGCATTTCTTTTGTTCGTCAGTATAATACAAAAGAACGCAGCTCTAAGTCCGTTATTTAATGACAAGCAAGTGTGTTTTTTTTTGTTTTTTTTTTTTTTTTTTTTTTTTTTTGTATTACTCAAAAATGGAATTACCCGGGTTTTTGTTTTTTTTTTTTTTTTTTTTTTTGTGTTTTTTTTTTCCTCAGAGGGTAGAACTTTCATATTATTGAAATATTCACTATATTTTATTTGTTTATTCAGTAATGTTAGTTAACCGGACTGAAAAAAAAGAGTTACACATTAGATTTCATCTTAACATGAAAAAATAAATTACACTCTTGATTTCAAATTATGGGCGAAAACTTGACTATCTGATTAGTAAATGGAAACCAATGTTTCAACGTCGACAAAATTTCATGTGTGCATATACAGAAAGAAACAACGTGTTCAATTCTCTTCAATTCAATAAATACATCAACTAGTCGCAGGTGAAGTCAATGACTGTTTTTCTAATGGTAAGCTGACACACGCGCATGCCGCACGCACGCACGCACACTCACGCACGTACGCTCACACACGCACGCAATCACACACACACACACACACACACACACACACACACACACACACACACACACACACACACAAACACACACACTCACTCAAACACGCACATACACACACACACACACACACACACACACACACACACACACACACTCCAGTTTCTACCGACTTGTAAAACTTGTTTTCATTTTTTTATTTTGTTTAGATTTTAATGTTTAAATTCCGTTACAACCGCACATTTAGCAATAGGTCCTCGTGCAGATTATTTTCCAAAAAATCCCCAAGGTAGCAAAACATGTACGCAACCCATACCTAGAGCTAGCATCGTTAAAATGCCAGTGACAATTCTCCTTAAACTTCCATGAATCAAGTTCACACTTACCAAGCTTCGGAGGTGTCACGTACCAACTACGTATTAATTGCACGACTGAGATGAATCGACCGTGAGAATTCAAGGGTAGTGCCAGTTTAGCTCGGCGCCATAGGCGCCGAGCTAATCTGGCACTACCCTTGAATTATCATGGTCTATCCGTCTCCTGCCGTAGTGCGTCGGGTTTGAAATGGATTAAACATCAATAAATCAATGGCACACGGCTGACAGTAATTAACGACACTGATTAATATAAGCCATTTCCTGTTTTCGCTAAAATATATTGTACGCATCTAAGAAACATACAATTAATACTAACAACAACAAAAAAAAAAAAAAAAAAACAATCATATCTGGACCGATTAATAAACCTTCTAGTATTTGTAATCAAATCTGTGCTAAATGTAGATTCTGTCAATTAAAATACTACATTGTTTGCACTTGTGTCAATTTTTTTTAGTTAAAAAAAAGAGCAATTTTATTGTTTTGACCTTTTCAAGAGTCTGCAGAAATATCCATTAAATATTTGTACGACATTTTAGCCTGAAATACGTTCAGTATAGATTTACATCTTGTCTTAAAACCTTTCTTTTAGTCTGGCTGGCCAAACGTTTCCCCTTCCCGCCGTGAGATGGCCTTAGTTGCCTGCTCGGCGTTAAACTCAAATAACTAATTAAATTTCATTAAAAAAAAATAATAATAAGTTTGGCTTTCAATCAATTGACTAGCACGAAGATACTTTGCTGAAATCTTTATCAAGGAGAGAAGGATTTTTGTTCCCTTTACTACTGCCTATTTTAACACTTATTGTAATTGGAGGAGGGGAGGGGTATGTTTTTAGTTTAACTCCTTCACTACCGAAGCGCAGTAAACACCACCCAACTGCAAGAGACACAGATCCTCATGAGCCCCCGCATTTGCGGGGGCTCATGAGGATTTATGTCTCTTGCTAACACCTTTTCCCTGGTCGGCGCTGGCTCAGACGTTGGCGTGAAATGCGCAAAGATGTGAACAGCATAGGTCTGCATAGGTTAAAAGCGAGAACATTTTCATGCCAGTGGCGATGCCCTGTTAGTTGCGTACTATTTGTAAAATGTCAGCGATCAGTGAACTTCTTCGATTATTTTTCTTTGGAGACGACTAAAAAATAATAATAATAATAATAATAATAAAAAGCTTTTAACTCACTGGATTCGTGTATCATACAGTTAGGCGGCAAAACTGCTGCGAATCCGTATACGGCACGGCTCGAATGAGTTAAAAGCTCGTTGTTGTTTTGTTTTGTTCTTGCGAGAGTGAAATTCCGTTCCTAAATCGTTCATTTTCTTCGTTTTATTAAAGACGTATTTCTACATAAGTAAGATTACAACATAAATTTGAGTCTGTGAGACTTTCTTCAGCGTGTGCGGTTTCGCTACAGAAGTGTAGGTGTAAGAGATGATTATTATACAATCACTTCGTACATGTTCTTATCTACTTCTGATTAGGTGATCACCTCTATTCTAGATGCCATGATTTTAAAAAAGGGTCCCTTAAAAAAAAATAAATAATAAAAAAAAATAATATAAAATAAAATAAACTAATAATAATCCAAATGCTCTTTGTGCTACACATTACAAGACATTAACTCATTTGAGACGTGCAGCCTTAGGGATACGCGGCGATTCGCCGCGTATCCTAAGGCGGCACGTCTCGAATGAGTTAACAAAAACGTCACTTCTTTTCCCCATCCAAACATACAGATCTATACATGCTGCTAAAATTGAAATCAGGGGTCTTCCGGGAAGGGGAGGGGGGGGGGGGGGGGTACAATTCAAAAATTGCCATCCGCGATAGCCCGTATGGCGCATGACGATTTTCAATGCAAAAGACATCATGACACTATATTACAGTCTGAGAGTTCTTGGCATAAAAAAAGAAAAAAAAATAAGAAAGAAAGAAAATTGACGTATGACGAAGCAACGTTCATAACAACAACACAACACATTTGCATAAATCAGGGCACTAATTTACATATACCATTGTAAATTATCAATGCCCTAATTTGCTTAAATTAATCAAGCAGATCCTTTGGTATTGGCAGTTCATCGTAGGAAAGAAAGAAATCATTTGACCGTGACCGTGACAGTCGCACATAACGATAATTAACCCTCATGTGCGTGCAAGCTGCATGCCGAAGAAGGTTAAAATATTGACAGTTACTGACACGAATACATTGTATGCTGGTCTGTGATTTTGGGCCATATGGCATCAAGCCGTAAGATCCAAAACCGCAAGCCAGCATACACATAAAAAAAGAATAAGGGAAAAAATGAAACACTGCGCTCTTTTTCGGCCGAAGTTTGTCTTTGTGTCACGTTGTTGTTGTTGTTGTTGAAACACGTGTCATTGTATCGTCTCTGTGATAAATTGAAAAAAAAAACTGTCTCTCAGTCTACGCTTTAGGCATCATGTCCAGTATTCATTCAGATGTTGCCTATTCCGATTCGAGGTACGCCAAGGAAACTGAACCAGATGTCAGCCCAGGAACGTGTTACTTACCGTGATCCCTCACCAGAATGTTTATTAGAATCGTTAGAAAAAGAACGCGTGACAGATTTTTCGCTTTTTTTTTTTTTTAATTTTTTTTTTTTTAAAGCGATCTGCGGGCAGTTGCATGAGTGATCTTAGTCCTGCGCCAACCACTAAGCAAGGTGCTCCGCTACGGCGGAGCACCTTGCTTAGTGGCTGGCGCGGGACTAAGCTTACTTGTGCACCTGGCCGCAGGTACTTTCCGCCCTGTGAAGACAATAGACAGGAGGTTCATATTTGTGAAAAGTAAGATTTTTACCGTAAAACAATGAAAATCTCGCTTTTCACAAAAATGGACTTAAAGTCCTTTGCTATTAACACATTAGCGTTGCTGGTTGTCCTCAATGTTCATCGTGTTTCTATGTTGCAGAAAACGTCATCATAATTTTGTGCGCTGGTGCCTCAGGTAGATATGTCCATCAAAGCAAACCACCACATATTTTTATTGTCCTGTTTTGTTGGATTAAATTGTTTTTGATCTGTTATTCTTGTTTTTGTTATTGTGGTTGTATTGTTGTTGTTTGTTTGTTGTTATATGGTGGGCTTCACTTCTTCAAGCAGAAGAGTCGCCCACAAACCAAATAGGTGAGGAAGTACCCAACGGAGAAAGAAACACGCTTAGAAAAGACAGTTACAACACACTTCTTTGCAATTTACACGTTTGGCAGTCACCTTTTGGGTCTAAATAGGTGAGGGAAGCGCTGGTGGAGACAGTACATACACTCCGCGTCTGAGGCAATATAGAGTTAGATCTCCTTACCCCTTCTCGTGGCACCTAATCATCGGCCCACGAAATCGTCAAATCCAGACCAAAAAGGTGACTCGCTCTTCCTCTATCTTTTTGACACTTTTATTTAACGTCACTACATCTTTTGTTTCACGTCATATCTTTCAGCTGACACATTGTTTTTCCTCGCTCACAAGATAAGTAGCGACTGAATTGTACACTTGTTTGTTTGTTTGTCTGTTTTGAAAATTTCGGGTAAAAAACCCGAAATATTAATACATTGTGTTGTAACTGTCATTTGTAAGCGTGTTTCTTTCGCTGATGGGTTCTTTGCACGAAATCGTGGGCTAATGATTAGGTGCCATGAAGAGGCATCACGCTCCGGGGATATAACTTCTGTTTATCCTGTCCAGTGCAGAGTTATTGCCCTTGGCATGTGTGCTAGAAGAGTCGCTGTCGGAGAAATTAGTATATATTGTACGTTTTACAGACACGGAATACTCATCTTGATATCCACCTTTCTTTTCTTGCTTCAAGTTTCACTCTGCACACGGCTTCGTAGCGTCACTGCTTACGTCGACGCCAATAGCGTCTGAGCGCAAGTCAGAATACGGTTTCTCTACTCCCTGGTGCGAGACCTTTTACGGTGGCGTAATTATTATTAGACCAGCTGTTGCGGAACTACTGTTGTAAATCCTCGGAAACAAGCGGTCCTTTCTCATGTCATTGTTTGAATGCACTCGTCACCAGTACACGAACCGCTGTCACTACACAAGACTCGGGCATCATGTTGCTAAAAGGTAAAGTGGTATGTGTGTGCCGGTCTGTGATTTTGGACCTTACGACCTACGACCGTAAGGTCCAAAATCACAGACCAGCAGACCTATATGCATTCGTGTCAACACACGCGCGTGTGCTTGTCTGTCAGTGCACAAATAAACCGCCAAGTAAACAAACCCCAAATCTTTCTGTCTCTATTCTCTTGCATTCTCTGAGACGAATAAAAGTCCTTACATTCTTTCGGCTAATGACGGGCTTGAAGCAAGAAGCTGAGTCACTAGTATAATTATGCAGTCCTTAGTCTGTGTGCATCTCTGAGACAGACAGGCAGACAGATTAATTTCAATCAGTTCCTCAGCAAGGATAGACTCAAAGTACGAGACTGACCACTGAAGTCCTCAGTTCTTCACCAATGACAGAGTCAAAGCACGAAGCCGAGCCAGTTAAGTCCTCAGTCTACGATCAGCTCAGCAACGAACAGCTGCAGTCAGCCCATCGGGAATGACAGACTCAAAGCACGAAGCTGAGTTACGCAGAAGTCCTCAGTTTGTGACGTACAGCCGTCAATCTCTCGGCAATGCTGTGCTGTGCTGGGACGCAATGAACCTGTACACACCGGAGCACGTTTGCACGGCCAGTCACCCTACTTAAATCCGTTAACCCTTTCACTGCCGAGAAAATGTGAACGCTATCTAACTGCAAGAGGCATAAATCCTCACGAGCCCCCGCGACTGCGGGGGGCGCATGAGGATCTGTGCCCTTTGCTAAGACCACTTTGTGTCCACGTTTATTGGACAGTTTGTGGCTTTTGGTCGTTCAGTGAACACAGATTTCAGAAATAAAATGTACGTACAGTGGCAGGGAAAGGGTTTACCCCTTGATTGTAACTGACGGTAACGTTCGTCAGAAGAGACGCGTATCTTCACGTCTTTTCCGCCAAACGGTGTCGTCAGCTGTAGTCAAAGTGTTAAATGAAATAAAATGAATTGGCTGACCGTGACAAAACGTGTTAACGTTGGTTCTTTACATGCTGCAACTGAAATAATCAGGTGTGAATAGTTTTAAGCTTTCAATTTCTAAAATTGACTCCGTCACCACCACCCAACACGACATGCGTCCAGCAAAGTAAAGTACGCTCATTGTGCAGTCCCATTCTATTTTGGAAGAAGATCAGGATGTTTTCGACGCCCCTGATGATGACAACTCCCGCATCCTGTTGCAAATGATCGCAACTGAGAGAAGTGACTGAGCGATTTTTTCAGACAGCTCAAACTATTCCTTCTTGTAAAAATTAAAATGATATACTAACGAGCATAAGACGTGACGTTTTGGTCTTTCCGATGATTCCAAAATTGTCGCGTTTCCTTTGCTCGTCAGTGCTGTTTAAATGAGCTTCTTTTTTTAGCACATGTAGAAAACGGATAGTGCTGTAGATCCAAATACTTTTTAAATTCTCACGGTTAGATCTGTCTTTTGGAAAATAAAACACTGTGATGCGATACTTGAAAATTTATCTGGGCGTGCACGTGGAAACGCTTGGTGTGTAGCTGAGGTGTAAAAGTCCTAAATACTCCCCGCAAGCTCGTGGTAATCTCGAAATGCTGTGACGTCATTTGGTTCAGTGACGTCAAATTGTTCTCTGACAACATTTGGTTCATTGACGTCAAATTGTTACGTGGCGTCATCTGGTGGGTGAAAAACACACAGTCATAAGTTTTTCCCACCCTAGAACACATAATATAATACAAATAATAATAATAATATTATTATTACGTCCGTTCACAAAGGTCAACGGCTCCAACGAAGATCTGTGTGTGAGTGTTTGTATTTTTGGACTTTTCGGCTCAGAGCAGCATTTGTGCGCTAGTTTGTGATTTAGGACTACGGCTTACAGCCGTAAGGTCCAAAATCACAAACTGGCACACCAGTTTCAACTGGATCAAGCGAGAACTACGACACTTGTAAAAAAATCAGAAATATAAATGGCGGATCCTGTGCTGAAATATCCGAGAATATTGATGTCCACATTGTCCGGGCACAGATCAGTCAGCTGATAGCTTCCAGGATTTGCCGGACAAATCACTGACTTTCAGTACTCCCGGACAGAATGACTGATTTTCCAGTATGTACTCAGTGCGCAAAAGGCCCTCGGGCCGACGCGTCGTCGGCCCGAGCGCCTTTCGCGCGCTGAGTATGGGACGCAGGTCAGTCAGGGAAAAAAATTTCTAGAATCCTCCGACGCATTAAAACGATAACCCTCAAGACGTCGCGACTCCTTGCATGGAGGCGGCGTGCTGCGGCGGAGGCTGGTGTTGCTGGTGCTGCACCGTGACGTGACTTTGCTGCTGCGCGTGCGAGCCCACCATGCCGCCCACGCTTCCGCTGCCGCCACTTCCGGCGGAAACAGCCGACTGGGGGCTCGCCAGCTCCTCTCGCTTCTGAAGCTTCTTGGCTTTGATTCGGCGGTTCTGGAACCAAATTTTGATCTGCCGTTCCGAAAGGTTGATTAGCTGGGACAGCTCCCAGCGTCGGGACTTTGAGATGTAGGTGGAGCTAGTGTATTCTCGCTCGAGCTCCGCGATCTGGAACTTGGAGTAGGGGCGCCGCCGCTTGCGCAGCGTGACAGTAGTGGGTGCTATGGATGTGGACGGGAGATGGATGGACTGCTGCACGTCTGCGAAAGAAAAGAACAAGATGGAATGAACCATAACCCACAAAATTCCTTCTATATGAGAGCTGTCTTCTCAGTCAAGGGTCTCTACCTTTTGTCTTTGACTTGATTGTGATATTGATATCTCCTTTTGAAAAAGCCTCGCAGATGTGCCAATGCGTCATAGTGAACTCTATAAGGAGCGCGCGCAGTGCATACGCGTCATTGGTTAGTCAAACGTCATTTGTCATGACGTATTAATTTTGTTTTTTTTTTGTTTTTACGTAATTTTATATTCAACGTGATATAAGTTTCGCTTTCCTTTCAAGACTTGGGAAAATGGCGACAAACCTAGAATTTCACGGAACAATTTCAATCGTGCTAAAATTTGTGTAAAATCAGGTTGACTTTACCTAGCTAGATGCTAGCGTCGATGTGTGTGTATGAGTGTGCGTGTGCGTGCGTGCATGCGCGCGCTCCAAAACATTCTCAAGAGGTATAGATGTTCATGCGCCCTCCGGGCACAAAAGGATCTATGCCTATTGGAGATGCACGCATATGTGTGTGTGTGAGAGAGAGAGAGAGAGAGAGAGAGAGAGAGAGAGAGAGAGAGAGAGAGAGAGAGAGAGAGAGAGAGAGAGAGAGAGAGAGAGAGAGAGAGAGAGAGAGAGAGAGAGAATTACGTCATATTTAGAGTATGTCTGCGTGGTGACGGAGTTGCTTCTTTTACGTCACCGCCACTGTCTGACTTTCTCCAGATGTCAAGTTTTTTTTAGTGTTTTAATTCTTTTCTGAAAAGAATTATTTTTTACTGAAGAAGTTGAAAGAGTACAAAGCTAGCTAACGAACTCATTCAATGTCTTTCTCCACCTGCATGCTCTTCTGAAAGAGCGACGATGTGTGTGTGTGTGTTTGTGCGTGTGTGTGTGTGTTTTGCGTGCGTGTGTGTTCAGAAATGCGTGCATGCGCGCGCGCTCCAAACATCTAAAAGAGACATAGATTGTCATGTGCTCTAGGGCGCATGAGGATCTATGCCTCTTGGAGATGCGCGCATGTCTGTGTGTGTGTGTGTGTGTGTGTGTGTGTGTGAGAGAGAGAGAGAGAGAGAGAGAGAGAGAGAGAGAGAGAGAGAGAGAGAGAGAGAGAGATGGCGGCGCGAGCTAGAGAGAATTACTTCATATTTATTTAGAGTAGTCATATTTAGATGGGTTGGCCTTACGTTAGCAGCAAAATATTGCCTCTGCCTTCGAGTACCATTTTTTTTCAAAATTACTCGGACAAAATGCCTGTTGCCGGTCTACCGCCAACACTGGAAGCCACACTAGAGGCCCTGCTGCAAAATAGCCACCTAACATCGTGGAAAGTGGCCGGGGAAAACAACGTTACGGTCGTCGTGTTGAGACTGACGACCGGCCAGCCACCGGACAACATGGCTCATACGCACCGACCCGCCGACAGCTACTACAGGAGAAAGTCGCCCAGTCAGCTTCGCCGTGACAGACAAAGGGCGGAGGAAAGGAGGAGAGGACAACAAGAGACTGAGGCAAGTGAAAACGAACATGAACATTTGCTTTCTTTATTTATGGCAACACCATCAACTGAAACAAAAACAGGTGAAATCGACACGCCACAACACATCAACTACAC
>BTPG01000001.1:332846650-332931650 GCA_036245525.1 Semisulcospira habei | reverse complement strand
ATGAAGTGGAAGATCATTTATAAACAAACAGAAAAGTAACGGTCCTAGTATGGATCCCTGGGGCACGCCATACTCAACACGCTTTTCAGAAGAGAAGGTAGCATTGATGTACACAGTTTGAATTTTCCCTATGATATATAAACGAAAGAGAGAGAGAGAGAGAGAGAGAGAGAGAGAGAGAGAGAGAGAGAGAGAGAGAGAGAGAGAGAGAGAGAGAGAGAGAGAGAGAGAGAGAGAGAGAGAGAGAGAGAGAGAGAGAGAGGGAGAGAGAGAGAGAGAGAGAGAGATGAAATGAAATGAAACTTTATTTTTCAAGGATAAATGATTAGGTACCTTCAATTACCTTTTTTCAAATCATTTCCTTGCTAAGCTACAGCATGCACGCAAACATACATACACATAATTATATATATAAAAGTATACATAATAGAGAAAAGTACAGGCAACAA
Organism: Semisulcospira habei; assembly: GCA_036245525.1. NCBI lineage: Eukaryota > Metazoa > Mollusca > Gastropoda > Semisulcospiridae > Semisulcospira > Semisulcospira habei. Next base: position 332,931,201 of record BTPG01000001.1, on the reverse strand, counting down.
TACTTCCATTTCAAATAATCAATGCTCACATTACACCACACACACACACACACACACACACACACACACACACACACACACACACACACACACTGATATATACCAGTCCGCACACACAGACACACACACACACACACACACACATACACACACACACACACACACACACACACACACACACATACACACACACGTACTGATTTATACTAGTCCACACACACACACACATACACACACGTACTGATTTATACTAGTCCACACACACACACACATACACACACTGACACCAAGCACAACATTGAACAAACATTAAAACTTTCATTAAAAAGTTATGATGTTATGCTGCACTTACAAATATGCAAGAAGTATTAGAAGACATAAAGAAGGCATGTTTTCTTTTCCGCTGAGGTTTTAAAACAAAAGAAATGACAAAGAACATCTCAGCAAGTCTAAAGTATTATGATACATGAATATGAATAAGGAAATGTTTCTGCAATCAATGAACGGTATGTGAAAAAAAACAACAACAATATGTTTTCATATGTTTTTAATAAATGTATGCAGTTGGTTATTTAATGTTCGAAAAGAAGGTGCTGCTTTAATGTCTGCAGGAACTGCGTTCCATAATTTTGCACCAGAGTAGGAGGGGGACGTCTTGTAAATATCTAAGCGGGGCCTTGGTACTACCAGATTGTTCCCTGAAGTTCGACTAGATCTGTGGGCAAGTGCGAACAAATTATAGAGATAGTCTGACGAGTCTGAGAGGGTGATATTGCGCATGAGTACAAACTTATCATAAATGAACTGCTTGTCAAGTGGCAGGATATCCAGCAGCTTGAACTTGTAATCAATACTAATGACTTGCATGGGTCTGTCAACGATTCATTTGATTGCCCGCATGTGAAGCGAATTCATCCTTTTGAGATTAGTATCACTGCTCCCATCCCAGACGGAGGAGGCATAATCCAAATGTGGCTGAATATGGGCATAGTAAGAAAGTTTTCTTGTTGGTTCGTTAGTAAAATATCTTAATTTTGACAGTAAGAATAAGTTTTTTTTTATATTGTTTTACATACTTTGGTAATATGGCTTTGCCAACACAGTTTGTCATCAATGATGATTCCAAGCACACGCTGTTCCTTGACTTCGTCAACAGACTGCCCATTCAAATAGAGCTGTAGGGGAGGTGGGTTCAGCTGGTGCTTTTGTCTAGCAGTAATTAACATACATTTGGTCTTAGTCGGATTCGGAATCATATAATTGTTTTGACACCATTTGGAAACACCATTCAGGCCGCTTTGGAGGGACTGGGTTATACAGTATGCATCTGACGATGACACGTCAAGAGTTCCATCATCAGCTGAAAAAAAGACTACCGAGTACACGGGGGTCGGATATTATGTAAGGGAAGATCGTTTATAAAAACTGAAAATAATAATGGACCGAGGACAGATCCTTGTGGTACTCCGTGCTTTATCACCCCCTCACGTGAGTTTGTACCATTCACGCAGACGTACTGTGTGCGCCCGTTTAGATATGATGTAATGAAGGCAAGGGTGCCATCACTCAGCTGATAGGCAGCACGTTTTTTTTTTTAATTAAGAGATCATGGTTGACAAGATCAAAAGCTTTTGAAAGGTCCCAAAATATCGCTCCAGTCGTTTGCCCGTTTTTCATAGCAGTTAACCATCTGTTGAAAATCCACTGGCCAGAGAAGATCAGCAACGTCAGACTCTGGGAGAGAACAGAGCAGATAACAGCAGAGAATGAAATTGGGCGAAGAAGATGGGGATGGATCGGTCACAGTCTGAGAAAGCCAGCTTCCAGTATCACTAGGCAGGCATTGTCATGGAACCCCCAGGGAAAGAGGAAAAGAGGTAGGCCGAGAAACTCCTGGCGTCGAGACCTCCAAGCAGACATCAAGAGACTGGGAACCACCTGGAGTAGAATCGAAGGAGAAGCACAGGACAGGAGTTGCTGGAGGTCTCTCGTCGACGGCCTATACCCGGGTAGGGGTGACAGGCGTAAGTAAGTAAGTAACCATCTGTCAACCATGTGAACCAAATCTGTGTGTGATGAAACTCTATGCGCACGCATAGGGTTTACACAGTGGGTTTAATTCGGTACAGTTTTGTTAGCGGTTTGTTTTGTGCCGATATTCTGTGAGGCACGTGGTCCACTTGGAATCTTTAAGAAAAGTTGGCACGGGGGGTTGATTGATTGATTGTACATTGCTTAACGTCCCGACAGGAACGGGGCTTTCTCAGGACGTGCCTGCACTGCTTGTGAAAAAGAAAACTAAACAGAACATTGAATGTATGTCGCCAGCCGGTCAAATACATTAAATAAACCTAACACATGGGGCCTAAATAAGCTAAGGCCATTTAGCAACACACATCCATATCAAGAACTACAGGCAGTGCAGACAGTAGGGATAGTTTAAAAAGGCAAATACAGGTGAATGGACAAAGGGTAGACAGAAACACATGCCCAGAATAGAGAGAAAAACCCACCTGTGGGCTGATCAGGGTGACCCTGGAACTAAAAAATACCGAACCCACCCAAGTCCCCCAGGGCAGACCGGGTGGGGGAGGCACGGGGGGGGGGGGGGGGGGGGGGTTTAGTGAGTTTTAGGCGAGAGCTCGGTCTGTCAGAGGTCTAAATACGTCAGTACGGGGCTTTACTGTCAGCAAGGACAGACGTGTGAGATACCTTAGTCCGTATTCCAGGACTCTGAAACCTAGAATTCAGGTATGTTTCTATACGTATTATTGATGGTTACTGCGTTAAGGATAGTATGCATTAGTAGTAATTAATTCGGTTGTGTAGTTTTGACTGGTTTGGTTCAGTTAGGTTGGTTTAGAATTCAGTGAGGCAACCGGTGTTTTCTATGTGGTTATTTACCGAGAAGGATAAATAAGGAATGTGAGGTGTAAAACCAAAGTCGTTATGAAGGTAGCACGTGGTTAAGTATAGTCTTTTCCAGTGTATGGGATAAGGTATAGCGAGAGCGTTATGTTATAGTCTGTTTCAATGTAGTTGTACAGTTATGGGTGTATCCTGGGTTTCGCTAGAAAGAAGAACAAAGACTGGTTTGACGAGAACGATGTAGAGATCCAGGAACACCTAGCAACAAAAAAAAAAAAAGAGCCGCCCATCAGGCCCACCTAGCCCAGCCTTCCTGCCCTGTGAAGAAGTCTGCCTTCCGCCTCGTCTCCAGCGCAAGCTCAGAGATATCCAGAATGAGTGGTGGACTCTGGTCTTGCGCAGAGGATCCAGCTTTGCGCTGACAATGGTGACTACAGGGGCTTCTACGAAGCACTGAAAGCAGTGTATGGCCCCAGACACCTGGTACAAAGTCCCCTGCGAAGCGCGAATGGCCAGGCACTCCTCACAGATAATACCTCCATCTTGAACCGCTGGTCGGAGTACTTTCAGAGCCTCTTCAGCGCTGAGCGCACTGTTCAAGAAGCAGTCGTCCTACAAATCCCACAACTCCCAGTAAAGGTTCAATTGGACGAACCTCCCACCGCTGAAGAGACCCTCACAGCCATCCACCAGCTCAAGAGTGGCAAAGCAGCAGGCATTGATGGAATACCGCCAGAGATCTGGAAACATGGAGGCACAGCACTGCACAACAAGCTCCATGACCTCTTTCTCTGCTGCTGGGAGGAAGGAACACTACCAAAGGATCTCCGTGATGCTGTCGTTATCACCCTGTACAAGAACAAAGGAGAGAAGCCTGACTGTTCCAACTATCGGGGAATTACCCTGCTGTCCATTGCTGGGAACATTCTTGCAAGGCTGCTCCTGAATCGGCTGGTACCTGCCATCGCTGAAGATAACCTCCCAGAGGGCCAGTGTGGCTTCAGAGCAAACAGGAGCACCACCGATATTGTCTTTGTGCTGTGACAGCTTCAGGAGAAGTGCCGCGAGCAGAACAAAGGGCTGTACGTAACGTTTGTTGACCTAACAAAAGCGTTCGACACTGTGAGCAGGCAAGGCATGTGGCAGATCCTGTAGCGACTTGGCTGTCCCCCAAAGTTTCTCAGCATGATTGTCCAGCTACACGAGGACCAGCAAGGCCAGGTCAGACTCAACAATGTCCTCTCAGAACCATTCCCTATTCTCAACGGCGTAAAGCAGGGCTGCGTGCTGGCACCGACCCTCTTCACCATCTTTTTTAGCATGATGTTGAAGCAGGCCACAGTAGATCTCGATGATGACGATGCAGTGTACATCAGGTATCGTCTCGATGGCAGCCTGTTCAACCTCAGACGACTGCAGGCCCACACGAAAACCCTAGACCAACTGATTCGTGAACTGCTTTTTGCTGATGACGCTGCCCTCGTTGCACACACAGAGATAGCCGTGCAGCGCATCACCTCCAGCTTCGCAGACGCTGCCCAGCTCTTTGGACTCGAGGTCAGTCTGAAAAAGACAGAGGTCCTCCATCAGCCGGCACCCAAAACAGTGTATCGGCCTCCTCACATCACCATTGGCGAGTCTGAACTAAAGTGAGTGCACCAGTTTACTTACCTTGGCTGCATTATCACGTCGGACGCCAAGCTGGACAAGGAGCTTGACAGCAGGCTGGCAAAAGCAAACAGCGCTTTCGGGCGACTTTTCAAGCGGGTGTGGCACAATCAAGAGCTGAAAACAGGCACTAAGATCAGCGTGTACAGAGCTGTGGTCCTCACCACCCTGCTGTATGGTTCCGAGTCCTGTGCCCTCTACCGCAGCAAACTACGACTCCTCGAACGCTTCCACCAGCGCTGCCTGCGTACCATCCTGGGCATTCACTGGAGTGACTATGTCACCAACGTCGAGGTCCTTGAACAGGCTGAAACTGTGAGCATCGAGGCTTTGCTGCTGCGGACACAGCTCCGCTGGGCGGGGCATGTCTCCAGGGTGGATGATCATCGCCTACCAAAGATCACCCTGTTCGGCGAGCTTGCTACTGGACACCGTGACAGAGGGGCACCAAAGAAGAGATACGAAGACTGTCTCAAGAAGTCACTTAGTGCCTGCCAAATCGACCACCACCAGTGGTCCTCGCTTGCTGTGGACCGTGACACCTGGCGCTCCACCATTTACAAGGCAGCTGTCTCCTTTGAGGACTCTCGTAGAGCTAGCCTTAAGGACAAGAGGCTCAGGAGAAAAAAAAAACAGAGATGCCGCAACTCAGAACCCTGGCCATACCTTCCCCTGCAGCCACTGCGGTCAAACCTGCCTGTCCCGGATTGGCCTCCGCAGCCATGAACAAGCCTGCAGACGTCGTGGGCAACTCCTATAAAATCTTCGTTCGCGAAGTCAAGCCAAGAGGACGAAGGTAGTCGGATTATGAAGCACGTGTGTGTGTGAATGAACGTGTGAGTTATTTGTATCAGCCAGGTTACGTAATGTATCTCATACTATCCAATATGTGTGTGTGTGTGTGTGTGTGTGTGTGTGTGTGTGTGTGTGTGTGTGTGTGTGTGTGTGTGTGTGTGTGTTTAGCAAGTGTTACGATTTAGGACTTTATTATTGTTCAGAGTGCTTGTCGAGAGTGGAGCGACGGACGCCGAGACGTCAGTCACCAGGGACCTAATGCAAGGTCATCTCTCCATCTCTTCACTCAGGGAGTGAGCGACCGGTGCCGAGACACCAGGGTCACAGCGAGGACTGCGCTATACGGTACGAGCTACGAGGACGTCCACGGTACGAGAGACGGGACGACTCGGGAGCGTATAACAAAGGACTTGCACGCCTAGACGTGAACAAGACTGAACTTAACCGGGCGAGAACACCAAACAGATTGGAGTGTGAGAGACTACTACCTAGCCTGGCTTTGATATTGTGTATATGCATATGGTGTTGAGATGGTGGTAGTGGGGAAGGTGTGGTGTATATAGTTTGATAGTTTCTTGAGCGTTCTTTTATTGTTTATTTTGTTATAAACGCCTTCGTTAGAAAGAAAGCCCGTGTTGAGTTTTACCGCGTGAATGCGCCCGTCTGAGTCAGTGGCGGTGTAAGCGTCTATTGTGCGAGAGTCCGTATGTGTGACTGGGGAAAAGTCTGCGTGCGTTACACTGTGTGACAAGAATGTCTCCTACGAAAACCAGACTGTAGTGGATGCACGAGTTTGTATACAAACTCGTTCATCCACTACAGTCTGGTTTTCGTATGAGACATTCTTGTCACACAGTGTAACGCACGCAGACTTTCCCCCAGTATACAAACTCGTTCATCCACTACAGTCTGGTTTTCGTAGGAGACATTCTTGTCACACAGTGTAACGCACGCAGACTTTCCCCCAGTCACACGTACGGACTCTCGCACAATAGACGCTTACACCGCCACTGACTCCGACGGGCGCATTCACGCGGTAAAACTCAACACGGGCTTTCTTTCTAACGAAGGCGTTTATAACAATATATATATATATATATATATATATATATATATATATATATATATATATATATATATATATATATATATATATATATATATATATATATATATATATATATATATAAAAGAAATGTTGTAAATGTGTGTGGATATGTCTTTCAATCGGTTTTGACAGAGTTGATGACAACAGGGTCAGAAATGGTTGGGGTCATTTAAATCTTTTGTTTTTGGTAGCGGTATTACCTTTGCCGTTTTCAGACCAGACGGAAATAGTCCATGTTGTATGCAAAGGTTATAGATGTATCTTAGCGACTCGACGACGTATGGAAGAGCCATTTTAAGAACAGTGCTGCTAATTTCATCATGGCCAGATGTACGTTTACTCTTCAGTGAAGAAATGGATTTTCCCACTTCATAAACTGTTAACAGCGGAACGTTGCAAGACGTGACAGGTGTTAATCTTTCAGCACAAAACCTTTTTAGCTTTTGTGAAACATCAAACAGTTGACCGGGAGGCGTAAGATTCTGTAGTAGTAGTAATAATAATAATAATAATAATAATAATAAGCGTATTAAATAGGCGCTTTATCCCAACTGTCTCTCTCATCTTATCTCGCATCGACTACTGCAACTCTCTCCTTTCCGACCTTCCTCACTCCACCACTCTCTCTCCAGCGCGTCCAGAACAATGCTGCCCGCCTCGTCCTCAGAAAGAAAAAATCCGACCACATCACTCCCCTGCTCAAGCTCCTTCACTGGCTCCCCATCCCCCAACGCATCCAATACAAGATTCTGTCTCTCTGCTACAAATCCCTGAACAACTACGCTCCTGCCTATCTCTCCAACTTACTTCACCCCTACACTCCTCCCCGCTCCCTCCGCTCCGCCTCTGACCCTCTCCGCCTCCTCATCCCCCGCACCAAACTCAGCACTTTCGGCCCCCGCTCCTTCTCAGTATACGGTCCAGCCACCTGGAACACTCTCCCACTCTCTCTCTGTCAGAAACACTCGCTCTCCTCCTTCCAGTCTGCCCTCAAAACTCATCTCTTTCAACAGTTCTAGCACTATATCACCACACTCCCCACCCCAAGCTGACCGTCGTAATGTATCTTCACTATTTGTGTTACGTGAGTCATTGTCTATAGCGTGCGCATGCGTGTGCGAGTTGTGAGTGTGCGCTTAGAGTTATAATTATTATAAGATAAGCGCATTATAAATACCGTAATTATTTTATTATTATTAATTGAAAATCGGCTCAAAGCGCCGCCGCGAACTGAACCCAACAAGCACGCTCACGTGAATCACGCGCATTCACTCACACACTGTACATAAACACAGAACATTCACGTGGTGCTAAGGGCAAGCTCAAGCGAGCTACTGTAGTTTTTGGAAATTCAAAATCGTTTGAAATTTGATTAAGTGGACTGAAACTGATACCAAAGTCGTGGGGGAGGAAGAGCCGGAGTACGCGGAGAAAGAACCCCCGACGGGCCGCCCGAATTAACGGTGACACTTACTAGAGGAGAAAAATCCGACGCCAGAACCCGTAATCGAACCTCGCACCTTTAGCATTGGTGGCAGGCGCCTTAACCACTGCGCCACGGACCGCCCCGTAGTGTAGTGGTGGTAGAGAGAAAATGCTGATTAAACGTATCAGCTGATATTTTAGTGCACTGTGCGGTATTTCTGGACTTCGTATAGGCGTTTATTGCACGCCAAACAGAAACGATATCTTTTTTGCCGTTCATGAGATGGTGACAGTGAGACCTCTGAGTATTTCTAACTAAATATTTTAGAAGGTTTCTTTGTTTTCTGTAAGCTACACAATTTCTGCTTCTTTTATGATCATCCCGGAGCTGCATGGCATCCTTGATTTCATTGTTCAACCTCGCGGGAAGCTGGGGATTTTTTTTTTACTCGCTTCTCTCTGAAAGGAGCATGTTTATCAAGAAGACCAAGAAACAATCTGTACCATTCAGACGGAGCCTCGTTAGGGTCACCTTCGTTGTAAACTGTGTGGAAAGATACTTGACATAGGTCATGCAGAAATATGTCTATGTTGAAGCTCTTCAAAGATCTATATATAATAGTTGTGTGCTGATGTTTACGAAAAGTAGTATTTGCTTTCAGCCACAACACACAGGGTAATGATCAATAATCCCTATTTGGAACACCTCTACTCGCACTACCCTGACTTATTACTTGTTTAGATGTGGTCGATAAGGGTGGAGGAAGTAGAACTAACACCGACATTAACTAACTGCTTCAGTGCAAACATAGAAATGGTACATTCCCAGGTAGGGTTATTCAGGAGCAAAATGATAATAAAGTCACCCAAAATCAACATTTCTGAGGTGGACTTTCTGACCTTATCCATCATGACTGTGAATTCGTCATACGATTGAAATGTTGAAGCTGGGTTTCTATAAATGTATCTGACAAGCATGGGACTGGATTTGTCTGCACTCAACTCAATCCAGACACATTCCACCGTTATGTTTTCATGTCAGAAAGACAGAGACAGATAGACAGACAGACAGACAGACAGACAGAGGCACACACACACACATACACACACACAGACACACACACACACACCACACACACACACACACACACACGCACGCGCGCACCCCCGTCCCCGCTTCTCCACTCCCCCCCCCCTCCCAACACGCCCCTCCCCCTCCCAACACCCCCCACCCCCCACACCCCCGACACACACACACACACGCACACGCACTGCGATCAGTAGCCTTCAGGAGGAAAGGTAGACCGTATCGTATACAAAGGTCTCCGACAGAAATTGCATCCTCACACGTTCACAGGACCATATCTGATATTCGTAACTGAAGAAAAACAAAAGAAAACACGTAAGTGCCTCGACATAGATAATGTCCCAGTACTCTAAAAGGCGTCAGCTTTAGAAAGTAGGCATGAAATAAAAAAGTTTTACAGTGACCAGAAAAAAATAAATACTGAACTTTGTTTTACACACATCGTGAGAACGTATTTCTGCACCACAGCATGTCGTGGCGTGTCTATTATTTTCTTGTACACGTGACAGTGCAGGAAGCCGCAACAGGTAAGAAACGAGAGCCTCTCACGTTTTGCGTAAGCCTGCACGCCTACGTGTACACAACAAGAAGAGGGGGTTGGGGGATGGAGGGGCGAGTGGAGGGAAGAATTGCGTTCTCCTTGGCCGCAATGGACGGGCTGTTGCGGTCACCATTTATCTGCGCGATGAGTAAATTATGTGACAATGTCTTTACAAACTGCCCGAACACGGCGTTACCTCTCAGCCACGTGCCGCGACAGCTGCCCGAGGACATCAGTCTCACCGTGACACTAGAGCTTATAATCCTTTGAAAAAAGACGCAAGCTTGACGTTCTTCAGTTTCAAATTGCTTTATTAAATATCGATCCCTAAAGAGAAATTAAATGCTTGTAAAAGCAAGGAACCGTTATTTTTTCCTGCCTGATATTTCTAACGGGACGTTACACAAACTAATAATCCCTTCATTTAAAAAGTGAACACAACACCTTTTAGACGACTGCAATCAGATCTATACTAGACAAACCTCCAAGCGCAAGAGGCATAGATCTGCATGTGCACCCGCTGCTGCGGGGGCTCACGAGGCTCCATGTATCTTGCAGAAACAGCTTTGTACCCGTGTCACATTGACGACCATGAATCTATGATGCTGATCTTTTATTTCAAAAACACGCTCAGTGTCCATTGGCAGTCAAAGGTGTAAAGCAACTGGTGGGGCTCATGAGGCTCTATGTCTCTTGCATCTGGGTAGTGCTTGTTTTCTTCCGGTAATAATGAGATTGCGTTTACGTCGAACGACTCACAGAAACGAACGACAGCGAAGTCACAGCGGATAACAAATTTCTACCATCAGCATAACATGCATAGACAATACTCCGAACATATCTAAGAGGCATATATCCTCATGAGCCCTCCGGGCTCATGAGGATCTATGCCTCTTGGATATGATGTCTATGCTTCTGGTACACACTGGTTATCTGCTCTGGTTTGTTGTCATGAGTCGTACGACGTAAACGTACCCTCACTATGAAGACCTATCTGTTTTCTTATGCGTATGGTTAGATGCATTTTCAGTGCGTTAGCAATCTTTGGCAGTAACTCTTCTTGTAACGGTGTGTGTGTGTATGTGTCAGTGTGAGCTTTTGATATGCGTCACTTTAGTTTTTGAAACATTTATTGTAGCGTTTTCTTTCTTGTACTTTTTATTCTGTGGTTTTTGATCTTGTAAATCGCTTAGAGCATAATTCATTTAGAGGTTAAGCACTATATACATGTACATTATTATTATTATTATTATTATTGTTATTATTATTATTGTTATTGTTATTATTATTATTATTATTAACATTAAGGCGGTGCTCATACAGATTAGATTATGAAATAATAATAATTACGGTATTTATAATGCGCTTATCTTATAAAAATTATAACTCTAAGCGCTCACTTACAACTCGCGCACGCATGCGCACGCTTTAGACAACGACTCACGTACCACAAATAGTGAAATACATTACGACAGTCATCTTGGGGTGGGGAGTGTGGTGGTATGGTTCTAGAACTGTTGAAAGAGGTGAGTTTCGAGGGCGGACTGGAAGGAGGAGAGAGAGAGAGTGTTTCTGACGGAGAGAGAGTGGGAGAGTGTTCCAGGTGGATGGACCGTATACTGAGAAGGAGCGGGGGCCGAAAGTGCTAAGTTTGGTGCGGGGGATGTGGAGGCGGAGAGGGTCGACGATAAGAAAAAAACATCGACATTTGATGACTAACTGATCGATTGATTGACTGATTGATTTGTTGACTGTTTGCATAAGAGATTGTTGACTGTTTGAATAAGAGATTTAAGACTTCAGACTGATCCAGAATCTTCCATGCGTGAATGGCTCGTTGCCCGCAAAACCACTTTCCCCCTTACACATCTACAAAATTGTGTCGGAACGTTTTTTGCACCTTGGCGATACAGTACACGTCTGTAAAATTGCATGGTGACAAAATGTTTCGAATTTTGCAACATGAGTTTGGCTAAATCATTTTCTACCATTTGGACGTCGTTTGAAAACTGTTTTTTTTTTTTTAAACGTCATTCAGCCCCGACGCACTACAGCAGAAGATAATTATATCGACCATGATAATTCACCCTCACCCGGGTCTGCCGTAGGGGATTTGGGTGGGGTTAACTACTTTTTAGTTCCCAGGGTCACCCTGGTCAGCCCCACAGGGTGGGTTTCCCCCCTCTATTCCGAGGCATGTGTTTCTGTCTATCCTTGGTCCATTCACCTGTATTTTCCTTTATTAAACTCTCCCTGCTGTCTGCGCTGCCTGTAGCTCTTGATATTGGATGTGCGTTGCTAAATGGTCTTAGGTTTATTTAGCGTATTAGACCGGCTGGCGACATACATTCAATATTCTGTTTATTTCTTTTTTTCAAAAGCAGTGCAGTCACGTCCTGAGAAAGTCTTGTTGCTGTCGGGACGTTAAGCAATGTACAACCACCCATGATAATTCACGGGTAGTGCCAGATTAGCTTGGCGCCGACAGGCAAGCTAATCTGGCACTACCCTTGAATTATCATGGTCGATCCATCTCCTGCAACTGGTGCACTATCGTTAGATGACGCCTCCAAAATTTGGGAAATACGGCCTCGGGGTTGAATGAGTTAAGGTTCAAAGATGTTTGTAAACGTACATGAGAGAGCTTCTTGGTATGTACATTCGTATATTATTTATTTATTTATTTATTTATTTATTTATTTATTTAGAGGCAGCTAGTTTTCTGCATTTCAATGTTTTTGCAAAAGCACCATTTCGAAATTTAAAAAAACAATCGGTTAACACAGATTGAGTAAACAACAATACAACACACAACGACAAAAAGAGCAACAACGACAACAACAAACAACAACAACAGCAACGAAATACAGATAAACAAAAAGCAAATAATATTTTGATAACACAAAAGCACATCTCCCTTCGAACTGTACTCTGTCACTGTCCCAAACCAGAACTCGGCAAGCGAATTTACTGCCCTTAGAACCACACCATCCACAGATGTGCAAGTGGCGTGGATTCTCATGAGCCCCTGCACCCTGCAGGAGCCCATGAGAATCTACCCTGCAGGAGCCCATGAGAATCTACCCTGCAGGAGCCCATGAGAATCTACGCCACTTGCTAGACAGGCGATATGGGAATTTGGGGTTCGCGGGGTTTATGGTCGTTTGGACCGTCGGTGTGACCCAAAACCTCAAGCTGACTTTAATGACGAAAGCGAGTCTCGAGTTGCTTTGATCTCGGTTAGCCATGGTAGGGGGCGCCACTATAAACCGGCGGGCGTAGGCTGGAGGGTAGGTGTCACCTTAACCCCTTAATTCCCAGCGACCATGAACGTCATCTCTTTCTTTTAACCCTATCGCATATTGATCGCCAAAAATAAATACTTGAACAACCACTGCCACAGGATCATGGGCATAATGAAGAAAGAAGGTTCTGTATAAGAAATGCATGATTTAATCCTATCGTATATTGATCGCTGTAATAAAACCCTGAAAAGCCGAGGAACATAGATATAAATGAAGAAAGCAAAAACTGGTCAATAACTTGTCCATCAGATGATCTTTATGTTTTTTAGAGGCGGAGACCCTCTTGATCCCCTGCGACTGGAACGTGGATAAAACGAAAAAAAAAAAGCAATACGCACTTTAAAAAAAAAGAAAAAAGAAAAAAAAAAATCATGGACCACCACCTCCAACGACAAATAAACAAACAAACAAACAACAAACAAACGCATCTTTCATGTGGGTGTTGTCTCTTGTCTCTTTACAGTTTTCCATTTCCCAGTAGCAAAAGGTCCTCGGGCCCTAGACGGCCGCAGTGGTCCCGTGCACTGCCGTGCACTGCGGCCGTCTAGGGCCCGAGAACCTTTGCTTACTGCGTCTCTAGCCTGATAAGGATGTAATCTTCTTGCATTTCGGTGTGTCTTGTTTTTCTCATGAAAGAATCTATGATTCTTTGGGTTTGCTTCTTACGTGATGACGACTTAAGCCACTTGAGGCCGAATGGGGTTCTTTGTGCCCCGGCGTTAAAAGGGTTACCCTATTCACTTCAGAGAAAAAGTGAACGCGATCTAACTGCAAGAGGCGTAGATCCTCATGAGCCCGCCGCGATAGCTGGGGCTCATGAGGATCTATGCCTCTTGCTGAGACCACGTTGTGTCTATGTTCTTTGGTGAGTTGTGGCTTTCGATCGTTCAGTGAACACAGGTTTCAGAAACAAAATGTACGTCATTTGACCACTTTGTGTCCATGTTCTTTGGAGAGTTGTGGCTTTCGATCGTTCAGTGAACACAGGTTTCAGAAACAAAATGTACGTCCTTCGGCAGGGAAAGGGTTAAGCGGGACTGTATAATCCAAGGGGGAGGGGGGGGGGGGGGTACGTGGTGGTGACAACATTTTATGTCTGTATCTTCACAAAAATCGGCCTTGGGTGGGGCGGGCTTGCAGAAGTGGAGGGTGGGGAAAAAGGGGGTTGGTTTACACAAGATGTAGCGGCATTGGTGTCACTGTGTGTGTGTGTGCGTGTGTGTGTGTGTGTGTGTGTGTGTGTGTGTGTGTGTGTGTGTGTGTGTGTGTGTGTGTGTGTGTGTGTGAATGAAACTGGTCATGTGCTTAAACTACAAACAAACATTCGCTATATATTAATAAGAAAATCTAGATGAAAACAACTGGTAAAAAATAGCCAACAAAATCAAAGCATTTAAGAAGACAACAGACAGAAAACCAGCCAACCTACCAACTAACCAATCATCCAACTAACTATCTAACAAATGAACTAACTAACTAACCTATCTACCTAACAAACAAACAAAAAAAAACGAACTAACGAACGAAGAAAGAAGCAAAGAAACAAACGAAACGAACCAATAAACAACAACAAACAAACAATCTAAAACGAGAAAGAGGAAAAGAAAAAGCAACACAAAAAGAACAAAAGCATCAACAACACCACATAGACCCCACCTCACCCCCACTCCCAAAAATTAATAAACAAATAAGTAAATAAATACAAATATAAAAAATAATCATAAATAAATAAATAAATAAATAATAAATAAATAAATAAAATAAAAAGAGAAAGAAAGAAGAAGAAGACCAAAAAAATCTAATATAATAATCTAATATAATATATTAACATGTTTTTAGCCGGAACGCAAATTAATTCAACGTCATCAAAATTGAGACAGCTTTCTGACAGTGCTTTAGTTTCTGATACAAGGTGTCCCAGTTATTTTACGCACAAACAAAGCAATAAATGTAAGCATGCCTGTATTTTTGTTAAACATACATCACGTAAATTTAGCAGGAAATGTCTCGACTTCCTACGTGCATAATTCAAATTAGACAGAAATAATGAGATTTAAACAGTACTGGTGGAAGCATGCACAACGGAACACAACCAGCTGTTCCATTCAAGACACAACTGTCTCCTGAACCAGCAAACGGTGTCCAATTCAGGACACATAGATCTGTCTCCTGAACCAGCAGTGTCCAATTCAAGACAAATAGATCTGTCTCCTGAAGGAGACAGATCTATGTGTCTTGAATTGCACATTGCTGCTTGTGGTCCGTTGTCGTCTTCAGACGGTAACACCAAAATTATGCTCGACGTGATAGCGTATTCAGGATAACACAATTTTGAGCAACAAAAAACAAGAGAGAGAAAGAGAGAGGGTAAAAATATACTGACAAGCAAAAGAAATGCGACATTTTTGAAATCACCGGAAACACTTTAATGCTTGCGGTGATTCCAAATAAGTATCGCATTTGTTTTGCTCGTCGGTATACTAAATTAGAAAAGATACAGAACCTCAGCAATTTAGCCTTCATGTTTGGCTATTTATATCTACATTCTTTGCTCATTTACATACAAAACTAAAACAAACAAAATTATTTTTTGTGAGTGCAGCTGACCCTTAAAGGGGAACATAACTGAAAAACACTTTGCAGCATCCGAAAACTAATGTTCGCACAGAGAAGGGCACTTGTTAACCCATTCAGTCCTGACGCACTACAGCAGGAGATAGGTCGACCATGATAATTCAAAGATAGTGCCAGATTACCTTGGCGTCAGTCGGCGCCTAGCTAATCTGGCACTGCCCTTGAATTATCATGGTCGATCTATCTCCTGCAACTGGTGCATAGTCATTAAATGACGCCTCCAAAATTTGGAAAATACGGCCGTCGGGCTGAATGAGTTAAGTTCATCATAAAAAATAACTTCTGCACAGAGTTAATACCTAGGCAAGATGCATAGATCTTCATGGGCCCCGCAGCATGCGGGGCTCCTGAGGATCTATGCATCTTGCTAGTATCAGTATCTGAAAGTTTTTTTTTTTTCAACTCGAGGGTCATACACCCCCTTCTCGCCATGTGCAGGAGTCATATATCCTAATAATGCTGCAGGGCTCATGATGATATGTGCATTCTGCTGGAACCGTTTAACATGCGCTCGCGATGAGATGTGAACGTTCATAAACTGCACAGCTGTGTCTATGATGCAAGAGACGTGTTTTATATTACTGATGTTCTATGTGATTTGTGTTACTGTGAAATCGTGTTTATTGCCTTTATGTTTAGACCACAATAGTTACTAAGGCAAATGTGTGTGTGTGTGTGTGTGTGTGTGTGTGTGTGTGTGTGTGTGTGTGTGTGTGTGTGTGTGTGTGTGTGAGAGAGAGAGAGAGAGAGAGAGAGTGAGAGTGTGTGTGTGTGTGTTTGTGTGTGTGTGTGTGTGTGTGTGTGTGTGTGTGTGTGTGTGTGTGTGTGTGTGTGTGTGTGTGTGTGTGTGTGTGCACGTGAGTAGCTTAATTATATTTGATGTGTTTAATGTTCTTCTTCTTAAGTTGCGCAGCACCGCAACGAGTTCCTAATGTATTATTACATAATTATGGCAATAAAGTTCTTCTTCTTCTTCTTCTCCTAAACAACATCTTGTCAGAGGTATAATTAAGACAGTGTAAAATCAAGCCGACTTGACAGGATAACTGCAGAGTTATTACTTTCGTGTGAATCGTCGCCAAAGTTGCGGTCAAAAGTCAAAACGCAAGGGGGATTACTCATCCCACTTTTATGACAAAAATAAAGGCGGGGGGCGAGGGGGAGGGGGGGGGGGGAGTGGAGGGGGCTAGAGGCTAAAAGCACGATTACAACTCGGTCACGAGTTCTGGAATTAATGTCTGTAACGTGACGGTCTTAACTCCTTACGCCCTGAGCACGAAATTATAAAAATTTGTAGATATCCTCTGATGTCTGTATCACAGTTCTGGAGACAGATCGACCATGATATTTCAAGGTTGGTGTCAGAATAGCTTGGCGCCTACAGGCGCCAAGCTATTCTGACACAAACCTTGAAATATCATGGTCGTTTCACATCCTATGTGTAGACTTTCCGGACTATGTGGGTTAATTTGAAAGACGTTTTTGTGATTCAGTTGTTTGCCACATGCTGTGTGAAGGATTGGTGTGCTACTTTTTCAAGTGCAGTTCTATGCGCGCAATATTGGTTTTAAATACAATCTTTGATATTAACCCATTCACTGCAGAAAAATAGTGAACATGATCCAACTGCAAGAGGCACAGAACTTCACGAGCCCCCGAGATTGCGGGGATTCATGAGCTAGGATCTATACCTCTTGGTGAGACCAGTTTGTATCCATGTTTCTTGGACGGTTTTAGCTCTTGGTAGTTGAATGAGCAAACATTAAGAAACAATAATGTACGTACGGTGGCTGGGAAGGCTTTCAGAATCGGTAATATGCACCCCTCCCCCCCCCCCCCTGCCTCCTCACACCTCCCCTAGGCCCAACCCAATAAGTATAATACTGGTTTGTACGGCACTTTCCTGAAAGAAATTTACAACTCAGCAGCATCGATTAAATAATCTACCATAACTGCCAAACGATGAACATTTCCTTATACATTTTCTGAAAAAGAAAATTTGTGTTAAAATTTAAGAGACATTGTGATAGTCTGTATTCCGCTGTGTCTCCGGAAACGCCGCCGACTATAAAAAAAAGTTATCAAGGTAAATTAATCTCACAATTTTTGCATGCCAAATAGTTTTTTTTTTAAATGCTGGTCTGTGATTTTGGACCTTACGGCTGGAAGCCGTAAGGTCCAGGTCCAAAATCACAGACCAGCACAAATTATTATTCAATGATCCTCTCCCCACACAGCGAGGACTTTGAGTTTAAATTCCATTTGGACTGTTCAAAATACAAGCTGTATGTAGCATACCTTGAAATAAATTTGCATTACCCAAACCCCGCTGCATTCAGTTACGTTATCGTGGTTGACATCTCTGCCGGTATCAGTGTGCTGCGTAAAACACCTGAGCGGTTTATAATTTATGAGTCCATGATGGTCCATCTTCTCGTGTTCGCAAATTTCTGTCATCCAGTTTTGATTAATGTCCGAGCGGTTAAGTGCATTAGTAGTTAGGTGTTTCCTTCTTAAGTGTCTGTAATTTGTTTGGGCTAATTCTTTGAGATTGTTTGTTTCAGTTGTTTCAGTTGTTGTTGCTATTGTTGTTGTTGAGAAGAAACAAAAAAACAAAAAAACAAACCAAAAAAAAAACAAAAAAACCCCACGCTTAAAAAGACAGTTACAACACAGCTTATTAATATCTAGGGTTAACTAATTCTGCCAGCGACACACCACAGCAAGAAATGGCTCGACCATAATAGTTCAAGGGTGGTGGCAGAATAGCTAGGCGCCAATAGGCGCTAAGTTATTCTGTCACCACCCTTAAACTATCATGGTTGATCTGTCGCCTGAATTGTAATGCTGTCCTCAGAGGACAAATCCAAAATGTGGGTATTTCGGACATCGGGCACAATGAATTAAAGCATTGAATATTAATAAATTGCGTTGTAACTGACGTTTTTTCAGCGTGTTTCTTTCTCCGTTGGGTTCTTCCCTACACTTTACACGCTTTGCGGTCACCTTTTTGATCTGGATATATTGTTGTTGTTGTTGTTGCGCACTTCACGATTCAGATACAAATGACTTCGCTTATGACAAGCCGGGTCGGAAGAAACCAAAAGCGGAATATAAGCAAATGTTTTCACGGGTTCCGACAACATCTTTTCTGTACAATACACTTTGCTTATACCGAACTTGGGATATAACAAACAAATGTAGATCCTGGCAATCTGTTATATCCGAAGATTGCTGTAGTCTTTTTAAAATAAAGGTAAATATTGATCGTCTACTCACAGGATGCCGCTGCGGCCATTTCCCGTCAGCTTTGATAAATAATCAAACAATAAAGGCCGACGAGCGAAAAAAAAATGCGATATTTTTAAAGTGTTTCCGATGATTCCAAATCTGTTGCACTTTTTTTTACTCGTCAGAAGATAATACGCTGTATTATGACTTTCTGATACTGGTGTCTGCGTTGTCTTTTTGTTCTGTTTTGTTTGTTTGTTTGCTGTTTGTTTGTTTATTTGTTTGTTTGTTGTTTGTTTGTTTGTTTGTTTGTTTTGCTGTTTTGTCGAGTGTACTTAATTGCCACATTCCTTCTGCGCTAAATAAAGATTGTAGCGACTGATCTCTCTATATGTGTTTGTTTTTTTATTTTGAAAAACGGTATTTACCCGAAATATTATTAAATTGTGTTGTAACTGGCTTTTCTAAGCGTGTTTCTTTCTCCGTTGGGCTCTTCTTTACTCCATTGTAGGGCTGAATCAGCCTACGGGGAGAAAATGAATGATGGGAAAGAATCAGAATGATCATATTCGGGTACATTCGTAACCCATTCGGGCCTGACGCACTACAGCAGGAGATGGGTCGACCATGATTATTCAAAGGTGGTGACAGATTAGCTTGGCGCCTGTCGGGGATAAGCTAATCTGGCACCGCCCTTGAATTATCATGGTCAATCCATCACCTGCAACTGGTGCATATTCATTAGATGACGCCTCCAAATTTGGGAAATATTTGCCGCCTAGAGGTATACTGTGGATCCCAGAAAGCACCGCGCGGTAAGACTAGGACATATGGTGTGACGGGTATGGTGTGGCCTGTCGGCGCCATGCTAATCTGGCACAGCCCTTGAATTATAATGGTAGATCCATCTCCTGCAACAAGTGCACGGTCGTTAGATGACGCCTCCAAACTTTGGGAAATACGTGCGCTAGGTTGAATGAGTTAACTTAAGGTACCAAAGAGACTGCCTGCGAAACTTTAAACAAAAAAATGGTAGCTGCTGCACGGGAGCCAAAAGGGGGACACATGAGGCAGGGCGGACCGCCCACTCGTGACGTTTTGATTGGGGCCCAAATTTGGAGTTTCAGATTACTGATAAGGTTTTGCTGACGGGCCACGTAAACCAGCAAATCGGCCGACTCCATGACAAGTAGATAGATAACACTTTTATGTCGGACCACACGTGACATGGTACACAGCATTGTATACCCCGCTGCCTTCCTCTCCATGCGTGAACAGACAAAATGGCAGTAAACTTTGAAAGGCCCAAAATTTTAATATTACAAAACCGAATTCTTCCATTTACAAGAGGCACATATTCTCATGAGACCCTGCTCCAAAAAGGCTCATTAGAATCTATGCCTCTTGCAGAAAGAAGGGAAACAACTCGAAAAGCCGTCTGGAGGTTGTTTTCAGGCAAGTTAAACCATCAGGGAGGTCTACATGTTTGAAAGAAGTTTCCGAAGGTTGAACGCATGAAGTCACCGCTTAATTATATGTACGAAGAAAAAGGAAAGATCTTCCAAACACTGTCCGGAATTGTGTGGCAATTTGAGAGATATATGATGAGTAATTAAATAATAACGATACCTTTTTAATACCTGTATTAATTCCATAGAAGTTACTCATACCGCTTCGAAAAATCGAATCGGCGCGTTTTTTAAATAAGTATTCGTTCTTCCCGAATACAAATATTATGCTCCCCATTCCCTTAAAGATGTCACTTTTAAAATCAGTCTCAAAAGAATCTGTATTTGTGTTTACAACGTCTATCAAAAAAACAAAAAACAACAACAAAAAAACAACAACAAAAAAACAGTGTTTCGTCTTTGGGGAAAGCATATCTCTCTCTCTCTCTCTCTCTCTCTCTCTGTTTGTGTGTGTGTGTGTGTGTGTGTGTGTGTGTGTGTGTGTGTGTGTGTGTGTGTGTGTGTGTGTGTGTGCGTGTGTGTGCAAGCAAGGACATGACTGAAAAAAAAAATCTGTGTACCTAATTATTTATCCTTGAGAAATAAAGTTTCATTTTATTTCATCTCTCTCTCTCTCTCTCTCTCTCTCTCTCTCTCTCTCTCTCTCTCTCTCTCTCTCTCTCTCTCTCTCTCTCTCTCTCTCTCGGGGTGGGGGTGATCTCCCTTGAATAAACAGGGCGGCCTTTTCGAGCTCTCTCAATTCAGTTTTGATTTGGGGGCTCCAGTCAAAGCGACAATGCCTGTTGAAGGACTACCATCAGCAGTTGATGTCATCCTGAATGCCCTGCTAAAAGAAAACACCCTGTCATCCTACAAAATCGACGGTAAGGGCGATACAACCATAGTTGTGCTTCGGCTGACCGGCGGCCCTCCACCCGAGAAGATGTCAACATACCGGAGAAAACCACCCTCCCAGATACTGCGTGACCAGACAAGAGCAGAGACACGGAAGCAAGAGAAAGACAGTAAGGAAAACAAACTTTCCCGTCTTACAACCCGTTGTTAATTCCAACACCACCAGAGAAGCAAATAAACAATGACACAATTACTTCACGCGTTGACCTACAAACCGACAACACACCGTGTGGTATTGGTCGCCCCCCACGTGAAACTCGCACGGAAAACAACGATCCTTGCATCACAAGGGCGAATAGACAGAACAACACAGAAAGCGTGACAACACAACTGACAGATGACCTACATGCTATTGAAACTGAAGAGCTGGATGCTGGATCGACAGAAATAGACTTGGAAAAGACAGGTTATGACTTAGAACAAATAAAACAATACGTCGGGGCAGTGGACCGAAGACTGCAGAGGCGTTTGAGGGACAGACAGGGACAGACAGAGAAATGTGGATTTAAAAAAAAAAATTGTGCTTGACACTCGTTTCGAGAAGGAAATGTTCGTGTGTGAGAGTGACGATGTGGTTTTGTTGTTTGACAACAAAAACGAACATTGGTTTTTCAAACGACTGTCAGGTGAACTCAATGAAGATGAGAATAAAGCCATCAGCGATCTCCGACGCTGGGCGCCAATCAACCGTGTTCGCTATAAGGAGGTGTGTGAGCGTGCTGAAATGGAATTGAAAATCATTCGGGCCTTTCTTCGACATTACATGGATTAGGTGGACGCCGGTTGTGCTGAAGTTTTCAGAGACTGTAGCCATCTCCAAAACTGTTATGAATTATTTATTTCACTGATACTGACATTTCAAGGAAGCAGTTTGTATTTTTCAAGTATAAACTAAACATGGACTACCATGTTTGGGAAATAGGTTTACAAGCATTGTCCATTGTTTGTGAAGCTTTGTATAATCCCTTCCCCAACTCCCCTTGTGAATGGACCAGAAGGTCTGCCACAAAAAAACTTCTTGAGTCTTGAGTCTCTCTCTCTCTCTCTCTCTCTCTCTCTCTCTCTCTCTCTCTCTCTCTCTCTCTCTCTCTCTCTTATCCTGAATAAAAACGTTGCATCATCATCATCATCATCATCATCATCTCTCTCTCTCTCTCTCTCTCTCTCTCTCTCTCTCTCTCTCTCTCTCTCTCTCTCTCTCTCTCTCTTTCTCTCTCTCTCTGTATCGTCTGATGTATTTTTATATGTGTAGAGTAGCAGGACAGTTTGGAAGATAGGGATTGCTATGCCTAAAACGTTTCATCCTGAATAAAATCGTTTCATCATCATCATCATCATCATCTCTCTCTCTCTCTCTCTCTCTCTCTCTTATCCGAATAAAACGTTTTCATCATCTCTCTCTCTCTCTCTTTATATCTATATATATATATATATATCTAGATATATATATATATAACGTATATATATATATCTATATACATCCTCCTCCTCCTCCCCCCCCACCCGTCTCCTGGGCTTGGGGGTAGTACTTTTTATTCCAGGTACCTGGTCAGCCCCAGGTGATTTTATCTCATTCTCATTTGTCATTACCTGTATTGCCTTTTAAACTCCCTACTGCCACTGCTGAGCTTGATATAGTGTGTGCTAAATGCTTACTTATTTAGCCCATGTTAGGTTATTTAATATTTACCGCTGCGACATACTCAAGTTCGGTTTATTGTGTTTATTCACACATGCAGCACGTCCGAGAAGCTGTGCTGCGGACGTACAATGCATCATCAATCATCCGTCCCTCCCTCTCTCTCTCCTCTCTCTCTCTCTCTCTCTCTCTCTCTCTCTCTCTCTCTCTCTCCCTCCCCTCATGCATCCACACATTCTTTTCTCAGTGTTACTAATGCTGTGGTGTGTGGCGAAATTTGTGGTCCACTCCATGCAGTGTTATCCGCCCTTTCAGTTTATTACCACCCTTCCATCACCAGTGCCTAACCTTTCATTTCCAAAGTCAACTGACAATTTTTAAAAAAAACCCAACAAATTGTCTGTTAACAACAAATAACATAAAACGAATCGACCGCGATAGTTATAGGGTATCACCAGATTAGTTTGGCGCCTGGCCAGGCGACAATCTAAATCTGGCACTAACCTATAACTATCACGGTCGATCCATCTCCCGCACTTCGCGCTGAACACGAAAAAGTTATAAGCGTCAAACGACAGACGAGAGAAGAAGCAGATGTAGTCCTGTGTCGAACTGCGGTGATCTCCCTACAGTCGAGGAATGAAGAGGTAGATGTGGTATTGTTAAAAGTAGAACAAAGACCAAAGTGCGTGTTAACCCATTAGTTGATTGCTGCATCTGGATATGCAGCTTTATCCCGCGTATCCGGATGCGGCACGCCACGAATGAGTTACAGTAAAAACCTATGTAATGGCGACCACCCACGGAACTATGAAAAAGTGGTCGCTTTAAGGCCCCGCTACACGAGCCCGGTTTTGAGGCCGATTCCCGATCAGTTTTCGAATCGGTAGGTGATCGGGCCGGACTAAAAAACGTGTGGACTGCCACACCATTTCCCGACTTGTTTAGCCGACCGGTTTGAACCGAAGATCAAAGTCGTACCTGTTCTGCAAAATGACTGCTAGTTTTGACAGTGATGATGATGTGCTTGCATTATCAGCAGTTTTGCATCATATTCGGGAAGAGGCGTGCGAACAGCAACGGCGGTGGTACTGATCACTACAGGCGTGTTGCCCGCCATTTGCAAACCGTGCTGAAACGACATGATTTGCGAGACGCGCTCTGATTGGTTGAAGCTTACGATCGGGACCGATTTGGATCGGAAAAATAGAGCAGGTTCTAGACACCCGATTCCCAGCCGATTGGGACCGGATCGGATAATTGACGTCATTCGATCGCAATCGGATCGGAATCGGCTTCAAAATCGGGGCACAACCGGCTCGTGTGGCGGGGCCTTTAGACGTGTGGACTCATTACATAGGGTCAATGAAGTAAATGGAGTTGTTTTCATCCCTACGTCACACGACCAATCCCTTTAGCACAAACCGTCCATGCGACCTCGCTACAAAAACCCTCGGACTCAAGGCGGACTTTTTGTAGCCCTCTTTCTGACGCGTCTTGGATGTCAGTTTTGTTCTATAAAAGATTATCAAAACGTTCTAAAGTACAAAGTTACTTAGTGTTGTTCGAAACATCAGGCACGCTACTGGAGACGGCAACGTCATGAAAGATTTTAAATTACGTCATGTCTATTATGTATAAATGTATCAGTCATGCCTGGCATGATCTAGGTCGCACAATTTCTTCTTGATTCCTTTTACGAAAATATTGGAGAAATGAAAACAAATGCGTCATTGGTAACAAGGGCTTGCTGCACTGACCCTTGTAGGCCTTGTAGGCTTTCGGCCTTCGGGGTACAATGGTCCCTTTGAATCTCCGTCAGGCCTACAATGGTCCGTGTAGCCAGCCCCTGCTACCAATAACTTATTATTAAACCATAGTGGGGGGAAAATGTAGATCATAGGACCAGAAAAGGTGGTCTGATTAGGCGGGTGGGCACTTCATACAGGTGGTCAGTTTAAAATGTCTGAATGTAATATAATATTTAATATTATCAAGACAATGAGCCGGCCTTGGGAGTTTTTCTATGAAGACCGCATTACTGTTCAGGATTCAGGAGATAGATTGACAAAGATAGATATGATAGTTAAAGGGTAGCTTGGCGCGCAAGGCCTCAAGCAGATAAACGTGATTAACTCATTCAGCCCCATTGCCGCATTTCCCAAATTTTGGAGGCGTCATCTAATGACTATGCGCCAAGTGCAGGAGATGGATCGACCATGATAATTCAAGGGCAGTGCCAGATTAGCTTGGCGCCGGCAGGCGCCAAGCTGAGCTGGCACTACCCTTGAATTATCATGGTCGACCCATCTCCTGCTGTAGGGCGTCAGGGCTGAATGGGTTAACAAAAAGGTGATTGTAAGTGTGTAGTGGTCAGTTATTTTGGACGTTACGTTACCGTCTGAGGACCGCAAAGTTAAAAACGATAAAACAACACACATAACCAGGAGATCTTCCTAATGACCTGTAATACGGAAAGAAGTAATGCTGATGATGATGATGATGGTGATGGTGATGGTGATGGTGATGATGATGATGATGATGATGATAATAATAATAATATAAATAATAATAATAATAATAGTAATAATAAATACTTCTTTTATAGCGTAGTAACCCCCCAACAAGACTCAAAGCGATCTACATGCGGCAAAACACGTTTTGAATGATCGCCTTATGAGACAGCACCTGTCATTTGTGGCTAAAGCCACCTAAAGGATGGTACATGAGTATTTAACGCCTCGTGCCCGAGGTACGAAATACCTACATTTTGGAGTTATCCTCTGAAGACTGTGGTACCGGCCGGTTTCAGGCCACTTTATAAAATTTCGAATACAAGCGATCAACATTTCCGAAACCTCAGTAGCTGAGCTGACCCTTCGCACCACGTGAATGTCCCGTGTTTGACTTGTACTGTGTTTGTTTTCAGAGTGAATACCTGTGTGTCACGTGAGCGTGCGTGTTATGTTCAGTTCAGTCGCGGAGCTTTGAGCCGATTCGCAGAATTGGGTGAAGCGCCCATATAATAATAATAATAATAATAATAATAATAATAATACAATACAATACAATACAATACAATACAATACAATACAATACAATACAATACAATAATACTTTATTAATCCCTCACGGGGAAATTCACTGTCTGCCCATACAACACATGGCATCATCAATCACTCATTAAAAAACCATTAAATAACCCATAACACTCAATTAAAGAAATGAACTGTAACAGACATATTGTTACCTTTGAATAACAATAATACTAGTAATAATGCTGAGAGGGCTAGTACTAAGGACGGAAGAATGTTAACCGACACTATCTACTGATATTACTGTTGAAAAGGGTAACAGCCTGAGGGACAAAAGAGTTGGCATAACGTGATGTACGACTTTTGGGTACTTGGAGTCTGCCACTTCGTTCGATACGTCTGCTGTCAAATTCATATCTAAGTGGATGTGTTGCCCTACCAATCACCATAACAAAACTGCATCACAATTTAGGAGACAGATCGACCATGATTGTTCATGAGTGGTGGCAGAATAGCTTGGGGCCTGTAGGCACCAAGCTATTCTACCACCACCCTTGAACTATCATGGTCGAGCCATATCTTGTTGTGGTGTGCAGCGGGCAGAATGAGTTAACGACAAGCGGTGACGCCTTTTGCCCATCAAAACTCGTTTTGAGAGAGCAACAGTTTTTTTTTTAATACTACTTTTTGTTTAAAAAAGGTAGTTGCTAAACAAAGGTTTCATTGTAGATCATTGTACAATTTATTGGCAAGAGGAAAAACGTTCTTATGAGCTCCTGAGACTGCGCCGGCTCATGAGGATCTATGCTTTCTGGAGATAATTGTGAAATAGCGGATTCAGTATTAGGAGAGCGCCTGACTATGCGTTCCTGTTGATTATGTGGTTCTAAAAAGGTGAAATCTGGAGGGTCTTAAAATCTGCTCAGTTACACAATTGCGCGGGCTCATGAGGATATATGACTTGGAGACTGGTGACATGTGCTGATTTTACGAGTCTGCTATACTGCGTGTGTTCCGTTTTGTGGTACTGAGAATGCGGAATCAGTGGACGAAAATGGTGGGGAGATGCTTTACCGATAACTCTATCGAGGCGTGCCGCCTCCAGATAAGCGGCTTACACCGCGTATCCGGAGGCGGCAAATCTCGAAAGAGTTAAAGATCATGTGCTTAGGAGTGGCGGCGGTGTCACTAAGGCTGATGCCAAAGCCATGACAACAGCTGTAACTATGCCCTGCGGTTTTTTTTTTTTAAAATTACTATTATTATTATTTTATTTTATTTTAATTGTGCATACTGTTAAATTGCAATATATTAGTACTTGCAATGCAACATGTTTCTCTTTATTATTATTATTATTATTATTATTATTATTATTATTATTATTATTATTATTATTACTGTGGTCAAAAACAATAAAATAATAATAATAATAATAATAATAATAATAATAATAATAATAATAATAATAATAATAATAATAATAATAATCTTATCACTGGTGGGCAGTGGGCAGATGTTCACATCTGCACGGGACATAGACGACCCCGCCCTCCACGAGTCCCATGCTGCCTTGCAGGACTGGCCGCTTGGCTGCGGAAAGGCTAAGGGAGGAAAACCCTGACATCAAAGCCCCCGTGTCTCCGGCGAAGGTTTTTGAGCCAGAGACTAGGACAAGGACAGTCTGATATAAAACCTACGACCCAAGGACCTCGATGCCACCGTCCTAGCGTGCTAGGCCATGGCAGACGAACCAAGGGTTTAAAGGGTGGGGCCAGTACTGCGCACACTGCACTCCACCAAAAAGCTCCACCGCGCAGGCTTTAGGCAACGCCCATGGACCATGACACCCGACCTTTCCAAGTCCTGTAGCGATGAGCAAAGGGCAAAACGGCAGGTGAAAGATGTCACTGGAAGCCGCAGTCTCAAACCTGCATGCAGGCGGTTCAGGATATTGGTCGCCTGATGTTGACCTGGGGATGACAACGTCACTCGGCACACCCTGAATGACCAAGCAGCCTTCTCTAGGGACAGCACTGCTTGCTCCACACGGAGAGGGGCCTAGAAAAGGTGGCCTAACCAAAGCTCATCCCCTCGTAACCCCAGTTGGCTAGCCGCGGTCAACGGGCATCTTCTCCTGCGGTCAGAAAACAAGAAAAAACAATGGATCCACTTTCATGACGACCACGACCGGACTCAACGTAGCATGCTGGAACATCCGAACCATGCTCGACACAGCAGACAGCGGACGCCCTGAACGTCGCTTCGCCCTTATTGCCCATGAATTGCGGAGGTTAAACATCGACATCGCCGCGCTCAGCGAAGTACGCCTCCCTGAGGAAGGCAGCCTCCAAGAACTTGGCGCTGGCTACACCCTCTACTGGTCAGGCAGGCCTGCATCAGAAAGACGGCTCTCAGGCGTGGGCTTCATGGTCAAGACCCCCATTGCGACTAAGTTGGAAAACCTACCAATGGGTCACTCCGACCGCATCATGTCCATGCGCCTCCCACTGAGACACCATCAATACGTCACCCTTCTCAGAGTGTACTCCCCAACCCTCCTGGCAGAGCCAGCAGAAAAAGACAAGTTCTACTCTGACCTGCGCATCCTCCTGCAGAGCACCCCCGCAGACGACAAAGTCATCATCCTTGGCGACTTCAACGCCAGAGTGGGCCAAGACTCTGAAGCCTGGAAAGGAGTCCTTGGCAAGCATGGCGTTGGGAACTACAATGACAATGGCCGCCTACTGTTGGAGTTCAGTGCAGAACAGCAACTTGTCATCACCAACACTACTTTCCAGCAAAAGGACAGTCGAAAGACCACCTGGATGCATCCTCGCTCCAAGCACTGGCACCTTATCGACTATGTCCTAGTGCGTCAGAGGGACCGCAGTGACGTCCTCCTCGCCAGAGTGATGCCCAGCGCAGAGTGCCACACTGACCACCGCCTTGTCCGCTGCAAACTCACAAGTTGAAACCCAAGAAAAGGCCCCCCCCCCCCCCCCCCAAGAAAAAGCTTGACGTCGCCAGCCTTCAGCGTGACGACAAGAAAGCTGCTCTTCAGACAGATTTAGAGCGCATTCTCAAAGACACAGTTGATCCAGCAGGCTCCTCCCCTGAAACACTCTGGGAGCAACTGAAAACTGCTATTGTAAAATCTTCTGTGGAAGTCTTGGGCTTTGTTAGAAAGAGGAACAAAGACTGGTTTGACGAAAACGACGTGGAGATCCAGGAACTTCTAGCAAAAACAAAGAGCCGCCCACCAGGCCCACCTAGCCCAGCCTTCCTGCCCTATGAAGAAGTCTGCCTTTCGCCTCATCTGCAGAGAGCTCCAGAATGAGTGGTGGTCGAGACTGGCACAGAGGACCCAGCTTTGCGCTGACAACGGTGACTACAGGGGCTTCTACGAAGCACTGAAAGCAGTGTAAGGCCCTAGGCACCTGGTACAAAGTCCCCTGCGAAGCGCCGATGGACAGGCACTCCTCACAGATAATACCTTCATCTTGAACCGCTGGTCAGAATACTTTCAGGACCTCTTCGGGGCTGAGCGCACTGTTCAAGAAACAGTCATCCTCCAAATGCCACAGCTCCCACTAAAGGTTGAATTGGACGAACCGCCCACCGCCGAAGAGACCATCACAGCCATCCACCAGCTCAAGAGTGGCAAAGCAGCAGGCATTGACGGAATCCCGCCAGAGATCTGGAAACATGGAGGCCCAGCACTGCACAACAAGCTCCATGACCTCTTTCTCTGCTGCTGGGAGAAAGGAACACTATCAAAGGATCTCCGTGATGCAGTAATCATCACCCTGTACAAGAACAAAGGAGAGAAGTCTGCCTGCTCTAATTATCCTGGAAATACCCTGCTGTCCATTGCCGGAAAAATACTCGCAAGGCTGCTCATGAATCGGCTGGTACCTGCCATCGCTGAAGACCACCTCCCAGAGGGCCAGTGTGGCTTCAGAGCCAACAGGAGTACCACCGACATGGTCTTTGTGCTGAGACAGCTTCAGGAGAAGTGCCGCGAGCAGAACAAAGGGCTGTACGTAACGTTTGTCGACCTAACAAAAGCGTTCGACACTGTGAGCAGGCAAGACATGTGGCAGATCCTGGAGCGACTTGGCTGTCCCCAAAGTTCCTCAGCATGATCGTCCAGCTCCACGAGGACCAGCAAGGCCAGGTTAGACTCAACAGTACCATTCAGAACCAGAACAATTCCCCATTATCAACGGCGTGAAACAGGGCTGCGTGCTGGCACCAAACCCTCTTCACCATCTTTTTTAGCATGATGTTGAAGCAGACCACAGTGGACATCGACGATGACGATGCAGTGTACATCAGGTATCGTCTCGATGGCAGCCTGTTCAACCTCAGACGACTGCAGGCCCACACCAAAACCCTAGACCAACTGATTCGTGAGCTGCTCTTTGCTGATGACGCTGCCCTCGTTGCACACACAGAGAGAGCCTTGCAGCGCATCACGTCCTGCTTTGCAGATGCTGCCCAGCTCTTTGGACTCGAGGTCAGTCTGAAAAAGACAGAGGTCCTTCATCAGCCGGCACCCAAGGAAGAGCATCACCCTCCCCACATCACCATCGGCGAGTCCGAACTGAAGTCAGTCCACCAGTTTACCTACCTTGGCTGCATCATCACGCCAGACGCCAAGCTGGACAAGGAGCTGGACAACAGGTTGGCAAAAGCGAACAGTGCTTTCGGGCGACTATTCAAGCGGGTGTGGCACAATCAACAGCTGAAAAAAGGCACCAAGATCAGCGTGCACAGAGCTGTCGTCCTCACCACCCTGCTGTACGGTTCCGAGTCCTGGGCCCTCTACCGCAACCAACTACGACTCCTCGAACGCTTTCACCAGCGCTGCCTGAGTACCATCCTCAGCATTCACTGGAGTGACTATGTCACCAACGTCGAGGTCCTTGAACAGGCGGAAACTGTGAGCATCGAGGCTTTGCTGCTGCGGACACAGCTTCGCTGGGCGGGGCACGTCTCCAGGATGGCGGATCATCGCCTACCCAAGATCACTCTGTTCGGCGAGCTTGCCACTGGACACCGAGACAGAGGGGCACCAAAGAAGAGATACAAAGACGGTCTCAAGAAGTCACTTAGTGCCTGCCAAATCGACCACCGCCAGTGGTCTTTGCTTGCTGCGGACCGTGACACCTGGCGCTCCACCATCTACAAGGCAGCCGTCTCCTTTGAGGACACTCGCAGAGCTAACCTTAAGGACAAGCGGCTCAGGAGAAAAAAACAGAGTTGCCGTAACTCAGAACCCTGACCAGACCTTCCCCTGCAGCCACTGCGGTCGAACCTGTCTGTCCCGGATTGGCCTCCGCAGCCACGAAAATGCCTGCAGACGACGTGGGCAAGCCCTATAGAATCTTCGTTCGCGATGTGAAGCCAAGAGAGAATCTTATCACTGCTGTTGTCGACATAAAAAAAAATTAAAATTATTATTATTCTATAAAATGTAATCAATTCTTAATATAAATTTAATCAATTCTTAATATGCGCCACGAAGTCGGAATTCCATAGGTGTTGGCGTCGTAGGACATTGCCGTTTACAGAGCGACAATAGTGATTCATGGAAAAATTCTGGAAATATTCATGAACAGTGACAGTCAATCCATATCCCGCTGTAATGTGTCTGGTTGAGTAGGTTAATATGACAAAGTAGTACAGTGTAAAGTCCCTCCCTCCCCCCCCCCCACAAATCTAATATTATTAAAATATTATTATCTTCCCTTACATATATATTACCTCCACTTGGCTGACAGTTCAAAGAACAGTTAACGACACAAACGTCCTTCTAGGTCACCGAAAGTGCAAGAAGAACCTGGAAGAACCTTTGATCTCAACAGCAGTCTGATACACTACTCAGGTCGGTCTGTGCGGAGACTGCTATGCCGACATAAGAGTGTTATTCTCTTCAAACGGGCCAATGAAACATATGCACACTCATTAACTCATACGACAACAAAAAATATACCATGGTATTCTGGCTTGTATTCTTCTTCCGAAATCTTCCACAGTTGAAACCAAGGGCCAAAGATATTCATGAGGCATACACCATAATGAGCCCCCGCATTTTCCAGGGGTTCATTAGAGTGTATGCATCGTGACTATCTTTGCCTCTTTAGTCCGACCAGTGTGCCTCGCGCTGATGGACGGACAGCTACCAAAATGAAAAAAGAAAAAGAAATAAGATAAATAGATAAATTGATAAATAAATAAATGCATGAAAAATAAACAAATAAATAAATAAATACAGTAAAATACAGTAAAAAACAATAAAAAGGGTCCTTTTCCGTAACAAATGAGGAAGAAAGGCGGTCTAACTAAAGACATAGCAGCCTAGATCTAACGTCGCACGTTGGTACTAAACTGACTGCTGTATTTGTCATTTGTGGACAGCTACAAGCAAATGACGCTAAACAACACGTGCTAAACATACGGCATTTCTCATAGGCCAAACAGCTTATTGTCCTGTTTATTTTAATAACCTTTCAACCACCCTTTAACAAATAATAATGACTTCTTCACTCGATCAGACCATTACAGTTATATGTTATATATCAGTTTTTGGTTAATTAGTATCAACATTACAATACATTTCACATTATTTCAGGGTTATTTGTGGCCCGTAGAATGCTACTTGATCATAAGATGGGATGAACCGTGCCTACACAAAAAGAAAAAAAAATCTACATGTGATTATCACCTTGACCGTGATATCTGTGAACGTACGCAAAATAGTTTGAAATAAAAAAAAAATAAAAAAATTTGGTTAAAAAATAAAATAAAAAAGGTTGGAAAAAAACTTACAATAGTAAAAATATCAACAATAGGAAGAATAGGAATAATAATAATGTACGCGCTCATGGCGAGAATATCACAAGTTTATGAAGATTACAAAGTAAAGTAGTTAAAATCACTGTCAGGGGAGAGAATTGTGCAGTATCGGCCAATGATCATAGATCAAGTTTGATCGAAGCAGAACAACAACAACAACAACAACCAAAAAACAAAACAAAACCAAAAAAACAAAACAAAACAAAAAAAACCCGAAAGAAGGGTGCGCTAAGTAGTTGACTAAAAGTAGTGAATATGGAAGCCAACCCCCCCCCCCCCCCCCCCCCCCCCACCCCCACCCCCACGAAGGGGGGTGTACGGCATATTGACTAGATTTCCAGCAACATGATCTAAATTTCCATGCATCAATTTCCATGCATCGGGAAATCTAGTCAATATGCGATACGCCCCCTTTCGGGGGGGGGGGGGGGGGGGGGGGGGGGGACATCCATGTTCACTACTTCCAGTCGCTTATTTAGCGCACCATTATTTTCCTATTGTTTTTATTTTTTATTTTGTGCTTCGATCAAACTTGATCTATGATTATTGGTCGATACTGCACAATTCTCTCCCCTGACAGTGTTTTTTTTTTTACCTACTTTACTTTGTAATCTTCCTAAAATATTAGCACTGGCCATCTCCCCTTTTCTTTTCATCACAAGTTTATGTTATTTCTGATATTGTTGCTGATTATTTAATGGCCCAATAGAACGTTTAATAATTCACATTTTGTGCAAAACAGCATAATTTTCTCCCGTAAAATTCATCGACACAAAATGAATGATGACTGCAAATGAGTAAAACAGATGGGTTTATGGCAGTCACAGTGCCATTGCTATTATCACAGAACTAAAAAGTCTTTATTGTAGTCCTGTGTTTTGCCAATTGTTCCTGACAAAGTACTGCAAGAGAACCATTTGGTTTTTGTATTTTCATTCAGCGTTTCATGTGGTATCCATGTTTACCTCGATGCCGCAGTAGTATATAAATTTGCAAGAGGCGTAGATCCTCATGAACCCCCGCAGGAGCGGGGGTTCATGAGGATCTACGACTCTTGCTTGCGTTGTAATTTTCCATCCGATAATGTTGATATGGCGGTAGAACAACCTGTAAGTCTAATTTAGTGCTCCTGTACAAAATTAATAATCACCAAAATACATACAAAGATGCGTAAAAGTAATTAGTAATATTGCTTCCATTCTATAAA
The DNA here is from genome assembly GCA_036245525.1 of Semisulcospira habei. Taxonomy (NCBI): domain Eukaryota; kingdom Metazoa; phylum Mollusca; class Gastropoda; family Semisulcospiridae; genus Semisulcospira; species Semisulcospira habei. The sequence continues at coordinate 332,897,434 of BTPG01000001.1, read as the reverse complement.
TCTAGAACTAGAAAAGACAGAAATCTATCACAGCATAAACATCTTCAGCATCATATTATTCCAAACATATATGCTAAAGTCATGCATACATTTCACATTTTATTACGTATTAAAATATTTATAATGTAACCGAAACATTTTCAGTACCTGTTTACGATCGTGAGTAGTTTAGTTCGATGCGCGCAGAAATATCTGTCGATTTTTCTTTTACAAAGTTGTTATTAATTGTAAGTACGATCCGACATTTTGGCGCAATAATAGTCTATACAAAATGGATCGAGCATGATATTTCAAGGGTGGTGCCAGAATAGCTTGGCGCCCATGAGCGCCAAGCTATTCTGGCACCACCCTTGAACTATCGTGCTCGATCTGTCTCTAAAATTGTAATACATTCTACTATAAAAGACCTTACAATAGACTATTTACTATTGTACGATCTGTCTAAAATTGTAATACAGTCTACTATAAAAGGGCAACTTCAATATTTTGGGATTTCGGTCCTGGAGCAGAATGTGTTAACTGAGCGCTGGTTGTTTAGTGGTCTTTATATAAACAAACAAAATACAAACAAACAAACAAACAAACAAACAAACACTGAAAAGACACACGAAAAGGAAGAACACGTGAGCAGCTGCAGAAGCATTATTAGCAGCAACGGTAACAACAAAAACAACGGCAACCACAAAATAATAAACAGCACACTTAGTTGGCTCGTTTGGGGTTAGGCGTCCACGGGACCGCAGTGAAAATGGACGGCAATAACGGGCGGGTTATTATCTCGTCCCAAGTGGGCCTCACCATTCACAAACAGAAAACAAAGACAATGAGGCTGAACGCAACCAGGGAAGAACCAGTCTTGCTTGCTGGCACGCCGTTGGAGGAGGTGGAGTCCTTCACCTATCTCGGGAGCATCATAGACAAAAAAGGCGGCACTGATGCAGATGTCAGAGCACGAATCGGTAAAGCCAGAGCAGCCTTTCTCCAGTTGAAAAAAGTGTGGAGTTCCAGAGAGCTGTCACAACACACCAAAGTCCGGATTTTCAACTCCAATGTAAAAGCAGTTCTCTTATATGGAGCAGAGACTTGGAGATTGACAAAAACCACAGTCAACAGAGTACAGACCTTCATGAATAGTTGCCTTAGAAGAATTTTGAAAATCCACTGGCCAGAGAAGATCAGCAACGTCAGACTCTGGGAGAGAACAGAGCAGATAACAGCAGAGAATGAAATTGGGCGAAGAAGATGGGGATGGATCGGTCACAGTCTGAGAAAGCCAGCTTCCAGTATCACTAGGCAGGCATTGTCATGGAACCCCCAGGGAAAGAGGAAAAGAGGTAGGCCGAGAAACTGATTGATTGATTGTACATAGCTTAACGTCCCGACAGCAACAGGGCTTTCTCAGGACGTGCCTGCACTGCTTGTGAAAAAAACAAACTAAACAGAACATTGAATGTATGTCGCCAGCCGGTCAAATATGTTAAATAAACCTAACACATGGGGCCTAAATAAAGCTAAAACCATTTGGCAACACACATCCAATATCAAGAGCTACAGGCAGTGCAGACAGTAGGGAGTTTTAAAAAGGCAAATACAGGTGAATGGACCTCGGGTAGACAGAAACACATGCCCCAGAATAGAGAGAAAAACTCACCCTGTGGGGCTGACCAGGGTGACCCTGGGAACTAAAAAGTACCTAACCCCACCCAAGTCCCCCAGGGCAGACCCGGGTGGGGTTGCCGAGAAACTCCTGGCGTCGAGACCTCCAAGCAGACATCAAGAGACTGGGAACCACCTGGAGTACAATCGAAGGAGAAGCACAGGACAGGAGTTGCTGGAGGTCTCTCGTTGACGGCCTATACCCGGGTAGGGGTGACAGGCGTAAGTAAGTAAGTATTATGGAAGACAGGGACAGCTATTGCCTGCGGAGTTCCACCTGAACACTGATCTATTCATGCTCATTGCATCTGTGCCACTTTGATAGACCAAGACCTTACAACGGACACTTTATATTCAACAAGCACGTCTTTTTGCACACGTTACACCCATAATCATTCATAATTATCAATAAGTTGGAGGTTTGTTTTTCTTTCTCGATGGGGTTCTGAGGTAAAACAGAGACGTGAAAGATAAGCACTTCTGAAAGCCTTTCCCAGAGAAGCGTAAGAAAGTAAAAGAAAGTAGACCACCACCGAAGAATTTTCAACAAACATTAAATCCTTCACTACCAAAACAATACGCCAACAGCACCCATCTGCAAGAGGCAAATGAACTTCATGAGTCCCCGCATCTGCGGGGGCTCATGAGGTTCTTTGCCTCTTGTACACTTTCCTCACATCTGTGCTCTTGGGACTGGTGGGGTTGGATGTCCCCTGCTTTCCCAGACATGATGTTGCGTCCCCTGTCGGTGAAGGGCTTAAAGACTTCACACCTGCATACAAAATGCGCGCTGTAAAAGCCATTAGCATCCTTCAACCCGCTACTACAAAACAATTTACAAGTACACAAGTGTCTGAGCAATTATCCTGGATATCCCTCACAATTGAAAAGCATAGTGATCTAGTCTGATTGGTGATGGTCCACGTTCGTTTGAGCAAATCATTCTGTGTAAGGTATCCATTATACATTCTCCTGAGCCTCTGCGGCGGTTGGGACACATGAGAATCCATGTCCTTTGGAGAGAGAATGGGGTAGCGTTGCAAATGTACCCGTCATAAGTTAGTTATTAGTGAGGTTACGTTTGCAGCGAACGACTCGAAACAAGAAACGATAGCAAAGTCACGGCGAACAGACAACACTCCAAACATCTCCTCCGGGCTCATGACGATCCATGCCTCTTGGAGACGTTTGCAGTGTTGTCTATGTTTATGGAACAAGCTGTGACTTCCCTCTTGTTCGTTGATGGGAGTCGATCGGAGTAAACAGAACTTCACTATTTAGTAGATTCTTGGGGAATAATGCCGAGCAGGAAGCTGCGTCCATCTCACGGTAATTCATCTTAAGTGTTAACCTCGTCACCGTCGAGAAGGAAAGTGGACACCAAACAATTACAGGAGGCATAGAACCTCATGAGCCCCGCAACTACATGGCTATCGCGTGGTTGTCCGGGCATTTAATCCACTTTTTGGGGGTCGAAACACGTCTCATTTCCGAAAATCGTACATTGCTGTTTAAGCTTGTCCTTGAAATTCGACGCGTTTGATAATATTCGCGGTAAGTTGTTCCATGTGTGATTGAATGAGAGTGTTTCACGAGTGCGTGTGTGTTGGGGTCATAGAGAGCTCACTCATTTTTATGTATTTTTCTTTGCAGCCCATTTTGCATAAAAAATAATATATGTATTTTTCATGAAAATCAGACATGTCTGAAAAGACAAGGATAACACGTTCTCTCCCCTCAACTTCCCTCCCTTAGCAAGACGGAACTTCCCCCCTTTGCGGCCAGGCGGCGCCACCAGCGACTGGGAGACAGATAAAATGGCGACGTTCTGCCATATGCTAATCATGGCATACAAGAATGACGCGAAATGTTTTTCGTAAGCCGGGCGATAATATGATAATTCATAATTTTACGACTTGCTAAGCGCCGCGCCATTAAAAACAAGCGGGCGGGTAATCTTGCATGAGCTTATAAAACTTCAACTTGAAGACATAACCTAAGTGCATTAGGCATAGATTCTCATGAGCCCCCGCATATACGAGGGCTCATGAGAATCTATGCCTTTTTAAAATGTCATTCATATAAGTCTACTTCGCTGATAGCAAGGTTAGATATAATAATTCGGATATAAGAAGGCTTTTCTGAGGTCCCGACAACATTCTCTATATGTAAATTGCGCCCCTTATAACACACTTCGCATATAACACCAAGAACAATTGTGTCCTCTGGCGATTTGATGTATGCGAAATTTACCGTTGTTGTAGATCTTTCTCCGAATAACTCCGACACACGGGTTTATCTGCGATGGGTTGAGAAACAATAATTCTGCTTCGTTAACCCCCTCCCAGCCAGGAAGACACGAACACCACTGACCCAACAGCAAGAGGCAAAGAACCTCATGAGCCACCGCATCTGCTGACGCAGTTCATATCCGTGTTCCATAGATGAATAACGTCAAACGTTGAACATTTAGGACTCAACGTCTTTTTGTCTACTACGAAGGTGATTTAAAAAGTCGGGGCTCCGAAAAGGGGCTGAACGAATTCTGACCTAAGCTGGGTTCGAACCCGCAACCTTTCGGGCGAGATTTGAACGCTCTACCACCTGAGCTACCCAGCTCCCCGTTTCTTACATGGATATATGACTTTAAATTCGCCATTATTTCACAAAATTAACTTGCGTCCGCCCACAGTAAGGGGGGAAAACTCCACGCTCTGACAGTGGAAAAATGGTGTGCAAATAGCAGTTATTAGAAAAGTTGTTGTTGTTGAATAAAAATTCCGTGCATTTTTTAAACAAACAATGTTTTTAAACAAACATGATAATTTCTGTACATGCATATCGTATGCACTTCTTACATCTATACTGACGAGTAAAAAAAATGCAAATTTTTTGGAATCAACAGAAAAACTAACGTATTTCCGATGATAAAAAAAATGTCGCATTTCTTTAGCTCGTCAAGATAGTAGAGGATGGATCTCGGCCGAGTCATGGTGAACTTCATAAAGAGAACATCTCGGATGTGTTAAATGTGGCTACAAGAAATGCACTGAATATATATATATTAGTGATCGTACGAGCAGATGCGATATGGACAATTAACCACTTCCCTGCTACTGTACGTACTTATACGTTTCTGAAATCAGTGTGCACTCAACGACCAAAACGACGAAAGCCAGAACCGTCCAAGAAACATGGATTCAAATCGGTCTCAGCCAGAGGCATAGATCCTCATGAGCCCCCGCAGTCGCGGGGGCTCATGAGGATCTATGTCTCTTGCAGTTGGATTGTGTTTACGTTTTCTACGCAGTGAAGGGGTTAATAGTGGTAATTTTGTAAGTCAGCAAAATTTCACAATCTTTCTAGAGCAAAAAATGACACGGAATCTCGCATTTGAAAGAAATACACTTATTTTTGTCGGGCAAAATTCGCTATCAGAATGGCCCGGCATATCAAGGGTTTAACTAATTTAGCTCTACGTCGCAGGGCAGGGGACGGACCGACCATGATAATTCAAAGGTAGTGCCAGATTAGCTTGGCGCCGTCAGGCGACAAGTTAATCTGGCACTACCTTTGAATTATCATGCCAGGTCCATCTACTGCAACTGGTACATAGTTGTTAGATGGCACCTCCAAAAGTTTGGAAATGGGGCCGTGGGGCAAAATGGGTTAACTCATTCGCTTCTAGATACGTGTATGAGTTAAAATACATGAGATGACACTGCGATCTGCAGGGAGTTTATAGTTTCAAACCTTACAAAAAAGAATACAACAATCTTTCGATCCGACGAAAGTGCGTTTTGTAAAATAATATCATCACTAGACTTTTACTGATCAACACCACTACACTTTTTAATATCAAAAGGTATGGAGTGATAAAAGAAGCACTTTCAACGTCACAAAGGTGTTGAGGTTTCAACAGACAAGCTAATTAAACACTACTCTGACACTATCATGGTGACTATGTTTTCAGCTCTAGTTTACTGGCAGTCTCAATTACTCGGAAAACAAAGTATCGTAAAAATCTAATAACTCAAGTCTCAGTGTAAAATAGTATAATACCTAGATTTATGCTGGTAAACACTACTCCCATCTTGGCTTGACTTCGCGAACGAAGATTCTATAGGGCTTGTCCACGTCGTCTGCAGGCATTTTCGTGGCTGCGGAGGCCAATCCGGGACAGGCAGGTTCGACCGCAGTGGCTGCGGGGAAAGATCTGGTCAGGATTCTGAGTTACGACAACTCTGTTTTTTCTTCTTATCTTCCTAGATTTATGCTGGTAAACACTACTATTACTGTAATATTACAGGGCTTAGAGTGATAAAAAGAAGCACTTTCAACATCACAAAACTGTTGAGTTCTCAATCGACAAGCTAATTAAACACTAATCTAAAATTATCATGGTGACTCTTTCTCCCTCTCTAGTTTATTGGTAGTCAAATTTAGTCGAAGAAACATATACATGTATCAAAGTGCTCAAAGGCGCCTCGGGCCGTTGTCGGCTTTCAGGTGGACCGCGCACGGCCGTGCGCGGGCCAGATAACAGCCGAGGTCGGCCCGAGGACATCTCGCTTATTGACTGGCGTGGTAGCGCTAGTCCCATACATTATGTCAGAAAGTCCGATTATGCGGTGCATGTTTCGCTTTTATCATACTTAATGTGGTATAAACGTCTAATATAGCCATCTGTGCCGGATGTACAACGATAATCATACACCGTTTTGGACACAGAAAATAAGTTTACGTTCACATAACTGTATTGCTTTCATTCACTTACCACAATGTCAACGTGCTTTGTCTTTTGAGTCCAGACCTGACACGAGGGATAGCCAAACTTGTAAAATGCAGAGAAATTCCAATGAAAGAAAAAACGCGCTTAGAAAGGACAAGTACAGAGCATCTGTGTAGTACTCACACGTTCTGGGTGTGTTTCTTGCTTTTTGGAGAATATCTTACTGTTTTGAGCCAAAATATTATGCGAATAATATGGAAATTGGGGTCTGGAAAAAGAAAAAAACACTTATAATCACACCAAGCAGGCGTTAAACTTTTAGGAAAAAATACTACATACTACGAAATTTCAGGCCGCAGCGGTCTTTTCAAAGTTCACTTTTAACCGTTCACAGTCGAGAAAACATTAACACGATCTAATTTCAAGAAGCCTATATCCTAATCCACCACGGCTGCTGAGGAAATATTATAATATGTACCCACTAAATAAAGTTTTCCCTTCTTTGACACATGTATTGATATATTGTATAACAAGCAAGTTAATAATAATTATTCATGAGCTTGCTATATATTATACTTTCCTTCCCAAAATGCCTTGCGCGCCAAGAAGACTCGATCTTGATGATACATGTACTTGGATTTTCAAAACGAAAACGCGAAATTTGCTCACACTGCAATATTAACACGCTCCTTATTTGTAGTAGTAATGAAATACTTCTTAGTATGTATGAACGCTCAAACTTTATATCCTATACGCACACACGAACGGAGAAAAGACGCCAGGAAACGTGCGAGTCTCTGGACTGACAAGTAAAATTGACGAGATGTCAGCTGGCGATATCGACAACCTGAGAAAAAACTAAATAAACAAACCTGCTGGCATTTTCCGCAATTATGCGTGATCTATTTACAAGTAGAATTTACTCAGCAACACGCACGGTTATACAATGCACTGATGTCTTCATTGTCAGACGAAATCTACGCGCTGAGTTGACGGTGATATGATTGTAGTCGTCTGCCATTCATGTGTTTTGTCTGAACACCGCAATCAGCCTTAAAATGAATGACGCGAGGCATAGTTTTGTTTTGGACTGGGTATATAAATTGTACTAAGCAACAGTTTTGTTTGATATAGTGCCGATAAACAGACAGATGTAATTACTTGACTTGAATCGAATGTCCTCGTCTTACGACTCGGACATTTTGATTCGGGTCTCGTAATCACATCTGCCTGTTATCGGCACTATATCAAGCAAAATGTTGCTCAATATAATATAATGCCTCTTAAAGCACTTGGTATCCAAATTCCTTTGACGGCTTGGCCTCTTTAAAAGCACTCTCTGCGACCAATGGTAGTGAAGGGGTTAAATTCTAAATTAATTGTAGGCGAACAAAAGGTCACGATGTCGCCATCGTTCCTAGGCGTCCCCGTGCACAGAGTACGAGTTGCTCAATTGGAAGCAGCCGACAACAGACTTGCATAAGCCTTCCTCAAAAACTCTTGTCCCATTTTGTTTCCCAATGCTGCACAGATCTGTCTGCAATGTCTGAACAATTTTTCATTTGCGAATTATGTTGAACTTTCGAACTTTAACCGTTCCACTGCCGAGGAACACTGAGCACAATCCAACTGCAAGAGACACAGATCCTCATGCGCCCCTGCATTTGCGGGGGATAATGATGATCTGTGCCTCTTGCGGACCCCACTTTGTATCCACGTTCTCTGAACGCTGGGACTCGCTGGAGTTGAGTTGTCAAAGAGTTCAGAAATACAATCTTCGTCAACTGGCAGTTACGGGGTTAATACACAACAAACACAAAGAGTATCCAGGCGCTTCTCCGAAAAATGATGATGTTGGTTTCGTTACGCTGCGGATCAGACAAGTCTCAGAATGGCATATACGTTGAGTTTTACAGTCTGCAGTATGGATTTGCGTTCAAGCAGGCCATATCCATTGCGCGTTATCTTGAGCCCATAGGCTTCAAAGCAATCGCCGTAGTTTCAGCCAGTCGCAGATTCTACACCATGGAACCTCCTCCCACCAGAGGAACTCAGCGGAAACTGGGCCAGCAAGAGACATAGATCCTCATGAGCCCCCGCAATTGCGGGGGCTCATGAGGATCTTTGTCTCTTGCTGCTGAATTGTGTGAGTATTTTCTCGACAGGGAAGGGATATTGCAAGTCTGCAATTATACAGTTAACTCTGGATATAACAAATCGCCTTGGTACCCAAGTGTTCTTGCTGTTATATCCGAAGACTATTATAAGCGAAGTAATTTGTTAAAAGAAATAGTGCGGCTGAAAAAGTGTCCTTAGATTCGACTTTTGTTAAATCCGATCTTGTTATTAGGCTGTAATATTACATAAGAGACGCTGTAGCTGCATATTTTACACGGTACGCGGCAGGCTTTAACCGCGTCTCACTTAAGTTTCTTTAAATTACACAGTTACGTCATTGTAGCTCTAGATTTAATTACGACTTTCGTTTCGTGCATGCTGAGCCTGGCAATACTGTGTATCATTCATGATGTGAGTGCTTCTTATTTTTTTTAATAATTCATTTCTGCGCACAATCGTGCTGCACTTGTCCTTTCTAAGCGTGTTTTTCTTATCTGTGTTGGGAATTTGTGTGTGTGTGTGTATTCACGCGCGCATGAAATATAAGCGTCGTTTGTTGTCAGCAGTTTTGCAAAAAAAAAGACCGTAAGTCCGTCTTTGGGTGAAAAAAGCGATATTTTCATTGTAATGCAATGACAATCGTGCGTCTCTGCCACAAAATTGACAATGTCTTCTACGTTCAGGAGGCAGTGTATCTAGGGATGTGTAAACGCTGGGGGTGTTAGTGAGGTTTCGTTTGCACCAAACGACTCTCAATAACGAAAGAGAGCACAGTCACGGTGGATAACCAGCTTGGACCATACGCATAGGCAACACTCAAAACATCTCCAAGAGGCATGGATCCTCAAGAGCCCCGAGGGCTCATGAGGATCTAATAATAATAATAATACATATACCGCCCTTCCCCCCGGACAGCAAGCTCAGAGCGCTTTACAGCAAATAAAAATAATTTTAAAAAGGAGAAAAATTAGAACGCACTCACTCTTTAAATAAACACCTGTTCGCACCATGTAAGTGCATTCATAACACGAAACAATCACGCACATACACACGCGCGCGCGCGCGCGCGCACACACACACACACACACACACACACACACACACACACACACACACACACACACACACACACATGCAGCCTACCTACATGGGATACTCATATTAGAAGGGAAAAAAAAACAGACAACATTTCCAGGCAGCACATCCAGACTAAGCTAATCTTGATATGCTACCTAGAAAAGATGGGTCTTCAAATTTGTTTTGAAGTTCATCAGGGTAAGGGATAGACGGACATGCAGTGGAAGTGAGTTTCAGACGTGAGGGGCCTGATAACCGAAAGAACGGGCACCAACTGTTTTTAGGCTGACTCTGGGCTGAACAAGCAGTTCCTGTGAGCTTGAGCGCAAACTTCTACTCGGATTGTGCGATGCAAGGAAAAAAGACAGATATGCAGGAAGTGTATTGTCATAGTGTTTGTATGCCAAAGTGGCCAGCTTGTACTCTATTCTCTGCTTTTATTCTATGCCTCTTGGAAATGTTTGGAGTGTTGTCCTGGCTCATGAGAATCTATGGCTCTTGGAGATGTTTGTAGTGTTATGTATGCTTGTGGTCCAAGCTGGTTATCCCAGCTGACTTCGCTCTAGTTTGTTTCAGGGTGTCTTTGTCGCAAACCAAACTCATTTATATCTTTAAATACGCTTCAATTCCAGTCAACGTGGCCGCCGGAAACATGCGAACACCACCCAACTGCAAGAGGCAAAGAACCTTATGGGCCCCTGCATATGCGGAGGCTCATGGGGTTCGTTGCCTCTTGCGGACCTGCGTTCATTAAGTTGAGAACGGATTATTTGGTGTTGAATATACCTTGCTTTTACAGATATAAAACAATAGTCTAGCAGCTGCCCTTTATAGACGATCAACCGTTTTCGAGACAGTGATTTTCTAGAGAGTAACAAAGGTTTGGGTATATCAAAATGAAGTCTAGTATGAATAAAAGCAGTGCGTAGTCGTTTTAAACCGCCGGAGGATGGAGACATTTTTCTGTAGCACATTTTGTTTCCAGTACGGCTGCGTACGAAACCAGGACTGTCGCAGTCATATTTACTGGGGATCAGTAGTTTACACGGGCCTCATTTGGTCCTGTATTTAGTGGTAGTATGCACTATATGTCACTTAAAAGGATTTCATTATTTTTAGGTAACTTTTTACACTTAATTATATGAAGAGAAGAAACAATTACAAAAAAAGCTTGCTTTGAGCTCAAATATCGTTACTCAACAATAAGGTATCCCAAATCACGTGATCGACACATATACACGCGGACTCCTTGCCGTGAATTTCGGTGTGCCGACGAGTTCTTTTTTAATTTGTACTACATATTAAGCTTGTTTGTGTCCCAAAAAAAGCAAACGCGTAAAGTTGCTTGTGCATTTTTACGTCTTGATAAAGGTTTGTCACGTCTATTTCCATTCACTTTACCATCGCTTTGCCCGTTTCATTTTGACACCACAGCACCAAAACAAAACGCAACCCACAACACAAACGCTATCTTCGAAACCTATATGTCCGAAGTGCAACATGCTGCATGCTGTAAAAGAGAAAGAGTGCCACACCACTTGGTTTTTAACTGTCATGGCTGAGCAAAGTTTCGAAACTTGATTAATTATTTATTGCTGTAACATTTATTTCAATCAGTTGCACTGGCAAGCTATGTTGTGATGTGTGATCACTTCCAGTGCCAATTATGCAGTCTCAGTGATCACTGATGGTACAGTACACTTTATACTGAAAAATAAACACACAGCACAATGTGAACACGCTTAAAAGTTCATGCAATGCTTTGTTTAAAATTAACCCATATCTTGCTAGCAGTAGCCTACTGCACAAAAGAGGAACTTATTTTGCTGCTGCGTAATCTGCAGTTTGTCTGCATATAGACATTTGCGGTTCGCTGCAAGGATTCTTAGCAGCTGGCATTAGCACTGAGTGACATATATATATTGAGATTAAAACGAGAAAGAAAGCGGAGAAAGGTGACACAGAGATGATTTAATAAATCAGTCAGTCAAGTGATGAAATGAACAGGGGCGCCCAGTGGGTCCAAAGATTGGTGCGACAAATGAAAAACATAAAATAAAACATGAAACTTGTTTCTCATTAATGGTATAATTATATCAACCTGGCAAACCACCTCAGCTGGTGGGCTAAACCACGTGAGGGGGTGGTGTTCACATTGCACCACTAGGCGGATGAGCTGTTTCTGACAGCCAACGGCTAGAGGACGGAGGAGATCAGGTTGGATCAAACGGCCAAATGTGGGGGAGTAAACCCTTCAAATCAGGAGTGGAGCCCCGAAGGCAGACAGCTGCCTGTATTCACGCACTGTTCTGGCAGCTCCTGCAGCCATACTGGTGCCAAACGTACTGCTTTGCATTCCTTTGGATACATCAGCGAGGCCGAGAGGGGGATCTTGACGACTGGGCGCCCCAGGATCTCCATACACTTCGCCCAGGCTTGCGCCCTGGAGAGGTCACTCCAGTGACTGACCCAGCAAGCGCATATACTCCATTGTCTTCCGAGACAGGATGAAAAAAAAAAAAAAAAAAAAAAAATACATATAGCAAATAAATCGAATTTCAAATTTGAGCATTGTTTTGATCGACTGACCTAAGAATGACCTCTCTCTCATCTCTCTGCATCTCTCTCTCTCTCATCGACTGACTCTCATCATCTCTCTCTCTCTCTCTCTCTCTCTCTCTCTCTTTCCCCCAGAATTATTGGTGCGTCAAATGTCGTACCAAGGTGGGCGCCCGTGAATGAATGAGATATGATGAACAGCTAGTTAAGGGGAGGGGGGGGGGAGGGGGGGGGGGGGGGGAGGACGCGGCACATACTTTATAATGTACACGTACTATTTCTTTCAGTGTTTCCATCACCCACTCATAACACCATTGAGCTCGATGAGTTCTCATGTTTTATGTGAGTGGTTTACAAAATCCATGTACTTGCTGCTGTTACATTATCTTCTTACTGGTTTTGACATTTCGCTGTAAGATTTACAGTCCCAGACCTTAACTCTTTCTACCCCAGACACACCACAGGAAGATAAAGATCGACCATGATAGTTCAAGGGTGATGCCAGAATAGCTTGGCGCCTATGGGCGCCAAGCTATTCTGGCATCACCCTTGAACTATCATGGTCGATCTGTGTCCTGCACTGCAATGCAGTCTTCAGAGGACATCGGCAACATTTGAGGATTTCGGTGATGGGATAGAATGAGTTAAGCCTGTTCCGCCTAACGCACATGGAGGTTGACTGTATCATTGATGTGTGTGTGTGTACTTAGCCTGTAGCGGTTTTTTTTTTTTCTGGTGGCAGTGTTTGCTTTACCTTTACGTTTGGTGCCGCTGTGCATGTGGCCACCAGTACTATTTACAGAACTGATGGCTGCATGTGCAGGCTAGTTCACGGTATCACTTATCAATGTGAACTGGGCCATGGGACATGCCTATGATGTGTGCTTTGAAGATGATGGATCAGTGGTGTCGGCATCATCGCACGGATGTAGTGTATGTGTGCCTTTGGCCACTGGTACTGTTTACAAAGGTGCTGTTTACAGAACTAGTGGCTGAGTATGCATATTAGTTATGTTATTGTAATCAGGTGTGGCCTCATCTCTAAGTTTTGGTGCCCCTGCGCATGAGGCCAACAGTACTTTTCACAGAACAGATGTCTGCATGTGCATTGTGATTAACTGTACACATGAGATTTGTAGGTTGGCGGCTAAAATACAGGCAGTCAATACACGCCACTTTAACCTCAAATCTCTATACAATTATAGGTTTTACAGTCGACTAATACCCATCAGTATACAATTGTTCATGCGGCCTCTCTCTCCTCCTTCTAGTCTGCCCTCAAAACTCACCTCTTTCAACAGCTCTAGCACACCCCACACCCCAAGCTGACTTTCGTAATGTATTTCACTATTTGTGGTACGTGAGTCGTTGTCTAAAGCGTGCGCATGCGTGCGCGAGTTGTGAGTGCGTTATACTTATTATAAGATAAGCGCATTATAAATACCGTAATTATTATTATTATTATTATTTTATGTTTAGCGGTTTTGTGTGTGTATGTGCGGTGGGGTTGAAAGAGGGGCGGTATGGCACCTATTTCTGTGTATGTGTATGTGTATGTACAAAGCCTACATTACAAACAAACATAAATAAATAATTTAAATAAATAGTTAATTGGGTTTAACGCCGCTCAGGCGACTACGGCCATCTCACGGCGGTTAAATAAATAGGATAAATTAAGTCAAAGATACATGGGACATATGAATGCTAAATAAAGGATAGATTATGAACATGCACAGATGTACATTCTTTTGGTGGGTGTTCTGCGGTTTTGTGTGTGTAACTGGAGTGGGGTTGGGAGCGAGCGTTATGACACCTATTACCATGTACGTATATAAGACATTTATTCACCAAGTAAAACGTTAACGGATTTTTGGGTGGCATGGCGACCGTAAAAAACATCCTCACTTGTAGGGCATCCATCATGTCATACACTCAGTTGGCGATCATCCTGTATACAGCACTAAAAGATAGATAAACACAATATTAAACAAAAATCAGTCATATGTCACAAATAATAAAATCACGTTGTTCCGTGGCTGGTGATGTACTGAGGAGAGCTTCTGGAAAGAAACTGCATCTGAATTGAGAGGTGCTGGCTTTCAAAGCACAGAACCGCCGGCCAGGGGGCAGAAGCTCGAAGAGATGATTGGCTGGGTGTGACAGATCTGACAGAATAGTATGTTTGGCCACATGCACAATGGCACCATGGTTATGTTCTTATGCTGTATGCTGATGTGTATGTACAAAACCTACATTACAAACAAACAAATAATTAATTAATTTAAATAAATAAAATAAAGTAAGTCTAAGGTACCTGGAACTTATGCATGCTAGGTAATGGATAGATTATGAACAAACACAGACGTGCATATCTTTTGGTAGGTGTTCTGCGGTTTTGTGTGTGTATTTGGGTAGGGGTTGGGATACATCTATATGTGTGTATATTTTCTTCTTGTATGCTGATGTGTATGTACAAAACCTGCATTACAAACAAACAAAAGTAAATAAATCAATAATTTAAATAAATAGATATTTGGTTTTAATGCCGAGCAGGCGACTAATGTCATCATGGCGGTTAAATAAATAAGATAAAGTAAGTCAAGATACCTCGGCCATATGAATGCTAAGTAAAGGATAGATTATGAACATGCACAGATGTACTTGTCTTTTGGTGGGTGTTCTGTTGTTTTGGAGTGGGGTTGGGAGTGGGCAGTATTACCATGTATGTGTATGAGAATATCAGCATATGTACAAAACCTACTTTACAAACAAATAAAAATAAATAATAAATTTAAATAAATAAAATAAGGTAAATCAAAGATACCTGGGACATATGAATACCAAGTAAAGGATATATTATGAACATGCACAGACGTGCCTGTCTTTTAATGGGTGTTCTGTGGTTTTGTATGTGGGGTGGGGAGCGGGTGGTATGCACCTATTACCATATGTGTACATGTATGTTCTCATCTTGTGTGCTGATGTGGATATGCAAACATACATCACAAACAAACAAATAAATATAAATAAAATAATAAATTAAATAAGTCGGAGATACGTGGGACCTATGAATATGTACGCTAAGTAAAGAAAAGATAATGAACATGCACAGATGCATATTGAAAAATAATTTCCTCTCCATGGTGGCCACCACCATACCACTAGTGATCATGTGTATCAAACAATTCCTTTTATCCATAATTAAAAGGACAAATAATAAATAAATATGTAAGTGAATACATACATGAATCAATAATAAATAAAACATGTAATATAATGGAGAGGGCTACTATCTGTATTGTGTCTCATGCAGTCCCGATAAAGCTTGATCATAAGAGTTCATGTGAGCACTTGAGTGCGGATTGGTTGAATGGGTTGCAAAAACTAAAATATTTATAAGGTGTTTAGCTGAACATGGTGATTTAGATGGAAACGGTTTGGAGATGGATTTCACTCTGTTGGCTTGTGCTTAAGACCAGTCGGATAAGAGTGTGCTTGACCAGTTACAAATCCCATCTCCACTAATACCAAAAGAGCAGACCTACACTTACAGCCGTTAGGCTGGAAAACAGACAAACAACATGCATGTTGTATCCGGACAAAAAGTCTGCAGAATGTTGAAGATTGTCAGCAGGCACAATGCACAACATGCACGAAGGGAGTTTACTTTCGATATGCTTTCCTCCAACAAAAGACGGAGTTCTATGGGAAAGGCTGTTTTCAAGACCAGGAAAACTAACGTATATTAATTATGACGTTGATACGACTCTGTTTCACTTCAGGAGCAAAGTAAAGCTGAATCAACCGTGCGCGTCTGATCGACTTCTTTCAAAGGCATCTCGCCGACCGCCATATTGAAACTAGCGACGCGAGTATGCTTACGGCATTAAAAATATTACTTTTTAAATTATTGTATCGTAAATATGTATGCATGTTTACTTGCTCATGATTTTAATTTACTCACTGGAATAAACTTCTAACTTGTATGTTCGAAATTTTCAATGTTATGCACAAAAAAAAATGTCTTGCACCTTAACCGGGCCGTGTACGAGGACTGGTTCCCTCACATCGAAAAATAGCTTTCGAAAAACACTTCCACAAAAATGTCTCCAACCTAAGGACAAATATTGTTGCTAGGAATAAACCATATGGCTATTATTACTTTCGTTTCGTACCTGCAAACCATTGTTACTCTTTTGACAAACTACTTATCTCTGCAGAAATTGCATAAGCTGCTAGACTACAAAGCCGTCCAAAGAAATGAACGCGAACTTGTGCCAGCAACATCCATAGATCCCCATGAGGATGTGGCTCTAGGCCTCTTGCACTTGGTTGGTGCTGACTGATTTTTGGCAGTGGTGGGGTTAAGATTAAACGTTTATGTTTTTGAAGCATGTCTCCTATTGTGTTTGTTCACTTAACTGCGGCGCGCAATCCCAAAAAGAAAAAAAAAAAAAGGACATCATTTTTGTCTCATTCATTATTCATAACCCGTCTTGAATAATATATACTTAATTATCTCTCGTCACTTTTCAGCGGGAGGGCGGTGGGTGTTGATTTATATCGTAACAGCCGGTACAATTCTGTTTTTAGACGCTAAAGGCATTTTGTGACCTTGTCTGCTCCTTCCAGCGCCAATGGAAAGAAAGAGTTCGACTGTGACATCTCAGAGACAGTACTTTAGTAGCTTCGTTGCTGAATTGTCGTCACAGAAGGTCCCGTTATAGAATTTTTTAAAAAATCGGGGCTGACATCGAGCTTTACACACACACACACACAAAATATTCGCCTATAGTTTATCTATTTTTCCTCACGGGGGCTGATGAGGTTCCTTGTCTCTTGCTGATCCTAGTCATATACGTGTTCCTTGGATTGATGCGATTATTCGGTTTTTATTTTGCCCTGCCTTAAAAAAAGGTATAATTTTGCGTTCGTTGGTAGTGACGGGTTCAAAACTTTAAAGTCGCAATATGTGACGACACCTAGCGCATGCCCGAGCGTGTGTTTAACCCATTCAGCCCTGACGCACTACAGCAGGAGATGGGTCAACCATTATAATTCAAGGGCAGTGCCAAATTAGCTTGGCGCCTGTTGGCGCCAAGCTAATCTGGCACAACCCTTGAACTATCATGGTCGATCCATCTCCTGCAACTGGTGCATAGTCATTAGATGACCCCTCCAAAATTTGGAAAATACGGCCGTCGGGCTAAATCAGTTAATTGAAAAACGTGTGACATAGGTTGTCAAGAGACTTTAGACTTTATGGCTAGAGCTAGCTTCCTATGTCGTTCATATGTCACTTTTAGAACATTCAGCCTTGACTAGCAAGGCAGTGTTCAATGTCTGCCCATTCAAAATAACAAGAAAAAGAGAAATGAATGGGCAGCTGGTGATTTTTTTGTGGGGTCAGTGCTATGAAAAATTTATGCAAATTTGTACAATGCATTGTGGTCGCAGACCATTTCAGTCACAATCAAGTGACATCATTTACATAAAAATGACGTTATTTGGAATCATAAGTAGGTCAAAACTCCATGTCTTACTAAGACAAAAGTGTCCGTGAATGAAAAGCCCGAGCTAACACACGGCACTGAAAATTCAAATTAAAGATAATTTATATTACTATGGTTAACACTCTAGGTACGCGGGCCTTTTTCAGATTTGTCCCAATTGTTCAAATCTCTCTGTCTCTCTCTCTCTCTCTCTCTCACACACACACACACACACACACACACACACACACACACACACACACAGAGAGAGAGAGAGAGAGAGAGAGAGAGAGAGAGAGAGAGAGAGAGAGAGAGAGAGAGAGAGAGAGAGAGAGAGAGAGAGAGAGAGAGAGAGAGAGCAACTTCCGCGAATAAGATTGATTTATTAATCCAGGGTGAGGGGCCCTCATGACAAATATCACGCGGACTCGCTGCAAACGTATGCACTGTCATTCAGACAACCTCTTCTGCCTGCACAAGCTATAGAGTCGCATGAGCCCCTGGGTTCATGAGGCTCTATGGCTTTTGCAGGCTCATGAGAATTTGTACCTGTTGTCTTGCTGCTTGTCATCAGCACGTCTTTTTTTTCCATATTTTTTTTTTATGTATGTATTTATTTATTTATTTATTTATTTATTTAATTTCTAATTAATTTTCTCACGAGGTGGGGAAATTTGAGCTGTATGTCCCTGAGAAACAGCTTGTCGACACAGTGCAGCGCCACCTAACGTTCTAAGCTTTGTCTTACAAAACAAAAGATCCAAAATTACAGACCAGCAAACATTAACCCCTTCTTTTCCAGTGGTCGCAGACTGTGTTGCTGAAACCTTTGTTAACTCAACGCATAAAATAAAAATTATATAAAAAAACAAAATAAAAAAAAATAGTCGGCCAAGGAACATGGATATGAAGTGGTATCAGCAAGAGGCAAAGATCCTCATGAGCCCCCCCCCCCCAACTGCGGGGGCTCATGAAGATCTATATCTCTTGCGGCTGGAGTTAGGTTCACTTTTAAAGACGTGGAGATCGTACATCTCTATTTGCTCACACGGAGGAGGGTAGCAGGATGGAAGCTAGGGTTTCATGTAATCATACATTTGACGAGTTTAGTCTGAACACGTCGGCAGAATTTATAGACAGAAAATGTAATGGCAGTGCACTAAGTGACTGACGAATTCACTGGTGCGTACAGGAGAACAGTCTAGGAGAGTGATGCAGTGCACACGAAATACGTATCCACACCCATGAGTAATCGCATAAGAACGCAATGCCTCCCCCCCTATACCCCCCATCCCCCCCCCAATCCCCCCATCCCCACCCCACCACCTCCTCCCCAGTCCCACGAGTACGCATCTTTTTCTGACAAAAATCACTGGAAAAACATCACAACCTAAAGACTAAGCCAGCCATTTAACGCATTCGAGACGTGCTATATTCGGATGCACAGCTCAACGCCGCGTATCAACA
Source organism: Semisulcospira habei (assembly GCA_036245525.1). Taxonomy (NCBI): domain Eukaryota; kingdom Metazoa; phylum Mollusca; class Gastropoda; family Semisulcospiridae; genus Semisulcospira; species Semisulcospira habei. Next base: position 332,878,333 of record BTPG01000001.1, on the reverse strand, counting down.
CATCCAATACGCGCAAACAGAATAAAAAGGGTTTTTTTTTTTCACTTCAATAATAAAAAGGTATAAAAATATTATTATTATTATTTATTAGTATTACATGGTATTTATATGGCGCATTTCTCATATTTATAATATAACTCAATGCGCAGAATGTAAACACAGAACATTCACATGGTGCTAAGAAGCTCCAACAAGCTACTGAATTTGGAAACGTTTTATTTGAAATTTTATTAAGTTGGCTGAAATTGATACCAAAGTGGAGGGGGAGGAGGAGCCGGAGTACCCGGAGAATGAACCTACGACGGTCCGCCCGAATTAACGGTGACACTTACTAGAGGAGAAAAGTCCGACGCGGAACCCGTAATCGAACATAGCACCTTTAGCATTGGTGGCAGGCGCCTTAACCACTTTGCCACGGACCGCCTCACACACACACACACACACACACATATATATATTATTTTTTTTAAAACTTATATTTTATTTGTAATATTTATTATTTATTTTTTATTTTATTTATTTATTTATTTATTTTATTTTATTTTTATTTTTTTTTGGCTAAGGCGGGTGGGGTGGGGTGGGGGGTGGGGGTGGGTTCTTTCTTTGTGTGTGTGTATTTTGTGATTGGTTATTACCTTACAGACGCAAGTGAGATGCCAAAGTTGTTCTGGTAGCACCTTTGTACTGTCATTGCCAATCCAAATACATTTCTGTAGTGCGGCAAGGTTTAAAGAATAAACATCATGCCTATCACAATAATTATAACAATCTCTATATTACTTGTTATATCCGAAGTTTGTTATGAGTCCAAACGCGGTACTCTGCATAGGATAAACTGTTGTCGGGACCTCCGGAAAAGCCAGGTTATGTCTGACTATTGTCATATACTTCCCTTATACAATCCTCACCCCACCCCCCCCCCCCCCCCCAAAAAAAAAAAAAAAAAAAAAAAAAAAAAAAAAAAAAAAAAAACAGACGACTGCCAAGCGTGTAAAATGTAGAGACATATCACAAAGAAAGAAACATTTCTCACCTAAGAAAGATAATAAGTATAGTTTGTTGTATTTCTGTTGTCTGCCCGACTATTTTGAAAAAAAATATGGCCTACTACATCACAGTTTAACTCATTGTACCCCAGACACCCCACAGCAAGATAAGGATCGACCATGATAGTTCAAGGGTGATGCCAGAATAGCTTGGCGCCTATGGGCGCCTAGCTATTCTGGCATCACCCTTGAACTATCATGGTCGATCTGCGTCCTGCACTGCAATGCAGTCTTCAGAGGACAACGGCAACATTTGGGGATTTCGGTGTTGGGGTAGAATGAGTTAAGCCTCGAGAAACTAAACCCTTTTCATCCTGAGACACTGCTGAAAAAATAAATTCGTCTAAGACAGTTCAAGGATGGTGCCAGAATAGCTTGGCGCCTGTGGCTCCAAGCTATTCTGGCGTCATCCTTGAACTAAAATGGTTGATTCATCTCTTAATCTGTAATGTAGCTGGCATAAGACAATAAGCATTTTTTTTTTTAAGCCTCTGGATGCAGTGGGTTAATAAACTCAGTGTGGTGCATTCGTCCTTTCTAAGCTTAGTACAACAAACCAAGGGGAATTACTCAGCGCTGGACAACAGTTAGATCCCCTGCCCCCTCGGCAGGGGATCTAACTGTTGTCCAGCGCTGAGTAATTCCCCTTGGTTTGTTGTACAATTCTGCCAGCGCTAGCCTCACCTATCTGGTTTGTGAGAGACTTTCTAAGCTTGTTTATCTCCTAGTTGGTTATTTCCGTCTCGTAAGCGAAGTTGGCTGCATCGTTGACGATTCGCACGAAAAAACTGATTTAAAAAAAGAGTCAGTTTCACCTTGATGAAGTGATTGACGGATGCGCGCGCTAGAGGCGGGGTCAGAGGGTGCAGGCGCGCGTACATTACGCCGTCCAAAACTTTACACTGACAGGTCTCGTCAGGCTCGTGTCGGCGAGAGTAAAGGGACGTCGCGCGCTGCTGAGACTCCTTTGCCTGTTCCTCAAAATAGGTGAGATCAGGTGCACGGTACAGTGTCCGTCACAGGTTCGCGTCGAAATACGCTTTTTTTTTTCCACGAGCAGAGTGCCGACAACTTGCGAACACCACACGACTGCAAGAGGTATAGATCCTCATGTGCCTCTTGCTGAAGCCACTTTGAATCTATGTTCCGGGACATCTAGGGCTCTTTAGGTGTTGAGTTTCACGGGCTAAAAGTATAGCAAATTGTAGCAAACTTTTATGTCGTATTTCTTCCGTACTTATTTGAACTATCCTTATACAGTCTAATTCACTTGTAAGAAAATCGAACATCAGAAAAAAACCCAGATAAAACACTTGTCCAAACGTCCCGTACACACTATTCATAGTGAATTACTTCGCTCATAACAAACTTCTGATATAAAAACAGCAAAACTGGCGTCCCTTGACGATTGGTTATATCCGAAGTTTTCTGTATTATGTGTGACATTTATTATGTACGTGTTTTATCTTACCTTTTGTGTCGCTATCTGTGACTATTTCTTTTTTCTTTTTCTTCTTATTAATACTGACCGGAAGCTGTAAGATAGTTAGTTATACACTTAGGTCAATTTCAAATACAAGCGATCAAATTTCCGAAACCTCAGTAGCTGAGCTGTATTCAAGGGTAGTGCCAGATTAGCTAGGCGCCTTCGCACCACGTGAATGTCCTGTGTTTGTCTTGTATTGCGGTTGTCTTCAAAGCGAATGCGTGTCACGTGAGCGTGCGTGTTGGGCTCAGTTCGCGGCGCTTTAAGCCGATTCGCAGAATTTGGTAAAGCTCCTATTTAATAGCCGGCATTATTATTATCCATTCGTTTATGGGAGGGGGTGGGGGGGGGGATAATCACTTTCGTTTGATTTGTCTATGCTTCTAAATAAAAATGTAAATATAAATTTTTAAAAAGAGAAGAAATCGAGATGATAAACAATGCTGTCTAGTGAAGGTAAAAGACAGAACAACCATATTTTGAAAAGCGAGATTTTAATTTCATGACAATGACAATCTCGATTTTCACATATTGGACTTACTGTTTTTTTGTCTTCAGACGGCAGTACCGGCAAAGCCAGCTAAGGACGTTTCGATGACCTCACTGCCTACTTGGTTATTATCCGGATGCAGCGCGTCTCGAATGTGTTAATAATAATAATAATAATAATAATAATAATAATAATAATAATAATAATAATTATTATTATTATTATTATTTCTATTATTGTATGCACACATGGCAAGATTTACCCATTTAGCCCTGAGTTTCTGAAGGCGCCAAGCTAATCTGGCACTAACCTTGAATTATCGTGGCCAATCCATCTCCTGCAAATGGTACATAGTCATTAGGCAACACCTCCAAAATTTGAGAAATGGGACCTTGGGGTTATAAGGGTTAACTTTCTGACGACGGTATACGATCCTTGAAAGGTGTAGAGAGAGCTAGGAGGCTCGGTGGTCGAGCGATCGACTCTTGTCCGAAAAGGTCGCGGTTTCGAGCTGGGGTCAAAATTTGTTCACACCCTATTCAGTGCCCCGTCTTTTTAATCACATTCGTGGTGGACACACGACATTAGCCCTAAACGTTTAACGTTTCCTTAAACCATTACATCCTGAGGCTGATTTTCCAAAATTGCTTATTGCTCTCTGAAGGCTACATTACAGATTAGCAGATAGATCGACTGTTTTAATTCAAGGGTGGTGCCAGAATAGCTTGGCGCCTGAGGCGCCAAACTATTCTGGCACCACCCTTGAACTATCAGTCAAATTTATTTCAATCAAAAGCGTGAAAAGCGTTAAAGCGCGGTCACACTTCTGAGGAAACCCACCACCATCATAGAGTCCAAAATAGCTCAGGCGGGTAACTCATTCTACCCCAGACACACCACAGGAAGATAAGGATCGACCATGACAGTTCAAGGGTGATGCCAGAATAGCTTGGCGCCTATGGGCGCCAAGCTATTCTGGCATCACCCTTGAACTATCATGGTCGATCTGCGTCCTGCACTGCAATGCAGTCTTCAGAGGACAACGGCAAGATTTAAGGATTTCGGTCTTGGGGTAGAACGAGTTAAGAGACGAAGCAAGAGAGCGAAGGGAATCGCCGGCCGTGGGTTCGAGTCCCCGTCCCGGCCCGATACCTGGACTCACAATCCAGGGGAATAAAAGACGGACTTGTTCAATAGCATGTCCGTTGAAAGGTCCTGGTAAATCATAGTGGCACAGTTGCAGTGCGCCTGATTAATCAGTGTTCAGGTCGTACTCCATAGGCAGTAGATTTCCCTGTCCCCCATAACCCGCCCGTCAGGGCCGTCCATTATCACTTCGGTGCCGTGGACCTTAAACTCCGAACTAACCAACCAACCAACCACCACCATCCTCCCCGGCCCAGTGTGTCTTAGTTTATGATGTACTTACTGATGTCATTAGTTGGTCAGATGAAACAGAAAATGTGTCCACACAACCAACGCACAGAAGACTGATGAAGGCAATGTCAGATTTACCTATGACCAGGCCCGCTCAGACAGAAAAAGGTGACCGTCAAGCTTTTAAATCATTCTGCCCGCGACACACCACAGCAGGATAACTCCAAAATGTGGGTATTTCGTAACTACGGTACCATGAGTTAAAATTTTTTTTTAAAAAAAATTGTTTTGAAAGTACGACAGTTAATTACATTTTTAAATTGTCAAAACAGACATACAAGCAGAAATAAAACGGGATGCTGATCTGAGGCAAATTTGCAGAGATTGATACTTAATATCCATGCTATGCTAGCACAAGTACATCGGGGTTTTAGCGCCGAGGAAGCTGCCCCGGTCAGTGACACTAATTGACTAAATTAGTGCAAAAACTAAGTTCAGCAAAAATATGAAAAGCGAAACAATAAAGGGACAATTCAGTTATTATTTTAAATAAAAGGACAAAACGGGACACTTAACACATTCTGCCCTAGGGCTCAAATTCCCAAATTTTGAAGTTGCCCTCTGAACGACTGTATTACAATTCTGGAGACAGATCGAGCGTGATAGTTCAAGGGTGGTGCCAGAATAGCTTGGCGCCTATGGGCGCCAAGCTATTCTGGCACCACCCTTGAACTATCACGCTCGATCCATGTCTTGCTGTGGTGTGTCGGGGATGAATGCGTCAAGGCACACGTTTATTTCGGCCAATTATACGCAGGATTATCATGTTAAGACGCCTTGTCTTCCTGACCATTAATTTCACACCGTTCACGCAGCTAGCAAAGTAACAAGGTTCACGGAAGTTCACTTAAAACCGGAAAACTCCCGCAAATTGAGTATAAACAGATGACCTACATCTACAAGAAAGAGGCATAGAGTCTCAAGAGACCCTGCTCGGCAGGGGCTCATGAGAATCTATGCCCCTTGCGAAGGGAAAGGTATGAGTGATGGATGGGTTGTGGACTCAGGCGATCACATTTATCACAGATTCTGCCTTGATGTAGACAGAACTCTCGGTCTCCTTCTACATATGAGGAACACAGGGAACGAATGTTCCTTTAGAGAGGCAGGAAAGATGTTTGACATTGCGCAAAGCGTAGATTTTTTTATTAGTCCAAACACGCAAGTCTGAAAGTTTATGGCATGCGACCGTGTCCACCATTACAGGAAATTCACGTAAAAATGAGCAAGGTGGATACAGAGTTTTATTGGTATCGCATACTTAAAAGTAGAATACGGTCTATGCCTGTGTGTCCGCATGCAGTCAGCTTGGTTCCTCATGAACGCGTCTAAACCCACCCCCACCCACCCCCCCCCCCCCCCCACCCCCACCCCCTCCCACCCAACCAGCCCGGCTACCATTGTAATAAGAAAATCAATCCAGACCAAAAAGGTGACTGCCAAGCGTGTAATATGCAAAGAAGTACCCAACGGAGAAAGAAACACGCTTAGAAAAGACGGGTACAACACAATTTATTAATATTTCGGGTAAATACCCTTTGTCAAAATAGACAAACAAACAAACATAGAGATTAGCCGCTACTTATCTTCAATGGCAGAAGGAATGTGGCAACTGAAGGAGGTGACCTCCTTCAGTTGCCACATTCCTTCTGCCATTGAAGATAAGTAGCGGCTAATCTCTATGTTTGTTTGTTTGTCTATTTTGACAAAGGGTATTTACCCGAAATATTAATAAATTGTGTTGTACCCGTCTTTTCTAAGCGTGTTTCTTTGTCCGTTGGGTACTTCATTGTAATAAGAAGCCGGCCGGACTCATGACAATATAAATCTCTTGCTGTTGGCTGTTCATGAACATCTACAGCTCCTGGAGGTAGTGGGTTTCGCGGAGGGAAAACCATCCCCCGGGGGTAACAGCTATTGTAAGTACGGGATGACAGTCATTTCTGCAGGGAAACACGGAAAAAGAAAAAAAAAAAAAAAAAAAAAAAGAAATAAAGAAGCAACCGGTGTCGAGTGCGGGACAGCGGGCGGACGTTGGTCCGACGACCTTTCACTCACCGAGAACTTAACCCTTTCGGATGATATACAAAGAACGATTAACCCCTTCCCTGCCACAGCACGTGCACTGTGCGTACATTTTTGTTTCTGAAATCGTTGTTCATTCAACGACTAAAAGCCAACACCCTCCAAGAAACCTGGATTCAGATTGGTCTCAACAGCAAGAGGCATAGATCCTCATGAGCCCCCGCTGTCGCGCGGGCTCATGAGGATCTACGTCTCTTGCAGTTGGAGCATGTTCACTGTTTCTCTGGGCAGTGAAGGGGTTAAAGTCCTGAAAAAACAAAAGTTTCTAAAGGCTTCACTTGTAAATGTTTAGAAACTCTCTCTGTACATTATACAATGCTCTGATGCCCTATTACCGCACATCTGTTCATAACAAATGTTTATAAATGTTGATGATCTAACAGGGAACATCAATGATATTTTACATACCAGTATAACAGCTGCTGTTTAGCTAAATTAATATGTCAAACTCCTACAGACAGACTCCACACTTTTGCAATGCTTGTATAGTTTAAATTATTAAGTTTTAGGTTTAAAGTTTTTTGGGGGTCTAAATTACAAAGATGTGAAGAGACAATATATAAACCTAATTAATTAATTAATTTATTCATTCATTCATTCATTCATTCATTCATTTATTCATTCATTCGGATGTCCGAAGCACTTTTTGTCGCGGTTATTTCTGCAGGAATCATCGCCACAAAAAGCGCTACCGGCATCATAAAGCTTCTTGTCTTCCTTACACCCGGACTGCCTCCGTACGCAACGACACGCATATAACTTACCCATTAAACAATGATATAGGACGGAGGCTTGATGATCTATGTCCCAGTTGGACGCGTGGTGTTAGTTTTATCACTTCAAGAAAGTGGACGTAGTTTTGAAGAAAACAGTCTGTGTTCATTCAACGAAAAAGATCTGCAGCAGTCAAAGAGGCAATGGGTATAAAGTGGTGTCAGCAAGAGGCATAGATCCTCATGAGCCCCCGCAAATGAGGGGTTCATGAGGATCTATACCTCTTGCAGTCTGGTGGTTTTTAATTCGTCTCGACAGGGAAGGGATGCAGGAATTTGACAGCGCGGGTGCAATTTTTAAGAATACACCCGCTTCCGCCCCCCACCCCCCCCCCCTCTCCTGCCGGCCACCCCGCTTTTTCTTTGAAGCAGTGGAACATGGCAGACGTGACGTTAAAATATTGTTTAATACAGTTTTATTAGACGTTGAAATAGGGAAAAGGAAGTAATTCACGTACATTTTAGGCCATCAGCATTTTTTTTTCCCAAATCTATTTTTTTTAGGTATCGAGAAAAGAAAAATGTCCTTTCTGATCCTCTTGCGATCTTGTCAGCAAACATGACGAGCCGCTCAATATATTAATTTTGTTCTTTCATTCAGGACAGCAGTTTTTAAAAGCCCACAACTGCTATAGCTGTTCAAAGAAACACTTCCGCCACAGCTGGTTACGAAACGTTACTGAGGGTCTAGCTAAGGTTCATTTAGACACAGAAGAATCATGTCCAACACACGTCAACTTTATATCCAGTAATCTGACAATGACTCAGCTCCGTTCTATAAATAATATGTTATCTGCACGAGCAACAGCTAAAAATAGACAATAAACTTGACGATTGTAATTACGCGTGTGCGTTTGCTGCGTACCGTCATTACTATAGGTTTACTGTGTGTTTATCGACAAGTCATAACAAACACGACATGGTGCTGAAATTTGTCTTCAGGTCTGATGTACGAGTAATGCTACTTTAACTTTATCTATCCAGATGAAGTTCACACACACACACACACACACACACACACACACACACACACACACACACACACACACACACACACACACACACACACACACAAATGCTTTCCTGATGCAAAGCAATTTCCACCCGTTTAGTTGCCGAAAAAGTTTGAACACCACCCACTTGCAAGAGGCATATATCCTCATGAGCCCCCGCTATTGCGGAGGCTCATGAAGATCTATGTCTCTTGGTGACACCGTTTTGTAAATACACTGTATGTGCCTTGGACAGCAGGTGATCTTTGGCGTAAAGATTTCAGAAAGACAAACGCCAGACAGCCATATGATTTAACTCATTCAGCCCCGACACACCACAGCAAGACATGCATCGAGCATGATAGCTCAAGGGTGGTGCCAGAATAGCTTGGCGCCCATAGGCGCCAAGCTATTCTGGCACCACCCTTGAACTTTCATGCTCGATTTGTCTCCAGAATTCTAATCCAGTCCTTCAGAGGGCAACTTCAAAATTGGGGCATAGCGATCCTGGGGCAGAATGTGTTTAAAAGCTATTATACTGAATTTTATATTGTGAGTGAAAATGTTTATGTCTGCGGGTAAGATAAAAAGAAAGAAAAAAAAAACCGCTGGTTTCCAGGTGGAAAGTGGATTAAGAAAGAGCATGGAGGATCAGGTACGAGCTGTTAAACATTGTCTTTTATTAAAAATTAATTTTTAGCTTGCCAGTGTAAGCTGTTGCACATAATTATCATGTGCAGAAATTAAGACCCAGCTCAAAATATGAGGCTTTCACGCAGGTGTAGTGGTGCTAAAAAGACATGTAGATGGCATGCCTTTTACGTATCGGGATATATGTGTCAGTACAAGCTAGCTCTTTTCACTTCTTGCTTTCAGACGCTCATCAAACCCTCCCGTCTGCAAGAGGCATAGGTGCTCATGAGCCCCAGCAGACTGCAGGTGCTGGTGAGTATCTATGACTTGCTGGGCAGAGATCACCCCCATTCACACCCACAGATTGGACGAGTAAGACATGTACGACACACTTGTATCTGAAGGACAGCTAGGTGTATGCAGCAGGTGCATTTGAAAGTCATTCAGCCATCCAAATTCCACCTCCAAGTGACACAGATTTTCAAGAGCCCCTTCAGCAACAGGGACTCATGAAAATCTATGCCTCTTGCTGAACCAACACTGGCCCCACGAGTGTTCCTGAAAATATGGGTGTTGTTCTGGGTTAAGCATTTCACGACAAGTCTTTCAGTTATATGGGCCTACGAATATAAAAAATGTACCGTGAAAGGCTCGTGATCTGAGTGCATGAGGGTGTATTTCCATGAGACTGCTTCAAGTCTAAGTTAACAGCGGGCTCAGCCTTTTGTGGCATGGAGTGAAAGCAGGTTGCGCCACTTTATAGTCAGAACTAAAGGGACGGCTTCGCAGGTTGCATTGATCTACGGTATGCGCCCTCACAGAAGCTGTACTGATATTTGACTCGTTGTACCCCATCACCGAAATCCCCAAATTTTGTTGTTGTCTTCTGAAGACTGCTTTGCAGTGCAGGACACAGACCATGATAGTTCAAGGGTGATGCCAGAATAGCTTGGCGCCCTATGGGCGCCAAGCTATTCTGGCATCACCCTTGAACTATCATGGTCGATCTTTATCTTGCTGTGGTGTGTCTGGGTAGAAGGAGTTAATAGAGAGGTTACGTTTGCGCCAAGCTACTCCCAAACAACGGATGATAGCAAACTCAGAGGGGGGGGGGGGGGAGGGGGATGGTATCCAGCTTTTGACATAAGAATAGACAACACTCCAAACATCTCCAAGAGGCTCATGAGGGTCTATGCCTCTTGGAGATGTTTGGAGTGTTGTCTATGCTTATGTCAAAAGTTGGTTATACCCCGTGACGTCGCTCTCGTTCGTTGTTGGGAGTCGTTTGTCGCAAACAAAACCTCACCTGCCGAAATGGTTGCCACATTTCTTCTGCGAATGAAGACAATTAGCGACTGATTTCTATTTTGACAAAGGGTATTTACCCGAAATATTAATAAATTGTGTTGTAACCGGCTTTTCTAAGCGTGTTTCATTCTCCGTTGGGTACTTCCTCACTAATACCGGATTGGTACCTGAAATTGTAGATGTCAGAGGCAATAGTCCTTGAGAGCAAGAGGCATAATTATATTCTCATGAGCACCTGCGGCTGGATAGCCTCATGAGAATATACGTCTCTTGCAGATGGTGCGGATTGGATGAATGAATGGTATGTTTGAAGTTCGACCAATCTTTGACCTATTTCTGATTTCTGGGACAACCTCAATTATTCCGGCTAATCGGACGTCATAATGACAAATCGAATGCCAATAGTTGCATTGTCACTGACAGATCATCTGAGAGGCATTTTAAGTCTTTTGTAGCAGGGGTCTGCTACACAAACGTTGTAGGCCTGAGGGAGGTTAAAGGAACTATTGCACCCCGAAGGACTGAGGGGTACAATCGTTTCTGTGACCTTACGAAGGTCTACAAGTTTCCGTTTAGCAAGCCCCTGCTACCAATAACGTATTTGTTTTAATTCGTCCGCTATTTCCGTAAAAGAAAGCAAGAAGACATCTTCTGACCTGGATCTTGCCAGACATGACTGACGTCAAAGGAATATACATTTAATTATGCATAATAGACGTATGAGGTAATTTAAATTGTTTTCATCCATACGTCACACGACCAATCACTTTAGCGCAAACCGTACCATTTGACTGAGCTACAAAAACCCTTGTAGCGACTCATGGCGGACTTTTTGTAGCCCTTTTTCTGACGCGTCTTGGATGCCAGTGTTGTTCTATAAAAGATCACCAAAATGTTCTAAATTACAAAGTTACTTAGTGTTGTTCGAAACAACAGGCACACTACTTGAGACAGCACCGTTATGAAAGATTTTTAAATGACGGCATAAGTCTATTATGTATAAATGTATATTCCTTTGACGTCTGTCATGTCTGGCGTGACACAGGTCGGAAGATTTCTTCTTGATTTCTTTTATGACAATTGTGGATGAATGAAAACAAATACGTCATTGGTAGCAGTGGCTTGCTAAACGAACCCTTGTAGGCCTTGGGGAGGTGAAAGGAACCATTGTACTCCTCAGGCCTTCGGCCTTCGGGGTGCAATGGTTCCTTTGACCTCCATCAATTCTACAAGGTTCCGTGTAGCAAGCCCCTGCCAGCAATAACTTATAACCTTTCATGACCTTGCCGTCTCCAGTAGTGTGCCTGTTGTTTCGAACAACAAAGTAACTTTGCACTTTAGAACGTCTTGGTGATCTTTTATAGCACAAAACTGGCATCCAAGACGCGTCAGAAAGAGGCTACAAAAAGAGGCTACAAAGAGGCTACAAAATTATCCCCAAACGCTCTCATGTAAGAGTACAACGCAAAGCCTTTTGCCAGAACTCTGTGAGAGAGGCCACGTTATCACATGTTTCGTATGCACACCTAGCAGAAATGATCATGACGCATACTTCCAGAGAACGAAATGTATCTTCATCTTGTAATTGAGAAATAAAGGAGATTATCATGAAGATACAGATAAAACTTAAGACGGCTGGAATGAGTTTAACTCATTCGGCCCCGACACATCACAGCAAGACGTGGCTCGAGCATGATAGCTCAACGGTGTTGCCAGAATAGCTTGGCGCCCAATCTATTCTGGCACCACCCTTGAACTATCATGCGCGATCTGTCTCTAGAATTGCAGTACAGTCGTTCAGAGGGCAACTTCAAAATGTGGGGATTTCGGTCCTGGGGCAGAATGTGTTAAAATGTGTATTTGCGAGTGTGGAGACACAATGCAGCATAATGTACAACAGCCTTCGAACAAAAAGCATATCGCCATCCCTTTGACGTCGCTGTCACAAGGCCCGCATCATATCAGGTTTCATGCTCCTCTCCGAAAACACCTGGCGTCAGACGGAGTTGAGTTATTGTGAAAACCATCGACTTGTGACAGGAAACCAGCTGTTTATTTTAGTCCAGCTCGCTCACACCATGAGCGATATATAGCAGAATTAACTCATTCGAGACGTGCCGCCTCCGGATACGCGGCATAAGCCGCCGATCCGGCGGCGGCACGTCTCGAATGAGTTAAACTGTTTTGAGCGACCACTCCTTATGAGAGATCACCTACCATTATCACGTTCAGTGCCAGTTGTTTTCGGTAATTAAACAACCCCCCCCCCTCCCCACCCCTTCTTGTCGAAGGAACGCGGATTCAAACTGGTTTCAGCAAGAGGCATAGATCATCATGAGCCGCCGCCACTGCGGGGGCTCATGAGGATCTATACTTCTTGCCTTTAGGTGGTGTACAAATGTATTCGGCACTGAACGGGTTACAGATCATCATTATGGTGGCTACACCTGTCATTAAAGACCATCATTATGGTGGCTACACCTGTCATTACAGACCATCATTATGGTGCTACACCTGTCATTACAGACCATCATTATGGTGGCTACACCTGTCATTACAGACCATCATTATGGTGGCTACACCTGTCATTACAGACCATCATTATGGTGGCTACACCTGTCATTACAGACCATCATTATGGTGGCTACACCTGTCATTACAGACCATCATTATGGTGGCTACACCTGTCATTACAGACCATCATTATGGTGGCTACACCTGTCATTACAGACCATCATTATGGTGGCTACACCTGTCATTACAGACCATCATTATGGTGGCTACACCTGTCATTACAGACCATCATTATGGTGGCTACACCTGTCATTACAGACCATCATTATGGTGGCTACACCTGTCATTAAAGACCACCATTACCTGTCATGAAAGATCATCATTTAGGTAGCTGTAGGTGTGACTCTGTTACTGTGGCTGTAGCCACCTAAATGAAGGTCTTTAATGACAGGTGACACCTTTATTTTCCCCCTCTTAAACATCTCTTGAGAGAGCACCTGCGTCTTAAGCCCATTTTCCTCTCACAAACGGTGGTTAGTTAAGACATGTTTTACTGTGAACGTTTGTGTAACCCTTTCCTCTTGCGAGATACCTAGTGTGATGTCAAATAGTGGCGCAGTGACAAAGTATGACGCATTCAGTTGCAACATAGTGTGCGGCCAAATGATGACGCACTGAAAAAATATGACGCATTGCAGCATAGTGTGCCGTCAAATGATGACGCATAGACAAATTATGACGCACTCCGCCTGCAGAGTCAATTATACCCTTAACTGCCGGGGCAAGGCAAATTCCACCCAGCTGCAAGAGACATATATCCTCATGAGTCCCCGACGTCGCGGGGACTCATGACGATTTATGTCTCTTGTCATTTTGTTGTGTCTATGTTCGGTCCGAATTACATCTGTGTTGTTCACTCAACATGTCGGTCATTTGCAGTCGTTTCAGACGCGAAATTAGTGATTACTGGCAGCGAAGGAGTTAATGGCCAGCATTAGGATCAGCGAGCGCTTTAATAAACTTGATGAAATGTTCAGGCTCGTAAAAATTCATAACGTTGTCAGTGAGTTGTTGGACACTAAGGTTTAACGTCGGGTAAACTGTTCAGGCCATCTGGTGGCGGGAAAGGTTCAAACCTGGTCAGTTGTCTTACAAAAAGGATCTTAACCCATTTAGCCTCAATGGACTGCAGCAGGAGATGGGTCGACCGTGATAATACAAAGACAGTGCCGGGTTAGCATGGCGCCATAAGTCGCCAAGCTAATCTGGCACTACCCTTAAATTTTCATGGTCGGTCCATCTCCTGCAACTGGCACATAGCCGTTAGGTGACACCCTCAACAAATTAGGACAAGTGGCCTTGAGGTTAAATAGGATGGATGAAATATGCTGTAGAAAAGTGTTCACTCATTGTGCCCGAGGTACGAAATACCCACATTTTGGAGTTATCCTCTGAGGACTGCATTACAATTCAGGAGACAGACCGACCACGATAGTTCAAGGGTGGTGGCAGAATAGCCATATCTTGCTGTGGTGTTTCGAGGGCAGAATGAATTAAAGGTTGTCTACCGGCTGAGATGAACGTAGTAAAATACATTTAGGTATGTTCAAGTTTACAGCACACTTCCATGGCATAGATTAATCTCCTTGAGAATGAAATAATATTTTCCTGAGAAGAACCTCGAGGGACCTGACAAAATCTGAATACTTGCTTTTGGTTGCTTGCCAGACGAGGAGGTCCTCACAAATAAATTGATTAAAAATTATTCTCTGAAAAGGGGTTCAACGTAGATGCTTTAGTTTAAAGTTTGGGCCCCAAAGTACATGTCCTGGTAATCATGAAGAATTGAATAAGGCCGTAGAAAAGACAGGTACCACTTCGCCTTCATCAAAAATCCCTGTGTGCATAAACAAAAGCACATACAAACAAATAAACAAACAAACAAACAAACCACAAACAAACAAACAAACAAACCAGCGAATGAAAGAATGAACAAAAGAACGAATAAACTAATGAACCAATGAACGAATGAACAAAAGAATAAACGAAAAAAAAAAAAAAAACAACCAACCAACGAATCGACCGAACAAACAAACAAGCAAACAATACCGGACTCATGTTTTCCTTTAACCCAAAAATATTCAGCCGGGCTAGCACACTAGCCGAAACTATATCCATCAATCCAGACCAAAAAGGTGACTGCCAAGCGTGTAATATGCAAAGAAGTACCCAACGGAGAAAGAAACACGCTTAGAAAAGACGGGTACAACACAATTTATTAATATTTCGGGTAAATACCCTTTGTCAAAATAGACAAACAAACAAACAGAGAGATTAGCCGCTACTTATCTTCATTGGCAGAAAGAATGTGGCACATTCCTTCTGCGAATGAAGATAAGTAGCGGCTAATCTCTCTGTTTGTTTGTTTGTCTATTTTGACAAAGGGTATTTACCCGAAATATTAATAAATTGTGTTGTACCCGTCTTTTCTAAGCATGTTTCTTTCTCCGTTGGGTACTTCTTTATATCCATCAAGTACAGCAAATGAATGCTTCTTTTATTTACTGTCATAATGCTCATGCAGCGTTCATTTGAAGGCAGCGCCCGAGTGATACGATCATAAGTGATTGAAAAACGCTTAAATCTCCGCGCGTTCCTTCAGCTGTGCTGAAACAGGCGATGATTCTCATAAGCGTCTACACGGGCCCCCATCAGCAAATCAAAGATTCTCTCTCAGTTGCAGGGGCTCATGGGAATCTATACCTCCTGGAGATACGAAAGCAGGTATTGGGTGGTGCGACCTTAAGTAGTTGAAAAATATGTAAAATGAGATTTCTGAGCCAACGGGCGTATTAAATAGAAGAAATAAATAATGGAATAAAATGCGAGAAATAAAAATGAAATATAACGTAATGTGCAGCGTGAATAGCCTATTTAACTCCAAGACTGAATTTCCGCTTTCAGGGCTGTCACCTAGCGACTATGTACCAGTTGATGGAATCTTATTTTACAACGGTGAAGATACATATTAACTCATTCAGCCCCGACGCACTACAGCAGAAGATGGATCGACCATGATAATTCAGGGGTAGTTCCAGATTAGCTTATATTCTAGTAGCACTTAGCACTCTGGCCGCCAACCAGTTAGCATTTCTGACAATCACAACCCTACTCTGTCATCAACATACTCTGAAAATATCATCAGTTACCGCACTGCAGAAAAATAAAATAAAATAGTGTGAATAACATAAAAGGTTAAAATAAATTAAATAAATAAAATAAATAATTAAAATAGTTTGAATAAATAAAAGGTTAAAATAAAAATTTAAAAATAAACAAAATAAATAAATATTAATATAAATGAAATAAAACGAAATAAACTGAAATAAAAATATACAATACAATAACTATTTATAAATACATAACACAAAATAAAACAAAATAAAATTGTTTCTTGTAACCTTGTATTATTACCACAGCGAGGTAAATTTATTTGAATGTCTCAAAAATAACATTGTGGAGATAAATGTTAGAACAATTGTTATTCATGTTTTAGGTTGCAATATCTTTTTCGTTTCTTTGTTTTGAAACAAATTAAGCCAGTTGTTAGGGCGAGAAATGAAGACAGCAACACCACCACCACCAACAACAACAACAGCAGCATTATCCCCCAAAAGCAACCTCGTTAAATTACTCGCGTGTGGAAGCTATCCAGGTCAGAGACAGTACCAGTGACTTATTCAATGTGTGCCGCATCAAAAGCTGCGAAAGTGTCGTTTAGCGTTGCTGTTGGAGCTTCACTCCTGTTTAGAATATGACTACCGTAGGAAATCGTTATGTCGAAAGACAAAAAGGAACTTTTTCAAAAAAACGATTAAATAATTTCAAGGGTAAAAAGATTTGGTTAAAAATCAGGCACGCGAAACAATAAGACAACACAATACGAGACATTACAGGACAGACGAACAATAATAATAATACTAATAATACTACTACTAATAATAATATATATATTGTCATTATTATGAAGTGAATACATTGATAATATGCAAAGGAACGAAATTAAATAGATAAACCAATGAATGAATGAATGAATGAATGAATGAATGAATGAATGAATAATGAATGAATGAATGAATGAATGAATGAATGAATGAATGAATGAATGAACTCATTACATCTTTCGGTGACTTTTATAAAATGTGCTTATTGTCATATGAAATCTACATTACAGATTAGGAGATAGATCAACCTTTTTAAGTTGGAGGGTGGTGCCAGAAGAGCTTGGTGGCTCAGCGCCGAGCTGTTATAGCACCACCCTCGAACTGTCATAGTCAAATTTATTTCGAGCAGTAGTGTATCAGGATTAAAAGGGTTCAAGAATGTGCATTTAAAAAATAATTTATGATGACGTTCAAAGTCCTACCTCTGTGGCAGAGCGTCTGGTATGGCGAGATGTTGTTTTGTTTGAAGTCCAGGGCCGGGGACATGTCCGCGCGCCATGTGCACGAGCTGTCCAACATCCCGTTCAGCCTTGACCCTTGAGTCGGCGTGCTGCAGGAGCACGAGATGGCGCAGCAGGACCTCTGGGCCTCCTCGCGCGCCACCGCGGCTCCCTCGAACTCCGCCACAGCTCTGGCGCTGACCGCTCCTGCTGTGGCGTTGGGTTTGTAGAGAATGCCTTCGTAACCACTTTTGGCGACGAGTCCATTCTCGCGAACGTTGACGCCCGAGCCGTCTGGTGTTGGCGAGCAGATCCCCTGCAGCTTCCACTCGTTGGAGTTCGTGGACTGTTTGGCCACGGCGGAAGCGGCCGCTGCAGAGTCTGTCTGGAACGGGTAGACCGAGGACGGTGAGAAGTAACTGGAAGGCCAGGTGGTCGGGTACATGGCCGAGTAGTTCCGCTCGCAGCTGCTGCTGTCCGCGTACGCTGTTGGCAGGTGCCAACTGCGGAAGTAGGGATTCATGGCGGGGGATAACTGCGTTGTATCCACGGTGGCTTACTGAGGCTTAAAGCCCAAACCAAAGTCAGCGAATAGTGTCTGGGACTGGCCAACTAAGCCTCAAAGCCCTGGCCTCAAAAGGTAAATACGTGTTTCGGCTGCTCAGTGAGGCTGAAGGCCCACCCCAAATAAGACAATAAGTCTTGGGTGGTTCACTACACAACATGCGCTTACATGCAAAGCTTGCCAGTAGTCACACACGTGTGCACATTTGGTGCGGTCACAATTTAAACGTGATCAGAAAACCTCCGTCCGTCTGCGTAGCACTGCTGTTTTCTCTGTAGACTTTTCTCCTCCTTCTTTGTTCCCCAGTTAGGTAGAATCAACCCAAGCATAAATCACCGTGAAGTATGGACAGTCCTAACGACGAACATCTAAGCAGTAATTAACGAAGTTTACAGTTTCACAACTTTCAAACAACGACCTCTATCTCTGGCTGAGAAGACAAAGCACCTTAGTTTATATCAAGCGGTTAGACGTGGAGCGTATTTTCGCACAAGACGACAGCAGTCTGTGAAATTTGATTCGACACTTCTTGACGGCCTGACAATCAAACGCAGTGTGGGACGTGAATCCGTTCAACTTATGTCACCTGCCCGATTGGAATTAGCACTTTCGCAAATCTCCACATGTCCCTGCAGAAAAGAAAAGGAAAAACACAAACAAATAAGTACATTGTGTGAAAATGCGCGTCAGTATTACTTGTTCTTTGAGCATATCGGGAGAGAATCCTCTTCCACTGCATGGCTTTATTCCTTTGCGTGTCGGTAGCGGTTTTTTCTTCTTCTTCTATGAGCACTACAGGAATCATTGCGACAAACACCGCTACCGACACGCAAAGGGTTAAAATAAATTAAGCCAAGTACAGAAACTTAGCTCACGCATAGCTTTAACCCCTTTATTGTCGAGAAAAAGTGAACACCAATCGACTGCAAGAAACATAGATCCTCATGAGCCCCAGCATTCGCGGGGGCTTATGAGGATTATGTCTCTTGCAATTTGCGTTCATGTTTCTTGAACTGGTTTCGCCTTTGGTCGTTGAATGAACAAAGATTTCAGAAACGAAAAATAATATTTATATGCACCCAGTGGCATGGAAGGCGTTACATAAAACACATTAACTGGACGACGCTTAACGCCAAGCAAGCCAAAATCAGTTAAAGTAATTTTAAAGTTACGCGCATATGCACGTAATTTTAAATTATATTAATTGATTTTCGCTTGCGATGTGTTGAACGTCAGTTAATGTGTGGGTTTTTTTTTTTTTTTTTTTTTTTTTTTAAATGTTTGCATACTTTGCTTTATGCACATAACTTTAAAATACGACTCATTGATTGTGTGTAACCCCAAAAGCAGGCAAATTTGAAGGGGAAAACCCCCCCCAAAAAAAAACTCATTTCAAGATGTGCAGCATCCTGATACGCGGCTTAAAGTTAATTGACAAAGTTGAATACCGTGCTAGCAGAGAAGACTCGTATACTTTATACTGACAAGAAAAAGAAATGCCGCGACATTTTTGGAATCACCGGAATCATCATTCCGACGATTCCAACAATGTCGCATTTATTTTGCTCTTCAGTATATACACTCTATCAACGCACTAGTTAAAAATTACGTGCGTTCGGTATGCTCGTGTAACATGAATCATACATTAACCCATTCAGTCCCGACGCACTACAGCAGGAGACGGATCAACCATGATAATTCCAGGGTAGTGCCAGGTTAGCTTGGCGCAACCAGGCGCCAAACTAATCTGGCACTACCCTTGAATTATCATGTAAAAAAAATTCTTGTACTATAGACATTTTGTTTGTATACGTTAGTAGCTTTGTACGTTTAGTAGAGCAGCAGCGGAAAGCGTGATAAATGGTACACGTGCTAACTGCTTCTTCCCTTGAGAAATAAAGTTTTATTTCATTTCATTTTACGTTCGATCAATATCCTGCAATTGATTTGGCGACGCCTGCAAACTTAGAGCAAAGCGCTCGTGAGGTTAAACGGGTTAACTCATTCTACCCCAGACACACCACAGCAAAATAAAGATCGACCATGATAGTTCAAGAGTGATGCCAGAATAGCTTGGCGCCTATGGGCGCCAAGCTATTCTGGCATCACTCTTGAACTATCATGGTCGATCTGTGTCCTGCACTGCGATGCAGTCTTCAGAGGACAACGGCAAAATTTGGGGATTTCGGTGATGGGGTAGAATGAGTTAATGATTGAAGTTTTAAGCCGTACAGACGAAGAAACCCATATCAAATCAAAAAGAGAAACTACTGTATGTAGCACGGAGATCCGCCGTTTTGGAGGGGAAAACAAACGTCCTCAATGACTCATAATTATGATATGAAGCTACTACTAATATAATGTTTTAGCTGCCGGTAGCGTTTTCTGTAGCTTTTTCAGTCTGCGTGGAGAAAAAGCGATACGTATAGACAAAAGGCTGCTACTCTAAAATGCCCTCGAGAAGTCACAACGTTCCAAATGGCATAAACACTGAGCCACAAAGTCATAACATTTCGGATCGGCGAAAACGATGGTAAGATCTAAGTCACAACGATTCAGATTGCAAAAATGATATGAGGCCAGTATAGCGACATATCTTGCTTAGTGGCTGGCGCAGGACTAAGCTCACTCATGCAACTGACCCATGGAACGCAAAGTCAAACGTTTCGGATTGCAGATCGTTTTTCGTTAGTGATGAAGCCGAATCTGCGATGTTCCTCTTAAAACACAGCGTTTACGTTTAAAACTGACATTGTTTTTTCTCCAGTACCTGGCACAAAATCTACACAACACTCAACAGAAAATCCCAACGAAGAAAGAAACACGCTTAGAAAAGTACAAGTGTGTTGTACTGGTCTTTTCTAAGCGTGTCTGAGGGTGTTTTTTGTTGTTGTTGTTGTTGGGTGAAATTTCTTTGCACTGCCGCTTCGTGGCCACCTTTCGGGTGTGGATTACACAACACTCAGCCTTTCTGAAGTTTTTGAAACAACGCAGAGGGAAGCCTTCCTATAGCGACTTTCCTGAAGTAAAAAAAAAATCAAATGTCGACCAGTATTTATGAAGATTCCAAGCAGCGCCTATTCTCTTAGAACGCATACTTCAAGTCAGTTACGCCACGTCTAGTGCTAAAACAGCCAGTGAGTCGATTTGTTTTAGCGACAATAGCGCAAGTCACCGTTCCCCAGTAGCCAAACGTCTTCGGGTCCGCGATGGCCCAAGTTGGTCCGCAAACGGCACAGTCGTTCGCTGGCCAACTGCGGCCGTCGTGGGTCCTAGTACCTTTGCTAACTGGGCTGAGAGCTCGGTGGTGAGAAATTAAAACTGCAGAGCCGAAGTCAGAGACCCGCAGTTTTGTTCTCTCCATTTGACAAAAAAAAAGTTCTGTCCCTTTGAAAATGTCCCTGTCTCTCTTTCCTAGCTTACAGACCGGCGCGTTGTGTCACCTTGGGAAAGAAAAAGACCCTTTGAAAATACTTTACATAACTCCTCTTGGAAAAATTTACGTAACTTCTTTTTAATTTCCCCTGGTGATTTACGCAACTCGCAGTCGTCTCCCCTGGAGGTAGTTTACATACGGGCACCTAATCTCGCCTTCCCTTTTATGCCCGTTGTCAAACCAGCGAACGCTGTGTTCTCGTTTTCAATTTCTCCTCTGCCTGAGAATTACAATGGCGTTATTGTCTTAGGCCAAAATACACACACCAGGTGATGGCGGCTCTTGCACGCAGAACGGCGTGATTAGTCGTTGTCCTGCCTGTTTTGTGAGACCGTCAAACGGCTCTATCCGGGCTGCACACCGCACAGACACCTTAAAGGAGAAGACAAAAAGTCATCAAGCCTCGTATACAGAGTAAAAGACGGCCGCGGCTAACCCGTTCCCGCTGGGGGCAAGTTGCATGTCTGAGCTTAGTCCTAAGCCAGCCACTAAGCAAGATGCTCCGCTATAGCAAAGCACCTTGCTGAGTGGCTGGCGCAGGACTACTAAGCTCACTCATGCAGCTGACCCCAGATTCCTATTAGAGAGAGAGAGAGATCACTGCCAATGTCGGCTCCTGTGCTCCTGGGGACCATAACGGCCGACTGGACGGTGGTGCGACGGGCAATAAACAGACTGGCGAAATAACTAAAGAACGCTAATTCTAGTAACGCGTCCATAAAATAGGAAAAACTGAGTGGGCAAACGTTTTAGTTTGAAAAGAAAAAGAACTACTGACAAAGATGTTGAAACACAAACGATCAAAACAATTGTAATTTCAAACGTATCCTTCCGATAAAATAAAGAAAAGTGTTAATTAAAGGAGTGATAATAAAAAAAATTAAATGTGTTGAAATAATAAACAAGATAGGATGAACCATAATCCATAAAAATTTCTTCTATATGTGAGCCATAACCTACACAATCGCTTTTACATGCGAGCTGTCTTTGCTGTCAAGGGACTTTACCTGTTGTCTTTGACCAGATTCTGATGCTAAAATATCTCTTATAGAAAAACTAGACATGACGTAATCGTTATCTGGTTACTTTAGTTGTCAGATGTTCAGACATGCCCGTCTATGTCGTCATGGGCATTCTTTTGAATTCGCTCGGCTGCAACACATCCAAAAAAGGCTTTTCTATAAACAGAAGAGACTTAAAAAGAGAGACAAATGTTAGTTGTTCAGGTTAAACGCAGTTATCGTCTCACAGGGGAAAAAAGAACTCCCCCCTCCCCCTTTTTTTTCCCGCAGCGCATAAAAAAAGCCCAGATAAACGAAAGAACAAAAGAAAAAAAAGCCTAATGAATGAGCAAACGAACGAACGAACGAACGAGCACGCGAGTGTGAGAGCGATCGACCAAACGAGTGAGCGAACGAACAAATGAACAAACAAACGAACAAAGAAGCGAAAGAACGAACGAACGAACGAACAAGGAGTCGAATAAACGAACAGACCAACAAAATAGTTAACCCATTTAGCCCCAGGATCCTGCAGCAGGAGATGATTGATCTTGATAATTCAAGGGTAGTGCCAGATGAGCTTGGCGCCTTCAGGCGCCAAGCTCATCTGGCACTACCCTTGAATTATCATGATCAATCCATCTCCTACAACAGGTATATAGTCGTTGGGCAACACCTCCAAAATTTGAAAAATGGGACCTTGGGGTTAAAAGGGTTAAGAACGTTACCGCCAGTGACGACGAATAGCGTCAGAAACGAATGCACACTGACCGACACTTGCGTGAAGAAGACAGATATAAGTGGGGCAAAATTAGACGTAAAAGACGTAGGACTGACAAGAGACATAAACCCTCATTGGCCCCCGCGACTGTTGGGGCTCATGAGGGTCCCTGTCTCTTGCAGTTGGGTAGCGTTCACCGTGACCCGGCAGTTCAGGGGTTAAGGATTCGTGCCTTTAAAAAAAAAGGCTGAACATTACATTTAGAATTTGATGTTAGAATTTGATGCACGTTTCAACCCCTTCCCTGCCAGTGCAAGCAAAATTGTGTTTTGGGAATCACTGCAAGATACCCTGTCGTCAAAGGTTGTAGTTGGTTGTACATTGCTTAATTCCCGACAGCAACAAGACTTTATCAGGACGTGCCTGCACTGCTTGTGAAAAAAAAAGAATAATAATATAAAATACAAAATAAACAGAATTGTCACGACACGGTTTTTTTTCCCGTCTATTTTTGTAAGGGAGGTAAGTTTAGAGGGGTGACAGGGTTTAGTTAGTTACCGGGAAACGATCGAGCAGGTGTGTAGTATTTGGCCTGTACACGAGTATTTGCTGCCGTGCGAGAATTTGGAGGGCGGCGTGACGCACGTGATCGCTCAGTCTAACTCTATCGGGTGGTACCCGTCTCGCGTGAATTTGCATCACGTGATAGACCGAGCGCCTTTTTGCTAAAAATACGATACGAAATTGTTAGTCAGTCGCATTTCCAACAGTGAACGAGTGAGTGGCATTCCAGCTGCGAGCAAGAGCAGTCGTTATTTTAAAGTAGTCCTTGAGGGGTGTTTGTGCGGGCGTGGTTTTCCATTAGCCGCCAGCCTCAAGTAGCCATGTCGTCCCTCTGTGACGGCCCTACGAGATGGCGCTGGTCGCGTCCGGGAGCCGGTGTCATAGGACAAGACGAAAGCTGCAACGACTGAACCCCTAGCTCGTCTTGTCTGTGTTTGTCTTTGTCTCAGCCGGGGCGTCTCTGCGGATAACGGTGAGTACACACAACAATTCGTTAGTGGCCATTTGTTCGGGGTTTTGTCTGTGTTTGCTTGTTCTGTTATTATTATTTTGGTTAGTGTGTACTGGGGGGGGGGGGGGGCAAGTGTAAGAATAGAATGTAGAAGTGAATGCCATCTGTTGTATTTGGTAGTAGTTGGCGCCGAATTAGTTATTGGGTTTTAACGCCGAGCAGGCGACTGAGTCCATCCACTATTTAGCGTCGGAGTGTAAATATTGGAAGCAAGTCATATGGTGACGTGAAAATATGCATTTCGTTGAGTTTGAATTTATTGCTGTTGTGATGGAGAGGTGAAGAGACGTAAAAGACGGCAGTTAAAGTTGTGGGAAGGGTGATGTGATGTTTTGTTAGTTATTCATATGCCTACTTTGCACCTGTGTTGTAGTGTATCCAAATTCAGTTCCAAATCCAGTTCCAAAGCCAGAATTAACCAGCTAAGTCCGCCGCCGCGCTGTGCGCAAGGCCTTCGTTGTGAGAGTGGAGGCTGGCTGTGTCATTCAATTTGTGGGTCTACGACGCCGTACCTATGCGCTGTCGAGAGCATCGCGACGCGCACCGTGTTTAGCCAGGTCGGGTCGCCCCATTTCTAACTCGTCTAACGTATCTTGTTTGTTTGTAAACTGGTGGATGACGTTGCGTTAATTTCATCTCCTCGTAGTGCCAGTGTTGCGAGGAGAGCCTTGTGGCAGTGAGAGTGAGATTCTGAAATATTGCATTGTTTAAACGTAGCCTTGGGTTACGGAAGACCTTGTCGCGGAAGTAAGAGCGTAGAGCTGAGCTGAGCTCGACGGTTGCGCTTCCGTCGATAAGATCTAGTGACTTTTTGACCTAGTAAGTTTGCTTAACTTTCGGTTGTGTTGTATCGAGGATGCTAGTCCCATTATATAGTCGACTTTGTGGTCGAAATACTGTTATTTAAACGTAGCCTTGTGCTGTGAAAACCCTTATCGCAGAGGCAAGAGCGTTAAGCTGAGTTGAGCTCGACGGTTGTGCCTCCGGCGAAAAGGTCTAGTGACCGGTGAACGGTATTAAGGTTGTTCCACTTTTGTTTGTGTGTCAGTAAGCTTATTTGCTTAATTATATTTGGTATTGTGCTATTTAAAGTATTGTTACGTTAGGAGCCACGTGCTGTGAGGGACGCTTCGCGGAAGCAAAGGCGTAGGTCTATTGGCGTTAGCGCTTGACGCTTGTGCTTTCGTCGGGGTCCAGTGGCTTGTGCCTTAAGCTTTTCAGTCTAAGTTTTCGTTTGTTTTATTAAGGATATTTGTTTTAGTATATATTAGTTTCTCAATCTTTTGTATTTTATTTAGGATATTTGTTTATTATTATTTGTTATTTTGTATTGTGTATAGTGGTTATTCGGTATTGGGTGTTTGGACGTGTGCGTGTGAATGTGGTGCGTGAATGCGTGGGTAGGATTGAGTGAGGATAGATTGGATTGTTAGGGTTATATGTAATAAATGTCGTCGTCAGTGTTCCTCTGGTGCTTGTGTTAGGTTTGTGTTAGTGTGGGTCGGGTGTGTCTCGAGTGGTAGCACTCATAGCTCGCGCCCCGGAAGCGGGGTCGTGGCAAGAATATTGAATGTATGTCGCCAGCCGGTCTAATACGCTAAATAAACCTAAGACCATTTAGCAACGCACATCCAATATCAAGAGCTACAGGCAGCGCAGACAGTAAGGATAGTTTAAAAAAGGCAAATACAGGTGAATGGACCAAGGGTAGACAGAAACACATGCCCCAGAATATAGGGGAAAATCCACCCTGCGGGGATGACCAGGGTGACCCTGGAACTAAAAAGTAGTTAACCCCACCCAAGACCCCCAGGGCAGATCCTGGTCGGGGTAGTCGTCAAAGCGTGGACACAGAGTAGTGTCAGCAAGAGGCATAGATCCTCATGAGCCACCGCAATTGCGGGGCCTAAGGAAGATCCGTACCTCCTGCAGTTTGGTGAGGTTCAATTTTACTTTTTCTCGGCTATGAAGGGATGAATCCAAGGATAGCCAAGGCCAAATTCAAACGTTGCCAACAAAAATTGAAGGAATGTCTCCATTGCAGGCTTTGAATGCTAAAATTCACCAATACAACGGGTTCTCAACGTCGTCATGCCTCAACTAAGACTTTTCTGCCTTTCTTTTCACAACCCATGTGCATAGGCAGACGTACCAGAGGTTATCCACTGCCTCTTGAGCGTAACGAAAGGCACTCTCCTCTGTACGCAGAATAATAAGTACAGAAACGTCTTTCATTCAAACAACATAATTTAACTTAACCCACTCAGCCCTGACGCACTACAGCAGGAGATGGGTCTACCATTCTAATTCAAGGGTAGTGCCAGATTAGCTTGGCGCCTGTCGGCGCCAAGCTAATCTGGCACTGCCCTTGAATTATGATGGTAGATCCATCTCCTGCAACTGGTGCATAGTCATTAGATGACGCCTCCGAAATCTGGGAAATACGGCCGTCGGGCTGAATGAGTTAACTCCGTTTGTCCAGAATTATTGTAAGACATACTAACCACATTTATAAAGGGCTTATGTCGAACCATTAAGTCTTTACTGGCTGGAGTAGATGGCTGTCACCCAAAATAATGACAATAATGCACACTACGTGAAGACGTGTCGCGAAACGTGTTGTTCTAAATTTGAGATGTGATTCCATTATGAGAAACGCGTAAAAGTCGCGAATAAATCTTTTTCATTGAAAATAATTCATCCTTAAAATATAGACAAGAAGATCACAACACATGCAAAAGCCACAGACTGTTAAAAGTATATAACGCTGGATAATCGACAGGAATTAACATAACTTATTGACTACAATAAAGCTAACCCAGTAAGGAACAGGTAACCGGGCCCAGGACTGGACGAAGTGGGCCCGCGAACGACACTGCGCGGGCACACTGCGGCAGTCGTGGGCCCGAAGTCGTTTTGCTACAGGGGAAGAGAGCGCGCGCCTTCGAGTTTATGTCTTGTGGAAGTATAAAGTCATTTTATGGCAATCATACCTATATAATATCTATGTAATTTTACAATAAAACCAAGCACTTTAAAATGGTGTGGTGGTGTTTTGTAACGAGCTGTGTAACCAAGTAACAACTGTCACAAAGACCGTGCTCATTCTGTACAGTCTCATGTTTGACTGTCGCAAACCTGTGCGCACGACTTCGTGGTGACGACTGACAAATTCGGCGTCATGTATTGCGACATTACGTCATCATGTACGAACTTTTCTCTGGCATTGAAAAATATTGACATCAAAATGACAAAGTAAATTACGTCAAGATCTAGGACCTATATTTTGTAGTCTCATCGAACATTGAAGCAATGTGTCCAAAAGTTCTCTATTGAGCCCCCATGGGTTCAGTAACAATTCTTACAAAACTTGTGGAGCCTACCACTGGCGTCAGCGACCTTTGTAACAATTGTCACATTGTCATTTAACCCATATCATACTGAAGCTAAAAGCTTCAAATTTGTACACTGCCATATGCAAGCTACATTATAATACTTACAGATAAGGATAGAGACACATGGCTTCAGTTCAAGGGTGGTGCCAAAATAGCTTGGCGCCTAGAGGCTATTCTGGCACTACCCTTGAACTATTTTATTGAAACTTATTTCACACACTGATGTATTCCGAATGATAAGGGTTAAAGCTCACTGTAATAGTACCAGTGTTAGGTACCAGTGACGGTTTGTTTTCTTTTATTTTGTTGGAGAATTAATTCAAGCGTAGACTTGATTTAACCCCTTCACTGCATAGAAAAAGTGAACACGATCCAACACGATCCAACTGCAAGAGACATAATCTTTATGAGCCCCCGCGCCTGCGGGAGCTCATGAGGATCAATGCCCTTTGCTGAGACCAGTTTGAATCCATGTTTCTCGGACGGTTATGGCTTTTGGTCGTTGAATGACAAAGGATTTCAGAAACAAAAATGTACGTGCAGTGGCATGGAAGGGGTTAATGACGCCGATAAAATAAAAAATATATCTACTAGCAGAACAGCGTTAAAAGCAATGCCAAAGAGACAGAAACGCGCTCATAAAGAACACTTACAGCACCGTTTACTACATGTTCGGTTTAACTCATTCGAGACGTGCCGCCTCCAGATACGCTGCATAAACCGCGTATCCGGAGCCGGCCGCACGTCTCGAATGAGTTAAAACACTTTTCACAAATAGATACAGTCACAAATACTATGCACTAGGGAAATTTAGAAGAAAAACGAAGTGCGTTTCGTTAGCCCGTTTCGTTAGCCCGTTTCGTTAGTGACGTCGGCAGGCTGCGTGTAATTCCTTACAAACTCTTACGACTTCGGTCATAAATCTTCGTCAAATCACCAGTTTTCACGAAACGACTTTCGCGGGTCGATTATGTCTAAAAATCCTTGACGTGACACCATATCGTGTAAAGCCTTTAATTTAAGATTTAAGAGGAAGGGTCATTTTAGAAATGGACTCTGTCAACAATTATCGCTAAAGTATCACTAAAATATGCTTTTATGTCAGTTTTCCGAACCCCACTTTCATCGGCGCTCGCTACGAGGCCAACAAGATGGCGGTCATCTCTTCGAGACGGCTGCGGCGATGTACTTTGACTGCCGCTGTTTACGCACCCAACACATCACAAATTTATTTGGAATGGTTGCTAATTCACTTCTGCTGTGTATGCGAAGTATCACGTGACTTATTTGTTTAACTCGTTGTGCCCGAGGTACGAAATACCCACACTTTGGAGTTGTCCTCTGAGGACTGCATTACAATTCAGGAGACAGATCGACCATGATAGTTCAAGGGTGGTGGCAGAATAGCTTGGCGCCTATAGGCGCCAAGCTATTCTGCCACCACCCTTGAACTATCATGGCCGAGCCATATTTTGCTGTGATGTGTCGCGGGCAGAATGAGTTAATTTTCTTTTGGGTCAGTAGGCAGAAATCGAGAGTGATATCCGCTACAAGTAGAACGCGTGCTCGTGGAGAGTTACCTTCCTTGCACCAACGAAATGTCTTTCGTTATCCGGTTTCGTATCGTAGGACCGAAACGAAACAAAGTTGATTGGTCTTTCTAAGTCTCCCTATTATTAAGAAGTTATCTTTCGTTGGCGAGAAGTGTAACTGAAAAGAATAAGTAAAACAAATCTATGAAGAACTCAAAATGTGCACTAATGTATCGTCAAATAGACGTGTCAACAATGACAGAGCTAGAGAAGATTGAAGTCATGTGCAGCGCGAGTGGTAAGAGAGATGATGATTATGAAACGTTTGTTTTAATCAGGATAAAGTTTTAGGCATAGCAATGCCTATCTTCCAAACTGTCTTGCTACTCTAAACATATGATTATACATAAGACGATACAGCCAAAGATGAAACATATAAAGTAAATAAAAGACCCAACAAGCATACTGGTATGAACAAACAAACAAACAAACAAACAAAAGAGAGAGAGAGAGAGAGAGAGAGAGAGAGAGAGAGAGAGAGAGAGAGAGAGAGAGAGAGAGAGAGAGAGAGAGAGAGAGAGAATGAATCAATTAAACTTTATTTTACATCGGTTAAGTCATTGCCATCGTCATTGACACAGCCATTTTATAAACCTGCCGCTGGTAACAACTACAAGACTATCTACACATGCACATACAAATCAGTAAAACATAATACTTGCAAACAATTGACAACACTGTTCACATAGGCAGACATACTCATAAACTCTTAGACACCCCCCTACCCTCCCCCCCCCCCGCCCCCTGCAACTCCCCCCCCCCTCTGACACACACACACACACACACAGAGCTAAGTAGTTCAAATGATAAATGAAAAGGATAACGGGCTTAATTGAGAGATGATGATGATGATGAAACTTTATTTTTCAACGGTAAAAAGTTTTGACAGAAAACAAATCGTCATTTTACAAACTTGCCGTTGCTAACATTTACAGCATAAAAAAGAGGAAACTAAAAGAGAGAGAGTGAGAGTGAGAGTGAGAGAATGATGATGATGATGATGAAACTTTATTATTCAACGGTAAAAGTTTTGACAGAAAACAACTCGTCATTTTACAACTTGCCGTTGCTAACATCTACAGGATAAAAAAGAAGGGAAACTATAATATATATATACATACAAAACCCAATAGCATCATTATATACAGAAAAAATAATATACTCATCACACACACATGCACACACGCACGCACGCGCGCGCGCCGCTCACACATACACCCACACGCACAAACAAACATGAGCACACACACACACGCGCACACACATATAAAAACCATCTGTATGAAATACATGAGATACAGGAAATATTACAGTACCTGAGAAACGTACTAAGTCTGACTCATCAGGTAATCAAAAAGTTTTGTTTTAAAACTTCCTGGTGAGGTAATAGTTTTCAAATGTGCAGGGATGGAATTCCAAGCAAACGGACCAGAGAATGACATACTAGTTTTAAAAAGGTCAATTCAAGGCATTGATTGATTGTACATTGCTTAACGTCCCGACAGCAACAAGGCTTTCTCAGGACGTGCCTGCACTGCTTGTGAAAAAAAAAATAAAATAAAAAATAAACAGAACATTGAATGTATGTCGCCAGCCGGTCAAATACATTAAATAAACCTAACACATGGGGCCTAAATAAAGCTAAGACCATTTAGCAACACACATCCAATATCAAGAGCTACAGGCAGTGCAGACAATAGGGAGAGTTTTAAAAAAGGCAAATACAGGTGAATGGACAAAGGGTAGACAGAAACACATGCCCCAGAATAGAGAGAAAAACCCACCCTGTGGGGCTGACCAGGGTGACCCTGGGAACTAAAAAATACCTAACCCCACCCAAGTCCCCCAGGGCAGACCCGGGTGGGGTCAATTCAAGGCAGTGGTAGGGGTAAGGTATTGTTTCTTGAGGCCCGTTCACGTTCTTTGTGAGATATAAATTTACTGATTAGATACTGGGGTGTCATATTATTCAGTATCTTATGCATATAGACGCATCTGTTTAATGTAAGTTGCTGACGCAGACCGAGAATGTTTAAATGTCTAAATTTGTCTGTGGTAGGGATGGGGCGTCTATCTATCATTTTTACAGCTCTTTTGTATATGGAGTTTAATCTCTTCATGTGGACATCACTGCAGCCGTCCCACACTGTGGAGACATAATCAACATGGGACTTTATATGAGCATGAAAAAACAATTTACGGGTATTTGTATCCGTTACATGTCTAAGCTGGGACAATAAGAAAGTGTTTTTAGCAATGGTCTTACAAACAGCATTTATATGGGTCTCCCAGCACAGTTGTTCGTCAACATGTATTCCTAAGAATTTACGCTCAGTGACTTGTTCAACAGGTTCAGCGTTTAATTGTAATGGCTGTAGACGGCGTTGATATTTTTGCCGCGTGGCGATTAAGATACTCTTTGTTTTTGCTGGGTGAAGAAAAGCGAGAGAGAGAATCAATGAATCAATGAATCAATGAAACTTTATTTTACAACGGTTTAGGCATTGACATCGTCATCGACACAGCCATTTTACAAACCTGCCGTTGCTAACAACTACAAGACTAACTACAAATATACATACATATAAGTAAACATAATACTTGCAAAGAGATGACAACACTATTCACATAGACAGACATACTCATAGACTCACAGACACCCCCCACCCCACCCACCCCCCTTCACACAT
>BTPG01000001.1:332749150-332841650 GCA_036245525.1 Semisulcospira habei | reverse complement strand
GAGCCCCCGCTGTTGCGGGGGCTCATGGGTGTTTATGTCTCTTGCAACTGCCCGGGCATAAACAAGGTTAAAAACCAGAAATTATAAGAGTAGTATAGATAGCGATGACAGAGGTGATGGGAGATGATGATGGCGGCGGTGGTGGTGGTGATGATAATGATGGTGATGATTCTGATGATAATGATGATGATGATGATGATGAGGCGGCTAAGTGTCCGAGCGAAATGATGATGATGATGATGGTGGTGATGGTGGTAATGGTATGGTGGTGGTGGCGATGATGATGATGATGATGATAATGATGATGATAGTGATGATGCTAGTGATGATGACGGTGGTGATGATGATGA
The DNA here is from genome assembly GCA_036245525.1 of Semisulcospira habei. Taxonomy (NCBI): domain Eukaryota; kingdom Metazoa; phylum Mollusca; class Gastropoda; family Semisulcospiridae; genus Semisulcospira; species Semisulcospira habei. The sequence continues at coordinate 332,841,300 of BTPG01000001.1, read as the reverse complement.
TGATGATGATAGTCATCATGATGATGATGATGCTAGTAATGATAATGATCATGATGATGTAGCTCAGGCGGCTAACGGAGTCGGAGCGAAATAAAGCGAAGGAAACAACCGGGTTCCAGCCCCCGTCCCGGCCCAAGAAGTTGGGCTCGTAATCCAGGGACCAAAACTGACCGGCTTGATCAATAGCATGTTCGATGAAAGGCCCTGTTAAATCAAAGTGGCATGTTGATACTGCTCTTGAATTGATAAGTATTTAGGTCGTATTCCACAAGCAACATTCACTTCGATAACCATATTACAAGGCAAACACAGGACATTCAATTGGTACGAAGGGTCAGCTCAGATATTGAGGTTTTTAGAAATTTCGATCGCTTGTATTTGAAATTAATAAAGTGGTCCGACACCGCCAAATGGATTATGCAATCAATATCAAAGGCAAGGATATAACGGAATAGAAAACTCCTAAAAAATAGTCGTCAGACATGCCCTTAACTCATACGAGACGTGTCGCCTCCGGATACGCGGCACAAGCCACGTATCCAGAGGCGGCACGTCTCGAATGAGTTAACCATGTACGGCCGTGACGATAAAGGTCACTTATTCTATGTTTGTAAAAAGCGAAATTTTCATTGTAAATAAAATGAAAAAAAACAACAACATAAAAAAACGAAACAAAAACAAACAACGTTTTTTACCAAAACGGTTGATTGATTGATTGTACATTGCTTAACGTCCCGACAGCAACAAGGCTTTCTCAGGACGTGCCTGCACTGCTTGTGAAAAAAAACAACCAACTAAACAGAACATTGAATGTATGTCGCCAGCCGGTCAAACACATTAAATAAACCTAACACATGGGGCCTAAATAAAGCTAAGACCATTTAGCAACACACATCCAATATCAAGAGCTACAGGCAGTGCAGACAGTAGGGAGAGTTTAAAAAAGGCAAATACAGGTGAATGGACCTCGGGTAGACAGAACACATGCCCCAGAATAGAGAGAAAACCCCACCCTGTGGGGCTGACCAGGGTGACCCTGGGAACTAAAAAATACCTAACCCCACCCAAGTCCCCCAGGGCAGACCCGGGTGGGGTATTACCAAAACGGACTTACTTTCTTCACAGCGTATTCTCAAGCAAATTAACCCATCCACTGTCAAGAAATAATGAGCACCACCCAACTACAAGAGGTATAGATCCTCATGAGCCCTCGCAACTGCGAGGGCTCATGAAGATCTATGCCTCTTGATAAAACCACTTTGTATCCAAGGCTAGGGATATTTAACGTTGAAGCTAATATGATTTTAAAACAAGATGGGATGAACCATAACCCACAAAGTCCCTTCTATATGAGAGCTGTCCTCGCTGTCAATGGTCACTACCTTTGTCTTTGACCTGATTCTGATGTTGAATTATCTCCTATTGAAAAAGTCTCGCAGATCTGCCAACGCGTCAGTGAGTTGCATAAGGGGCGCAGGACATACGCGCAATTGATTTGTCAAACGTCATTTGTCATGACGCAAGTTTTAGTTTGTACGTAATTTTATATTTTACGTGCTATGAGTTTCACTTTATAATAATAATAATAAGCGCATTAAATAGGCGCTTTATCCCAATTGAAAATCGGCTCAAAGCGCCGCTGCGAACTGAACCCAACAAGCACGCTCACGTGAATCACGCGCATTCACTCACACACTGAACGTAAACACAGAACTTTCACGTGGTGCTAAGGGCAAGCTCGAGCGAGCTACTGTAGTTTTTTGGAAATTCAAAATCGTTTGTATTTGAAATTTGATTAAGTGGACTGAAACTGATACCAAAGTGGAGGGGGAGGAAGAGCCGGAGTACCCGGAGAAAGAACCCCCGACGGTCCGCCCGAATTAACGGTGACACTTACTAGAGGAGAAAAATCCGACGCCGGAACCCGTAATCGAACCTCGCACCTTTAGCATTGGTGGCAGGCGCCTTAACCACTGCGCCACGGACCGCTTCATATTTTTGAGAACACTGTGACAAAATTAGAACTTTACGGTATAATTTCAGTCTTGCTATAATTTGTGTGAAAGCAGGTTGACTTTACCTAGCTACTTGATATACTAAGTACCCGGGTCACCTGCCTGCTCTTCTGAAAGCGAGTCGATGAGTGTGTGCGTGCATGCGCGCGCGCTCCAAACATCTCCAAGAGGCATAGATCCTCATGCGCCTGGAGGGTGCATGAGGATCTATTCCTCTTGGAGATGCGCGCATGTTTGTGTGTGAGGAGAGAGAGAGAGAGAGAGAGAGAGAGAGAGAGAGAGAGAGAGAGAGAGAGAGAGAGAGAGAGAGAGAGAGAGAGAGAGAGAGAGAGAGAGAGAGAGAGAGAGATTGGATTGTACATTGCTTAACGTCCCGACAGCAATACTTTCTCAGGACGTGCCTGCACTGCTTGTGAAAAAAAAAGTAAACAGAAAATTGAATGTATGTCGCCAGCCGGTCAAATACGTTAAATAAACCTACAACATGGGGCCTAAATAAAGCTAAGACCATTTAGCAACACACATCCAATATCAAGAGCTACAGGCAGCGCAGACAGTAGGGAGGGTTTAAAAAAGGAAAATGCAGGTGAATGGACCAAGGGTAGACAGAAACACATGCCCCATAGTAGAAAAGAAACCCACCCTGTGGGGCTGACCAGGGTGATCCTGGGAACTAAAAAGTAGTTAACCCCACCCAAGTCCCCCAGGGCAGACCCGGGTGGGGTGAGAGAGAGAGAGAGAGAGAGAGAGAGAGAGAGAGAGAGAGAGAGAGAGAGAGAGAGAGAGAGAGAGAGAGAGAGAGAGAGAGAGAGAGAGAGAATGACGTCATATTTAGAGTATGATGTCAGTGACTGCGTGGTGACGGAGTTGCTTCTTTACGTCACCTCCACTGTCTGACTTTCTCTAGAAATGAAGGTTTTTTTAGTGTTTTAATTCTTTTCTGAAAAAATAAATTTTTACTAAAGAAGTTAAAACGATACAAAGCTGACTAACAAACTCATCCAATGTCTCTCTCCAAACGAGCTATATGCAAAGGTTCAAATAAATATGACAAAAATTACGGTCTCTAATCTGGGTCAACCGACTTTCTATAAACGGTTGTGTATGTCTTAAATGAGACATTCAATTACAATATGCTCGGAGGCTCTCTTAGTCACCCACTTAAGAAAGTATTTCACCAAGTTTCAGGCTTGTATGTACAAAAATAATAATAAATACTAATTACGGTATTTATAATGTGCTTATCTTATAATAATTATAACTCTAAGCGCGCACTCACAACTCCGCACACGCATGCGCACGCTTTAGACAATAACTCACGTACCACAAATAGTGAAAATACATTACGACGGTCAGCTTGGGGTGGGGAGTGTGGTGATGTAGTGCTAGAACTGTTGAAAGAGGTGAGTTTTGAGGGCGGACTGGAAGGAGGAGATCGAGAGAGAGTGTTTCTGACAGAGAGAGTGGGAGAGTGTTCCAGGTGGATGGACCGTATACTGAGAAGGAGCAGGGGGCCGAAAGTGCTGAGTTTGGTGCGGGGGATGAGGAGGCGGAGAGGGTCGGAGGCGGAGCGGAGCGGAGGGAGCGGGAAGGAGTGTAGGGGTCAAGTAAGTTGAAGAGATAGGTAGGAGCGTAGTTGTTCAGGTATTGATTGCGTTGGGGGATGGGGAGCCAGTGAAGGAGCTTGAGCAGGGGAGTGATTTGGTCGGATTTTTTCTTTCTAAGGACGAGGCGGGCAGCATTGTTCTGGACGCGCTGGAGAGTGAGAGTGGTGGAGTGAGGAAGGCCGGAAAATATCGGAGATTCTCTTGTTTACATACAGACACACACACACACACACACACACACACACACACACACACACACACACACACACACACACACACACACACACACACACACACACACATACATACATACGCACTTACGGCACTTCGCGCCAAATGTACGTTCAGCAGCAAGGTTAGCATAACTAGACATGATGTAATTTTTATCTTGTTACTTCAGTTGTTAGAGGTTTAGCCTGCCCACCTTTGACATCACGGACATGCTATTAAATTCGCCCCAACGCGACCCGTTCTAAAAAGTAGGAACTTAAAAACACAATCTGCGTTCACTGGCAGTGAAAGAGTTAATCTGATGTCGCGATCATTCACACCAAGATCTGCGGGACAGCAGAAGACCTCCTGAAACGACTCTCTCTTTTTTGTTTTTTTGGCAGTATGATAATCGAAGATCTGATACGGACATCAAAGATCTATATTCAACGGAGATTAAGTAGAGAAGAACACAGCGGAGAAAGAAGAACGCTTATAAATGACAGTTACAACAGATTTCTTTTTTTCAAAATTGACTTTTAAACAAACAAGTATACAATTCAGTCACGAATTATCTTAACCCCATCCGCCCTGCCGAGAAAGAAATGAACGCGGCCACACTACTGCAAGAGATATAGATCCTCATGAGACCCCGCAATCGCGGCGGCTCATGAGGATCTATTTCTCTTGCTAAAACCACTTTGTATCCATTGTTCGTGGGACGGCTGGAGCTCTTTCGCGATGAACTGACACAGGTTTCTGACGCGCACTATAGGTACAGTGGCAGTGAAGGGGTTAATTGTCTATTTTTGAAACAAAAATGGCCACATTCCACCCCAAGGAACGAAATCCCCAATTTGGAAGTTGCCCTCTGAAGGACTGTATTACAATTCTAGAGACAGATCGAGCATGATAGTTCGAGGGTGGTACCAGAATAGCTTGGCGCCTATGGGTGCCAAGCTATTCTGGCGCCGCCCTTGAACTATCATGCTCGATCCATGTCTTGTTGTGGTGTGTCGGGGCTGAATGAGTTAATAAATTGTTTTGTAATTGCCATTTCTAAGCGTGGTGTTTCTTTGGGTCCTTCTCTGCGCTGTGTACGCTTGGCGGTCACCCTTTTAGTCTGGATTTTGCAGAAGACTGTGGAAACTAAGTACAAAACGAGGTAGGAGTGTAAACAAAATCAGCAGAACTGCAACTGACCTTTGCTTTCCAAAGCAACATATGTCCAGTTTTCATCAAGTATACTGGCGAGCAAAGAAACGCAGCATCATTCCAGTCATTATAGTCAAAGGCGCCATCAGTCGAGTCATTGGAAACGGCAATGCTTACGATGACTTGACTGATGTCGCCTTTCTCTTGCTCGTCAGTATAGAACACATGCAAAAAATCTGCCAACTGATAATCTGACCCGAACATCAAAGATCTCTAAGGCTGAGGGACTAGAAAAGACAATTTTAAAAAGAAGGAAAGAAAAGACAAAAACAGAAAAAAACAAAAACAAAACCAACATAAAATCAACAGAAATAACACTCGACTGATGTCGCCTTTCTTTTGCTCGTCAGTATAGAACACATGCTAAAACCTGCAACCTGAAAATTTTGTACATCAAGGATATCTAACGCAGATCGACTAGAAAAAAAAAAAAAGAAAGAAAAAAATCCACATAATTCAATGGAAGTAACACTCGACTGACATCGCCTTTTTTTGCTCGTCAGTATAAAACACACGTAAAAAGAAATGCGAACGGAACATATGATCCGGAAAGCAAAGATATCTAACGCATAGGGACTAGAAAGGACAATTATAAAAATAAAGAAAAAAAAACCCACATAAACTCAACAGAAGTAACACTCGACTGATGTCGCCTTTCTTTTTGCTCGTCAGTACAAAACTCATGTAAAAAGAAATGCGAACGGAACATCTCACCCGGACAAAAAAGATATTAAACGCAGAAGGACTAGAAAAAACAATTTTAACTGATTCTGCCCGCGACACACCACAACAAGATATGGCTCGACCATGACAGTTCAAGGGTGCTGGTAGAATAGCTTGGCGCCTACAGGCGCCAAGCTATTCTGCCACCACCCTTGAATTATCATGGTCGATCTGTCTCCTGAATTATAATGCAGTCCTCAGAGGATAACTCCAAAATGTGGGTATTTCGTACCTCTGGCACAATTCTTTAAAAAAAAAAATTTAATCCATAAAATCAACAGAATTGACACTGACCTTTGTTTTTTTCAAAACCAATAGGAATTTAGCGTTCAACAAGTAAAACACTGGTAGAAGTCATGTGCACGCAGTAAGTAACCCCAAATCAGCCTACACGTGGGTACAAACACGGAACGTTTGACAGCCTAAAACCATACCTTTGCGTTGCAGCATAAATCGCTCATCCGTTTAAATCTACCTGCAAGAAGCATAGATTCTCATGAGCCCATGCAGGATGCAAGGGCTCATGAAAATCTATGCCTCTTGCCCGCTGAGCCTATACTCTATTCGCATGCTCTGACGGAGACAATTTTCCGGATGAAGTCGACGACTTGTATCCCCAAATACTAGATATGCTTCGACGAGTGGTTCTTTGCCAAACGCTCTGTCCTCTTGCAAGAACATAGATTTTCATGAGCTGCTGTTACATGCAGGGACTGAAGATAATGGCTACTTCTTGCTCTTGTGGGAACGACCAGATTTATTCAAATGCCCCTCCGACGAAAGGATATTTAAAGCAAATTAAAAGTGAATCATCCGCATCCACAAAATGCAGAAATTCTCCAAAGCGTCCGCGATCAGCAAAAATGCATTGACTTAATGCTTCCCTACAGTCTGCACGGCCAGAGACAAGATCATCTAAGGCGCGTACAGATCTGCACCATTTGGCCTTCCTACGTCTTTTCTGCCCCCACCCCCGTCCCCACCCCCTCCCTCCCCCTTTCCCCTTCCTCACGATTAGAAGTTTCAAGGCATTGGGGGTTTGAAATAAAACCTGCGCCGGCAATATGAAAATCATCAAGCTTTCAGGACCCAATGATCGGCTGCCATAAACGTGGGGGCACCACCGCCTATCCAGAATTCGTCACGCTTGAGTAAACTGCCCATCCAAGAATCCGTCACGGTTCAGTGAGCACACCCCAACAACCGATTTCGCTCCATATGCACAAGGCACAGAGCGCCATGAGCCCTTCACGATTTCGGGAGCTCACGAAGATATGTGCCTCTTTGTCAATAATTTTGAGAAACATATTTGGCTGTCGGTAGCGCTTTTTTTGTCGCGATGGTTCCTGCAGGAATCATCGCGACAAAAAGCGTTACCGACAGCCAAAGGCTTGGCGTTAGTCAAATGCACAAACTGAATCTTCCAGCGCTTTATAGCTCATGAGAATCTATTCCTCTTCTAAACAAGATCCCTCCAACTACCAAGCGTGTGCTTCATCGTAAGGCCCACAATCCCAGACCCAGACACAAATCCAGACTGTGCTCTTCACGTTTCAGTGGCCACGCGGCGTCATGGACGCTCCAGGCAGGGGTGGAGGGGGAGGGGGGTGGGGGGTGAGCCGTTTTAGGGAGGTCCGGAAGAAGAAGAGAAGGGGGTGGGATTTGAAGCATTAAACTTGATCGCCCGGCACAGCGGGCCCCGTTTACGATCCTTTTGAATGCAGTTGTGAAAAACGCATGAAAGACAGATAGATACCTCTTGAACGTTTTCAAGCACCGAGACGCGCAGATCATGAGGAGATTGTCCGCTTGAAGTCTGGTGTAACGCCACAATGCTCCCTTACGACAGACCGACCCGGGTTCACTTTGGAAGGGAGGGGGGGGGTGAGGGTGGGAGTGGGGAGAGTGAAGGCAATATTGCGCGATGGGAGTAAAACGTTAATGTGACTCGAAGTAACATGCAAAGTGACTCTCTCGCGTCAGGTAGATCGACTGGGTTCATTTTAGCGTGAAAAACGACGATTTCACTAAATCAAAAACATGCACAGATAGTGACGCAAAAAGTGTATTAAAAGCCCGGACAAACATGCGATATCGCATGTTTGTCTGGGTTTTTAATAGACTATTTGCGTCAAACACGTAATTTTTTTTACCTACTATAGTTTTCAATATATATATATTTTTAAAAAATCATAAAAAAATAAGAAATTACGTCAGGGCTTAACGTCTTTTTTCCACCACGCAGGTGATACCTATGGGGTCCGAACAAATTCTAATCCCAGCTGGGTTCGAACGCGAGACCTGTCTGACTAGAGTCCACACTATCTACCACATGGTCTACCCAGCTCCCCTACTTTGCGCGAGCGAATTATTATTAATTATAATAACTATTATTAATCGTATTAATCTAAATCGTTGTAACACGCCAAATGATTCTCACGCCTGATCGATGGACCCGGTTCATTTTAGCGGACAATGTAAGGGAAATAGCACGCCAAAACAACCCTCACGCATTATTGACCAGGGATCAGTGTGCCGTGACAATTTCTGCCCAGTGCAGGTAGGTCTACAGTGAAGGCAAAAAAGATTATGTCCACTTTTGGTGAAAATCAGGTTTTCGTTGTATTACAATGAAAATCTCACTTTTCAAAAAATGAACCTACTGTAGTGTCTGCATAGGGCACATCTGGTTTGACAGTCATATTTGGCGTATTAACCCTTTGCATGTCATTATCGCGACAAACACCGCTACCGAATTGCTAAGGGTTAAACATGTATATTCAGCTCCACGGCGTACAACCAAACCACAAAATCCAGACCAAGGGTGTTAAATGCACAGAATAAACGAAGAAAAGGTAGGCACAACACAATTTATTAAATCAAAACCCAAAAATTTGCCAAGCGAGTAAAATGCAAAGCAATTGCCAATGAAGAAACAAAAACCTAGAGAAACGACAAGTACAAAATATTTAACGGAATTTTCAAAAGAACTTCTATCTTTCGGTAGACTTGCCTCACTTAAAAACAGAAGGACATTTAGTTTATATATATATATATATATATATATATATATATATATATATATATATATATATATATATATATATATATATATATATATATATATATATATATATATATATATATAAATTGACTACATATACTTGTGTTTGTTGTTTGTTTTTCATTGAGGCAAGGTGTAACGTCTTGCCTTACTGAAAAAAAAGATAATTAGGGTATGTAGTCTATTTCCGCCTGTGTGTATTTTCCTAAATAAATGTAGAGACAGAAATGTGCTTCCCGAAAATTAAGTAAACTGTGTTACTCTTATCCTTCATAAGAGTGCTTGTTTCCTTCTTGGAAATTTTTCTGCATTTTACACGCTTGACAGTCCTCTTTTTGGTCCGGATTCTGTATAATCAAAGCACAGCAGTAGCCTTTCCATTTGAATGTCTAATTGGGTTGATCAGTGGCCAGTGTTGTGAATTTGATACGATCTGAATATAATGGAAATCGTGGTCATCGCAAAAATAAATAAATAAATTTGTGGAAAACTGCAATAACAATACACTAACCCCTTCACTTGCGAGAAAAATCACCACCCTACCGCCAGTCAGGTATAGGCACTCATGAGTTACAGCAGTTTCGGAGGGCAAGAGGATCCCCAATAGCAAAACGTCACAGTCTTCGGGTCCACGACGGCCGTATTGGGCACGCGCACAGCCGAGCGCGGGCCCACTGCGTCCGTCGAGGGCCCGATGACTTTTGCTTACTAGAATGTATGCCTCATGCTAAAAAAATTAAACAACACTCGGATTCTATGACAGCTTGCGATCTTTGTCGTCTAACTGAAAATGATTTCCAAACTGACACACTGAATGTGCATCCACTGGCAGTCACTGAATGTGCATCCACTGGCAGTCACTGAATGTGCATCCACTGGCAGTCACTGAACGTGCATCCAATGGCAGTCACTGGACGTGCATCCACTGGCAGTCACTGAATGTGCATCCACTGACAGTCACTGAACGTGCATCCAATGGCAGTCACTAAATGTGCATCCACTGGCAGTCACTGAATGTGCATCCACTGACAGTCACTGAACGTGCATCCAATGGCAGTCACTAAATGTGCATCCACTGGCAGTCACTGAATGTGCATCCACTGGCAGTCACTGAACGTGCATCCACTGGCAGTCACTGAATGTGCATCCACTCGCAGTCACTGAACGTGCATCCGGACTGGCAGTCACTGAACGTGCATCCACTCGCAGTCACTGAACGTGCATCCAGTGGCAGTCACTGAACGTGCATCCACTGGCAGTCACTGAACGTGCATCCACTGGCAGTCACTGAATGTGCATCCACTGGCAGTCACTGAACGTGCATCCTTTTGCAGTCAAGGGGTTAAAAATATTTTCAGTCAAGAACATCATTAGAAGAGTAAAATACGTCATTATTTTGCTGCCTGATCTTGGACATTGGTCCTTGCTCACACTCTGTGCCAAAGGACGTTAAACGTAACATTGGTCAAGCTAGTAGAGACGGCACAATTTAGAACTTGATTTTTAATTTATGATTTATTTTGAATTCGTGCTTATTCGTGCTTTATTCGGTTTGGTTAGTTTAATGCAGTTGCCCAGTATTCATAATTCTCTTTAAATCTGGTTAGAATAGTAAAAGCAGTCTTTCCAAGCTGAAAAATGAAATTGACAACTCAAGTCTTCTATACAGTTTTCGAGTCCAGTTTCTTGCAACAACAACCAAACAATGTACGTCCCAGCATGTTCTTTTCTTCTCTTGTATTTCCTTTTTTCTTCAAACGGTCAATAAAATAAGTATCCCCTGCACACAAAACAAATAATATGTAGAGAGATAAAAAAATAAACAACACTTCAGCCTGCACACTTACCCCCTACAAACCACCTAAATTTGAGGAACAACTAAATGAGGAAGTGATCAGCAAGAGATATAGATTCTCATGAGCCCCGCAGGGGCTCATGGGAATCTATGTCTCTTGCACACAGAAGATTCTCGATGCGGGATTGATTCGAGAGTTTTGCACAGTAAATTTGCTCGTCACGGGACCCATTGATACGCACCATTAAGCGAGGAATCAGGATATTGAGGCAGAGAAACGGAAGTTGTAAAGGTGAAAATAAAAGAGACGTTTTCACTTAGACAAGATCATGGCGACGCCATATTTCCGCCGAACTCTGCCACACTAATTATACCGGGACGAGATCAAGACCACACTGGTTGTCTCCATCGATTTGCAGCGCTGCTCCCATTACGTGTGTGTCTGCTTACCGCAAATAACGCGTTTTTAGACAACAGGCAGATACGGTCAATTTTTACCGGTTTGCGGTAAGCAGACCCACAATTAAATTTAAACGTGCGGTCAGCGATATCCATCATGAATACAGACCAAATTTTCAATGATGAGGAGCGCGAAATAGTAAACATAAAATTGTGTGACAGTACACAAGGCCAATTAGTGTGTGGGGTAGGGGGGGGGGGGTAGGGGGGAGGGAAGTGTTGCCAGTAGGCTATGGACGTTTCATGATTTTCCACTTATCTACTCGTATACGTATCAAATAATGTTGATGATGTTGATAGTGATGATGATGATGATGATCATCATCATCATCATCATCATCACTATCATCTTCATCATCTTCATCTTCATCATCTTTATCATCATCATCATCATAGAATACAGAATTTACAAATCCGCTTTACAAGTGGTTTGGGGAGCAGCTGTTAGAAATCAGCGATCGAATCGAGGAAGACAATTAGCGTGGATCATGGCGCCGTGGTAGCCGCCAAACTCTGCCGCACCAATCAAACCGATACAGCAATGGTTAATGCAACGCACGCAGTATGAACGTTTCAGGCCTGAGGCTTTTGACTCGGGAAATTACTCAGAATGTCATTTAATGTCTAAATAGCATGTATGATAGCACTCATGGGTCTGAATTGTTTTCACAAAAAAAAAAAAAAAAAAAAAAAAAAAGACTCTAACAACCAAGCCAAAACTATAATGCAAATTGTCTGATGTGGCATTGCTCATAGGTTGAAACGTGTAACTCATGTAGCCCCGACACAACATAGCAAGACATGGTTCGAGCATGATAGTTCAAGGGTGGTGCCCGAATAGCTTGGCGCCCATAGGCGCCAAGCTATTCTGGCACCACCCTTGAACTATCATGCTCGATCTGTCTCTAGAATTCTAATACAGTCCTTGAGAGGGCAACTTCCAAATTTGGCGATTTTGATCCTGAGGTAGAATATGTTAAAGAAAAAACACAACAACAACAAAAAAAAAAAGAGAACACGTTATTTAGCTAGAGAAAATATCCTCATCTGAACCCGTTTTTCGAACCCAGTACACATTTTATTATTTACAAATAAAAAAGCAACAACATAAACAAGCACAAAGAAGACGACAAAGAGGAGGAAGTGAGAGAAAGAATTATTATTATCAACGACCAAAAAAATTAACCCTTCTCAATGCGTGTTAAATGGCTAAACAGATAGGAGATTTTTAGGGAAGAGAACGAAAAGGATGCGCGGTGAAGACACACTGGCGCCGACTAAGCTTTCCTTTCCGCCTAACTCCTGCGCACAGAGTCAACCTGGGGATTCCTACACAGTCAATGCTTGTTGCGCAGAAACGCGGAAACGTCTTCTTGCCGGCGGAGTTTTTATTTCCAACGTAGATGAGTGCATGCGTGACAAAGCACTGGATGGACGCCTCCTTCCTTTTGCAAAAATCACACGATTGGGATTTATCTGCTGGTCTGTGGTTTTGGACCTTACGGCTGTCAAGCCGCAAGGTCCAAAACCACAGACCAGAATATTTTTATAGGATAGTCTGATGAGAGGCAGAGAAAGGTCACCATAATGACCATGACAGCTCAAGAGGATTGCTGCCAAGATCAGCCGATAAAAAAACCGAAGACGACAATTGATAATTCTTTGCAGCAACCCAGAAAACGGTTGCAAGTGTTTTGTTTGTTTGTTTGTTTGTTTGTTTTTTAAGATCGCAAATCGATCAGAAGAATTTGCTGCAACTACACGTCGTTCTGGACTGCAAAGCTTGTTCAATGCAAAGAAATATCATGGCCGATTCATCTCTCACAGATTATGCACAGCTGTCTGTATATAGATGCCTCTAAAAGTTGCTGAGTTATTACTACTGTATGGAGCGGCCACCTTCTTTTGCAAGAACAAATGGACTTAATAAACAGGTGCTCTCTCAAGAGAAGTCTTGAACTGCAAGAAGTGTCACCTGCCATTAAAGACCATCATTCAGGTGGCTACAGCCACCTGAATGATGGTCTTTACTGACAGGTGGTCTCTCATATGGGAGACGCTCAAAACAGGTTATACTGTGGGTGTGGGTGAATTTAATGCGGGCAGGTTTAAAACGAGAAAAAGCCAACGTCAAAGTTTTACGACGGACTAGGTCGGACGGACGACCCATTACCTAGACTCACTTTGCTATCGCACGTGAGTCAAAAAGTTAAAGGATGTTCATTCTATGGGTTTTTCTTATGAGCAGAAGTACGACTTATCACACAACGAGTGGTATGGGCTCTAACAGTACAGAATACTTTGGACGCCTGAGGTTATCTGCCGTGTGTGTGTCCTTGTACAGTCACTGTCAGGTATGATGGGACATGATGTACCTTTGTACACCAAGTTATTTATTATAAGTATGGGTGGGGGAGATGGATGGCTCCTGTCAGGGCGTTGTTTTGTCAAACACGAATCACAATACTTCAGATTGGAAATCTATATGAAACGGTGACTGCCATGATTTCAAGATTTCAAGATTATGGAGGAATAATGTAATCATTTACAATGCCAAGAAATACCCAACAATGAAAGAAAGAACATGCACTTGTCCTTTCTAAGGGTGATTTTTTTTCTCTCGGGTATTTCTTTAAATATTGAGTAATCAATGGATTTTAAGCCAGAGTCCCGACGCACTACAGCAGGAGATGGGTCAACCATGATAATTCAAGGGTAGGGCCAGATTAGCTTGGCGCCATCAGGCGCCTAGCTAATCTGGCCCTACCCTTGAATTATCATGGACGATCCACCACCTACAACTGGTACATAGTCGTTTAGGTGACGCCTCTTAAATATGGGAAAGGAGGCCTTGGGGTTAAATGAGTTAAAAATTAAATGTTTTCACGAATCACGAACACAAAAAAAAACCTTCCAAGGCGCTAAGGTGATCTACAACTACGCTTGAACTTTTAAGGATTTCTTGAATACCGAGTGCGATACCCAGTTTTGCGTTTTGTTTACAACGCCTCAAAAGTATTCTTATGTTTTTCGTGTCATCAACAACATTGTCTGCTACACGCCAGTGACATCATTTTAAAAAGCTCCAATCGTACACGAAACATAGATACAAAATTATGTCAGCAAGCAGTACAGATACTCATGAGCCCCCGTAACTGCGAGGGCCTATGCCCATTGTACTTGGATCGCGTTCAGTTTTTGTAAGCAGTGAATGATTCAAGTGGGCCCCTCAGGAGCACAACACTTCTTTAGCTCAAATAACCTGCAGGTGCTGATGAGGATCTATTTGTCTTGAAGAGAGAACCAGCGTTCGCTCATACGATCATTTCGACTGAATATCAAGAGGTACTTCCTCCGTGAACTGAGTGATTTTGACACACTACAAGGGAACAACGGGAGAACTGGCACTTGTATCACAGGTACACAAAGAGAGAAATGAAATGAAACTTTATTTCTCAACGGATGAAGTAATTAGCACATGTGCCATTTTTCATACTTGCCGTTGCTACTCTACAAAGACAGGGTAATAATTGTATGATAGTACCAGAGTACACAAAAGGAAAGATTAGGGACATTAAACATGAAGAAACATTAAATAAAATTCATTCATTCATTCGGTAATACATTTTTTTTTTTTTAAATTACAAAATACACGCAACGCGCGCAAACACATACACACGTGCTAATGATAACATATATACTAAGCAAATCATTTGAATCATAGTGAAAATTCACTTAAGACAGCAAAAATTATTTAGATTATAATAGAAATATGAATTATGTCATTAGGTGATTATTATTAGTATGGACAAACCATACGGCAGCATGCACTGATTACGATAAGCACATGTTCCATACGGGTTTCTTGTGGATAGATTATGTATCAGCGGACAACAAGTAGTTGAGGAGGGGGCATTCTTTGAAAGAAGACAGGGAGCTGGCGTGTGTTATACATGTAGGCAGTTTGTTCCAGAAAGATGCTCCTGAGACTGAAAGATACACTGGTTTTAAATAGATCTATCCTGGGGCGCGGCCGTGTAATAAAGCTTCGTCTTGAAGTAGAATAACCTGAACTTGCCTTGGTAAAGAGCTTACAAAAGATATTCTGGGTGAATCTCTTTCCAGATTGTATAGATAACCACACCCTTGTTTAAAAGGTGATGCTTGCTAAAAGGTAGCATTTTCAGTTTTTCAAGTTTTTCGTCAGTTGTCAGGGCTGAATCAGGCAGGATATGTTTCAAAGCTCTCCGATGCAGGGAGTTAAGCCTCTTCAAGTGTATGTCACCGCTGCCATCCCTTATAGTGGACGCATAATCGATGTGGGATTTGACATGTGCATTGTAAAATAACTTGCGGGGATCAACATCGATAATGTACTTCAACTTTGAAAGCATAAAAACATTTCTGGCAACAGTTTTACATACAGCATTTATGTGCGATTGCCACTTCATCTGGTCATCAACAATTACACCAAGTAATCGGTGTTCCGTGACCTGCCGGAGTAACGGTGTCTTTATGGATAGTCAGGCTGCCCGGAGTGAATGTGGCTTCAGCTGATGCTTCTGACGGGTTGCTATCGTCATGCATTCCGTTTTGGAAGGATTTAGAGAGAGAGAGAGAGAGAGAGAGAGAGAGAGAGAGAGAGAGAGAGAGAGAGAGAGAGAGAGAGAGAGAGAGAGAGAGAGAGAGAGAGAGAGAGAGAGAGAGAGAATCAATGAATGAATCAATGAATCAATGAAACTTTATTTTACAACGGTTAAGGCATTGACATCGTCATTGACAAAGCCATTTTACAAACTTGCCGTTGCTAACAACTAAGAGAGGGAGAGGGAGAGAGAGAGAGAGAGAGAGAGAGAGAGAGAGAGAGAGAGAGAGAGAGAGAGAGAGAGAGAGAGAGAGAGAGAGAGAGAGAGAGGCCAGATGCATGAGTGAGTGTTTCCTGTCTGCGCCATCCTCTAAGCACGGTGATCCGCTGTAGCTGAGCACCGTGCTTAGTGGCTTGCGCAAGACTAAGCTCACTCGAACAATGGCCTCATGCCTCTACACAGTTACAGTTCATCTCTTCAACTGAGAGTTATGGGTCATTTAATTATTTCAATGAGTGAATGATGATGCCATGTGTTGCATGGGCAGACAGTGAATTTCCCCATGAGGGATTAATAAAGTATTATTGTATTGTATTGTATTGTATTGTATTGTATTGTATTGTATTGAATTGTACTCTATGCATGTAATTATACGTCAGACGATACAGTAAAAGATGAAACATATATTAGTAAAAAAAGACCCAAAAAATATACTGGTATGAACAAACAAAGAGAGAGAGAGAGAGAGAGAGAGAGAGAGAGAGAGAGAGAGAGAGAGAGAGAGAGAGAGAGAGAGAGAGAGAGAGAGAGAGAGAGAGTCAATTTTGTCAACGAACAAACGGTCGATCATGCCAACGAACAAAACGCCGGACTAAATAAGGACAATCGAAAGATGAACGAACCAATGACTAATTGAACAAATCAATCCGTCATTCAGTTATGAAAATCCGCTCACAATACCACGCTACTATCAAGTTACAACTGCATATGAATACAAATCAATACGTATGATGGTTATCAAATGAATATGAAAAGAAATAAGTGAAAGAGAGAAGTGAGTGAGTGAGTGAGTGAGTGAGTGAGTGAGTGAGTGAGTGAGTGAGTGGGTGGGTGGGTGGGTGGGTGGGTGGGTGGGTGGGTGGACGGACGGGCGGATGGATGGATGGATGGATGGATGCATGAATGCATGGATGGATGGTGAATGGATGGATGGATGGACCATGAATGAATGTATGAATTAATGACAAACCACACAAGAGATTAATAAATCAATAAAGGGGTGAACGAATACATTTTGCGGCCGATACTCGCCCATGAACACACTTTTTGATAATATTCTTTCAATGGTTAATAAACGTATATCGAATTTGGCAAATAATAGCTAAGACCGTTACGTGAGCGACGAACGAGGAAAGCCTCTTCCAACTGTGGTGTTAATGGAAGAATAATATACATGGAACGTATTACGGCAGATCGCAAACATTGTCGCAGTCACATATGGCGGCAAAAACAACCTAATAAATAATATGACTAATCTTCCTAGGGTCCCCAGTGTTTGTGGACAGGTGTTTATATTCTTTGCGAATACTAGTGCGCCGGGTAGATACGATGATAGTAGTTTATACAGTTATAAACTTGAAATTAAAAGACTACTGCATCCGAACAATGAATTTAACCTGATTCTGTTCCCTGGGTCATTCGAAAATTGTTGCGTTCGGACACGCGGCTAAAGCCGCGTATTCGAACGCAGCACGGCGTCTCGAATGAGTTAACAAGTCGTATCCGCCAGCAAGAGGCATAGACCGCTCTGCACCCGCATTGGCTCATGAAAATATGCGCCTATTGCTGACCAATTTAGCTCTATCTATGCCTGAAACTAAGGGTGTTATTTAGAGTTGAGCAAACCACTTGCGATATGAAAGATGACCAATACAATCAATACAATACAATACAAAACAATACAATACAGTAAAATACAAGAGAATACAATACAGTAAAATACAATACAATAACAATACAATACAGTACAATACAATGCAATACAATACAATACAATACAATACAATACAATACAATACAAAATACACTACAAAATACGCTACACTACAGTACACTACATTACAGTAAACTACAGTAGGGCCTACAATACAATACAATACAATACAATACAATACAATACAACACAAAATACACTACAAAATACACTACAAAATGCACTGCACTACACTACAGTACACTACACTACACTACAGTAAACTACAGTAGGGCCTACAATACAATACAATACAATACAATACAATACAATACAATACAATACAATACAATACAATACAATACATAGTCCTCCTGGGAAAATGCTGGTTTGACAGTTTAAAACAATACAAGTATGTGATGGAACACAAACAAGCGTGCTCAACTTAATACAAAAGAACATGAAATAAGAAGTACAATACTGCTTATCACGCACATATGCATATCACCTATATCTATCACAACTAAAATAATGTGAGCATTTGCTTGCTGGAAATATTTTCATCTCACTTCAGCTTTCAGACTTCATAATTCATTGAGGGTTGAAAGCATTGTTCTTACTATCCCTTATACTAAAACACTTAGCACCAAACAAACAAACAAACAAACAAACCAACCAACAAACAAACAAACACACTTCAACACTGTAGGCCTACTGTTCAGGTATATCGCCTGCTCCACTAGTAGTTGCCATGTAACCGAATACAATTAAAGCATCACTATGTATACAAAATGATTATAATAAAACTTACGGTAAACAAAAACAACAACAGCAACAACATACCCCACACCAGTTTATATATTCATTATTTCAACCATAATCAATAGGCTTTCATAAATTTGGGGTGAGCGACAGTTTACGTTCCGTCCATAAACCCGCCACAAAAATGTAGAAAAGCTAAACAAAAAATAATAATAAAATACATTTAATATGCCCTTTAATAAGCTCTCACTTGATGTTTAATATGCAGCAGAAATTAAAACTCCCATCTTTTTGCCGCAGCAAAGAAGCCCACGGAGAAAACGCGCAGTAGGCTTTTTTATTTATTTATTTTTTTGCAACTGGTAAACAACCCAATAATGTCAGTTACGCAAGGACAATTAATAAATGCGTAAAAGACACACAACATAGTGTAACGTCACGCGATCAAATGTCATCAGAAGTAGGCCCGTTTTATCACTACATATTAATTTGCTGCTGATAAACTCATTCAGCCCAGACACACCACAGCAAGACATGGCTCGAGCATGATAGTTCAAGGGTGGTGCCAGAATAGCTTGGCGCCGATAGGCGCCAAGCTATTTTGGCACCACCATTGAACTATCATGCTCGAACTGTCTCTACAATGTATATTAAAGTCCTTCAGAGGGCACCTTCAACATCTGGGGATTTCGATCCTGGGGCAGAATGTGATAAGTGTTGGCACACTACTAAAGTACAAAACATAATGCTTCCTGATCCATTAACAATTATATGCTATTTTATCACGAATATTAAGCATTTTATCGGTCATCAAAAACAATTTAAAGGCATGGAGTAAATCCTTTCGGCTTTTGCTCTAGAGTGAATACTATTTGTAAGTGTCACATTATAGATTGCTACTCCACCCAGCAAAGAAAGAAACACGCTCAGAAAAGGAAAACAATACAATAAGAAATTGTGATTTATTTGTCGTTTGTGATCGGGCTTTTCTTCTTTTTTGGGAAGTTCTTTTTCATTTTACACGCTTGGCAAGTTACCTTTTTTGTAAGTGTTACATTAAAAATTGCTATTTCTCCGGAGAAACGCCCAGCAAAGCAAAAAACACGCTTAGAAAGGGAAACAATACATTAAGAAATTGTGATTTACTTGTCGTTTGTGATACTGTTTCTTTCTTTGTTGTGAATTTCATTTTCTTTTTACACGCTTGGCAGTCACCCTTTTCGTCTTTTCATTTTTTTCCCATTGCTACAAACAAGTTTGCCGTTAGATTGATTGACTATACATAAATATTTATAAAAAAGACAAAATAACAACAACAACAACAACAAACAAACGTGTGCTCCCAGATACTTTTTCAAAATGACGTTTATCAGAACTTGTACAACTATGGCTAGGCAAATGAGTGGGCTTTTAATATTAATGTTATTCTTATTTTAGATGATTTAATTCAGCCATTATTGGCCAATTGTATCAACGGAATATCGTCTATTTTAACCGTATAAAGCCGCGTATCCGAATGCAGCACGTCTCGAATGAGTTAATGGTAAAGTACACGCATGTTTATCTATGATATAACGGGATGTAAATACGTTTCAACCCACTTGGTCCTGTTATGTTACACCAGGATAGGAATCCGACTGATTAAGGATGGTGCCCAAACAGCTTGGCTCCTAGCCAGATAAGCGGCGAGAATAGAACAAAACAGAACAGAATAGAATAAAATAAAATAGAACAGAGTAGAATACAATACAATACAATAAAAATACAATACAATACAATACAATACAATACAATACAATACAATACAATACAATACAATACAATACATTGTATTGTCCAAGCTATGAACATTTGGCTTTGCGGATCAGACATTTAAAAAATCGCTACCCGTGAAATAAAATGGTCGATCTGCGCCTTGAACTGTAATTCATAACGATTCGTACGTTGTTTGTTTGTTTTTCACGCGTGGTGATAAAGATTGTGCTATCTCCGCCACACTGCTGACCGTCACGTTACAACAAAGCTACGTAACAATCAGTCACTGAGGCGGTGAAAAGTAAGAGCAACGCAACTGTGGCACTGCACTACTTTGAAAAAGAAAGGAAAAATATGTCGATTATTACGTGAAGACACTTAAAACAAAACAAAATAATAATAATAATAATAATAATAATAATAATAATAATAACAAAACATTATATAAATAAATTAAATTATGTCTGACATCGAGTTATGCAAAGTAAATTACGCGTACTCACTGCGACCGATAAAACGCGAGCTAAAGCTAAAGCTCGTATGTTATCGGTCGAATTGAGGACGAGTGGTTGTTGATGGGGTGTCAGGCATAATTTAATCTCTATGTAGATTTCAGAGGACAACTTACAAATCTAAGTTCTTTCCAACGAAACTAAGTGTATTGCGGATGTTTAATAATGTTGCTAGAACACTTTCCTGGTGACATCTTTTTTGTATACATACTGTAGGTATTTTCAGTCAGGTGGTTAATTTACAATCAAGCAGGTTTCATCACGATACAAAGCTTCATGAAACAAAGCATGCAATTGCTTTTACATAATTAACAATGCGTTTCATATCAAATTCCTTAATTTCGAGTCTAGTTGCATAGCACAATATTTTGCAGCAGATGTATAGGCCACACACACACACACACACACAGAGAGAGAGAGAGAGAGAGAGAGAGAGAGAGAGAGAGAGAGAGAGAGAGAGAGAGAGAGAGAGAGTATTAGTCTTACTTTTTGCATGTATTTCCTTTCTTTTGTCCCTGTTACACCGCATTTTCAACAATAGCAAACTACATTGTTTTATTTGGAAAGTGGTGTTTGTGAGCAAGATCGATGAGAAAACTGAAAGGTTCACGGATTTAGGATTCTGCTGGGGCACATTGATAAGTAATTTGGGTATGTTTTCCAAACTAGAATAATATGAATTATAATATATGTAGTTGTAGAAATTTATAAAGCAGTAACTTGAATTTCATTCACAGTGCGCAGACTAGAGGACATAATTATTAAGTTAGGTGTGCAACAGGCTACATTGAACGTCTGTTGTTTTCTATACCTGTATTTCCTCAGAAATGTAGAGACTTTAACCCCTTCCCTGCCGAGAATAAGTAAACGCGATTTAACTGCGAGAGGCATAGATCCTCATGAGCCCCCGCCACTGCGGGGGCTCAGTCATGAGAATCTATGCCTCTTTCTGAGACCACTTTGTGTCTATGTTCTTTGGGCAGTCGTGGCTTGTGGTCGTTCAGATTTCAGAAACAAAATGTACCTTCGTCGGCAGGGAAAGGGTTAAATTATCTTACAACGGGAGGCGGTTGCGAGGGTGTGATCAAATACGGATTTGTGCATTAACCTCTTGGCTGCTACTGACTATACCTTTCGGGCGGAAAAGACACGTGACGACGCATCCTTTCCGTCGAACAGAATCGTCAGCAGCAGTCAAGGGGTTAACAATTATACATTCAAGACTCTATGTCCCACACCTCGAAACATTTTAAGCAATTTTTTTTTCATTCTTTGGCTCTGACAAATTTTCCTCTCGTTTCCCTTCTCTCTCTTTTTTTGTTTTGTTTTGTTTGTTGTTTATTTCTTTTTTGGTATTATTTTGCGGATATATTTAAGGATATAAACCGTTGGGATCAATATTTCAGTCCAGCACACATAAATGTTACGAAGGTCCCGACAAAGAAAGAAACACAATTAGAAACGACAAGTACAAATCAATAAAATTGTGTTGTAACACACTTGTCTTGTAACAGTTTTATTATTTCTTTGTCTTTTGAAATTCTCTTTCCATTTTACACGTGGCGTGGCCGCAGTCACCTTTGTGGTCTGGATTTTACTGTTCGAATATATTTCGGCACTACTAAGCGTTGTTGATGTGATCATGACACCGATGTAGCATTTCAGTAAACATTTAGACTTGTATTCATTTTTTGCAATTTGGGCTTAGTGGAGGATTACACTCTATACCTATAATCATTGTATTCGCCTAATGGCATTCCAAACTGCCGCAGTCTCAGTATTCATGATACGTGTATGACAGCGTGTGCGCTGGTCTGTGATTTGGGACTTTACGACCGATAAGCCGTAATGTCCACAATCACAGACTAGTGGCACATTTCAGACAATTCAAAATTATAAACCTTCGAAGGGACTAGTCACTCACCCATCGTTGTTGCAACAAGCAGACACGAGGATTAGCCTATAGGTTACGTCCCTTTGCACAGCTCTTCAATCCCCGAACACCAGAAACAATCACTACTTACACAGAAAGATAGTTGGCCAGTCAGTTCGCATACACAACCCCTCACCGAAATCACTCGCCCGGGCCGAATCTGCGGCGGAGACTTTGATAATCCTGACACCCTTGGTCAGCTATGACGTTATAGGACCGTTAACTACAAGCCTCATAACCGCCGCTGTCATAAAATGGTCGTATCGTCCTAAACGACTATCGGAGCCAATTTGTTGCGCCGCTAAAGAGAAACCCCGCTTTTAAAACTAATAAAAGCCTCCCACCGCGCACACGCTGCAGAGACGATGCCTTCCTCCTTTTTAGCGAGTTTGACGCATTTCATGGTCCCCATGAGCGGAATAACTATAAGTCGCTGCTTAAGGTCTAAGAGACAACACGTAAGTATGAATATCGTAAATTTCGTAACCAGTGTCTCGTCCAACCCCTTGGCATCAGCAAGAGACATAGATTCACATGAGTCCCTGCAGTCGCAGGGACTCATATGAATCTATATCTCTTGCTAACCAGCCGTGCTTCGAATTGGGGATGATACCATGGGAAAGAATACGATCGTAACTTCCACTTGATCACACTGAGAAAGCCTACCTCTTGCGACGCAGCTGCGGTGCAGTGTAGACTTAGTACGATCGGCCTCAGTATGCGCCGAGTTGTGGCTTGTTGGTCTGATTTTTGCTGAAAAAATATGAAGCTCTCCTTAAAAAATGAAACCAACAATTACAAAGTCCTCGCAATCAAGGATTACCAACTGCATCTCATTCAGAGGCTCAGTGTCGTACATAAGCTTGATTCTTCGCTGCGGTGTTGTGCTTTCGTTATGTCGTCTGCAAGCGGCCGTCGTCTGCTGGACTGCGATTCTCCGTGAAAAATAGGCAGTCCTGCTTGAAAAATGAAGAAGCGGTCCTCCTAATGCACAATTACGTCGTCCCATTCACAAAATTTCCGCCAGTGTCGTCTGCACAAGCGAATCGCTGAGTAATCCCACAGTCACACGAGAATATATCAGTCGCACACTTCTCATCTCTGTAGTCACAACACCTCGCTCAAGCCTCGGTTTTGGCCCCGCGTAGACTTCGCCGCAGAACTTTACCAGGGCGACAGTGTCGGCAGGAGGTGGATGGAATAGCGGCGGGGGAGAAGAGAGCGAGAGAGACGGAATGAGAGAGAGGGAGGGTGGGTGGGTGGGTAGGTGGATGAGTGGAGCGGAGTGCAGGTAGAGAGTGGGTGTGGCGGGGTGGGGGGTGGGGGTGGGGTAGAGGTTGTAAAATGCCGGGCTGTAAACGATGACAGAGAGAACGAGCAAAATGGAAGAGAATGAATAAGTCTTGCTAGTGGACGAATGCCGTTTGTGAGACTACATTGGCCTCTGCAGAACTACGGTAAAAAGAGGGGAGGGGGTTGGGGTGGGGATGCGCGGTGGTCTCTCTGGACTAAGGGAGGCGGGACGAGAGAGAGACGCGTGTGCAGGTCTGTGATTTCGGACCTTACGGCCCTCGGGCCGCAAGGTCCAAAATCACAGAACAGCACAACGCACAGTCCAAATAGTAAAATCGTCCCGTGCCGCCGCTTGGCCAGGTGGCAAAGAGACTGAGTCGGCCTGACATTTTCAGTCAATCACCACTGATTTCAGTTCCCAAAACTAAAAGAGGCTTGCATCTAAATTCACAATCGCAACCTTCATGGACTCATAACAAATCCATTCCTTTGGCAACCTTTGTTTATGTCTGTCTGCGCTACTCGGAGGCCGGGAGGTGGTACGAGTTCTGACCGTGACGTCAGACTGACGTGAGCGGAGGGGGGTGGCAATGACACTGTTAGCTTACCGTTGGTTGACGGCGCGAACGGCGCCTAGTCAACCAATCACTACATTTCTTCTCTCTCAGTCGCAGAATGAACCCAAAACCTTCCCGCTCCCTGAGGAAAAGTGACGTAAGTAATTAAACTAAGATGTAGCCCATCTGACATATTCAGCAAGAGCCGTAGATTCTCATGAGCCCCTGCTGATGCAGAGGCCTATGAGAATCTACGGCTCTTGCAGACGGCATGATAAGAGCTAAAAAAAAAAAAAAAAAAACTCAGTAAAGCTCGTGCAAAACCAGAATGGAAGACCATCCTACGCAAAAACAATTACAGCCACTTCCAGACGAGAACAGCGGACCACCAAGCTTGCAACAATGACAGAGATGAATGAGTATCTCGTATCGAATACACGCCGAGCTCTGCCAAGTCACCGGCCTGCTAAACAGTAGGTGGCGCCGATAAGCGCGAGGCCTCGCGCGCTCCGCGTGCTTCTTGTCAGCTCCGGGGCGACGGGAAAGCTGCGCTCTGATTGGTCAGTCACATTTTAAGCCTGTGCCCATCTTGTCGCTTCTCTTACCTACCGCAGCCTGGTGGCTGATAACAGTGATAAGAAGAAGACAGGTTCTATGCTAGCGATACACTGCAGTGACATAGAGAAACTGATTTTCTGATTTTCACAGCAGTGACATATTCAAATAGGTCAGATTCTCTCTTTCTTTCTTTAAATAAATGTCTGTTAACCCTTTGGGTGTCGGTAGCGGTTTTAGTCGCGATGATTCCTGCAGGAATCATCGAGACTAAAACCGCTATCGATACCCAAAGGGTTAAGTAATATAAAATGTAGATTCTCTCGTAAACTATAACCACCACCACCAGCACCAGCACCACCACCACCATCACCCACCCCTCCTCCGCCACCTCCACCCTACCCCCACCTAAAAATTTGTTTAAAGGTATACCAATTATGATTAGCACTGTCATAAAGCGAGCTTGTAACTTACCTCTCCCTACTAAGTCAGTAAAAAAAAAAAAAAATGGATCTAGGCCAGTGTTTCCTGTCAGTGATATACAGTACAATTCGCGTCAAACAGGGTAGGTAGGCTATAACACCGTGTGGATATGCCAGTACGTTTTGAGAGACACTTCAATTACTTCGCTTATAGCAAAGTTCGGATATAACAACAAGCATATTACATAATATATATTAAACCATATGGCGTCAGGCGTATCATTATATCCGACGTTTACTGGGCTTCTCCCATAAAGCGCACAGATGTAAATCAGCAGTTGACATTGCTGATGTAACTGCCTCACTCATACACTGAAATATTACACAAAAGTATGATAGATGAGCGCGCGTGTTTTATTAAAGAGCCGATATTTTGTCTTAACTTCCACGATAGCAGTATGTCGTGAGCACTATTTATCACACCAATGCTTGTGAAATTGTAGGCCAGTGGGACGGCTAATCGGGATTCGGCATCAATATAACCGTTATTAAACCGATTTTGAGGACTTGTAGAAATTCAGCCTGAAAAGATAATATAACCTTACTATTTGTGAGCAGTACACGTCACTTTGGCCGAGGTTGGGTCGACGCCGAGGTTGGGACCCAACATAGTAGGGTTAGGAAAAAAATAACAGCCTTTTCTTCCCTAAACCTTTTAGCCCCACGGGTGCATTTCCCAAATTTTGGTGGTGTTACTTAACGATTATGTACCAGTTGTATTAGGTGGATTGACCATGATAATTCAAGGGTAAGATTAGCTTGGCGCCTTGAATTATTATGGTCAATCATTCTCCTGCTGCAGGGACTCGTGGCTAAATGCGTTAACAGATATTTTTTTTTTAAACAACAGCAATGATATTCAACAGAATGCGCGGAAACTCCCAGCAAAGAAAGAAAAAAGGTTAGACCTGATAATTGCAACACAGTTTATTAAATTACGTTGTAATTGTCATAATAAGCGTGTTTCTTTTTGCGTGCATTTTTACACGCTTGGCAGTCGCCATTTTTGCGTTTTGTATCGAACATGTGAGATTCCCTTGTGTGCTGCGATGACACGCGCTATGGATATGCTAGTCTGTGATTTTGGACCTTGGGGTTTCAAGCCATAAAATACACAAACCACAGAGCAACACACACATAAGTGTATACTGAACAACTCTTTCATTAAAAAAAAAATAAAAAAAAAAATAAAAATAAAATAAAACCTGACTGCCAGGCGAGTAAAATGTAAAAAAATAGACATTGTTTGAAAATGAGAGGTAGGTCAGATTTACAGGTGTTTTGAAGAAGGAAAAAAAAAAGCCCGGACAAATACGCGATATCGCATGCTTGTCCGGGATTTTAATCCATTTTTGTTTCGTCGAAACACGTGCAAATCTAAGGTAGGGGTGTGAGGGGGGGGGGGTGGGGGGGGGGGAGGGGGCGGAGGAAGATTTCTAGCATAACGGCTGTTTCATTAATTCCTTTTCTTTATAGATTGTCACCAGTTCAGTTCAGTTCATTAACATCATTGGCACTGAGCATATAGATGAAAACATGAGCAAATATAGCGTCCAGTCCTAATGATCAAATGAGTGAACATCAAGCGTGTACAATTTAATACAAAAATGTAAATAAATTTTAAAAAGGCCATGCAATGAAAAAGACAAATGTATTGTATATAAGGAGATATTTATTTATTTATTTATTTGTTGGTACCTTGTCAATATGTAACAATTTCTATTGTGAAAATTACGTTGAATTATCTAAAATAACAAAGATAAACGATATACTGAATTTGACATACTGATACATAAATAAATAATTAAATAAATAACGAATAAGAAGAAGAAAAAAAAAGAAAAAGGTTTGAACCTTTCAGTGTCCAAAAATGCGAAATGCAACTACAAGAGGGAAAGAACCCCATGAGCCCCCGCATATTCGGGGGATCATGACTGAGGTTCTTTGCCTTTTGCTGACCTTATTTATCTGTGTTCCTTGAATTGTTGGGATTATTTGGTGTTCAATTTGTCCTGCGTTCGAAGTAACTATTGCGTGCTGGCCAGAACTGGCTAAATTCAGTATAATATATTTATAGGCGATATAGACATGTTGACGAAATTTGACGTACTGGCCAGTACTTGCTAAAAATTTAATTGAGTATAATATAATAGGCGATATAGACATGTCTTTTAATATACCTCTGTCGTTGTCCTTTTAACATAGCATTATTACACTTTATTGTCCAAGAGATGGAAATTTTCCTTCGGCTTCGTGTAAAAACATATGAAAATAATAAACATCAGTGCAAATAATTATGATAACCTTGCACATGCTCTCACGCGCACACGCTCGAACGCGCGCACAGACACGTGCACGCACACACTGTCATCCATGGAGAATTATATGAACACTTATTGTAGCCCTACGTATTCCAACGGATGCTTTGTCCTGCTTGTTACTAAACTGAATTTTGCCTTGAATTTATTGTGGATTACCTGATTTCATTTAACTGACATATTCTTTCAGGCTCACAAAATATGAAAGACATATTATGACATATATCACAATTAAAAACCTCCTCTATTAGCCCTTTGCGTGTCGGTAGCGGTTTTTGTCGCGATGATTCCTGTAGGAATCATCGCGACAGAAACCGCTACCGACGCGCTAAGGGTTAACTCATTCGAGACGTGCCGCCTCCGGATACGCGACATAAGCCGTGTATCCGGAGGCGGCTCGTCTCGAATGAGTTAACTATGTACATATTGCGGATGTGGCAAGCACGATCAAGCTCACGCACAAAGGTACACTAGTTATGCTAGCGATTTGTGCGTTATATGTAGTGTAACCTTTTTCGTACTCTGCTGGTGTCTGTGTCAGCGTGTAATTACGATTGTCATTAGACAGGAGATTATGACTGATGTTATTTGGAAGCGGATGGCTGCACACCAGTATGACAGAAAGCCCAGAGATTTGAGAACATATCCGCAAAGTTTCGTACGCTGCGCAATTCAGTGAAAACAGTGAATGAAAAGGTGGAACATTTGGATAATAGATACGGAATGGGGGAAGGGGCGGGGGGGGGGGGGGGGGGGGGGTGTTCTGGTTTGCTGTCTAGGAATAAGGTAAATACCACTTTCGTTCTTTGGGTTGCGTGGCATTTGCGAATGGCTAATTGAGTATTTATGAAATAACATAAGGACTTGACTGATGAGCAAAAATTGAATGAATGAATGAATGAATGAATGAATGAATGAATGAATGAATGAATGAATGAATGAATGAACGAATGAACGAATGAATGAACGAATGAATGAATAAATAATGAATCAATGAATGAATCAGAAAATAAAGCAACGAACAGCTGCAAGTTTTGAACCTTCAACTATTAATTGATGGCTGCTTTGACTTTAAATTTTTAATGTACAATGCAATAATGAAAAAGAAAATGTTAACTTACATTTGTCGTAGTGAAAGGCTACAAGTGAATATTTATCATGTAGTCTTTGAACACATTCTGCCTCAGGACCGAAATCTCCAGATTTTGAAGGTACCCTCTGAATGACTGCATTACAGTTCTAGAGACAGACCAAGCATGATAATTCAAGAGTGGTGCCAGAATAGCTTGGCGCCTATGGGCGCCAAGCTATTCTGACACCACCCTTGAACTATCATGCTCGATCCATGACTTGCTGTGGTGTGTCGGGGCCGAATGAGTTAAGTAATGTGCGAATTTTAGGCACTTTAATTAATACCTAAGAATGTCATCAAAAAAGGGGGAAACAGCGAAAGTGCGTCCATCATGGCTATTCAAATTGTTGTTGTTTGTTCGTAACAGGTTGACCCCCTTTTCCACGTAAAGTGCCCAGTCAGGCATACAAATGGTAGCCACCGCGTCGAACATAAAAGACCGCCGTGAGGTGGCCTTAGTTGCCTGCTCGGCGTTAAACCCAAATAACTAAATAACTAACTAACTCGAACATAAAAGTGATGTCAAACGGTGACAAAATTAATCAATATTTATATTCTGTCGATAGTGATATTTTTTTTTCAATTTACAATGATTCAGTGAACGAACCGCTTGACGCCCTGTAGTGTTTGTGATTCTGTTATTCTTTTTTTAGAGCATATGTGTGTTGACCATAGGAAAGATACGATATTCATTCGAGTTATTTTGGAAA
This sequence comes from Semisulcospira habei, assembly GCA_036245525.1. Lineage (NCBI taxonomy): Eukaryota > Metazoa > Mollusca > Gastropoda > Semisulcospiridae > Semisulcospira > Semisulcospira habei. Next base: position 332,811,645 of record BTPG01000001.1, on the reverse strand, counting down.
AGAATAACGTTCCTTTTTAGTGTGATTCGTTTTCTTTTGCACGGTGAATTGAGATCGATTTTTGTACCTAGAATGACGCGTATTTTCGCTACATTGCTGTAAAGTTTGACCTACATTAGACTGGAAGGTTCGGGCAGTTTCGCGACCTTTCTAGTGACCTCAAATATGACGTCAAAGTAAACATGTTCGGCTACAGTTAGCGAAATTTACGGACTGCACGGGTTTTTCGGGATAACCTAGATATTAGTGGGAGTTTGTGGACAGATCTAGCGTGGGTTTTTTTTCATGAAAATTTATGAGTTTTTGCTGCGTTTTCTTTTCTGATTGCTGGAATTTAGTACTTACTTACTTACGCCTGTCACCCCTACCCGGGTATAGGCCGTCGACGAGAGACCTCCAGCAACTCCTGTCCTGTGCTTCTCCTTTGATTCTACTCCAGGTGGTTCCCAGTCTCTTGATGTCTGCTTGGAGGTCTCGACGCCAGGAGTTTCTCGGCCTACCTCTTTTCCTCTTTCCTTGGGGGTTCCATGACAATGCCTGCCTAGTGATACTGCTGGAGTTTAGTAGTTTGCAAGATTGTTCTGGAAATATGTAAAAAGGATGTTAGGCGAATTATAAGCGTGCATTTTATGGAAAACGCAGTGTACCAGAATTGTGGATGCATTGTAGATGCATTGTGTTGAGATTGCATCGTGAGAATAAATATTGTTGGACCTGTTACTTCAGTGTGGTCTACAACCTTGTGCCACGTGTGACGAGTTGCAGGTGAGTGAAGTTTCTTTACAAGAACCCTACGTGCGCGCATCTGGTGTAATTGTATCATAATACGACTACGACTACCACGTAACACGCGCAAAAGGCATTTACTGTAAAAGAAAAAAAGAAAGAATCAAACAAATGAAATTAATGAGAGAGAGAGAGAGAGAGTTATTTAGTTATTTGGGTTTAACGCCGAGCAGGCGACTAAGGCCATCTCACGGCGGGAGAGAGAGAGAGAGAGAGAGAGAGAGAGAGAGAGAGAGAGAGAGAGAGAGAGAGAGAGAGAGAGAGAGAGAGAGAGAGAGAGAGAGAGAGAGAGAGAGAGAATGACAATGAGAGAGAATGAATGAATGAATGAATGAATGAATGATACTTTATTTCTCAAAGATGGAAAGAATAGGCGCACAGTCCTCTTTTCGTGTTTGTCCTTGCTAAACTACACCATTAAAAACAACATTAAAACAACATGTTAACAGCACAAACAAGCGTCTACACCCACAGGTCACTTGTGTTACATCCAGATATAAGTTCACAAGTCGCTGAAGGTTACACTGAGTTGCGCACGCACACACGCTCGCAGGCACACACACACACACACACACACACACACACACACACACACACACACACACACACACACACACACACACGCACGCACATCAATTGACAGGGTCATGGGGGGGGGGGGGGGTGCGATGTAAAGTGAGTGTTTATAGACAGCGACTGCGCGCTTATGATACAGCTACTCTTGTGTAGGAATATAGTGAGCAGGCAAAACACTACAGTAAAGAGAGATATATACAAAATAGTAACAAGTGCAAAACGGAGGACCACAACAATGCGTTAAAAAGGAAATCATTGACATGGCTCCTTTGGACACATTATCTACGTTTCTTTCAAGTTTGCTCTGAGATGTATTTAGAAGCTTTCGTCCTGAACAATCGAATATGTCTCGTTTGCTGTATAAGTGGAGGAAGTGAGTTCCATAAGTAGGCACCCGCGTACGAAAGACTGGATTTAAACAAGTCAATTCGGGGCCGTTCAATGACGAGATTGTTTCGCTCTCAGTGAAAAGCTTAGCCAGGTAGAGGATGGCTTTCCCGTTCAGTGCTTTGTGCATAAGTACGCACTTATTTAACGTAAGGTGTTCATGTAAAGGAAGGAGCCCTGTTGCCTGAAGCTTTTCCTCCATAGTTAGAGAGGGGATTGGGAGGATCAGTTTAACTGCGCGCTTGTATAGAGAATTAATCCTCTTAAGGTTAGCCTCACTACAGCCGTCCCGAATAGTAGATGCTTAGTCAATGTGAGGTTTTATGTAGGAGTTGAAAAATAGCTTACGTGTTAGTATCAATGATAGATTTTAATCTTGACAGTAAAAATAGCCTCTTTAATAATGTTTTCCCTAGTTGTGTTACATGGGGAAACCAGCACAGTTGTTCGTCAACAATTAGCCCGAGGAGACGATATTCCTTGACTTGCTCAATGGGAACTGAATCAAAAGAGATGCTAAGTGAAGGGGGGCGGAGCTGATGCTTTTGGCGTGTTGTGATTAGCATGCTTTTTGTTTAGATAGATTAACAAGCATTTGATATTTTTGCACCACAGTGAGACCTCCTGAAGACTAGGCTGAAGATTGCTTGATATAGTTTCAGGTACAGTTTTTCCGCCCGCGTGAAGAGCTGAATCATCGGCAACCATGTCACATTCGGTATGTGGATTGGATATATGAAGTGGAAGATCACTTAAACAAACAGAAGAGTAACGGTCCTAGTATGGATCCCTGGGGTACGCCATACTCAACGCTCTTTTCAGAAGAGAAGGTATCATAGATGTACACAGTTTGAATTCTCCCTATGATATATGAAAGAAGGAATGAGAGTGTCCCTGGGCTGTTATTGTTAAAGTAGCAGTCTACTTTCTCTAATAAAATTTCGTGGTTTATAAGGTCGAACGTTTTTTTTTCAGGTCTAGAAAGACAGCACCAGACATTTTGTTTCTGCTAATGTTGAGCAGCCAAGTGGCAATCATATGAACCAAGACAGTGTGACACTAATGTTTAGGGTGAAAACCAGATTGATATTTATTAACTCATTCTACCCCAACACCGAAATCCCCAAATGTTGCCGCTGTCCTCTGAACACTGCATTGCAGTGCAGGACACAGATCGACCATGATAGTTCAAGGGTGATGCCAGAAAAGCTTGGCGCCCATAGGCGCCAAGCTATTCTGGCATCACCCTTGAACTATCATGGTCGATCCTTATCTTGATGTGGTGTGTCTGGGGTAGAATGAGTTAAGGAGAGACTTTTCTTCCAGGAATTCGAGATGATGTTTGTGTACACATGCTTTTCAATATGTTTCAACAGAATAGATAATATAGATATGGGCCGAATTTTTGGGGGATCAGATGTTTCTTTTGTTTTGGGTATAGGTACCACTTTAGATTTTTTTTTATAGCCCCCTGAAAAATATTATTTTGAATACATAGGTTAAATATAGGTTAAGCTTTCCACAATGTATGGAAGAGAAAGTTTGAGGATAAAACCATTGATACCATCAACGCCAGCTGACTTTTTGTTCTTGAGACTAGAGATAAAACTGCCCACTTCATGTACAATGATGAAGGGGACATTAAAAGCATCGTCCGCGGACAGTCTTTGCTTACAATAGTCAGTAAGCTTGTGAGATGCGACATGTTCTACCTGATCCAAGCCTTCAGCATGTAGTAAAGATTTCGGGGCTAAAATGAATTGGTCGTTAAAAGCATCGGTAGTCGGTAGTCGTATTTGCAAAATGATTTTTACTATTGTTGGTTAGTAAGTTTAAAACTTTTCATATTGAAGACGGATTTCCGCCACGTATGGTTTTCTCTACTGGTGCTTTTTGTGCCTCCCAGATAAGGTATTTGACTCTGTTACGTAACCTTTCGAACTCAATAAAATCTTTGTCCCGCTTGGCTTGGTTTCTATCTTCCATGGTTTGTTTAATTTCTTCCGTGATCCTCGTTTCCGTTTTAAGGGGACATGCTTATTTAGCACTCTGAGGAACAGGTCAAGCCACAGTGAGAGCGCTACATCAGGGTCATTGTGATTGTAAACTTCATGGAACGGCAATAAACTGAGATCATGAAGGAAACTATTTCTATCTAGTTTTCTAAAACATCTGTAAGTAATGTATAAATGTTGGTTTCGGCTCTGTTTAGAACATAACATGACCATGTACAAGTGATGGGGAAGGTGTCACTGACAGCTAGTGAAGGGACATAAGTTTCAGTGATAGCTTGAGGGTTGTTAGTATAGATGTGGTATATCAAAGTAGACGAAGAGTGTGTTACTGTGGTGGCAATGGTAATCATCTGTTTTAGTCCAAAAAGCATTGTTGTACGTCGCCAAATCGAATGGGGTTTTGAGACGTCAATGTTAAAATCGCCGAGGATGAGTATATCCATGCCTGTGTCATTCACTTTATCCAATACCTGTACAAAGTCGTCATACCACTCAGCGGTGGATGCTGGATTCCTATACACAAAGCCAACTAGCAGTGGCGAAGTGTTAGGAAGCTTGACTTCCAACCACACGCATTCCACCTCCCTGGTCTCAAGATCAAGACGTCTGCGTACCCTGTGCTGAACAGTGCTGTGCACATAAACAGTTAGTCCAGTATATGCAGGAGAAGTTGCATCACGTCAAATAAGAGAAAAATTCGGAATACTGACAACAAACCAACGATTTTAGTTTACAACTGTAAAATCTCCAACAAAGCCAGAGACAATGCCATTTTTCACACATCTGCCGTTGCTGCATCTACGTTGAGACCGTAAGAGAGACACAGACAGATACACAGCTAATGCACCTGCTCGCACCAACAACTTAATTCATTTGTGAATTAAACTTTATCCAGAACCCAATAAAACTGCACAAAGTGACATTTCTCCCCTTCATTGTTTCCCTCAATCTGAACATACAATCAGATACATGAACCCACTCTTTCAGCAAGAGGCATAGATTCTCATGAGCCTCTGCAAAGCAGGGGCTCATGAGAATCTATGCCTCTTGCACACGGTAGAGTTTGGCTGAACTTTCTGAAACATAACGCGACACGACAGACCTTGGGCCGAAGATGAAACAAAGCGACAGAATTTAAACACCATTGTTACGCGCGTGACATGCAAAACCATCTGCGTTCAATACCATACATCACTTCATAAAAGACAGAACCGTTAAGAACGATTTAAAGAAACTCGGAAGCGTTTCTCCCTAAAAGAAAAACATACCATTGAGATTAACCCCCTCACTCTCGAGAAAAACAGTGAACAAGATCCAACCGCAAGAGACATAGATCCTCACGAGCCCCCAGCGACTGCGGGGGCTCATGAGGATCTATGCCTATTGCTGAGACCAGTTTGCAGCCATGTTTCTTGGATGGTGTTGGCTTTAGGTTGTTTAATGAACGAAGATTTTAGAAACAAACATGTATGTAGAGTGTCCGTACAATAACAGGGAAAGGGTTACAATTATGACTGCCTTCTCATCACACGAGTGTTTGATCTAACAAATAAAGATGGCAATTTTAACTTTTTACCTACTAACTCACCTTTCCGCATTATGTACTCGTAGGAAAAAGACGGGTTTTTTTTTTTCTTCTCGGAAATCAGAAGTAGGCCCAAACAGCACGTGTTTCGACGGGAAAAGCGGATTAAAAACCAGGACAAACACGCGATATCGCGTGCTTGTCCCGGCTTTAATCCACTGTTTTCGTCGAAAGACTTCAATTTTGACCTACTTCTAAATCCTGGAAACGTCTATTTTGTTGTTCATATCTGGTTCCGGTGCCTATGCCAAGTAAAGACTCGTAACGACACGTTCATCGCTAAAAATAGCCAAGCACGCACACTGCCAGCGAATCTCGCCGACGACAGTGTTCTACGGGAAATAATCTCTCGGCGGCTGGCGTCGTCTTTACTAAGCAAAGAGCTACCAAGCTTTTTATCTATCAAACTGAGCACGAATGATGTAAGCCCTTCCCTGCCACAGTACGTACATTTATGTTTCTAAAATCTTTGCTCATTCAGCAACCAAAAGCCAACACCGTCCAAAAACATGGAGAAAAAACTGCTCTCGGCAAGAATCATAGATCCTCATGAGCCCCCGCAGTCGCGGGGGTCTTGAGGATCTATGTCTCTCGCATTTGCATCTTGTTCACTTTTTCTCGACATTGATGGAATTGTTTTGCGCAGTTGATAGGCCTGTCATAATGATTATATTCAGTCTTATTTGTACGACACACACCTCAAATTTCAGTTCAAATTGTTGTCCTGGTCCAGCGTTGCTGACAGAAAGGAACCCGTTTCCTTCTCCAGAGCCGGGACAAACAGCAGGCCTGTGCAAACACTGTTTAACCCAATCAGCCCTGACGCATTACAGCAGGAGATGGGTCGACCATGATAATTCAAAGGTAGTGTCAGATTAGCTTGGCGCCTGTCAGCGCCAAGCTAATCTGGTACTGCCCTTGAATTATCATGGTCGATCCATCTCCTGCAACTGGTGCATAGTCATTAGATGACACCTCTAAAATTTGGGAAATACGGCCGTCGGGCTGAATAAGTTATGAAAAGTCATGCTGGTATTAAAGAGAAGATAGTTTGTTTTATTTTTGTAAAAGATAAATCAAAGTTATGTTAGCTGTTTTAAAAATAACTCCGAAAAAGTTGTGCAGAAAATTATCTGATTTTCACACCTAAGGCTTACAGGTCACAATTGACCTAATCGTACCCGACAACCGAGACAAACTGTAGGCTTATGTAAATATCGTAATAAAAAATCGTGCGATTATTAATAAAAAGATTGCTTTTTTTTCGTAAAAGAAAAGAAATAAAAAAAAAGAAAAAAAAAAAAAAAAGAAAAGAAAAGATAAAAAGATTGAATTGTTTTAATATTAAATCCCATATAATACATGAAATTAATCACAAAAACGTGAACGTTTTTTTTTCCCCCAAAAACAAATGTTTAAAAATTATCTCTCAAAACGTTCTAGCCGTACAATGCTGGTTAACGAACTCATTCAATATCTTCCTTTATTTATCTATAATTTTATGCAAAATATCTAGTAAAAATATGAAACATGACGGACTCCAGTGTGGATCAACCGGTTTTTTGTGAAACGGACATTTTCTCGCCATTGAGCTTTTTAATAATAATTTTAAAAAATTTAAAAAGAAAGAAAAAAAACTGCCTCGAGTTTATTCTTTTTGGGACAATATCCTGAAATTGCAAGCTTTTTCGACCTAGCAAAAAAAAAAAAAATAATAATAATGAAACTCGACGCGAATGTTCCAGCAATATTTCTGTCCCGTGAGTAAGAGGTGTGAATTCTGGTGAGCCTCTATCTAGTAAGAGATAACTGGAGACACATCGATGGAGATAGCGTATTACCTCATAACTAATAATTTCATGTTTTGGAGAAAAACAAATAAGAAGACATGTTTACATTTTGGTCAGAAAATGTCATCCGCGACTATTTTCACAATGGCAGTTATGTGCATTTCCTGTCGAGCTGCAGGTGTGAGATTTCGTCAGAAAATGGGAAAAATGAGCAATTTTATCCAAACTTGATTTTGCGCAAAAAAAGTCACTTGCAATCTGGCATCAGGACACACTCGACATTTTTCTCTAAACAGGCAATTACAAAAACTTTTTTAAAAAAAAAGAAAAAAAAAAAGTCAGAGACGAAGATTTCTCTAACAGGAAACAGAAAGATTTTATACACAAGCTACATCCTAACTTGTATAACAAGATCGGATATAACAAAAGCCGGATATAATGACATCTTTTGAGAGAAGAACCTTATGCAGAAAAAAAAAAACGCTTAGAAAAGACAGTTACAACACAATTATTAATATTTCGGGTATTTCAAAATAGACAAACAAGTATAGAGATCAGTCCCTAATTTTCTTCATTATCGCAGAAGGAATGTGGCAACTGAAGGATGTGACGTAAGGTAAAAAAAGAACAACAGTGCGTAAAAACCAAAGTAAAATAAAAATGACGTCAACTAAAAACTCATAAGAGAAAGTGATCACGAAATATTCATACATTGTGTTGTAACTGTTTTTTTTTTTTTAAGCTTGTTTCTTTCTCCGTTGGGATCTTGTCTGCATTTCACACGCTTGGCAGTCACCTTTGTGGCCTGGATTGCATCTTTTGAGAGGTCCCGACAGCACTCATTCCATGTAAATTACTTCGCTTATTACAACCTTCGGATATAACAACAAGAATAATTGTCACCTAGCGATCTGCTACACCCGAAGTTTACAATACTATCTCAAGACAAATATTTTCAAAACTGTTTCTGTTTCTGCCAAGCAAGCAATGCGCTGTTTCTGATTCCCTTTAAATCTGTTAAAGATGGGTTAAATGATGAAAAAGCTGAGCGTGAAAGTACAGAATGCTTTTGATAGAGCTATCGCGACCCCCATCTGACAAATGATGATGCTTTATGACGCGGCAGATGGGGGCTGCAAGTCAGGCGAGACAACTCTTAACGGACAGGAATGAAAACGGAAGTCTTCATCATACCAACTTGGCGCTTGAGAACAGCTTTCGATGATTTTTTTTTTTTTGGGGGTATGCATGCATATTTTTAAAATCTAACTAATTGGATTTTTTTCCGGTTCCGAAAAATCATTATCCTACAGTGGGACGCGTGGTGCGTTCAAACTTATTGGCTTAATTAACCCCCTAACTGCCGGGGCAAGGCGAACGCTACCCATCTGCAAGAAACATAAATCCTCATGAGCCTTATGGGGGTTTATGTCTCTTGTAGTTCTATGTTGTGTATGCCTAGTTTTGTTTCAATTGCGTCCGTGTTCTTAACCCTTTTAGTCCCAAGGTCACATTTCTTAAATTTAGACGTGTTCCCTAATGACTATGTACCAGTTGCAGGAGATGGATTGATCATGATAATTCAAGGGTAGCGCCAGATCAGCTTCAGTGGCACGTTCAGGCCCCAAGCTGATCTGGCACTACCCTTTAATTATCATGGTCAATCCATCTCCTGATGTGGGGACTCGGGGCTAAATGGGTCAGTAATGTCAGTCAGTGTGCAATCTTTTCTGACGCGAAATGTGTGACTAACAGCAGCGAAAGTGTCAAGTGACACCTTCACCACGACTGGAAGCAAATCATGTTCTTTTGAAATCAATGTAAACTCAACACCAAACGGAATCAGTCGTCAAAAGAACATGTTATACACAGAGGCATAGACCCTCATGAGTCTCCGCAAACTGCGGGGACTCATGATGATCTATGTCTCTTGTAGATGGATCGTTTTCAGATATTTTCTTGGCATTTAAAGGGTCAATGTCTTTGTATTAGAGATAGTTAACTCATTCAGCCCGGCGCACGTATTTCCCAAATTTTGGAGGCGTCATCTAACGACTATGCACCTGTTGCAGGAGATGGATCGACCATGATAATTCAAGGATTGTGCCAGATTAGCTTGGCGCCGATAGGCGCCAAGTTAATCTGGCACTACCCTTGAATTATCATGGTCGATCCATCTCCTGCTGCAGTGCGTCAGGGCTGAATTAATTAAAAGCTTCGTGACACATGAGTTGGTGTACTAAAACACATCACTGGCATGGCTCGCACATCTTGATAATCTTTAGTAACGACACTCCAACTTACAAATTCAAACGAAGGGAGGCAGCTGAGGGGTTTAGGTGGGTGGGTGGGTGCGAGAGGCGCTGGGTGGTGGGTGAGTGTGATTTATACACAGAATGATCATAATACAAAATGGAGTGTGGTGGTAGTGTCAGAAATCGCGCCAAGCTATTTTTTTTTTGTTTGTTTGTTTGTTTGTACTTCTCTCGAACTGTCATTGTCGGTCTCTCTCCAAAGCTAGTTTGTAGTACGGCGTCAGAGCAAAACTCTCAAATGCCGCTCTGAGGGCTCAACACATTAACCCAGTCAGTGCCAGTTGGCGCAAACCTTGTCACCTTGTCACGCAAACCTTGTCATGCAAAAATTCTACACCAAATAAGCCCATCCGCTCGGCCAGGGAAATGGTTATCGCTATGGCCAGCAAGAGGCAAAGAACTTTATGATCCCCCACATTCGCGGGGCGCTCATGAAGTTCTTTGCCTCTTGCAGTTGCGTGACCTTCATGTTTTCCCATCAGCGAAGTGATTTTAAAAGGACGCAGAATTTCTCAGTGCCAATGGAATACATTATTAACGTCATTCATGACCAAATGTGAACTCTTCAATGGAACAATTAAGTTAATTTTAATTTTCGTAGCAGCTTCAAAGCAAACACCACTAAATATACTGGGACTTTTCTATGACTTGATGTTGTTGTTTTTTTTTTTCTTGTTTTTTTCCCGGAGAACAAACTGATCCAAAGTCTGCTGGAAAAATAAAAACTTTTTATCCTTTTCTTCGGCTCAGTCCACTATTGAAGCCTAAAAACCCAATCCGCCTGAAAACTACCGATATAAATGGATCCAGCAAGAGGCATAAATCCTCATGAGCCCGAGCAATCTGCGCGGACTCATGAGGATCTATGTATCTTGCATATGTCTGACGCTAAATGTAGGACATGCGACAGTATAGTTTGAGTTGTCCCACAAACGAAGGTCGCTCGACTGTTTAAAACTAAACGTCGGGTATGCCATCCAATAAATCTAAAATGGTGTTTTTTTGTTTTGTTTTGTTTTTGTTTTGTTTTTGTTTTTTTTTACGCAAAGTATTAAAGAACAAACAGCTCACATTGTTTGCAAGTTTGGCTTTTGTTTTGTTCGTCTGTCTGTCTTACTGTCTTCCGGTTATCGGAATTGATGGGTTTGTTTTAAAAGTACAGACAGGTGATAGAGGCAGAATTAATTGTAAACACACCGGGAAGCATTAATAGCAGCGACTTAACAAATTCAAGGATAAAAACAAAAACAAACAAAAAAAAAAACAAAACAAAAACAAAACAAAAACAAACAAACAAAAAAACCAAAAACAAAACAACAAAAAAACAACAAAACAAAACAAACAACACACACACACACACACACACACACACACACACACACACACACACACACACACACACACACACACACACACACACACACACACCACGCAAAGCAAAGCAATGGAGAGCAAAGCAACACGCAGCTCTTCTCAGTTTCAACCTGCCATGACCCAACTCAACCAAACAGCCAACCAACAAACCAACCAGCCGACTATGCAGCCAGCCCGTCAGCCAAACAAACAACCAACAAATCAAGCAAACAGCCAACCAACAGGCCAACCTCACACCTCCCCCCCCCCCCGCCCCCACCACCCACCCACACACACACACACACACACACACACACACACACACACACACACACACACACACACACACACACACACACACACATACACACACACACACCCCCTTCCCAACAAAAATCACAAGAGGGGATCTTTGCAGTTATTTGAAACAGAAAACTGCTAACTCATTGTGCCCGAGGTACGAAATACCCACATTTGGAGTTATCCTCTGAGGACTGCATTACAATTCAGGAGTCAAATCGACCATGATAGTCGAAGGGTGGTGGCAGAATAGCTTGGCGCCAATAGGCGCCAAGCTATTCTACCACCACCTTTGAACTATCATGGTCGAGCCATATCTTGCTGTGCTGTCTCGCGCGCAGAATGAGTTAAGTCCATTTTTTTTTAAAGAAGAAGAAGAAAAAGAAAAAGCCCGAGATTGGTTTTGATATCACAATGAGCTAGTCGCTATCCCTAGGGCAAAATCCGGACCAAAGGAGACTGCCAATCGTGTAAAATGCAGACAAGAGCGCAACCAGAGTCCGAAATAGCTCAGGCGGTTAGCATCTGAGCAGGAGAGCGAAAGGAATCGCCGGGTCGTGGGTTCGAATCCCCGTCCCGGCCCCGGTAGCTGGACTCGCAATCCAGGGGGGAAAGACGGGCTTGTTCAATTGCATGTCCGTTGAAAGGTCCTGGTAAATCAAAGTGCAGTGGCACAGTTGAATTGCGCCTGCGTTGATCAGTGTTCAGGGCCGTCCATTATCACTTCGGTGCCGTGGACGTTAAACGCCGCACTAACCAACCAAGAGCGTAACGGAGAAAGAAACACGCTAAGAAATGACAGTTACAACACATTTGTGTTGTAACTGACATTTCTAAGCGTGTTTCTTTCTCCGTTGGGTTCTTCTTAAAAATGAATATCATGATCCTTCTATATTATTTTGCTAGCCCTATCCCTATCTGAAGAGAGAGGGATTTTGAATTAAATGTAAACCCCAGCACAGTAAGCAAAAGGGTCTCCGGCCGGCGTCGGCCCGTGACCATTTTGCGCACTGAGTACGCGCAGCCGCTCGGCTTGCTGCACTCCGTGTTTAGCGAAACGGACTTTACATTTCAGGAAGCAGACATTGAGACAGGGTTATACAATCTTTAAATAGCCATAACTTTCTCCTTCATAGTTCAGACTCCTCCTCCTCTCTCTCTCTCTCTCTCTCTCTCTCTCTCTCTCTCTCTCTCTCTCTCTCTCTCTCTCTCTCTCTCTCTCTCTTTAATGGGAGACCACTGTGCCTTTGTTTGATAATTAAGGGAGATAGCTTACTTTGATCCTAGCTCACTCTGCAGGAACGCATGTAGCGCGCGGGCCCATAACTCAGCCTGAACTTTAGGCCACGGAGGGCATTAAACTTAGGCGCACACCGGGAAATTCTCGCTAATGCATTCGGGAAGGGGGAATATATGAGAAATTTCTTAGTATCTGAAAAAAAGAAAAAGAAATGTCATGCACCAAAAGATGCGTGCCGGTAAGATTTGAAAAAAAAAAAAAAACACTGAAAGACAGACCATTCATTTAGTACCCTCACTGTCAGAGTACACAGATTTTTTTCAGTTTAATCGCAGTAAATTCAAAGATTCCAAGCCGACAAAAGGAACATGAGTACAAAGTGGTTCAGCAAGAAATATATAGATCCTCATGAGCCCTCGCAACTGCGGGGGCTCATGAGGATCTATATCTCTTGCATTTGTTTGGAATTTATGTTTTTTCAGGAGTGTGGCTTGTTCAATGGCATGTCCGTTGAAAGGTCATGGTAAATCAAAGTGGCCCACAGTTGGAGTGCGCCTGAGTTGATCAGTGTTCAGGTCGTACTCCATAGGCAGTAGATTTTCCTGACTCCCATAACCCGCCCGTCAGGGCCATATATTATCACTTCGGTGCCGTGGACATTAAACCCCGAACTAACCAGCCAATCAGGAGTGTGGGGCTTGAGCAGAGACCAGCAGTCAATTACAAATGTCAAATGTCTATGACACAGTCTACTGTACTGCTTCTACTAACAGTGTTTCAGCTGGCCATAAGGTCCTTTTTTAGACAGGAAGTCTACGTGGCGGCGTACCAACAGTTGTCGGCATATAGTCCGCTTTTCGGCTTACAAATCCGACTTTTGGCATGAAGTCCGTCTCTCGTCAAAACAGTCGGTTTGTCGACGTAAAGTCCGCCTGTGTGCATAACGTCCTCTGTCTGCATAACTATAGTCCGTTTTTTCAACACTGGTCGGCATACAGTCCACTTGTCAGCATAATAGTCCGCTTGCCGGCATGTCGTTGTGTCGTCTGTTCGTCGACCTAATGCCGTAAGGTCTAACGCGTGCTGAAAACTATTAACCCGTTTAGCCCCGGGTTCCTACCGCAGGAGATGGCTTGACATCGATAATTGAAAGGCAGTGCCAGATAAGCTTGGCGCCTAAAGGCGGCAAGTTAACCTGGCACTACTCTTCAATTATCATGGTCAAACCTTCGCCTGTAACTGGTACATAGTCGTTAGGCAACACCTCCAAAATTTGAGTAATGGGACCTTGGGGCTAAACACGTGAAATATTGTCTGTAGTCCATTTGCACGGTCCCTTTGTCTTGCAGTGACCCGCAAAGCGTTAACCCCTTGAGCATGAAGCCACCAGTACTGTAAACAGGGCCTCTTGCACAAAAGCGTGTTGAAGGCCCACTACCGCCTTAACTGTTCAAAGATACACTTCTGTAACAGACGGTTACGAAACGCTACATAGAGGTATACTGAGTTATGGTTCATTTAGACACAGGACAATCCAGTTCACCATACGTCGTTTTGATATCAAGTAATTTGACAATGGCTCTACTCCGTTCTATAAATACAACGCTTTCAGTACGAGAAAGAGTTAAAAATAGATTGACAGGCTAACGGCTGGGCAGAATAAATAAGTGCGATTACGCGTGTGCTTTTGCTGCGTGTCCCAACTGCTGTTAAAGTTCATTAGGTGTGTCAACAACTCTCTTGGCTTGACTTCGCGAACAAAGATTTTATAGGAGTTGCCCACGACGTCTGCAGGCTTGTTCGTGGCTTACTTACTTTACTTACGCCTGTCACCCCTACCCGGGTATAGGCCGTCGACGCAACTCCTGTCCTGTGCTTCTCCTTCGATTCTACTCCAGGTGGTTCCCAGTCTCTTGATGTCTGCTTGGAGGTCTCGACGCCAGGAGTTTCTCGGCCTACCTCTTTTCCTCTTTCCCTGGGGGTTCCATGACAATGCCTGCCTAGTGATACTGGAAGCTGGCTTTCTCAGACTGTGACCGATCCATCCCCATCTTCTTCGCCCAATTTCATTCTCTGCTGTTATCTGCTCTGTTCTCTCCCAGAGTCTGACGTTGTTAATCTTCTCTGGCCAGTGGATTTTCAAAATTCTTCTAAGGCAAATGTTCATGAAGGTCTGTACTCTGTTGACTATGGTTTTTGTCAATCTCCAAGTCTCTGCTCCATATAGGAGAACTGCTTTTACATTGGAGTTGAAAATCAGGACTTTGGTGTGTTGTGACAGCTCTCTGGAACTCCACACTTTTTTCAACTGGAGAAAGGCTGCTCTGGCTTTACCGATTCGTGTTCTGATATCTGCATCAGTGCCGCCTTTTTTTTTGTCTATGATGCTCCCGAGATAGGTGAAGGACTCCACCTCCTCCAACGGGGTGCCAGCAAGCAAGACTGGTTCTTCCCTGGTTACGTTCAGCGTCATTGTCTTTGTTTTCTGTTTGTGAATGGTGAGGCCCACTTGGGACGAGATGTCAGCAAGCCTCGTGGTCTTGTCCTGCATTTGTTGATGAGTGTGGGACAGTAATGCCAAGTCGTCTGCAAAATCGAGGTCGTCAAGCTGTGTCCACAGTGTCCACTGTATTCCACTTCGTCTGTGCTCTGTGGTCATCTTCATGACCCAGTCTATGGCCAGTAGGAAGAGGAACGGAGACAGCAGACACCCCTGCCTGACACCAGTTCTGACCTGGAGCTCCCTGGTGAACTGCCCTTCGTGGATCACGCGACATGTCATGCCATCGTAGCTGCTCTTGATCAGGCGGACGAGCTTTGCGGGTACACCGTAGTGTCGTAGGAGTTTCCACAGGGTCTCTCGGTCCACACTGTCAAATGCTTTCTCATAATCCACAAAGTTGACTTACAGCGGGGAGCTCCTCTTCAGAGACTGTTCCACGATGATGCGGAGAGTGGCGATCTGGTCTGTACATGATCGGTTCTTCCTGAATCCTGCTTGCTGGTCTCTCAGCTGGGGGTCAACGGAGCTCTTCATTCTCTCCAGGATGATCCTGTTGAAGACCTTTCCTGGTACTGACAGCAAGGTGATTCCTCTGTAGTTGGAACACTTGCTGAGGTCGCCTTTCTTGGGAAGCTTGATTAGGTACCCCTCCTTCCAGTCAGCCGGCATCACCTCCTCTTCCCAGATCTTTCCAAACAGTGGGTACAGCATCTCCACTGTTGTCTCTAGGTCTGCTTTCAGAGACTCCGCTGGGATGCCATCTGGGCCTGCTGCTTTGCCGTTCTTCAAAAATGCCACTGCTCTTCTGATCTCTTCCCGGCTGGGTCTGTCACAGCTGATGGGTAGGTCGGTCTCTGCCGGCTGGATGTCTGGGGGGTCGGGTGGGCTAGGTCTGTTCAGTAACTCTTCAAAATACTCGGACCATCTGTCGAGTTGGTCTGCTCTGTCTGCAATAGGCTTGCCTTCTTTGTCTTTTACTGGTCTTTCTGTATGGCCATACTTGCCTGACAATCTTCTGGTAATGTCGTAGAGCTGTTTCATGTTGCCGCTGCCTGCTGCCTTTTCTGCCTCTGCTGCCAGGCTGTCTGTGTAGGCCCTCTTGTCTGCCCTGATACTCCTCTTCACCTCGCGGTTGGCTTCTGAGTATTCCCCCTGTGCCCTTACTTTGGCTGCTCTCGTGCGACTGTTGTTGACAACTGCTTTCTTCTGCTTCCTCACTTCTATCTTCTTCAAGGTCTGTGCCGACAGCCAGTCCTTGTGATGGTGTTTCCTGAACCCTACAGTGTCTTTGCAGGTCGAGTTCAGCGCCTCTCTAACTGCCTTCCACTGCTGCTCTGTGGTGACCGCCTCCTCTTCATTTACTAGCTCCTGTAGCGCTTGAAACCGGTTGGACAGCACCAGTTTGAACTCTTCTCTAACTCCAGTTTCTCTCAGGAGGCCTACATTATAGCGCTGTCTTCTTGTTGTCTCTGTGCGGCTTTTCTTTAGCTTGAGCTTCATTCTTAAGGTAAGCAGATGGTGGTCTGAGGCGACATCTGCTCCCCTCCTCACTCGAACATCTTGAAGGGATCTTCTAAATTTCTTGCTAATGCAGATATGGTCTATTTGGTTCTCTGTTGTATGGTCAGGTGAGACCCAAGTTGCTTTGTGTATTCTTCTGTGTGGGAAGATGCTGCCTCCAATGACAAGTCGGTTTAGAGCACAAAAATCTACAAACCTCTCCCCGTTCTCACTCATCTCCGAGTCTAGTCCCTGTCTCCCCATCACCTCTTCGTATCCGGTGCTGTCCTCCACTATTTTGGCATTAAAATCGCCCATGACGATGGTGATGTCTCGCTCCGCACATTTGTCCACGGCACTCTGGAGTCGGTCGTAGAACTCTTGTTTCTCTTCCTCGTCACTGTCATTAGTGGGCGCATAACACTGGATGACGTTCAGCTTGAGCTTTTTGTTGGTTCTAAAGGCTGCTGTGATAATTCTTGGCCCAAGAGGTTCCCAGCCCATCAGCGCTCTCTGTGCCACTGGTTACAGCATGAATGCTACACCTTCTGTATGGGGGGCATTCTCCTCTTCATGACCTGAATACAGAATCATCTCCCCACTTAACAGCCTTTTCTGGCCAGACTGCGTCCATCTGGCTTCACTGATATCTAGCAGGGAAAGGTTGTCCTTTTGCATTTCCGCTGCTATCTGGGCGGCCTTGCCGCTCTGGTACATGGTCTTGACGTTCCATGTGCCCATGGTTGTATCCCTGGATAGAGAGAGGTGGCTTCCGAAGACTTCCGACTTTCACCACAGGACGTCATAAGTCTTCTGGTAGAAGAACCTTCCTCCTTCAGGAAAGGAATTACTGTTAGTCTTTTCGTCGGCGTTTTTGTAGCTATTTCCTTTTTTGCAGGGTGGGGAAGCTACCCCCACGCCCAACCCCCTTACTAGGAGGACCAGGTTTTTTTTGTCGGGGTCACCTTCCCTTAGACCATGTTGGTTCACGGCACCTTATTTCATTCGGTGCACCCCTCTCACGAGGGACCCCCACCCAGGGGACGCGCCTCAACGCCATATGGTCCCAGCGCGAGGTTGTTCGTGGCTGCGGAGGCCAATCCGGGACAGGCAGGTTCGACCGCAGTGGCTGCAGGGGGAGGTATGGCCAGGGTTCTGAATTGCGGCATCTCTGTTTTTTTCTCCTGAGCCGCTTGTCCTTAAGGCTAGCTCTGCGAGAGTCCTCAAAGGAGACAGCTGCCTTGTAAATGGTGGAGCGCCAGGTGTCACGGTCCACAGCAAGCAAAGACCACTGGTGCTGGTCGATTTGGCAGGCACTAAGTGACTTTTTGAGACAGTCTTTGTATCTCTTCTTTGGTGCCCCTCTGTCACGGTGTCCAGTAGCAAGCTCGCCGAACAGGGTGATCTTTGGTAGGCGATGATCCTCCATCCTGGAGACATGCCCCGCCCAGCGGAGCTGTGTCCGCAGCAGCAAAGCCTCGATGCTCACAGTTTCAGCCTGTTCAAGGACCTCGACGTTGGTGACATAGTCACTCCAGTGAATGCCCAGGATGGTGCGCAGGCAGCGCTGGTGGAAGCGTTCGAGGAGTCGTAGTTGGCTGCGGTAGAGGGCCCAGGACTCGGAACCATACAGCAGGGTGGTGAGGACCACAGCTCTGTACACGCTGATCTTGGTGCCTGTTTTCAGCTGTTGATTGTGCCACACCCGCTTGAAAAGTCGCCCGAAAGCGCTGTTCGCTTTTGCCAGCCTGCTGTCAAGCTCCTTGTCCAGCTTGGCGTCCGACGTGATAATGCAGCCAAGGTAAGTAAACTGGTGCACTGACTTTAGTTCAGACTCGCCAATGGTGATGTGAGGAGGGTGATACACTGTCTTGGGTGCCGGCTGAAGGAGGACCTCTGTCTTTTTCAGACTGACCTCGAGTCCAAAGAGCTGGGCAGCGTCTGCGAAGCAGGACGTGATGCGCTGCAGGGCTCTCTCTGTGTGTGCAACGAGGGCAGCGTCATCAGCAAAAAGCAGCTCACGAATCAGTTGGTCTAAGGTTTTCGAGTGGGCCTGCAGTCGTCTGAGGTTGAACAGGCTGCCATCGAGACGATACCTGATGTACACTGCATCGTCATCATCGAGGTCCACTGTGGCCTGCTTCAACATCATGCTAAAAAAGATGGTGAAGAGGGTCAGTGCCAACACGCAGCCCTGCTTTACGCGGTTGAGAATAGGGAATGGTTCTGAGAGGTCATTGTTGAGTCTGACCTGGCCTTGCTGGTCTTCGTGTAGCTGGACAAGCATGCTGAGAAACTTTGGGGGACAGCCAAGTCGCTCCAGGATCTGCCACATGCCTTGCCTGCTCATAGTGTCGAACGCTTTTGTTAGGTCGACAAACGTTACGTACAGCCCTTTGTTCTGCTCGCGGCACTTCTCCTGAAGCTGTCTCAGCACAAAGACCATATCGGTGGTGCTCCGGTTTGCTCTGAAGCCACACTGGCCCTCTGGGAGGTGGTCTTCAGCGATGGCAGGTACCAGCCGATTCAGGAGCAGCCTTGCAAGAATTTTCCCAGCAATGGACAGCAGGGTAATTCCCCGATAGTTGGAACAGTCAGATTTCTCGCCTTTGTTCTTGTACAGGGTGATAACGACAGCATCACGGAGATCCTTTGGTAGTGTTCCTTCCTCCCAGCAGCAGAGAAAGAGGTCATGGAGCTTGTTGTGCAGTGCTGTGCCTCCATGTTTCCAGATCTCTGGCGGTATTCCGTCAATGCCTGCTGCTTTGCCACTCTTGAGCTGGTGGATGGCTGTGAGGGTCTCTTCAGCAGCGGGCGGTTCGTCCAATTCAACCTTTACTGGGAGTTGTGAGATTTGTAGGACGACTGCTTCTTGAACAGTGCGCTCAGCGCTGAAGAGGATCTGAAAGTACTCCGACCAGCGGTTCAAGATGGAGGTATTATCTGTGAGGAGTGCCTGGCCATTCGCGCTTCGCAGGGGACTTTGTACCAGGTGCCTGGGGCCATACACTGCTTTCAGTGCTTCGTAGAAGCCCCTGTAGTCACCATTGTCAGTGCAAAGCTGTGTCCTCTGTGCAAGTCTGGTCCACCACTCATTCTGGAGATCTCTGAGCTTGCGCTGGAGACTGCTGCAGACAAGGCGGAAGGCAGACTTCTTCACAGGGCAGGAAGGCTGGGCTAGGTGGGCCTGATGGGCGGCTCTTTTTTTTTGCTAGGTGTTCCTGGATCTCAGCATCGTTTTCGTCAAACAAGTCTTTGTTCTTCTTTCTAGAGTCAACAAGTCATAACAAACACAAATGGTGCTGAAATGTGTCTTCAAATTTACGCTTAATGGTACTTTAAAAGTCATGACACTGTTGCCTTTTAGGACACACGTGGTTTACAGTTATGGAACATAAATTCCTTTTTAACACATTCTACCCGAGGACCGAAATCCATAAAATTTTCATGTTGCCCTCTGAAGGACTGTATTATAGTTCTAGAGACAGATCGAACATGATAGTTCAAGGGTGGTGTCAGAATAGCTTGGCGCCTATGGGCGCCAAGCTATTCTGGCACCACCCTTGAACTATCATGTTCGATCCATGTCTTGCTATGATGTGTCCGGGATGAATGAGTTTTAAAAAAATCATTCTCTGATCGTGGACGCAGGCTGTCTTTCTAAGATCCGAAGTGGTGTCAACAAGAGTCATAGATCTTCATATGCCTCAGCAGGTGAGGACGCTCATGAGGATCTATGTCTTTTGCATTTGAGTGCTGTTAATTTCTTCGGCAGTGAATATAGTCAATCTTAGTCCTAAGTGTTTTCACCTACGATAAAGTGTACCCTACATGTTCGTCCTTTTACTTCATGTACCTTAATCCATTCTGTCCCGGGGTCGAAATCCCCACATTTTAGAGTTGTTCTCTGCAGACGACATTACAAATTACGAGACAGATCGACCATGATAGTTCAAGGGTGGTGCCAGAATAGCCTGGCGTCTTTGAACTATCTTGGTCGATCCATAGCTTGCTGTGTAGTGTCGGGGATGAATGCGTTAAGAAATATGGGATCTCAATCCTTAACGAAATATCAGCACGTGAGACACGCTTATGTACTAAGGTCACCGAACAAGACACGCTGCTACGCAGCATGAATGGCAGACTGTACTGATAAATTGCACCGCATGAATGGACTAATAATCACGGAGAATATTTACGGAATATTTTAAAGCACGATAAGATCATGCTGTTAGCGTCTAGAGGTGTTCAAAACAAAGTTTTATCAGAAGCAACAAGCAGGGTACGCATACCTACTCTTGTACGTCATTGTGAGATTCTGTGTCTCCAGCTTCCCCCCCCCCCCCACCCTCCCCACCTCCCAGCAGTGTACGCATACTTACTCTTGTACGTCATTGTGAGATTCTGTGTCTCCAGCACCCCCCTCCCCCCACCCACAAGCCCACATGAAAAGGAAAATAATAACTGAATCACAAGACTTTTACTTGAACCGCCTAAGTGTAGCTATACATGCTCTGCAATCTGTGCGCTGTTGATACCTGGACGATGCACATTTAAATCTGTAGCTATTGGGCAATAGCCAACGTGCAACTTCGAGGATGGCTGTGGATATACCGACCAGAAAATGCACTCCAGGGCAATCATGGCGCGGGTACTTTTGCTGGAAAGGCAGAAGTCACACAGAGCCTACGAATTGGCAGTTTAGGCGTGAGGAACCTGAGAAAGCATTTACATGAACAGATCCAAGGGTTCGCACCCTTGGCTCTGTTCATGGAAATGCTTTCTCATGTTCCTCACGTCTAATTGATCGCCTCCATAGCAGAGGTGCGAAGAATAGACAGGCCTTGAGAGAGTAATAGGAAACCAGATCAATACCGATACGATATCGACAGGGAATCTGGCGTGACTTCTGACGGGTGTTGTGGAGCGCGTTCTCGAGCCTTTCTGAGCTCAGAAATCTCATCTAAAACGAAAATGAAGTGAACTCAGTGACTTCACATTTGCTAGGGACGTTCGGCCGGTGATGGTGAAGTGTTGGATTCTGCCTTCGCTGCTTACGGTTGATATGCAATTGAAAGAATGCTCATGGATGCTGACACCCACTCTAACCGGTAAGTTCCTTTCTTTCTTGTATTTTATTGGTACAATAATACATTTATTTTACAACACTAGGGTTATTATTAACACATTCCAGGCACCTGGCATTCATATCCGTTCGTGGATGCTGACACACACTCTAATAAATAAGTTCCTTGCTTTTTTGTATTACAACTGTACGATAATACATTTATTTTACAACACTAGGGCTAAATTAACATACTCGAGGCATCTGGCATTCAGATCCGTTTGTCCATTCATCCATCCATCCATTCAGCAAGCCAGCCAGCCATCCATCCACCCACCCACCCACCGAGCCAGCCACACATCCAGTCATCAGCAATTCATCAGTAGGTCTAGTTCAACTATCAACATATCCATTAAATGCAATACTTGTAATCCAGTCTAGTGAGTGAAACCAAACTAAATCAAGCCAAGCCGAACCAAATAAAATAAAATCAAACTAAGCCGCGATTGTATTTTTCCCCATGCGTGAACCTGTTCACAGTAGAAGAAATAAACACACATTCTTTGATGCCATTTTTTTCCTTCGCCCCAGCAACCCCTGCTTTCCGGACAGAGAGAAATGCCGTTTTGCACGTGCGTTTCGTGGGTGGCGCAGAACGCACACGGTGGCAAGTCAGGCATCAGCATTAATTGTCCATCACAGTCGTAGGCTGCATCCTGTATGTCTCTCTTCATTTGAGATGTGCGCTGAGGTCGATGTCTACTAACAGCCCAGTGAGCAAATTTCCCCAGGTCGATGTCGGCCACAGTGGGCCCGCGCACTGATGTGCGCGGGCCCACTGCGGCTGACATTGGCCCGAGGGTCTATTGCCTACTGGGGGAAGAGGCACAGAGACCTTTGAGTCACTGCAGGCTGGTTGAAGTGAGAATGTAAACATATAGGAGTTTTTTTCTTCTTCTTTATTTCTACATTTAAATAAACATTTGGAAATCAGAAGTAGGTCAACTGTGCACGTGTTTCGACCAAGAAAAGGAGGATAAAAAGCCCTGACAAAGACGCGATATCGCTTGTTTGTCCGGGCTTTTAATCCACTTTTTTTTTCGGTCGCCGAAAGATGATACGTGCAAATTTGACCTACTGATTTCTGAAATCGTCTATTAGGTTAAAGGCAGTAGGTTGAGCTCCTTTTATGGTAAGGAAATACAAGTTGCCTTCATTTATAGTAAGGACTATAAAGGGCCCGGTTCCCTGGATCCGCCCCCCCCCCCTCCCCGCCGTGAGACGACCGTAGTCGCCTGTATCTAAAGAACTGGATCGCCCCTGTCACTGCGGCACTCGTCCTCGTAGCATGCAGCCACACCAGTAGACACCAATAAGTAGGTCTGCCTCAAAAAATGAATGTCAGGGACGCAACTCCCTGCGAGCAAGAAGCATATATTGTCATGAGAATCTTGCGGCTGCAGGGGATCATGGAAATATATTAACTAGCAAAAGAAATGAGACTTTTTGGGATTCTAAAAATGTCGCATTTCTTTTGCTCGTCAGCAATGAGTGGATGAATCCGCGGAATGTTTGAAGTCGGTGCAATGTTTGACCTACTTTTTGTACAGGGATCTCCTCTAATAGTCCGATGCTTTGCAGCATGAAGTGTATATTCTTACTATGTTAACTCCTGGAAGGGTTGCTTAGAAATATTTTCTTTGTAAGATTTTGCAGATTCATTTTGCAGGCATTTTATCCACATTATCCTTATTTTTTAAAAAAAATCTTTCATGCAGATAGAGATGATCTCTTACAAGAAAGAGGCATAAATTCTCATAAACCCCTGAAGATTTCAGGAGTTTATGAGCGTCTATGCTTCTTGCTAAAGGGAGGGTATGGTTGAAGGAATGACTTGAGAATCCTTCGTGCATGGAAGGGGCATAGAATTTGTTTGAGTAATAAAACTTACACTCGGCTTGAATGCTGGTTTGAGGCGGAAGTCATCGCTTTTTACCTCGCTGCTTGAAACAAACTATCTTTAACTATTTTCATCCTGATACACTACTGTTTTTAAATTAATTTGACTTTGATAGTTCCGGGTGGTGCCAGAATAGCGTGGCGACGGAGGCGCCAAGTTATTCTGGCACCACTCTGGAACTAAAATGGTTAATCCATTTCCTAGTAGCCTTTTAGGACAATAAGCAAATTAGAAGAAGAAAAAGAAAAAAAAAAAGATCGGCCGAAGCGTGTAATGGGTTAAATTGACCACATTTATTTCTATGCCCTATTCCTTTGCTCCGTATCGTGAATTTATGCCGGAGACTGTTAATTGGAGCATTAACCATCTCCGTCTAACTTATCTTGGCAACTGAGTCCCTCATGCTATCTGTGCAGTTGCTGCGTCTGTGTCACTGTAAGGAGTAAAAGCCAGCGCAAAAGAGACACAAAACAGCAACTGAACCCAGCATAAAACCCACAACACGTTAAACCGATTCCCGTACTAAAGCAGAAACCGGATTCAGTTTTAACCTTTGACTGTCGGTATGCGCTTTATGTCGAGGCGATTCCTACAAGAATCACCTTGACAAAAAGCGGTAACGACAGCCGTGAAGGACTTTATTTATCGCGTCTTGTAGGGTATAATATGTATCCTGATTTTGCAGTAGTAGTAGTAGGAGTGGTAGGAGTAGTGGGAAGAGTAGGAGTAGGAGGAGTAGTAGGAGTAGGAGTAGTAGTACGGTAGACAACAGACGCTCACCATATGAGTGCATAAACAACACGTGACAAAACAAGCATTTAAAGCGTTTCTTTATAGGCAATAAAGTGTTGATAGTTCGCTACATCTCCTTTTTAAACCCCACTTTTAAAAGTTGGTTAGTTACGTATATGGGCGATTAAGGTCATCTCATGGCCGGAAGGGTAACAAATCTGGCCCGCCTGACTAAACAAGATGTTAACTCATTCAGCCCGACGCACGTATCTCCCATATTTCGGAGGCGTCATCTAACGACTATGCACCTGTTGCAGGAGATGGATTGACCATGATAATTCACGGCTAGTGCCAGATTAGCTTAGCGCCGACAGTAGTGCGTCAGGGCTGAATGGGTTAATATAAATTATGTCAAAATATATTTCAATCTAAAATGTCGTTCAAGTCTTTAACTCATTTGTAATGTGCTGCCTCCAGATACGCAGCTAATGCCACGAATCCGGAGGCGGCACGCCTCGAATGAGTTAAGCCATGTGTCTACAGACTCTTTAAAAGGTCAAGACAATAAAATTCACAGGGTCTACAAATACCCAAATCTTGCTTTAAAGTATTGGCCTCGCAGACAATGGAACCTGTCCATTTTTGTGAAAGCAATATCTTCATTGAAGTTTTTCAATGAAAATTCCACTTCAGAAATAGACTCAGTTTCCTTTTCCTTTACATTGCAGAAATCTCCATCTCTCTGATCTGTTGCACATTTACACTCCATCCAGACAGCAACGATCTTCATCTGACACCCGCACTCTGTGTCACCAAGACCTTTGTGCAGCGCTGTTTTTCGTAACAGGGTCCTCTGCTATGCAAAGCCTCCCACACTGAGGAAATACGCTAGGCACAGCACAGTTATTCGATAAAAGGCTAACTCAAAACATATATTTTGCCTACTGATGACTTGTTCGCGCGTGTGTGTGTGTGTGTGTGTGTGTTTGTAATGGTGTGTGTGTGTGTGTGTGTGTGGTGTGTGTGTGTGTGTGTGTGTGTGTGTGTGGTGTGTGTGTGTGTGTGTGTGTGTGTGTGTGTGTGTGTGTGTGTTGTGTATGTGCACATACACACCAGTGTTTTTTGTGGCTGTTTGGTGTTGTTCTTTTATTTTGTTAATATTTATTTATTTGTATATGTATGTTTGCAACATGTTTTTATTATAAAATTATAAAGCGCCCAGAACTCCGTCAGGAGGTTAGGCGCTATACAAATACCAATTATTATTATTATTAAATATTCTTTGCATGTCTTTCAGTCATCCTGCACACAGTTAAAGGTTCAAGGCATTTAGTGTGCCAGCCCGGCCTTGACGAAGACTGTGTTTCTGCAATTTGGGTTATTTAAACACAACAAACCCTAGCTGTCCCAGGGACATAGATTGAAAGTGGTGCCCACAAGAGGCATAGATCCCCATGAGCCCCCGCATTTGCGGGGGCTCATGAGGATCTATGCTCTTGCAGTTGGGTGTTGTTCATTTTTCTTTGCAATGAGTGGGTTAAGATTTGTTTAATGTTTCCGGTGAGGAGTTTGTTGTACATGTGTAGCCCATCTAATGGGAGTTAGCAAGTTTTTCCTTTTTGTTTTGTTCAAGCTACAACGATATATCAACGTCAGCTAGCGGAAAGGATGGAACCGACCTTTCTCAGCAAGAGGCATAGATCTTCATGGGCAAGAGCTCCTGCAGGAGCAGGGACTCGTGATAATCTGTGCATCTTGTAGATGGCTGTTGGAGTATTCAACACGTACGTGCAACAAGTTCTAATGCTATGCATTAGTTCTTTCGTTGCCGTTGATTACGAACTGCTTGATTCTATAACGACTGCACACTCACCGACGTTCGCGTGCAGAACACAGATTTAAATGGGGCCAGAAAGAGAGAAAGAAACAACAACAACAAAATAAACACACACACACACACACACACACACACACACACACACACACACACACAGACACCCACCCACCAACTCACCCACACACAGACACACACACACACACACACGCACACGCACACACACACACACACACACACACACACACACACACACACACACACACACACACACACAATCAACATCAAAGGTCTGAACAAATTTTGATCCCAGCTGAATTCGAACCCGCGGCCTTTTTGGACGAGAGTCGAAGGCATAAAGTACATAGGACTAACAAGAGACTAACAAGAGACATAAATCCTCATGAGCCCCCGCAACTGCGGGGGCTCATGAGGGTTCATGTCCCTTGCAGCTGGGTAGCGATCGCCTTGCCCAGGCAGTTACGGGACGAATACAAGCTATCAATAAAGTAATGATCAACAGCTATCGGATTTCTCAATAGATGCATTGACACGTCGTATTGTATTCTCACACCTTAGCATACATCGTGCCATTAGAGAGTATGTGCGAACATAAACAGAGTGTTTGGCTTTTTGACGGCAGTGTGTTTTATATGTGCAATCCATTTCAGATGTTACCACGTGGATGATAGTCAATAAAGTGAACAATGTCCTGATCGATGGTAAACCCTAAGCAATGCTTGTTTCATCTCCTAGAGTCTCTGTCTAAATTCTCTAGTTCGCTAGTCTATAACTGCGGAAAACACCGTTATATTGCAGGGGCGGATCTGGGGGTGGGTGGGTGTTGGTTCCGGAACACACCATTGATTTCAAGAACACAAACAGTTTATTGGGTCAGTGCTAAAATGCTATAACAAAGTCCCTTTTTGTCATCCCCCCGCCCCCCAACCCCCCCCCCCCACCCTCTGCCCCCGTTGTTTGAGATTTTGTCGAATGGTGAGAGTCTTAACACGCATGCGCCTTCACCCCCTCCCCCTGCCCCCCCCCCCCACTCTCCCCCTCCCCCCCCCCCACTAACTTTTCGATTTGTTGGCATCTAGAAGCAATTTCTGCACTGATTTCCATCCCATATGCAATGGCTGTACTATCCAACTTTTCCACCAGCTGAGCTAGCTCCTTCTCTGTTCCTGCAAGACCATCAATGTCGTCCGCAAAGCGCAAGTTCGTGATTGTTCTGCCTCCAATACTGACAGTTCCTTCATAATCTTTCAGAGCGTCCGTCATGATTCTTTCCAGGAAGAGGTTGAAAAGAGTAGGTGAGAGCAAGCAGCCTTGTCTGACTCCAACTGTAGTCCTAAACCTGTTTCCTATTTTGCCGTTGAAGCAGACTGCGCTAGTGGCCTTGTTGTAAAGGTTTGCTATGACTTTGATCAGGTTGGTATTGATGATGTATAGCTTCATGGTGGACCAAAGGGCTGCATGCCACACCCTGTCAAACGCTTTCTTAAAATCCACAAAGACATGATAGAGGTCCTGCTGGTGCTGGAGGTATCTCTCACATAGAACTCTCAGGTTGAAGATCTGCTCAGTTGTGCTGCGCCCTGGTCTGAAGCCTGCCTGTTCCTCAGCTAAAACTGATGACCAATAACGCCAGTGGCATTGGCACTGAAATCATGGTTGGAGGCCAAAAACTGGAAACAGTTAAGAAATTCAAGTACCTAGGACCCATTGTGACAGATGAGGGATCAAAACCAGAAATACTGTCCAGGATTGCGCAGACAACAACAGCACTGACAAGATTGAAGACCATATGGAAGGACAGAAACATCACACTCTGCTCCAAGATCAGACTGATGCGCTCCTTAGTCATCTCAGTGTTCTTGTATGCCTGCGAGTCATGGACCCTCACAGCTGACCTTGAAAGGAGGATACAAGCCACTGAAATGAGATGTTTTCGAAGGCTGCTTGGCATCTCATACAGAGATCACATCACAAACGAGGAAGTGGGAAGCAGAATCAGGCAAGCCATCGGGCCCTATGAAGACTTATTAGCCACTGTGAGAAAACACAAACTGAAGTGGTATGGGCATGTCACGCGCTCAGCAGACAGACAGACAGACAGACAGACAGACAGACAGACAGACAGACAGACAGACAGACAGACAGACAGACAGACAGACAGAGACAGACAGATAGATAGACAGATAGATAGATAGATAGATAGATAGATAGATAGATAGATAGATAGATAGATAGATAGAAGCAATTTCTAGTGTATGGGAGGCCTTTTGTATCAGCTTGACGGTCCCAAACAAAAAGTTGGAAATCCCCCCCCCCCCCCTCGAGGTAAATGATCCGCCCCTGTATTGGTCGTTTAACATCGGAGCGCACAACGTTTTTCGCAAATATCTCCACAAAAAGAACCACTTTTTCTATACCAATCTTAGAGCAAATAGCATTCAGTGACAGTTAACCTAATACGATTTACTTTTAACTCATTCTACCCCAGACACACTACAGCAAGATATCGATCGACCATGATAGTTCAAGGGTGATGCCAGAATAGCTTGGCACCCTCGAACTATCATGGTCGATCTGTGTCCTGCACTGCAATGCAGTCTTCAGAGGACAACGGCAACATTTGGGGATTTCGGTCTTGGGGTACAGTGAGTTATTTAAGAAAATCGAACAATGTGCCAGTTTTGGTGCGCAGTCGTAAAATTTCTGATTTAATAAAAAAAATATAAAAAAAATTGAAATGACTGATTATACGTTCCTAAATGTACCCCAGATACATCAAGTCCAGTATAAGAAAGATCCATTTTCACGTGAAGTGGCCAAGTTTTCAAACCTGAACCTGGGCACACATGAACTCTGCATGCTTGACATCGATATTGAAATCTGCTATGGCTCTGTTATTGAGGGTATTGAAAATGGCTTGTCCTTGTCTTTTCACCAAGTGTTTACGACTGTACAGCAACATCGACAATTCATAAAGGTTCAGTAAAAAATACTCTATATTAGGTCACTATTTTTTTTTTAAAGTGGTACAGAAAAGTTTTTGTTGTTGTTGTTGTTTTGTTGTTGTTGTTGTTGTTGAGATATATGGGGGAAAAAGAAACTTGTGCGCTCCGACGTTAAACGGCTTATAATTTGTTCTCCCCATGTCAAGAATTTGCATGTCATTATTGAACAAAATCTCTCCACGAGGAACAACTTATGA
Source organism: Semisulcospira habei (assembly GCA_036245525.1). Classification (NCBI taxonomy): domain Eukaryota; kingdom Metazoa; phylum Mollusca; class Gastropoda; family Semisulcospiridae; genus Semisulcospira; species Semisulcospira habei. Next base: position 332,782,481 of record BTPG01000001.1, on the reverse strand, counting down.
GCCACATGTTGAGCATGAGTACATAGAACTTGGTCGAAAAGCTTTTACTTCATATTTTTTAAAGGTTTCAGATGTCTAATGTGTTTAACTCATTCAGCCCGACGCACGTATTTCCCAAATTTGGAGGCGTCATCTAACGACTATGCACCTGTTACAGGAGATGGATCGACCATGATAATTCAAGGGTAGTGCTTGATTAGCTTGGCGCCTATCGGCGCCAAGCTAATCTGGCACTACCCTAGAATTATCATGGTCGACCCTTCTCCTGCTGTAGTGCGTCAGGGCTGATTGGGTTAAAACCGTCTCACTGTCTAAATCGGCCCCAGTAGCTGAACTCGCAATCCATAGCATGTCCGTTGAAAGGTCCTAGTAAATCAAAGTGGCACAGTTGGAGTGCGCCTGAGTTGATCAGTGTTCAGGTCGAACTCCATAGGCAATAGATTTCCGTGTCCCCCATAACCCGCCGTCATGGCCGTCCATGATCACTACGATGCCGTGGACGTTAAACCCCGAACTAACCAATCGAGCACGCAACACCCACACCCGGCACAAGAGGTATACATCCTCATGAGCCCTCGCAATTGCGGGGGCTCATGAGGATCTATACCTCTTGTTGGGGTTATTTCGTGCCTGCATTCCGTGGTCGACTTGGATTCTTTTGACGTCGAGTTAACAAACATCAGAGTCTCGGTTGCAGTGAGGTGAGAATACGAGAGACATACGGTCCGTGGCGCAGTGGTTAAGGCGCCTGCCACCAATGCTAAAGGTGCGAGGTTCGATTCCGGGTTCCGGCGTCGGATTTTTCTCCTCTAGTAAGTGTCACCGTTAATTCGGGCGGACCGTCGGGGGTTCTTTCTCCGGGTACTCCGGCTCTTCCTCCCCCTCCACTTGGGTATCAGTTTCAGCCAACTTAATAAAATTTCAAATACAAAATTATTTCCAAATACCGTCAGTAGCTCGCTTGAGCTTGCCCTTAGCACCACGTGAATGTTCTGTGTTTACGTACAGTGTGTGAGTGAATGCGTGTGATTCACGTGAGCGTGCTTGTTGGGTTCAGTTCGCGGCTACATTCTGCGCATTGAGTTATATTATAAATATGAGAAATGCGCCATATAAATGCTATGCATTATTATTATTATTATATATAAAGCCGCTCTCATAATCAGGGAAATTAGTTTGCAACGTGAGCTTCCAGGACGCATGTTCCGAGCAAGCTCTCTGTATGGGGAGCCATGGGGAGGCAAGACACGCGAGAGAGAGAGAAAAAAAATCAACAACACAGTAATGGCCAGTATATGTCCTGGCCCTCTTATACTCTGAAGAGGTATGGAGAAGTCATTACCACCATCCCCTGGCCACCCTCACGACCCCGCCACGAATCCTGTCTGTTACGACACTGGTGTTTGTGTCTGTCTGTCTCTTTGACTCTCAATCAGTGAGCTTAGGAGTAGGAGAGAGCCTCTAAAGCGTATTTCACATTTTTTGCTTTTACATAATTCTATTCTAGAAGACCTTGTTACACTTTGTAAATTTACATTTCGTAGCACACTGAGCAGACAAGGACGACGAAAGCATCACCAAGAGTCTGTCTCTGTCTGTCTGTCTCCGTTCGTCTGTCTGTCTCTGTCTCTCTGTCTCTGTCTCTCTCTGTCTGTGTCTGTGTCTGTCTGCCTGTCTGTCTGTCTGTCTGTCTGTCTGTCTCTCTCTCTCTCTGTCTCTCTCTCTCTCTCTCTCTCTCTCTCTCTCTCTCTCTCTCTCTCTCTCTCTCTCTCACCCACTCCCCCTTACACTTCTCATCCACTCCCCACCCCCCTCCCTCTCACAATCCTGACCAGTTCCCGTGCAGGTTGCTTCGTGGGGACAAGAATGTCTCGGTGTCTCTTCATCACAAGGCGGCTCCTTTAATCTGATCAGGTAAGAGGCCTCGTTGTCATTTAGTGGCAAACCGACACCACTCCCTGACACCGGTCTCGGCTGGCCCACACTCAAAGCTCGCAACGCCCTTCGGCGGGCGCAAGGGCCGTAACTGCGAGTCGTAAAAAACGTGGTGACGGGGGATGAGATTCGGTTACACCGAAGTTTTTCAGACGGTCCCTGGTTGTCGGCCAGAGGCGTGCGATTCTCGGGAGCCCCTGTCGCTGTGGAAGCTGTCTTGACCCTGCACGAGGCATAGATTCTCATGAAGCCCTGCGAAGCAGGTCCTCTTGAGAATCTATGCCTCTTGCAAGCTTCAACTTGTCATGATCAGAATCTATGCCAAAAGTCTTGCCGCGTACTTTTAACCTGTAACGAATACCTCTTGGATGCAAATGGTTGACTTTTGCAGCTGCAGTGATTATGATAATGCGTGCATGTGGCTGGTATGTTTTGATATCAATACATTACATTTTTGCTCCTATGACAGGGGGAGGTGCGTAGGTTTAAGCCTGCGATTGTTACCAGAGGCTTGATGACGGATTAGGCTGGTGTTAGTCTGATGACCTCTTGCCCTCTTTGGTAAGGATTATACGGGAACAGTAGTCGACGATGACGGCTACTACAACTACTACGACAACGTTGCTGGTGATCGGGACGATGTTGAAGAAGATAGCTATTTGGATTTAACGCCGAACAGGCTACTTGGGCCATCTCACGAGGGGCGGTGATCAAGTAGAAGAAGAAATGTTTAGATTTGTTAAATTACATAAATGTCTTTCAATCATACAAGACCAGTATTGGGTTTTTCGTTTTCTTGAGTCACGTAATGCTTGGTCAAAGACTTTATGGACATAAAAAATATTCTATTTCTCCAATAAGTGAGTGTTCATCAAATCGACATCAGACTGAGGTGTTAGGATAAGCCTGATGTCAGTCCGGGGGTCTGTTGCTCACTGGTTTCTGTCATTCTTTTGTGTGTCAAACCTTTAGGATCGAAGGTAATGGGATGAACAAAGGTGGGCGGATGGAGGGGGGGGGGAAGAAGGTGTGAAGGGGGGGGGGGAGGGGCTAGGGGGTGGTGGTTCACCGTTTGTTGTTTTGTTGTTGTTTATTTTGTTAATCCATTTAACCCTATGTACCAGTTGCTGCAGATGGATCGACCGTTATGAATCAAGGATAGTGCCAGATTAGCTTGGCGCCATCAGGCGCCAAGCTATTCTGGCACTATCCTTGAATTATCATGGTCGATTCAACTCCTGCTGTAGTGCGTAGGGGATAAATAGGTCAATACATAAAACGTCGCTTATAATGTAACCATGTCGGGCATGGCGCAGTTATAACGGCACGTTTTCTACGTGTATTAGGCCTACTTCGTTAAACCTTTGACTGCCGAGAAAACGTGAACACTGACCAGCCAATTGCAACCCTCATCATCCTCCACAGTCTATGGCTTTTGGTGAGGCCAATTTGTAGTCATGTTTCTTGGACAGTTTTGGCTTTTGGTTGTTGAATAGACAAAGATTTCAGAAACATATGTATCCGTACAGTGGCAGGGAAGGGACTGATAGCACATTTCGGAGGTAACAACAAACACAATAGGTCCCACTGGTGTTTTGTTGTATCCGAAGTTTACTGTTTAACTCATTCGAGACGTGGCGCCTCCGGGTACGCGGCTTAAAGCCGCGTATCCGGAGGCGCCACGTCTCGAATGAGTTAAATAAGTCGCCTGTTTAATAACACTCTGCGTTTTGCCCAGACTGTTACAGCAGACTAACTTTGAAAAAGAAAAGAAAAAAAAAAAGAAAAAAAAAAAGGAATCATCTCCCCTCATTGTAGCTGGGAGGTTTGTTCGTGGGTGCCCCACGCTTGGTTGGAAATAACCCTCCACATCACACCCCTGTCTAGTCTGAAGAATAACTGGAAGCAGTCTCGGTCGGCAAGAGATATAGGTTCTCACGAACACCCGCAACTTTCAGAGGCTCGTGACAATCTATGTTTCTCGCAGATGCGTTGGCCTAAGTGACCCTATTCTAAGGGGCGAGATTTGTTAACTCATTCGAAACGTGCCGCCTCCAGATACGCGGCATAAGCCGCGTATCCGGAGGTGGCACGTCTTCAATGAGTAAATCTGTACGGATTTGCTTGAGCTAAATTGGCTGAGCAAGAGGTATAAATTCTCACGAGGCTCTGCGACTGCAGGGGCACATGAGGCCATATGCCTCCTGCAGAGGGCAGGAATTTCAGAGGACTGGCTGACGTTTTGTGGGGAGGGTTTTGTTTATGGACGCCACACACTGGAAGAGACGCCCCGGTGGACATTAAATCCTCGGTTCAGATCTCACAGTCAGATAACAGGAGATCGCGAGGATCATGATACCACAGAGCCTTCGTCGATGCAGAACTCTAGCCTGCTTTTTTATTTTATATAGCAGCAATAACAATGTTATTCGTAATTAAAATGAAAACAATAATTTTCATTGTGATTAATGCAGGCATTTAAATCCCAGTCAAAGATAGTGCTGTGCAGCCGGTCACCGGTAAGGAAACATATGGTTCTCGAAGCTAAGGTCTAAAATTACACTACAGACTTTACGCTGCTGGGCCGAATGATCCCAAATCACAGACCAGCGCACAAAAAGATCTAGAAGATCGTGATACAGCTGAGGCTGTGGTGATGCAAGATTTTAGCAGTAATGGAAATTTCACAAAAGCAAAGTGTATTTTAAGTATACAATTAGGCATTGAATCGTCTGTGTTTGATTACTTCGAGGGTTACATCGTGGTGTTGTAGTCCGATGAAGATGATTATCAGACAGACGCGCCGAAGGCACGGAGGTCTGATACTGAATCAGCTTCAGCTACAAACCACGATGTAACCCGAGAAGTAACCCAACACAGACGGTTCAATGCCATTGTCGTTCAGTCAAAATTACGCACTATTTGAAACCTCGAGTGTGTGTCTGACGTCAGGAGTAAAACGCCAAATATTTCTGACGTCAGACTGAATTTTCTAGGAAATACACTCTTTGTGCATAACCTATCCATTCCTGGTTGCTCAAACGCGCTTGATGTTTGCCGCTGGAATTTCAAACGTTTACAAGCGGTGCTGCTTCTATGCAGCAAGTGAAAATTTCAGAATCTGTAGCAATCAAGTGCGGACTTTCCTCACTGGGTTTAAGTGATAGAACTTCTAAATTTTGAGCGCAGGACTGCGTGGCAAGCGACTGGATATACGGTCGGTCTGGTTTCGTACATGAAGCATGTATTGTCGACGTCTTTCGGAAACCAGTACTGAACTCATAAACGCATTCAACATTGACTCGATTTTTTCAACAAAAACTAAAATGTCATTGATCCGTCACATTTTCTTTATTTGTTTCGCTTTCTCTCTTACTGCACGAGTGGCATAAGACTTTGTTTTCTAAACAGCATACGTGTTGACAAGGAGCACAATGGGAAGTTTCGAGCTGTCTCGGTTCAGAGTTTGAATTGCGACACATTTGTGTAGCTGACTTGTGTAGTGTGCTCACCGCTTGAGTAATGCCGAAATTAAGTACATTTCTTTATTTCTCTATCGTCTAAGTCCATTTGATCTTTGTGTTTTCCGGTTATTTATGATGTAAGGTGCCGGGCAGCCCTGATCTAAGCATTCAGACGAAAGACATAGGACAGATTCGTGCGCGACACTAGAATGGCGGATTGGCCAGCTGCTTAAAAATTACAGGTACGGCAGTGGTTTTAGGAGGTAGGCATTGGGGCATTGAACACCCTGCGATTTTTTTAGTTGCTGTCCAATCACAGTGTCGAAAAATGGAGTGACTGAACGATAATCTCGCTTTAATTTTGTTCTTAGATATAGATGGAAATATTTGCATATGTGACTAGATGACAATTTAACTGTGATTTATTTGTTTTATCTTATCTTATCTTATCTTATCTTATCGATTTTCATTGATAATCGCATCAATAATAATAATAATAATTATGATGACGAGGAGGAAGGGAGATTGAAAGCAAGTGAAGGGGTTAATAGAGTAGGTAATGCCCCCCTGACAGTTTTGGTTGCCTCGTGCGTCCTCGTTATAGTCGTAAAGTTAGTCCCGGAAATGATCCTAAAACCGTCGATGTATGTGGTCACTGCTAGCAAGATAAATTAATTGTAACTAGCTCCAATCAAAAAGTGGTTGCAGGACCTCATCCGAACATACTCCTACCTCTCACAGACGGAGCGAGCTAAGTGGCTAACCCATTAGCCCCGATGCACTAGAGCAGGAGATGGATCAACCATGATAATTGAAGGGTAGTGCCAGATTAGCTTGGCGCATGATGGCGCCAAGCTAATCTGGCACTACCCTTCAATTATCATAGTCGATCCATCTCCTGTAAATGGTAGAAATTTCGTTAGGTGACTTTGGAAATGCGGCCGTGGGGTTAAATGTGTTAATCCACTTAATATGAAATCTGAACTCCGCACAGTGTCTGATGAGTCCGAAATAGCTCAGGTGGTTAAGCGTCGGAGCAGGAGAGCGAAGGGAATCGCCGGGTCGTGGGTTCGAATCCCCGTCCCGGCCACGGTAGCTGGACTCGCAATCCGCCAGGGGCAAAAGACGGACTTGTTCAATAGCATGTCCGGTGAAAGGTCCTGGTAAATCAAAGTGGCACAGTTGGAGTGCGCCTGAGTTGATCAGTGATCAGGTCGTACGCCATAGGCAATAGATTTCCCTGTCCCCCATAACCCGCCCGTCAGGGCCGTCCATTATCACTTCGGTAATGTGGACGTTAAACCCGAACTAACCAACCAACAGTGTCTGACCTTTTGCTTTTGTGACTGTGTGGTACTGTTATCTTTGTTCCTGGACAACATATACGTACTATTAATGGCACTCTTCAAAATTTGCCAGCATGGAGATCATTGTCTAGTATAATCTACAGCTATGAATATGACCCAAGTGGTGATTGGAGACTACCTTTTATGCATTCACCTGTTGTATCAAAGAAACCTTTTACGATTTCTTCTTGCGCATTCTTTACTGAGGACAGATTCTTTCGACTGCCCCCCAGGGGTCAATAAATAGAGCTAAATTTTGTTGGCAAGAGACATAGATTATCATGAGCCGCTGGGTTCATAAGAATCTATGTCTCTTGCAGATGGACACTGGTTCACCGTGACACTGGCTAGAGTGGTCTTGTGTTTCGTTGCAACAGCGTTCGCATCGCAGCTATAATTTCTTTGTATTTTACTTGGGGTTTTATTCGCCGATCGTAAACTAGGGGAAATTTGCTCGTGATGTGACTTTAACGGCTATAAGGCAGAGCTAAATACCGTTTTCAAGATGGCCGCAAAATTTTATTGCCAAGATTAACCAAACAAGACAAGGGCAGTGAACTCCTACTGTCTCGCCCAAATCAAACAAGGACGTAATAACATTTTCAAGAACGGCCACTCTAGGACGAATTGCAGGACGGTTTGAAGTGCGCAACTGAGTTAAGCCGATCAGCGAGGGAAAAGGTTATTGAAATTTGAAAAAAAAGAAAAGTTGGTGTGCAAAACTCCACTGCACTATGAAACCAAAGCGACGACTCTATCATGTTCCTTGTTCCATTTTATTTGAAAACAATGATTTCACTAAGAAACGAGGCCATAGGACTGCCAGTGCTTGTTAACCCTATGCGTGTCGGTAGCGGTTTATGTCGCTATGATTTCTGTGCGAATCATCGCGACAAAAACCGCTACCGACACGCTAAGGGTTAATTTAGAAAGAAACTACCCAGTAAGTAGGACAAAATACTGTCAAGGGAGAGAAATGTGCATTATCGACCAATGATCGTGATCTCTCCTGACTTTCAAAACAAATTTGAAGACCAATCATTTCCAGGTAACATATGAGGATTAGCTTAGTGTGGATGTGCTGCCTGGTAAGGTTGGCTCAAGGTCTACTGTTGACTTAATAATAATAATAATAATAATAATAATAATAATAATAATAATAATAATAATAATAATAATAATAATAATAATAATAATAATAATAATACCGGTTATTATACAGGCGCTTTTTCCCAATTCTGCGAATCGGCTCAAAGCGCCGCGAACTGGACCCAACACGCACGCTCACGTGACACACACGCATTCACTCTGAAGACAAACACAGTACAAGACAAACACAGGACATTCACGTGGTGCGAAGGGTCAGCTCAGCTACTGAGGTTTCGGAAATTTTGATCGCTTGTATTTGAAATGTATAAAGTGGTCTGAAACCGGTACCAAAGTGGAGGGGAAGGAAGAGCCGGAGTAGCCGGAGAAAACCCCGACGGTTCGCCCGAATTAACGGTGACGGTTACTAGTGGAGAAAAGTCCGACGCCGGAACCCGGTATCGAACCTCGCACCTTCAGCATTGGTGGCAGCCGCCTTAACCACTGCGCCACGGACCGTCTTATCTCACTCTGCCTGCGACACACCACAGCAAGATATGGCTCGATCATGATAGTTCAAGGGTGGGGGCAGAATAGCTTGGCGCCTATCGGGGCCAAGCTATTCTGCCACCGCCCTTGAACTATCATGGTCGATCTGTCTTCTGAGGATAACTCCAAAATGTGGGTATTTTGTACCTCGGGCACAATGAGTTAAAGGTGTAGCCCATGTATGTAGAGTGTGTGTGTGTGTGTGTGTGTGTGTGTGTGTGTGTCTGTGTGTGTGTGTGTGTGTGTGTGTGTGTGTGTGTGTGTGTGTGTGTGTGTGTGTGTGTGTGTGTGTTAGGAATGTGCCTACATTGTGCGAGCTGGTGTTTATTTATATAGTGAATGCGTGTTTATTTTGTTCTAATTCATTTTCTCTTTTTTCGTTATGTTTATGTGCTATGAAGCGCTTCGAGCTTGTTGTCTGTATTATTATTATTATTATTATTATTATTATTATTATTATTATTATTATTATTATTATTATTATTATTATTATTATTATTGTTGTTAAATATTTCACTAACCCCTTGACTGCTATTGACGATATCGTTCATCGGAAAAGACGCTTAGTTCTGATGCGTTCTTCGCATGTCGATTACATTTTTGGGGGAGGTTAGTGGGCGGCTATCAGCCATCGACACGCGAACAACAGCTAGCAGTGTTTCGATTTTTTTCAGATATAAATGTTCAATAATACAGTAGACTCTGTTTTGAGCAAACGCACATTTCTAAAAAGAAAAGCTCTATTTGGAAGAAATGTGATATTCAAGATCAGTATCGAAGGGCAATGAATGTGACTTGTCAATAAAGACCATCAATGAATGTCACCTGTCATTAAAGATCATCATTTAGGTGGCTGTCGCTGTGACTGTGGCTGTCGCTGTGACTGTGGCTGTCGCTGTGACTGTGGCTGTAGCTGTGACTGTGGCTGTAGCTGTGACTGTGGCTGTCGCTGTGACTGTGGCTGTAGCTGTGACTGTGGCTGTCGCTGTGACTGTGGTTGTAGCTGTGACTGTGGCTGTAGCTGTGACTGTGGCTGTCGATGTGACTGTGGCTGTCGCTGTGACTGTGGCTGTAGCTGTGACTGTGGCTGTCGCTGTGACTGTGGCTGTCGCTGTGACTGTGGCTGTCGCTGTGACTGTGGCTGTAGCCGTGACTGTGGCTGTCGCTGTGACTGTGGTTGTCGCTGTGACTGTGGCTGTTGCTGTGACTGAGGCTGTAGCTGTGACTGTAGCTGTAGCTGTGACTGTGGCTGTAGCTGTGACTGTGACTGTGGCTGTAGCTGTGACTGTGGCTGTAGCTGTGACTGTCGCTGTGACTGTGGCTGTCGCTGTGACTGTGGCTGTGACTGTGGCTGTAGCTGTGACTGTGGCTGTAGCTGTGACTGTGGCTGTCGCTGTGACTGTGGCTGTCGCTGTGACTGTGGCTGTCGCTGTGACTGTGGCTGTCGCTGTGAATGTGGCTGTAGCTGTGACTGTGGCTGTCGCTGTGACTGTGGCTGTAGCTGTGACTGTGGCTGTAGCTGTGACTGTGGCTGTCGCTGTGACTGTGGCTGTAGCTGTGACTGTGGCTGTCGCTGTGACTGTGGCTGTAGCTGTGACTGTGGCTGTAGCTGTGACTATGGCTGTAGCTGTGACTGTGGCTGTCGCCACCTAAATGATGGTCGTTAATGACAGGTGGTCATAAGTGGGGATGCTCAAAACAGGTTATGCTGCACCAGATTACATAAAACCTCTTTGGACGGAATTCTCACCTGGCGACACAATCCACCCCAACACCCAAGCAACCCAAGGCCCATTTGCAGTGCGCTTATTAAAATTTAAAATAAAATAACAAATCAGAGGACATCATGAAATAAAATTTGTCGCTGGGAAAATGCAAGATGAAGAATAAGAATGGAAAATGAGGCAATAGCAATCATCACTGTTGTAAAGAGATAAGTCTTTGTGTATGGCTCTGGGACAAGAGCCCACACAAGGAGTCAGTTTGGACAAACTCTAGAAGGAGAAGACTTTCTTCGAAAAATCAGACGTAAGTCCAAATTTTCGCCTGTTTGGACGAAAACAGAGGACAGACATGCAATGTTGCATGTTTGCCTGGGATTTTAATTCACTGTTTGCATCAGTTTTCCATACCTACTTTTGATTTACTGATAATTCTAGTGCCCACATTTGTGTGAAAAAAAAAACAAACTTCCTAAACAATCAAGTACGGGCTTGGCCCCAGCCGCTTTTCATCATCCTAGGCTTAAGTCTTTCATTTGTTTGTTACTGACACATCCACTTGTTGTGATATTGTTAGAGTAACTGGTAAACTTCGTGTCTGATACACATTCGTGTGTCAGATACGAGGTTTACCAGTTACACCGTACGATATCCGACTTTGTTGTAATGTAAGTCGATTGTGTATCTGTCGCGTGAAGGCAAGACTTCTTGTCCACTTTTGTAAAAGCGAGATTTCATTGTATTACAGATGCGAGGTTTGTCCGTTACACCGATGATATCCGACTTTGTTATAAGGGAAGTCGACTGTGTATCTGCCGTTTGAAGACAAAACTCTAAGTCTATTTTGTGAAATGCGAGATTTCCATTGCATTAAAATGTAAATCTCGCTTTTCAGAAAAAAAAATAGACTTGCTGACTGTAGTCTTGCTGGTGCAGGTCTTCTCTTTGTAGCGTCTGAATGTTGAGTACAGTGAAATGATCTACTAGACTTCTTTATTTCTCTTTACACCAACTCCCCCCACCTTTCTCGTCCCCCGCCCGCCACCCCCCTCCCCTCGACCACACACACACACACACACACACACACACACACACACACACACACACACACACACACACACACACACACACACACACACACACACAAGCACGCACGCACGCACACACACTCACACACACAAACACACACACACACACACACACACACACACACACACACACCTATCTTCCTCCCCCCCCCCCCTTCCCAAACTCCAACTTCCCACCCACCCAGCCCCCACCACCACCCGTTCTCCCCGTCCCCCCTCCCTCCCCCCCCCCCCCCCACCTTATCCATCCGTCCTATCCAGCTACCCACCACAAACCATCACAAGCTGCCAACGAGAGGCACACGTCTTGTAAATCAAGCAGCGCGATCAAAGGCTCTGCATGGACATAAAAACTTTATCTTTTTCGCACTCCATGGCTTTCAGACGGCTGTAAATTTTACCGTCCGTTAGATCTGGGACGGCTGAGGACTCTCTTCGCGAGGCCATAATCCATCGATACCCCTAGTCTTCCACAATGGCTTTTAGTTCCCGCCATTCATTCAGTCCTTTTCAGCCGCGAGAGGTGTAGACATGTACACCTTGGTCAGTACAGACAAAAGAGTATAGAGGCTTCCAAGCCTCCACCCCAGCAGCAAAACGTCTTTGAGCACACGACGGCCGCAGTGAGCCCGCGCACAGCTGCGCGCTGGCCCACTGCGGCCGTCGTGTGCCCGAGGAAATTTGCTTACTGGGGATACTCTTTGGTACGGTCAAACCTGCCAGTGCGACTGCTTGCAGGAGGCGACAGGCTGTAAAAACAGACCAACCATTTTTGGTCCCATGGTCTTCTTTGTGTCACTTAGATGACCTTGTGTGAGGAGACTACCTTTTTAATGCGACCCCTTATTGGTAGTCCCTTGAGTGGTCGGCTTACCGGTTTGATTTGTAGATCCACCCACCTCCTGTCTACAGGTTTGGTTGTAGGTCAGAAAGGATTAACCTACTCACTGCAGTAAAAAAAATAAAAATAAAAAAAGACCGCCACCCAGATGCAAGAGGTATAGATCCTCATGAGCCCCCGCAGTTGCAAAGGCTCATGAGGATCTATACCTCTTGCTGAAACCATGTTGTATCCACGTTCCTTTGATGACTGGAGAGCGTCGACGTTGAACTTACACTGATTTCAAAAGCACAATCTACCTCCACAGCAGTGAAGATGCTGAAGTCCTCCAAATTTAAAATGGTGTGATTTCTGATACGGGTTAGAGCTCGTGACCTTTCGTACAAGATTTGCCCTGTGTGAAGACAAAAGACAGCAAGTGCGTATTTGTGAAAAGCGCGATTTTATTGTAATAACACGAAAATCTCAATTTTTACAAACCTGGATTTATTTCCTTTCGGACCTTTCGGACGAAAGCAGTCCTGCAAAGAGAAAAGACAGCAAGACCGTATTTGTGAACAGTGAGACACAAACAAGCACACACACACACACACATGCAACACACACACACACACACACACACACACACACACACACACACACACACACACACACACACTCACAGAGACAAATACACACACACACACACACGCGCGCGCGCGCACGCACATAATACACACAAAGAGACTGAGACAGAGAGAAATTTTGCCAACAAAAAAAAGCTCCGACTCCAGATTCAGATATCAGGTGTATAACGTGATTTATATCCCTCCGCCGTATGCAAATTTAGTTTATCCCACCCTATAATTACACGGCTCTAAGCTGAGATTGTTATCTTCGGATATCTCCCAACAGACGTCCAAGAAACAGAAACCGAGCATTTAACATGCTTGGCTTAGCTTATGTCGGTATCCGTTTCAAGAACAAGACCAACAGTGTTAAAGGCATTCAGCCCCACCACCACAGCAAGACATGGATTTGAGCATGATAGTTCAAGGGTGGTGCCAGAATAGCTTGGCGCCCATAGGCGCCAAGCTATTCTGGCACCACCCTTGAACTATCACGCTCGATCTATCTCTAGACTGATTGTAATACAGTTCTTCAGAGGGCAACTTCAAAATTTGGGGATTTCGGTCCTTGGGGTAGAGTGAGTTAAATGCAATGAGCAAAACGCAGTTTATTTTACCTTTTGGCTGTCAATAATAATAATAATAATAATAATAATAATAATAATAATAATAATAATAATAATACGTTTATTACATAGGCGCCTTTTCTCAATTTTTGGGCGAATCGACTCAAAGCGCCGCGAACTGAAACCCAACACGCACACTCACGTAACAGACACGGATTCACGCCATTTAAGACAAGCACAGTACAAGACACGACCCATCTCCTGCTTTAGGGCGTCGGGGCTGAATGGGTTAACAATTTCGTTTAAAGAGGTAATCTTTGTCTTCATATCAGTAACCGTACAAACTCTGTAATATGTTAGGGATTTTGTAAGTAGTAATGTTAATCATATGTTTTTTGTTTTTGTTTTGTTTTGTTTTCACAATATTTTTACTGCCAGTGGTCGCAAATTTTGTGTCTGAAATCTGTATGACTGAATCCAAATATAATTCAATGTGTTCCCTTGTGTGTTTGTTTGTTGTTGTTTTGTTTTTTGCGCTACCCTTGAATTATCATGGTCGATCTATGTCCTTCTGTAATGCATCGGGGACACATGGGTTAATATTTCTCAGTGAACGTTATCCAAGATCCGGCTGGTGTTTAGCATAAGTTCTAGTTTAGTAGTTAGCAAAACGTCTGTCCAATGCCGATACGCTATTTAACTCGAGGGTTGGCGTGGTATAAGCATTTCACCGACTTTGCCCGTCTCGTAATATTACCAGCCGGAGACTTAACCCTGATGATCTTATGTAACCTGAAGATGCAGATGGGGTTCGAGCTATACAAGCAATAGCCATAGATCATCATGAGCCCCTGCATGTAGGAAGGGTTCGTGCGAATCTACGCCTCTCGCAGTTTATTGGGACGTTATAGTAGACTGTTCATTCAGCTCATTATAATAATTCCCGAAGCATGTGTTTAAAGAGTATCGCATGTCATAACTGATGATGGCAATCTTGGAAACCGTTGACGTTGAGCCGATTCCTGCCCAACATCAGGCATGAATTCTCATGAGCCTTGCGGACCGCGGGGGCTCATCAAACACTATGCCTCTCGCAGTTTAAAGGGGCTGGATGTGAAGCTCAGAAACTTCCATTGACAAATGTTCCTGGCGCTTGGCATCACGGCAAGTGTTTAAGCATATGACCTCCTGTAAAATAAGGATGCAAATGGGGCTTTGAACTATGCAGGCAATATGTATAGATTCTCATGAGCCCCCGCATGCTGCAGGGGCTTATGAGATTATATGCCTCTTGCAGTTTAAAGTGACAAGACGGCGACTGTTCATGCAACTCTTTAACAATTCCCAGAGCATACATATCACATGTCTGTAACTCAAGATGACACATTTTGTAAACGTGAGTGATTATCAGAACGGCAAATCGTTGAAGGTTGGAGAATTACCAGTATTAAAACCTGCTTATCTGATTCCGCGCGCATGGTAGGTGCGTTAATTATATTATAAATTATAAATTAATTATAGAGGGTGTCTGACAACTGCTGCTGGATGTATTGCCAATGACGTGTCAGATTTACCTGCGTTACGCGCGTGCGCTCACGTGCACTGAATACGCGTGCGCACGCGCTCACACAACACAGAGAGGTTAGTTAGTGATTTGAATGTAAAGTGTAGTTAGTTATGTCGACGCTTTTAACTCATTCGCGGCCAGCCGCATCCGGTTGCGCGGCATCAGCCGCGCATCCGAATGCGGTTGGTCGCGAATGAGTTAATCTCATAAGGTGCGTATTCTTCTGAGCGGCAAGATCGTGATGAAAGACAAATTTGCATTTTACATATATCGGGTCAATAAAGTGTATTTGTATTTGTGTTACGGGTGATACATGCTAACCATCTGTCAATATCTACAATGTCCCAAATTCATTTTAAGTTGTGTGGTGTGTGTGCGTGTGCGTGCGCGTGTGCGTGTGCGTGTGTGTGTCAGTGTGTCTGTGTGTGCGTGTGTGTTTGCGTGTGTGCGCGCGTGTGTGTGTGTGTGCGTGTGCGTGTGCGTGTTTGTGTGCGTGTGTGTGTGTGTGTGTGTGTGTGTGTGTGTGTGTGTGTGTGTGTGTGTGTGTGTGTGTGTGTGTGTATGCATGTGAAATTATGTTTATTTAATGTTCTTTTAATGTCACACATTTGTCGTCATTTAGCCGTGTTTTTTTTTTCCTTAGATATTGAATTATTTATGTATGTATGTATTTGTGTTTAACTCATTGTGCCCGAGGTACTAAATACCCACATTTTGGAGTTATTATCTGAGGACTGCATTACAATTCAGGGAACAGATTGACCATGATAGTTCAAGGGTGGTGGCAGAATAGCTTGGCGCCTATTGGCCCCAAGCTATCAGTCCTGCCACCACACTTGAACTATCATGTTCGAGCCATATCTGGCTGTGGTGTGTCGCGGGCAGAATGAGTTAATGGTTGTGTGTGTGTGTGTGTGTGTGTGTGTGTGTGTGTGTGTGTGTGTGTGTGTGTGTGTGTGTGTGTGTGTGTGTGTGTGTGTGTTTGAAGCACCAGGACACAGTCCTAATTGACATTGTCAATAATATGATAAACAAACGTATCACGAATCGTGGACGCATGAATCCACTGAAAGAGTAAAAGCTTTTCGCCAGTCAGACCAAAAACGGGGCCTTAAAATAAAACCGGGTGTAAATAAATATATAAAAAGTATTGACATCATGAAAGTACGCGCTTTCAGTGCGAGGTGCGAAATTTGTATCCTATAAATGCCTATGTACATGTAATTTCACAAATCAAAAGATAGTCTTACACAACTAGACAGTACGAAAAATATTTAACCCCTTCAGTGCCGAGAAAATGTGAGCATCACAAAACTGCAAGAGGTATAGATCCTCATGAGCCCCCGCAATTGCGGGGGCTCATGAGGATCTATACCTCTTGCTGACACTACTCTGAATCCTTGTTCGTTGGACAGCGAGGTCTTTTTGGTGCTGAAACAACCAAGATTGCAGAAACACCTTTGATTCACAGTTTGTTGACGCATTCCGCTCCATTAATCTTTTATTATATATTAATGACGGAACAGACTGCTTACATTGCATTTCCCCTGCTATTCGCATCTGTTTGCGGCACTAGAGAAAATCAGCAGCGGGAAAACACCATCGATAACAGTAGCAGCAAGGAAAAACAACATCAGCAACAATACAAAGGGTCACTGCACAGTTTGTTTTCATTGTACGCAATCTGCAGATTTCTGGTTAATATTTGATTCAAAGAAATACATAAGCAAATAAAGAAATACATAAGCAAATAAAGAAATACATAAGCAAATAAAGAAATACATAAGCAAATAAAGAAATACATAAGCAAATAAAGAAATACATAAGCAAATAAAGAAACCTCTGTAATAAAGAAACGCGCTTAGAAATGATAGGTGCACCTGGATAGATAACCAATGAGGTATACATGCAATAAAATAACTTTATGCCCTCGTTGAGTTCGGGCTATGCTACCAATTGTATACAAAAGAATAACTAAAAATTCAATAAAGGAGAAATTCCAGGCGAACGCATCTTGCTCGAGGATGTTGACTGACAACTAAAAAAAGAAAGAAATTACGTCCTCTTAATTTTAACGTCACAAGTACTCAGCTTCTTCTTCTTTTTTTTTTTCTTCTTCTTTTTTTTTAAAAAAAAAAGTATGCAACGCACTTATACATTTTAAATATATTTTTTATTTTATTTTTTAAAAAAATTGTTTTTAACACTTGAAGACAAAATCGTTGTAATACGATTTAGGATTTACCACTGGTTTTTGTCGCCTCGGGTCTGATCGGGAGGGGGGGGGGGAAGAGGGGGTTGAGGGGGGGGGGGGGTGTCAATGTCGGAGGTAAGAGTCTGACCCCCTCCCCCAACTCCCCCCCCCCCCATCCCCCCCCCCCCGACCAGACCCTCAAAGCGATAAGAACCAGTGGCTAAAACCTAACTAGCAATACAACTAATAATATCGACACATTTCAGCGATCTAAACCTGTCACATAGCCGATCGCTTTACTGATACACAGTATTGACATTGACCCCCCCCCCACCCCGAAACCCCCCTCATTCCCCCACCCACCCCCCCCCCCCACCAGACCCTTGAAGCGATAAGAACCAGTGGCAAAAACCTAACTAGCAATACAACTAATAATATCGACACATTTCAGCGATCTAAACCTGTCACATAGCCGATCGCTTTACTGATACACAGTATTGACATTGACCCCCCCCCCCCCCCCCGAAACCCCCCTCATTCCCCCCCCCCACCAGACCCTTGAAGCGATAAGAACCAGTGGCAAAAACCTAACTAGCAATACAACTAATAATATCGACACATTTCAGCGATCTAAACCTGTCACATAGCCGATCGCTTTACTGATACACAGTATTGACATTGACCCCCCCCCCCCCACCCCCCCACCCCGAAACCCCCCTCATTCCCCCACCCCCCCACCAGACCCTTGAAGCGATAAGAACCAGTGGCAAAAACCTAACTAGCAATACAACTAATAATATCGACACATTTCGGCGATCTAAGCCTGTCACGGAGCCGATGGCTTTACTGATACACAGTATTGACATTGACCCCCGCCCCCAAACACCCCTCCTTCCCCCCCCCCCCCCACCCAGACCCTTGAAGCGATAAGAACCAGTGGCAAAAACCTAACTAGCAATACAACTAATAATATCGACACATTTCGGCGATCTAAGCCTGTCACGGAGCCGATGGCTTTACTGATACACAGTATTGACATTGACCCCCGCCCCCAAACACCCCTCCTTCCCCCCCCCCCACCCAGACCCTTGAAGCGATAAGAACCAGTGGCAAAAACCTAACTAGCAATACAACTAATAATATCGACACATTTCGGCGATCTAAGCCTGTCACGGAGCCGATGGCTTTACTGATACACGATAGTCAAAAATAGCTTTCGAGACGTGTCGGCAGGTGTCATGTACCGCCGGCGCAATAGAAATGAAAGCTTTTATTATTGCTGTTTGATAGGGCGTGGTGACTGCTGTGCAATGATCTCGTGTGAGCCAATATTAGAATCATGGGCGATTTTCAGTTTGTTTTCAAATGAGTGGAACAGGTGTGTTTACAATTACATTGACACCTTGTGGTCGTTCTCAACCTCGCAGACCAATAGGTAGCAAAACTTGGCTGGTCACAGGTTTAATCCTTGTCCTGTCAGTTGCCATTAAAAAAAAAAATCATGGGCTGAAAAGCCGAACAACTGTTTTGTGTGAGGAACGTAAAAATGAGTGGTGTCGACAAGAGGCATAGAACCTCATGAGCCCCCGCATCTGCGGGGGCTCATGAGGGTCTATGCCTCTTGCTGCCTGGCCATGTGCTCTTTTTTCCTGGCGGTAAAGGGGTTAGGTTGTAAATGGAATGGGCGCTTACGAACTTAACACCATAAGACATTGACTCATTTTGCCCGAGTTATGGAGCTATCCTCTGCGGACTGCTTTACAATCAGGAGACAGGTCGACCATGATAGTTCAAGGGAGGTGGCAGAATAGCTTGGCGCCTATAGGCGCCAAGCTATTCTGCCACCTCCCTTGAACTGTCAAGGTCGAGTCATATCTTGCTGTGGTGTGTCGCAGGCAGAATGAGTTCATTGTCAGGACCAGTCATACACACTGCATGATTGTAGGATCTTTCTGTCACTTTGCGCGATTTCATCACGATGATGCAGATTTAATGACAAAGGAAACGAAACTCAATGTGTTTGTCTAAAAAGAGGAACAATGCATTTGGTCATTGTCGTCTTAGTCTTCTTCTCTTTTTTTTTCTATTCTCAGCGTCTGCATCGTAGTTTCCATCATTACTTTTTTTCCTATGTTAAAAGTTGCAATAACACTCCTTTGGAAATTTGTGTTTTCATCTTACGAGTATAAATGGTTTGAAATATTTCTTCTTCTTCTTTTTTTTAATTTTTTTTTTTATAAGAATGTTAACCTCTGTGGAGAGGTATAACCCACTGTGTGCGCATGCGAGAGGTGGGAAAATAAAATATGACTAAAAGGGGCGGGTGCTACGGTAAAACAGGTAAAATTTGGTTTCTGTTTGGGAAAAGGTAGTGAGGCATGGTGTGGAGCAGGTCAATGTACCAAATGTATTAAATCAGACTTGAGTACAGATCTGACGAATGTATTATCCATTTCAAATTGTTTGAAACTACATGCAAACATATGTCAACATTGATATATAATCAAGATTCAAGATTCAAGAAAACTTTATTGTCTTTTAAAATAAATAAGTATACAGAAAATTGTCTTTATGCTCCATGCGCTCTGTTGTTTCTAAAACACTTAAATATAACTAAGACATAACAATGTGGGTACAAGTAAAAAGCGCTTAAAAACTTAATTATTCACGCACAGTGCGCATTATCAAATTCGGTATATCAGTAAGAGATAAAACAGATTGAACTCGGCACCTTAATTTTAAAAACGAAAACCTGTGTTTGACACTGCAGACGAACTTACTGATTGCACATAATTATTAAGTCATAAGGTAGTATTGACACTAAATAAAACACAATCAAGTTGATCAATTATCAAACACACTGTACTGAGAAGTTATGAAACAATCACAGCAAACTTACAAGTAATCAAGTACTTACTGTTTGCCACTTTGACCAATAGCACAATGATATTATACAGACGAGCAAAAGAAATGCGACATTACTCGAGTCAGTGTTTCCGATGACTCGAGTAATGTCGCATTTCTTTTGCTCGGCAGGTAGTTGTTTAAAACGACGACAGATCGTGACGTATGCCCGGCCGTTTGATCGCATCGAGTCGTTGCCTGAATACATGAGATATGTACAGCTGTGAGCGAGGGCGCCATGATTGGGACAAAGAACTAACCGACGAAATTTGCCTCGATTCACTGCTACAGTTTGATAACTGAAACAAGGGTGGGGATGTTTAGAAACTTCTAAGCGGCATTTGCGGGATCGATAATTGGATTATCATCATCAGCTTAACACTGTGACACAGTTCCAAAAGTGAAAACACGTGCATCTATCGAGTGACGTCATACCACTCAGAACAAATGTAGTAAAATAATATATTCGCAGAAAAAGACATATAGATTCTTACATCGGTGTTCACGTGATGCTGAGAATCTCACTCAAGTGGTTTTAAAAACCTTATCCTACGAACGAAAGCGAGTAGGATAAGGTTTTAAAACCACTCGAGTGAGATGCTCAGTATCACTGACCTATACACCGATCTGAGAATCTATTTCTTATTCACCTTTTTCTTGGCATTAATCAGATGTGAGTTGGTTTTCGGCGCACGCCTAATCACAACACAGCCGCCATTGTGTCTTTTGGCAAAAAACATGACGTCATTTACTTTGTAATGTGACGTGGATATTTAGGCTTTCAGACAAATGTTCCTAGACGATGACGCAATAGCGCAATACACGACGCCAGAGTGCCAGCAGTCAATATGACTGAAATGGCGTCATTGAACTTGAGCTGAAAATAGGTCTATTTTCAATATTGTTTGTTGACCGTACCTTTTTGTTGACCAGATTTTCTACAAGACAATATTGTGCACACGAGTTCGTTCACGCAATATGGCTATATCACACAGCTTTTCCGCTCAAAGGCAGCAAAGAAGGAGGCGGTGTGTAAGACAAGTCTGTCTGTTGACTTTGTTAGAACTCTCAACTTCGCTTTGTCAAGGTTAGTCTGTTAAAGTGCATTCGTGAGACCTGATTTCTTATTTTGACTTTGTCTCCCCGCTTCTGCTCTCATGTGACGTCACGTCTGAATCGAGATAAAGGGAATGACCACGGTTATCACTGAGTATTAACAGATTCAACAAAAAATACTGCATTCAGGGCGTAATTTTTTCAATGCATGCTTCTTAAGCTTAACTACCAACAGATGTATTTTCACACTCAGCCGGCCACCTTGAATACGCGTTATTTATGACCAGGCTTTCCAGACTCTTACCGGGCTGACGCCGGCCGCGGTAGGCCCGCGCACGAATGTGCGCGGGCCTACTGCGGCCGACGTCGGCCCGAGAATATCATGCTCACTGGGCCGCAGGTTTGACCCCACAGGCGCTCACACCACCTACCGGCAAAAGTCGGGGCATATCAGCGTTAATGCCACGCAGCATCCTCGTAAATACCGAGGTATACCAAAAGCACATTCGAACTCATTTATTCGTACCGACTAGCACTGAACACGATACACATTTCCTCTTGCCACCCTCCAGGCGCTGCGGCGTCGCGGTGCGTAACCCGGCTGTACGGTGCGCGTCAGATCATATGCGCCGGATGATGAAGTTAGTTAGTTGTCCGGGTTTAACGCAAAGCAGGCGACTAAGGCCATCTCACGGCGGGCTGGATGATGAAGAGCTTAACGACAGATGATTTCTTTTAAGGGTGGTCTAGAGTCCCGAGATAGCTCAGATGGTTACCTCATTCAAGACTACATGCCACATCCAGATACAGGGCATAAAGCCGCGTTTTCGGATGTGGCTCGTCTCGTATGAGTTAAGCATCGTAGCGAAAGAGAGCAAAGGGAAGAGTCCGGGTCGTGAGTTCGAGCCCCCGTTCCGGCTTCGGTAGCTGGACTCGCAATCCAGGGAAGAAAGACGAGCTTGTTCAATAGCATGTCCGTAATTAGACTGTCCTGGTAAGTCAATGTGACAAAGTGGCAGTGCGCCTGAATTGATCAGTGTTCAGGTCGTACCCCCTAAGCAATAACTGTCACTGTCCCCAATAACCCGCATCTCATTACTCTGGTGCAGTGGACGTTAAAGCATGAACGAATCAATCTGTTACGAGGTACGAAACACGCACACTTTGGAGTTATCCTCTGAGGACTGCATTACAGTTCAGGAGACAGATCGACCATGATAGTAATTGGGTGGTGGCAGAATAGCCTGCTTGGCGCCTTTAGGATGTCAGCAAGAGGCATAGATCTTCACGCGCGCGAGGGTCTATGTCTCTTGCCGTTGGATTGTGTTCAGCTCTAGTCGGCAGTGAAAAGGTTAACCCCTCGACTATTATTGACGATCAAACTCGGCTCCGGGAGAAAGAAAACAAACACGTAGTTTTAAAGTTTGAGTTCAGCCCCCCCCCCCCCACACACCCCCCCCCCCCCCACCCACCCACCCCACACACTTTGGTACTGGTTTCAGGCCACTTTATAAATTTCAAATACAAGCGATCAAAAATGTCTGTAACTTCAGTAGCTGAGCTGACCCTTCGTCTGTCTTGTACTGTGTTTGTCTTCGGAGTAAATTCGTGTCTGTCACGTGAGTGTGCGTGTTGGGTTTCAGTTCTCGGCGCTTTGAGTCGATTCGCCCAAAAATTGAGAAAAAGCGCCAATATAATACCGGTATTATTATTATTATTATTATTATTATTATTATTATTATTATTATTATTATTATTATTATTATTATTATAGTAATGAACAGACTTTTTCCATCGAGAGGTAGTGTTACCTTTAGCTCATTGTGCACCAGGACCGAAATCCTCAAATTTTGAAGTTACCCTCTGAAGGACTGTATTACAATTCTAGAGACATATCGAGCATGATAGTTCAAGGGTGGTGGCAGAATAGCTTGGCGCCTATAGGCGCCAAGCTATTCTGCCACCACCCTCGAACTATCATGTTCGAGCCATATCCGTTGTGGTGTGTCGCGGCGGACAGAATGAGTTAAGGATGGTGGCTCGAAACAGACTTTGGTTTACCATGGAGAACCATGAACTCGCACGCGTTCTTATGGTACTGAATTTATATGGACTTAAAAAAAAAAAATTGCAATCCGCAAGACCCGTTCTTCTTGCAACATTTCTTGGAAATACTCAAACGGGTCAGTCTTTCTGAAGGCTGAACTGTATGTGAGCGAGAGATGTTAAGCCTTTGGGTGTCGGTAGCGGGTTTGTGTCGCGACGATGACGATTCCCGCAGGAACTATCGTGACTGAAACTGCTTTCGACACGTTTAGCTCACGCTGCCCGCGACACACCACAGGAAAGATAAATTATAGGGGCCAAGTTATTCTGTCACTACCCTTGCGTGAGCTATCATAGTCGATCTGTCTCCTGAACGGGAATGCAGGCCTCGGAGGATAACTGCAAAATATGGGTATTTCGTACCTCGGGCACAATGAGTTGAGTACACGGTACAGTTTCCCGATTGTGTACCGTCCTTCGTCTATTTCAGCCCTCTCTTGAAAACTTTCAACGCCTTCTTGAAATGTGCTGGAATTAGGAAGGATGGGTGGATGTGGGTGGATGTGGTGTGTTGCCTGTGTGTGTGGGGGTGGGGGTTGGGGGGCGGGCAGGGAGGAGGGCCGTGGGCGGGGGGGAGGGGGGAAGGGGGGGACGGACCGGAAAGGAACAGATATATGTGTTACTGTGAAACTGAACCTTAGGTTTTCATTCCTTAAGATCCGAAATCACAGGTCAGCAAACATTTTGTGTGTGTTCTCACATTTACTTGTTGGTCTGTGATTTTGGAGTTTCGGCTGGAGGCCGTATAGTCCAAAATCGCAGACCAGTTCACCATTATCCGTGTTTATATTTTTGGGCTGGTCTGTGATTTTGGACCTTTCGGCCGAAGGTTGTAAGGTCCAAAATCACAAACCAGCCCGCATTTTTGGTGTCTTATCACACGTGTGTGCCGGTATGAGCTCTTGAACCTTACGACTTCATCCTAAAGGTCTAAAATCACACAGAAGCCAGCAATATTTTTTTTGTGGCTTCTCTCATAACGCACACGGCGAAATTAAGTCAGCTTTAGAGCCGCACTGACATGGGTTTTATGCTGAAATGAATGAAGCTACACACTAACTTTTATGCTTAGCCCAAGCTTGTTCAGGGCTAAACTAGCCAAGTTATAGTATCTAGCTATGGCTTGGAATCGTGTGGCTGTTTTGCCTGGAGTGAATAACACACTTGTCTCGCTTTCTCTCTCTTATGCGCTTGCCGTTTTTGCGTTTCAGATATAGAAAGAAGCATATCGATTTCTTTGAGTGCTTGTAGGTATTTTTCTGAAGTTGTGTGTAGCGGTCTGTGAGGTTGAGCCGTACAGCTGTTGAGCGTAGACATATTTGTATACAAAGGTCTGCAAACCTGTGACTCGAAGCCGTAGACAATTACCGCAAACTTAAGGGACATCAATTCGTCAGGAGATCCTGTTGTTCTTGTTGCTATGTATACGAAGCTTGATATGAGCAAAGTAATTTACATACTGATTGATACTGTGGTGAGGACCTCTGAAAACTGTTGTTATATCCGACTTATGTTATATCGGAACAAGAAAAGATCGCATAGAGACAGTTCATTGAAGCAGGCAGGTCATGGCAACGTCAGTTTGGACATTCTCCTGTTGAGGGTATTCTTATACAAGTCTGTACTTGTGGGCAGGTGCGTTTTCATGTATTGTTTTGATTATGGACATCCTGGTGCTTGCTCTTGCAGATTCTTTAGAATCTGTTCACCTCAGCAAATCCACAATCAGTGTTGAACTTGTTATGAGTGAGCTCAGTCCTGCGCTTGCCACTAAGCAAGGCGCTCCGCTATAGCGGAGCACCTTGCTTAGTGGCAGGCGCAGGACTAAACTCACTCGTGCAAGTTGTCCATTGTTATTGAGCCGGTGTGCAGAAATTGTAGCTACAGCAATGTATAATATACAAACTATAGAATGAATATATATATATATATATATATATATATATATATATATATATATATATATATATATATATATATATATATATATATATATATATATATATATATATATATATATATATATATATATATAATTGATGTAGATTGTTTCAAAGTTAGGATATTTGGTATGTTCGGCCAGGACAAATCGAGACGCTTGCAGGCTCAAATGTGTATGAAGCGATCGTATAATATCAGTATTGGTTTAAAGCGACCTTTTCTAGACGGTATAAATATTTACCAGTTCGCAAATCACCTTTAAGTAAGAATGTTCTTAGTATTTCTCACAATAATGCTGATAAAAAATGGTAACCTTCACACATTCTGCCCCATGGACCGAAACTTCCCCAAAATCTTGAAGTTGAATTCTGAAAGACTGCATTACAATTCTACAAACAGATCGAGCACGATAGTTCAAGGGTGGTGTCAGAATAGCTTGGCGCCTATGGGCGCCAAGCTATTCTGGCACCATCCTTGAACTATCATGCTCCATCCATGGCTTGCTGTGGTGTGTCGAGCTGAATGAGTTAAATTATGACTTCTGAAGGGCGTACAATGAAAGACTTTCCTGCTCTTGTTCCTCTTTATACCTAGGTTAGTCCGGGTTTAACGTCCACAGCACCGAGGTGATCATGGACGGCCCTGACGGGCGGGTTATGGGGGACAGGGAAATCTATTGGCCTATGGAGTACGACCTGAACACTGATCGACTCAGGCGCACTGCAACTGTGCCACTTTGATTTACCAGGACCTTTCGACGGACATGCTATTGAACAAATCCGTCCCCCCCCCCCCCCCCCCCCCTGGATTATGAGTCCAGCTACCGGGTCCGGGACGGGATTCGAACCCACGACCCGGCGATTCCCTTCGCTCTCCTGCTCCGACGTTTAAACGCCTGAGCTATTTCGGACTCTCTTTATACCTAGGAGAGTTGCTTCCTCTGCACTCAAAAGGCCGTGGAAAACCAACGGAACGTGTGACTGCTCGCATGGATTTATTTAAAGAAGAGTAGACACGTCTTCGTTGAGGCAAGACAACATTGAGAACCTGTTGCAATATACGACAATGCAAATACATAGCTGAACAGTACAAGGGGTTAAACAACAAGCCAGTACTGCCATAAATGGCAATATAATAATATATATTATTGCTAGAAATAAATATTATTTAGACCAGGTGCACCTTAGCCTGTTTTTCTTATATTGTCCCAGTATCATTTTTGAATACTAATACAACACGCTTTATTATCCCCCCAAAAGGGAAGTCGATTAAATATAATAAAAACAAAATAAATTTAAAAAGATAATAAATGATAAATAAATAAATAAATAAATAAATGATAAATGCATAAATAAATAAACAAATAAATAAA
The DNA here is from genome assembly GCA_036245525.1 of Semisulcospira habei. Taxonomy (NCBI): domain Eukaryota; kingdom Metazoa; phylum Mollusca; class Gastropoda; family Semisulcospiridae; genus Semisulcospira; species Semisulcospira habei. The sequence goes on along the minus strand of BTPG01000001.1, from coordinate 332,756,137 downwards.
CAAATAAATAAACGAATAAATGAATAATAAATTATAGATAGATAACGAACAAAAAAAAAAAAAAAAAATACTAAAATTCCCTGCGCCACGAGCACGAAGATGTTTCATATAGTTCTATTGTGTGCAGTATAAATGGATATAGGATTTAATCGGATATTAGTGTTGGTTACACAGTGGCATTCTGATGTTACGAAATCTTCCCTGTTAAGGCAAAAGAAGGTAAGTCTTTTTTTGTGAAAAGCGAGATTGTCGTTGTTATACAATACAAATCTCGCTTTTGACCAAAATGGAGTTGTCGTCTTCTGCCATCAAGGTTCAGAAATGACCAGGGAACTCCTACATAGGATGCTGGTTGTTTTTAGTGATGGACGCAAAATGAAATGACGCAAACCAACGTCACAGCGGGGTCGTGTGTCTGCAGGGCTGCGATTCCGCTACTAACAACTCACTGGTGTCGGGAATCTTCCAGAAAGGTGAGTGAATCATGCATGTGCTGGTCTGTAATTTTTTACCTTACGGCCTGACGACCGTAAAGTACAAAATCACAGACCAGCACGAATGCTACTGTGAACTTGTCCTACTAATTGTATTCTATATTGTTAAGTTGATTATTAATGTGTTCTGGTGTTGTACCTACCACATTTAAAAAAAGATTAATTGTCCTATCTTATTGTGTTAGAATGAGGGTGGAAACACATCTCTAGTTTACAAGGAGCCTTTACGCCAGTCTAATCGGACCCTACTCGTAACCCCTTCAATGTCGAGAAATCGTGAACGCATTTAACTGCAAGAGGCATAGATCCTCATGAGATCCCGCGATTTGCTGAGACCACTCTGTCAGAGACCACTTTGTGTCCCTGTTCTTTGGACAGTTGTGGTGTTTGGTTGTTCACTTTGTGTCCCTGTTCTTTGGACAGTTGTGGTGTTTGGTCGTTCACTTATTTCAGAAACAAAAGTGTACGTTCGTTGGCAGGCAGGGGGTTAAACTGACAAATTTCGCTGAAATAAAAGAAGCATGTGGTTTAATGATGCATGTGTCCAAGAAAAAGAGGGGTCTGTCCTACAGTATGTTCAGGATTAAAGATTTTTAAAAAAAAAATGTATTGGATGTTACAAAATAATGTTTTCTAACATCATTAAATACCAAGAGTGTAATAAATATGTAAGATTATTAAAAAGAAAGGTCAGTTTATCAGACTGACACGGTTTCAATGCACCTAGATTGATGGGTGTTCAGGTAGTACTACATAGGCAATAGCTGTCCCTGTCCCCGCATAGCCCGCCCGTCAGGGCCGTCCATTATCACGCATGGTGGCGTGGACTTTAACCTCTGAATTAACCCATTAGCCCCGACGCACTACAGCAACGGATGGATCGACCATGATAATTGAAGGGTAATGCCAAAATAGCTTGGCGCCAACAGGCGCCAAGCTAATCTGGCACTAACCTTGAATTATCAAGGTCGATTTTTATCCTGCAACTGGTACATAGTCATTTCCTGACACCTTCAAAATAAATAACCAACCAGCCAGCCAGCCAGCCAACCAACCAACCAGCCAACCAACCAGCAAGCCAGCCAACCAACCAACCAACCAACCATACAGCCAACCATCCAAAGACATAATTGTAGTCACACCTGCCAGTGGTTTACGAAAGTTTTGTGTGTGTGTGTGTGTGTGTGTGTGTGTGTGTGTGTGTGTGTGTGTGTGTGTGTGTGTGTGTGTGTGTGTGTGTGTGTGTGTGTGTGTGTTTGTTGTTGTTGTTGGTGTTGGTTTTTTTTTACATCCCAGTGGAATCTAAATACAGCCTAAAGTAAAAGTGAAATACTTTCCATAACCTTCTTATTGTACCGTACAAAAAGTCAACTCACGTAAAGTATTCCCGCAAACGCTATCAAAGGGCCTCGAGGCCTGGAACACGGGTGATAGCCCTTGTTGCGGCGCGTCCTCTATCACTCACACATCCAGCACTTTCCATCAGCAAGATACACAGAGTCACATGCCCCTCGCTGACTGCAAACGGTGTCTGGTGGTCCGCACGTTGTGGGTGTAGGATCAGTTAACCCCATTGTGCATGCAGCCCTCGGTACAATGAGCCAGTACCGGTGGCTGCATACGCAAGAGGGTTAAACGCCGGGTCACACTTACCGCTTCGCACGGCGAACCTGAGATGCGATCAAAGCAGGAATTATTGCCCTTTAATGTCCCACACAGGAGACAACTGTTCTAGAAAACAAAAATGATTCGAGGGATCGAATAAAATGCTAGGGGTAGCACCCCACCCCACCCCCACCCGACCCATCCGCTACTACCCCCTCTTTCTTCCTACCCCACTTCATCCACCCCTTAGCCGCTTGACTGTCATGGCCGTTAACCCATATCATACTGAGTCTAGAAGCTTCAAATTTGTACACTGCCATATGCAAGCTACGTTATAGTATTACAGATAAGGATATAGACCAATGGCTTTAGTTCAAGGGTGGTGCCAGAATAACTTGGTGGCTAGAGGCCTCAAACTATTCTGGCACTACCCGTGAACTATTTTAGTCAAACTTATTTCACACACTGGTGTATTCCGAGTGAGAAGGGTTAAAGGGGAAAGAATACATGGGCATAAGTTTGCCAGTGCAAAGGCTTACCAGGACAAGCTTTAGCATTACATTTACCAGGACGAAAGTTGGCCGCTCTATAGCATGTTATGGGTTTATTTTGCTGGTTAGACCAAAACACAGATCTAAAAGATGACTGCCAAATGCAGAGAAGAACCCAAAGGAGAAAAAAAAACAAACAAACAAACACTCTAAACTCATTCGAGACGTGCCGCGTATCCTGAGGCGGCACGTCTCGAATGAGTTAAAAAGAAATGTACACCACAGCTGTGTTGAAACTGTCTTTTCTAAGTGTGTTCCTTTTTCCGTTGGTTCTTCGAACAACAGGCGATATAATTCAATGTTTTTTTTTTTTTTTTTTTTTTTTTTTGTTGGTTTTTTGTTGTTTTTTATGTAGGCGCGTAAGTCTTCGTTGTTGTCGGGATGTTATTCAAGTATCCATAACAAAACAAACAAAAAAAAAAGCACAACCAACATATAAACTACATGCCTACATTTAACCTTTGACTGACAAGAAAAGGCGAACACGATCCATCTGCAAAATACATAGATCCTCATGGGCCGCCGCAATTTGGACCTACTTCTGATTTCTAGAAATTGCCCGTTCCGTATGCAGTGAGTACGTACGCTCTCTCTCTCTCTCTCTCTCTCTCTCTCTCTCCCTCTCTCTCTCTCTCTCTCTCTCTCTCTCTCTCTCTCTCTCTCTCTCTCATTAGAATTTACCTCCTTCGAACTGTAAACTCGGATACACATTAAATTGATCTGCTGTTCCCCCAGATCAGGCGACAATAGCTTTTCTGAGCGCCACACCACTATACTTTTCAATTAAATTATTTTTCGTGTACCACGGGTAGCTAGTATATTTTAGCTTCGTCATTTGTTTTCACTGTGGTATACTGCGCTTCGCCCGTCGTATACACTGTGATATACCACGCTTCGACCGTTGTATACACTGTAATACACCATGGTGATGTACAGTAGTTTAGCACTAATGTGCGTCTCGCTTTCACTCGCCCATTAATCACCGTCTCTTCACTGTTACACAAGGTCCCTATTTGCCGTTTACAATGGCGACGTGTGAGGCATCGGTATCTCATCTTATTAAGTGCCAACCTTCCATCTGCAAAAGGCATAGAGTCTCAAGGGACCCAGCTGCGGCACGGGCTCGTAAGAGTTTGTACCTCTTGCAGTAATCATTTTAGGTTTGTTAGCTTCATTCAGAGATTAAATCTGGATTGAAGTCTGTGACTTGGTCAGTTGTCTTGTTCGTATGCAAGGGGCATAGATTCTCATGCACCCCTGCTTTGCAGGGCTCGTGAGAATCTATGCCTCTTGCAGAAGTCGATTTTCGCTTGTTCTCTCTCAAACTGAGAATTAAATCGTGAGTTATAGGCGTGAGTGGCTCTGATACATGTATCCGTTTCTAACATATTCCGAATTCCCACCGGAGCAATAAACGCAAAACCTTCTTTTATACTGAATTGTTTGATCGATGGTGGGAACTTTGATTTATTGTGCAATTTTTTTTGTGTCCTTCATTTGTACCGTTGAGAAAATCTAGGCCAGAAGCCTGACTTTTTGTGCATATTATCCTTAGCAATATTTTACTAATATAATGAAAAATACAACCAACATCAAAATTTTACCGCGTCAGTCTATTTTTGTCTTCTTTTCCCTACGACTGACTGGATATAGTAACACATTTATTTTTACGATGATTTTTAGAGAGTCGACACATTACATAAAAAATAGATAATTGAAGCCTTTAACAAAATAGAAAATTTCTGGAAATCAAAGTGGGTCAAAATTGCACGTTTTTGAAGAAAACAGTGGATTAAAAGATCGGACAAGCACGCGATTGTCTGCGCTTTTAATCACTTTTTTTCTTCGAAACAAATGCAGTTTTGACCTACTTCTCATTACTGAACAACGTCTATTGAATGCTAAAATTGGCCATAAAAATGGGCACTGCCTTGAATATGGTTTGACCGGTTGATTAGTATGAGGTTTAGCGTCCACGGCATTGAAGTGATAACTGACGGCCCTATGGGGGACATTGCTCAATTGTTTCTCTGTTTGCTCTGTTGCCTATGGAGAAATGCCCGGACACTGACTGGTCAAATCGGGCGCACTCCAACTGTAACGTTTTTCTCACGTTGATTTGCCAGGACATTTTAGTGGACATGCTGCAAAAAACACGTTAGTAATTTTGCCAGGACATTATGGTTTTCCAGTCAGTCTATTACTATAATAGTAACAGACGTATGGTTTTTGCTATCTTTCTTATAACACGCCAAGTTGTGTGCAGCATCATATCAAGAACATATCCAACGGAAATACAGGTTATGAAGCTATATCGCGATACGTAGGATCCATACAGTCGGACCAGATTAATGTCGTATACGTTAATTTGGTGCTCAACTTAATTGGCTTAAGAGGAGATGATTCCTCTGGGTGACTCCAGCCTAAGTTGGCCCGCGCACGGCCGTGCGCGGGCCAACTTAGGCTGGAGTCACCCAGAGGAACTGTTTTACCTCATCTGGTCTAGTATCGACTTCAGGATCCACACATCAGACCGCGTTACAGCCGACTTCGCGATGTTCTGATGCCAGATGTAATGGGTTTTGGTCGGCATTTTAAATCCTTACAATGTTCTGTTTCGTATGTGGTTTAAATATAAAATACGCGCAAAATTACGTCATTATTGTGATCGCCGTCATACTTGTCGTCACTAATCCGTCATCGCCACGGAGATTTAAAACCAAAGCGTAGTTTGGAAGTCAGAAGTTTGTCAAAACTGCTGGTGTTTTGACAAAAACAGTGACCCGGACAAAGGTGCGACATCGCATGCTTGTCTGAGCTTTTAACTCATTCGAGACGTGCCGCCTCCGGATACGCGGCATAATCCGCGTATCCGGAGGCGGCACACCTCGAATGAGTTGATCCACAGTTTGCGTCAAACAACATGCTGGTTTTGATCTACTTTTTCTACTGATGACTTCACTGGTTTCTCTATTGTGTCATTCACCGGGGTTGCGGACGGAAAGGGAGGATGTGGTAGGGAAGATGGGTGGTGGAGGGGTGGGGTGGGGTGGGGTGAGGTCTGGATGTAGGAGAGAGAGGAGTGAATACCGTCATCATTAACCCTTATCATTCGGCATACACCAGTGTGTGAAATAGGTTTGACTAAAATAGTTCAAGGATAGTGTCAGAATAGCGAGGGGCCTCTAGGTGCCAAGCTATTCTGGCACCACCTTTGAACTAAAGCCATTGGTATATATCCTTATCTGTAAGAACTATAATGTAGCTTGCATTATATATGGCAGTGTACAAATTTAAAGCTTTTAGTCTCAGTATGCTATGGGTTAACATCATTATATCCAACATTACAATCCGGTACACTTACAATATTTGAACGTTCATTAATTTTGAAAGAATTCTTTACATATGACGATAGCAGATGTAGACATTATTACTGTTGAAATCACATTCAAATAAACTACGAAACCATTTTATGCATGTTTTGAACAACTGACTGAATTACAATTTAAATGACTTTCAGTTCGCCATATATGGATCAAGACAACTTTGCATCGTTCCTCAGACGTAGTAAATCATGAGAGATTCAGTCTCTTCGTCTTATAATCCACAATGACCAAAACGACCATCATGCTTAGAAAGTCAAATTCGCCTTAGGACAGTAAGTCCACGTTTGGTGAACAGCGAGATTGTCACTGTATTGCTATGAAAATCTCGCTTTTCACGAAAATGAATTTACTGTCTTTTGCCTTGACAGAGTAGATATGGGGTTCACCTTTAACCCTTTTAGCCCCAAGGTCCCATTTCTCAAATTTTGGAGGTGGTGTCTAATGCTATGTACCAGTTACAGGAGATGGATTGACCATGATAATTCAAGGATAGTACCAGATTAGCTTGGCGCCTGAAGGCGCCATGCTAGTCTGGCACTACCCTTGAATAATCATTGTCAATCCATCTCCTGCTGTAGGGACTCCGGGTTAAATGGGTTAAACCCCCCTTGTGCATGCAGCCACCGGTACAGTATACAGTGCTGGTGGCCGCGTGCTCCAAGGGTCAACATTCAAACTCATGCCACAGCGGATTCGAACTTAGAACCATGGCAACCTCTTGGCGACAGACAACGGCGGACCAGGCGAATCGTGCCGGGGACGGTTTTACGACCGGGGCGCCGCTCAAGCGGGCAGGGAAAGTAAAGGGGGACAACTTCCTTTGTTTTACACACAAACCAGCAGGGGGCAGCACATACCGCCTCGCTCCCAGCCCAGTTGCTTGGCGACACAAAAACAATGAATGCATTTGCCTTGCATGGTAATTTTGGTTCGCGGCCAGCGTAAATCTCT
>BTPG01000001.1:332734150-332741650 GCA_036245525.1 Semisulcospira habei | reverse complement strand
CCCTACAATTGAGGTCGGGGACGATTCCAGTGACCCGTGATATGTCGGCCAAGCCGCGTCTCCCACCTCAATTGCACGGGATGTGTCGCCGATGCGCGCGTGTGTTGTAGAGCAGCCAGTAGATAGTGTGTTGCATACACTTACCTTTCTGTCATGGAATGTTGATGGACTGTGGAGCAAGCTACCTGACCCAGACTTTCTACAATATGTAAGTAATTATGACATTGTGTGTTTGTTTGAAACATTTTTAGACAATGCTTTCGTCCCGCCTGAATGCTGGTCTGATTACACGTGTTTTTCCTTACCTGCAGTCAAACTGTCACGTCAAGGAAGAAGCTCGGGAGGTGTTGTTGTGTTAGTAAAAAATGTGTATGCCAAGTTTGTTTTCAAAGTGAATATGACATGCGCTCAAAGTGTCTTTCTCAAACTTGACAGATCATTGTTTGGTACTGAATGCGATGTGCTTTTGGTCGCGTGCTATGTTCCGCCCAAGGACTCACCATTTTATAGACAATTGCCGTAAGACTGCTTGTTAGAAGAATTAGAACAGTGTCTTGCTAGTGCCCTCGAGCAATTTGGAGACATTCATTTCCTAATGTGTGGTGATTTTAATGGTAGAACTGGGGATTTGCAGCCTAATCCATATTTGTTTCAGCTTGATCCTGATGAAACACTACTAGCTAATACCGCTCTATTTGAACCTTCACGATTTACTGATGATATGACTGTAAATACATTTGGAAGAAAACTATTAGATTTGTGTGCATGTTTTGAACTGATGATTTTGAATGGGTTCTGTAGCCCTGATCTGTCAAAGCACCTGACATTTATCTCACCCACTGGTTGTAGTATTAATGATTATTTTGTTGCATCTCCTGACTTTATTTGTTTGTGTGACAAACTTGAAGTTGGCGAGAGGATAGAGTCTGTGCACATGCCGCTGGTCCTTACTGTGTCTTGTGTACGTGTATCATCCCACAACGATGTTTCTGATGATGATACGCAGTGTTTTTCTTTTGATAAGAATATCTGGGAACCTGCTAAGGCCCAAACGCTCAGCGACAGTTTAACTACTCCTGCATTCCAGGATGCTCTAGTAGCTGCTACTGCTGAGATCGATGATGATATTAATAGTGCATTAGACATTTTCACATGTGCTATCAAAGACGCTGCTAGTTGCACGACAAAACAATTTCATTCCTCCACGGGCAACACACACAAAATATACACCGCTAGTCACCCTTGGTTTGACCAGGAATGCAGAAATGCAAAAATGCGAACGTGTAAAGCCTTACGTACATACACAAAAAAAATAAAACCATGGAAAATAAATCAACGTTTGTTAATGACAGAAAACAATACAAGAGATTACTTAGAGCTAAAGAAGTTAATTTTAAGAGGGAAACTGTTGACAAAATTCTTGAGTATAGACATAACTCTCAGGCATTTTGGAAGGAAATAAAGAAATGGAAAAGAAAACGTCGTTTAAGAAACAATATAACACAGAAGCAGTGGTTTGATCACTTCTCTAGCATTTTAAATGAAAACATAGCACAGCAAGAGAATAATGATGATGCATTTTTTTCAGAAGACACTGAGTCTGATAAAGCCTTATTTCATGACCTAGATATTAACATAGAAGAAGCAGAAGTTAATACTGCTTTAAAACATGCCAAAGCAGGAAAGGCCCGCGGGCCTGATGGAGTTATAAATGAAGTTCTTAAAATCTCCAACCCAGCTATCATCTCCTTTCTCACTAAGTATTTTAATGCTTTATTCAACAAAGGGTTTTTCCCAAGCGAATGGTCTAAAGCTATTTTTTTCCCACTCCACAAGAAAGGAGATGTAAATAATCCAGATAATTATCGTGGTATTGCTCTGATTAGCTGTGTTAGTAAACTGTATACCTACATTTTGAACAGAAGGTTAACAGACTGGGCTGAGGAACACAATATTCTGTCTGAAACACAAGCCGGGTTTAGGAAATCCTATTCTACTGTGGACCATATATTTACACTTTATGCTATTGTTCAAAAACAACTTCTACAAAATAAGAAAGTTTATGTGGCTTTTGTTGACTTCCGCAAAGCCTTCGATACTGTTAAAAGAGGTGTGCTTTGGAATATTTTTACTGAAGGTTGGAGTGCGCGGCAAAATGTTTTCAGCTATGAAGGCAATGTATGACTCAGTGAAATTTTGTGTTAGAGACAGCCTGAATTGTACAGCGTTTTTTGAGTGTTTCCAAGGTTTAAAACAAGGATGTTTAGCATCGCCGACATTGTTCTCCTTTTTGATTAACGAGCTTGCTGTGTACATTATTGAAAATGGTAAACATGGTTTCCAACTAAAAGCCGATGCAGCAGAACTGTTTTTGTTGATGTTTGCAGATGACATTGCTTTGTTTTCATCAACCCCCAATGGCCTTCAGACTCAGCTGAACAATTTATACAAAGAAGCATCTAAACTTGGTTTGTCTGTTAACCTAGACAAGACAAAAATAATTGTGTTTCGAAATGGTGGATATTTGTCAAAATATGAAAAATGGATTTACGGGGGAACGAGGGTAGAAGTTGTCAATATGTATAAGTACCTTGGGTTAAACTTTACCACACGTTTGAGTTTAAACACATCCGTCGATGACTTGGTGACTAAGGCAAAAAAATGTGTAATCGATATTTTCTGTATGTTGAAGAAAATCAACTGCGCTAGTCCTGATGTTTTTTTCAAGCTGTTTGATGCGCAGGTTGTCCCAATTTTGTTGTATGCCTCGGAAATTTGGGGTATAAACGAGTGTGCCGAAATTGAAAGAGTCCATACATTTGCATGTAAACGTTTTCTTAATGTCAACTTCCGCACACCGAACCTGATGGTTTATGGTGAACTTGGTCGATATCCCCTGTCAGTATTAACGTCAGTAAGATGTGTTTCCTACTGGCTTCGACTCTGTGCTTTACCTGTTACTAGATTTGCAAATATGGCTTATCATATGCTTAAGGATTTATATGATAAAGGGAAAGAAACATGGGTGTCAAAGATAAAGAATTTGCTTTTTCGAAATGGGTTTGGTCATGTATGGATTTCACAAGGTGTTGGAAACAGGAATGCTTTTATAAACAAGTTTAAACAAAGGATGGTTGATTGTTCCAAACAAAACTGGTCATCGAAGCTTTCTGAGAGTGAACGTGTTACTGTGTATCGTAGTTTTAAAACTTGTCCAAGAAAATTATTTTGAACTGGTTAAGCCAACCTATGTCAAAAATCTATACATTAAATTTAGACTTGGCATAACCGAATTGCAAAGTAACAAACAAAGATATAGTACTCTCAATGCTGTAACGAAAGTGTGTCCATTGTGTGCCAAGGCTGTGGAAGATGAAATTCACTTTATGTTTTACTGTCCATTCTACGATGAACTGCGTGTCAAATACCTATGTAAGTTTGACCTTATGGAACTCAAAAAGAAAGAATTGTGTATCCTAGACACTACCAACCCGCAGTCTATTGCCGATTTAGCAAGATTTGTATTTCATGCATTTAAACTCCGTAGCAGCATGCTTGTATGATTCCACGTGCAAACTGTGGTTCTTACTCCGACCTGGTCTGTATAGTACACGGCTGTGGCCTGGATTTGGATACAGCATTTTACATGTAGGTCAAAAGTGGCTACTATGTGCTGGCGTAGATCGAATAGAAATGTGTGTGTGTGTGTGTGTGTGTGTGTGTGTGTGTGTGTGTGTGTGTGTGTGTGTGTGTGTGTGTGTGTGTTGTTGTTGTTGTTGTTGTTGTTATAAACATCGCCTTATGGCTTTTATATACACCTGAACTATAAATTATGTAATGTCTCACTCCATTGTATGGACATTTTTTGTCTGAACAATAAACTGTCTGAGTCTGAGTCTCTCTCTCCCTCCCTCCCTCCCCCTCTCTCTCTCTCTCTCTCTCTCTCTCTCTCTCTCTCTCTCTCTCTCTCTCTCTCTCTCTCTCTCTCTCTCTCTCTCTCGTTGTGTCAAAAACGCAGGTCTTGCATCTTTTATGTTGTCTAGCCGGACAATTTTCTCAACAATTAAGACACGCGAAAAAATTATGAAACTCAGTTGAAATATAACTATACAAAAAAAGGACTTCGTTACACTCCAACAGCAACAACAGCAGCAAAAACAACAGCAAAGCAACAATATAAATAACCACAACAACAACCAACTAACCAAACAAACAAAACTGTGCGAGAGGTAAGAGTGTGGGTTTATCATGGTCACCAACTTCATCATCATCAGTAGGGTTAGTATTATGAGTATTTAATTGCCAATGTGGCTTTCCATCAGCCGTAACCAGTTCAATGCCGAAATAATTTGAACATCACCTAACTACAAAAGGTACAGATCCTCATGAGCCCCCGCAGTTGTGGGGGCTCATGTGGATCTATACCCCTTGTTGGCGCCACTTTGAATCCATGTTCCTGGGACATTTTTTATTGTTGTTTTTGTTTGCTTGTTTTTTGTTTTTTGGGGGGTGTTTTGCTGGGTTTTTTTTTTGTGTTTGTGTTTTTTGTTGTTGTTTGTTTTGAATTAACAAAATTTGCAGAAACACAGTCAGCGACACGCGGCACTGAACCGTCTATGTGAAAACAACGTAACGTGTTTGAAGCAAGAGGCATAGATCCTCATGAGCCCCTGCGATGCAGGGGCTCATGAGGATCTATGCCTCTTGCAGACGGTAGGATTTGGCAAGGTCATTTTGTAGTTTTCGGTGGCGACGCGACGGTGTGCGCTCTAATGGGGAGACTGAGTTTCACATGGGAGCGAAGGGTTAGGTCTTGCCCATTGAGGCTGACTGTACTCATTGATTGCCACAATCTTTGTCCGTCATATTTGGGACATTTCTATACAGCTTCAGTCGGAGTTACCGTGCGTGGTATCTTGTGCTCTCCGGAGGGACATAGGGACCAACGAGCAACGATCGTAGGTGAGAGCTCGTTTCTCCATATAAAAGAAGAAAATTATACAGAGGGTCAAAAGAAATGCGACATTATTTTCAATCTCCAGAAAAGTACAGCTTTCAAACCGAGAAAGTGTTAATCGCTGTACAAATGTACATTGCTAAATAATAATAATAATAATAATAATAATAATAATAATAATAATAATAATAATAATCACATATTGTGATATTTTTTTTAAAATCGCATTTCTTTTGCTCCTCAGTATACGTGTACACACGCTAGTAAACATAACCACATTTCATAATCATTTGACTGACAGTGGACGCAGATTGTGACGTCATTGAGGAAGGGGTACAAGGTGTTTCAGTAAGAGACGTAGATGATGAGTTTCTCGGCCGGCAGTTAGAAAGTGGAAGTTCCAGCCGGGGTCCCAATCCAGCGGACGCAGCACTACGGTAATTCGTTTGTTCCGCGCGCAATCCTCCTGATGATTGATAAATCACAGGCGGATTGCTTGTGAAGCCAACGACAGCCACAGCTGTGATATAGTGTGATTGTGTTTAACAATCTGTGATCTTATAATTTATGTGATAAGTATATATTGTATTCGGTTTATATTGTATCACAGCAGATCTGAATCAGCCGTCAAAAGAAAGTGGGTACAAGGTGGTTTCAGCAAGAGGCTTAGATCCTCATGAGCCCTCCCGAATGCGGTGGCTCATGAGGATCTAAGCCTCTTGCACTTGCGGGGGCTCATGAGAACCTAAGCCTCTTGCACGTGTGTCGTGTGAAGGCACTACTACCTACACAACCACTGACCAAAAGCCTCGCATGCCAACAGTGTGGCGTTAGCAGCCGTACATCACGCAGGTAACTTGCGGGCCTGATGGTATCGTGAAACATTAACCTTCATCAAGACACCTGAACCCCCACCCTCGTCACACCTTACCGCCGGACCAAGGGGCTCGGGGGATCAGCGAGGTGTGAGGGAGAATATCCCCCTTCCGCTTTGGTCTCTACTCTGGTGTCAGAGGTGGATATATTTCTCCACGCTTTCGCTTCCATTGGCAGCTGTAGTACAGCTTCCTTAAGGCATTTTGCCCGCGACACACCACCGCAAGATATGGCTCGACCAAGGAGTACTCGACCATGATGGTGCAAGGGTGGTGGCAAAATAGCTTGGCGCCGATGAGGCGCCAAGCTATTCTGGCAGCACCCTTGAACTATCATGCTCTGTTTCTAGAATTGTAATACAGTCCTTCAGAGGGCAACTTCCAAATTTGGGGATTCCGTACCTCGGGTACAATGAGTTAAGACGAAACAGAGTTTAAGCGCTGTACAAATGTACCTTGCTATATACTGCTACTCCTACTACTGCTACCACGACTATTAATACTATTAATGTTATATTATTATTATTATTATTATTATTATTATTATTATTATTATTATTATTATTATTATTATTATTATTATTATTATTATTATTATATTGCTGTTGTTGTTTGGTGTGCGCCGTTCTGTTTGTGTCTCTGTCAAGCACAACCCAACCTGCTTGCCCAAGAGTACCGAGGTGAGACCGACACGGGTTCTGAGTGGTTTGCCTGTGGCTATGTGGGGTTCGCGTCGGCCCCACCTCGGTACTCGTGGGCTTGCAGGCTGGGAAACAAACAACATACGAACAACTGAACTTACGAACGAACCAATGAATGCACGAACGAACGAACGAACAAACGAACGAACGAATGAACGACCAACCAACCAACCAACCAACCAACTCAACCCAACCCAACCCAACCCAACCCAACCAAACCAAGCAACCAACAAGCCAACCAAACAACCAACAAAGAAACATTCAACCAAACAACCAACAACCAACCAACCAACAAACAAACAAACAAGAAAGAAAGATTAGTTATGCTGGTCTAGAGCCCAAAGTTTCAGAAATACAGCACACATTTAGCCCCTTGACTGCGGTTGACAATACCGCTGGACGGTTCAGGCGGAAAACAAAAACAAAAACATACAACGCACAACAACAAAAGTCCAAACTCTATTACCTTTGACTAAGTGTCTACAGACTCGACTCAGTTAACTCATTCGAGACGTGCCGCATTTTGAGGCGTATCCGTGTGCGGCGCGTCTCCAATGTGTAAATGACGAATTTATGTCAGTAAAAAATAATTTCGGTATTGCCAGTTTTCTCTCCTACACACTCATTAGTAATTGCATACTCTGTCTCCGCATGCACATCAATCATGCAGTGTTAACCGGTTCAGTGCCAAGAGAATCTGAACATCATGCAACTGCAAGAGGTATAGATCCTCATGAGCCCCCGCTTCTATGCCTCTTGCTGACATGACTTTGAATCCAAGTTATTGGGACAGTTAGGGTGTTTTGTGCTGACTTAAAAAGATTGCAGAAACAGTCTGCATCAGCTTGCACTGTACGGGTTAAACACCAATAACCAACTAACTAACTAACTAACTAACTAACTAATGGCGTCCAGTTAAGACAAACTGTGATAACACAAAATTCTCGTTAACACAAACAGCGTTTGC
>BTPG01000001.1:332709150-332729150 GCA_036245525.1 Semisulcospira habei | reverse complement strand
TGAACTGCCTTTTATACGTTAAAAAAATGTTATAGAAAAATTTCAGGACATTAGAAATAAATATCCAATGCGCAAAAGGACATCGGGCCGGTTCATGTGGAACTGCAGTGGTCAAGTACAGATAATAAATGCCCATTAGTAGAAATAACATCCAAATTTTTTTTAGACACCCTGATTGTCGTTAATTGTTGACATTTTAATTATCACTAATAATGTTATGATTGTTGTAAGGGTGAATATAAAATTGCCGCGTACATATATATTCAAGCCGGTTTAAACGAGCCTATAAAACAGAATGAATTTTTTTTTAAATAGAAGAAGAATAAAACGGTATAGAAAAATGTCAAGACTTATAACTTACTGATTGTGTGAGCAGTTTATTGAAGTTAACTCATTCGAGGCCAGCCGCTTACGGATGCGCGGCTTAAGTTGAGGAGTGGGGAGGTCAACATACGCTCATGAAGCGTGGAGCGGCAGGAGGGGGAAAGAGAGCGGTGCGGGGGTAGGGGAGAGGCATAAAGGCAAGAGATACAGCTTTTAATTTTGTGGTAAAACAAACTGCATCGGGTTTTTGTTTGTTTGTTTGTTTGTCTTTTCAATTTTTATATACAACTTCAGCACCACCACCCGTCACCACTACCATCAACCGTACCACCCACGCACACACCAACCTCGTACACCCTTACAAAAAATATATAAATAAAGTAGGAATGTGAAAGAGTAATACAAATAATAAGAAGAAGAATTAGAATACTTGTAATAAATAATAATAACAAATGGAGAAGAAAAAAAAACGACACGAAACGAAACAAACTGAACGAAAGATGCACCGTACGCCAAGTGCCAGGTAATTGTGAAAAATTTTCGTGTAGAGTTCATCGCCTGGTTTTAATTTATTCGCGGCCAGCGGCATCCGGATGCGCGGCTTATGCCGCGCGCCCGGATGCGGCTGGCCGCGAATGAGTTAAAACACAAAACAACATAAACATCATAAATAGTCCAAGGTATATCATTGCAATGTTTACGTAACTCTTGTAAAAACATCTTTTTCTTTCATGGGAAAGTTGCAGGGAAAGCATGCAAGTTGCTTGTATCAAATCACCATCATCGTCGTCGTCATCATCATCGTCATCATCATCATCATCATTTCTATCGTCTCACATCTTTCTCAGTTTATGAGTTAACTAAGCAAGTTAGTTATTTGAATGAATTTCCTTCATTTGCTCATTTCACTATAAAAAAAAAAATCATCACCAGCATCATCATCATCATCATCATCATCATCATCATCATCATCAGCTCTCACTCCTAACCTCCTTCCGCACTTTATGAGCTAATTGTGCACACCAGTTATGTTTTGATATTTCCGAAAATTACTCATACACATATCATACAAATTTCGCTATCATGATTAGGAATCTGCACTTCAGGAACATAAACACTCCGGCTCTCTCCACAGTGAGCAAACGCTCATCGACCGGACGTCGGCCGCAGTTGGCACGCGCACATCTGTGCGCGGGCCAACTGCGGCCTACTCCGGCCCTATGACCGTGTGCCCCCTCCCCTCCCCCCCCCCTCCCCTGTCCCTCCCCCTTCCCCCTGCGCCTACCCCTCCCTCCCTCTCTCTCTCTCTCTCTCTCTCTCTCTCTCTCTCTCTCTCTCTCTCTCTCTCTCTCTCTCTCTCTCTCTCTCTCTCTCTCTCTCTCTCTCTCTGTGCCTACCTCATCTTCCTCTCCTGTGTGGTCCGTCATAAAGTTTTTATCTCTCCTTGACAGAATTAGGCCTATTAGCGAACCCCGTGCAGGTCTATGTAAAGTTCCCTTCCGCACATACACGCCATAAGTTCAGCACTCTCGCCGCCTTCCACGTTCAGCCCCTGGCTCCTCTACCCCTCTTAAAGCGACCCTTTCCCCTGATTTCTTTTTAATAAATAGTTTTGTGCACGCGTGCAATTAAGGGCATATTTTAGTACATCTTATTTTGCGTATTCAAACTTATTGAGAATGCAAGATTTGGATCTATGAACACTGGTTTTCTCCCTCGATTCGCTGCGCTTGTCAGCCTAGCGAATCGAGGGATACAACCAGTGTGGGATCGACGATGATAGGTTAAGGGTTGTGTCAGAATATTTTGTGCGTCATGCCTTCATCTCAACCCATGCTTATTCCAACAATATCAAAATATATATATATATTTTTTTTAATTATTATTATTATTATTATTATTATTATTATTATTAGTAGTAGTAGTAGTAGTAGTAGTAGTAGTAGTATAATTATCATTGTTATTATTGTTGTTGTTGCTGTTTTATTATTATTATTATTATTATTATTATTATTATTATTATTAATTATTATTATTATTATTAACTTCGTTGTGCATAGTGTAATTCAGAAAACGTTCTGTCTATTTTCCTGTTCTGTTTTAAATGTTTAAATGAGCAGTACTTTAAGATTTTGCTGGTCACACGTCGTTTAAAAAAAACCCACACAAACAAACAAATAAATAAACAATCAAACAAACAAACAAACAAACAAACAAACAACACCTTTTATTCGGGATCTATGACACGTACCCACTGAGATACTTTCCGCCTTGCTGTCCTTTCTTCTTCTTTTTCTGTTTTGTTTTTGGTTTATTTGTTTAGTGTTTGTTGTCCGTACGGCGTAAAGAATGCCCAGTTTTCAGAATAACTTTATTCAGTCCAAAAGCCTTAGTGAATGGGAGACGATAGCTGACGTCATTGGCCATTCATAAAATCACGTCAGCTGCACAGAATTCTAAAACAGTATAATTATGGAGAAAAAAATACAACAAAAACCAGACAAACAATATCAGCATAATTTGTTGCTTGATTCTAACTATTGATGCTGAACGCTTTGAATCAACAAAGAATGCTCAGAAAGAACAATTACACCAAAATACATTATTAGTTGTTTAGACCCGCGACAAAATGATGGCTTTTGGTCACATCTCGACGTCTGAAGCCGCGAGTGTGTTCTAGCGACGTCCAGATGTGACCAAAAGCCATTATTCTGTCGCGGGTCTAAACGTTAAACTCTTCGCTCACGTTTGTGCGTTTTTCTCTCCCTATCAGTTTTGACAAACACCTTTCGTACAATGTATTGTAATTCTCTTTTCTACACATATTCCTTTCTTTGTTGGGATTTTTTTCTTTTTAATTTTTAAATTATTTTTTTCATCTTATACGCTCGGAAATCACCTTTTTGGTGCACATTTTGATGAGAACCGCCCTTATCATCCTGAAAAGCAAGCACCATCACATATCCAGTGCGCCAAGGCCATCGGGCCGACCTAGACCCCAATGGCCTTTTGCCATTGGGGTCTACGTCGGCCCGATGGCCTTTTGCGCACTGGGTATTTACTTATAAAGATTGTGTTAGTTTTTGTAGGTTTTTTTTTTTGTCTCCCCCCCCCCCCTCCCCCCCCCCCCCCTCTCGGGGAGAAAAATGAAGTTTCTAGACAGCAGCTAGTTACTGTGTAATTTGCACTACAAGCCTCGTCTTTTGTGAATGGAAATGAACGATCAAATGCGAATATCTAGCTCGATTATAATGTAGTTAGAGCTTTTCAAATAATATTCGAAAGGCGGTAAAAGAGTTTTTCCTCACTGTATTAAAAAGTGCAATAAGAGAACGTAGAAAGCTCCGGTGCTATCATAATCGGCAAAGTGATTGTATATAGGATACATAATATTTATATTTTACGATGAACAAATGAATAACAATAAAAATAAAGGATGATAAAACTGCCCCGTAAAGGGGAAAAAGGCAGTAGGCTCATTTTTGTGACAGGCCATATTTTCATTCAGAATGAAAATCTCTACTTGTTTTCGTGGAACTGGGGCGTCACTCCAGAAATCGACCCCATGTGTGTGTGTGTGTGTTTTTGTTGCTTTTCTTGTTTGGTTTTTTTTTTTTTGTCAGATTGGCTGCGATGTCTGAAGTAAAATAAGCCATGTTTCCAGAAACAAAAATCTGGTTCGCACTCATCCTGCGGACACAATGTGTTAAGGTACCCTCAGTTCACTGTTAACTCATTTTGCCCGCGACACACCACAGCAAGATTTGGCGGCTCGACCATAAAAGTAAGTTCACGGGTGGTGGCAGAATAGCTTGGCGCCTATAGGCGCCAAGCTATTCTGCCACCACCCTTGAACTATGATGGTCGATCAATCTCCTGAACTGTAGTGCAGTCCTCAGAGGATAACTCCAGAATGTGGGTATTTCGTACATCGGGCACAATGAGTTCAGATGACCTTTAGTAAACATTTCATGACACAGTGACAATAACTACGTTAAACCGAATAAGTGTCCATTGCTATTTTTATCGTTGAACAATGTCTACTGAAGGGAAAATAATCAACGTCTGCCACTTCCTTTCAGTGCATACGGCCAGACATTGGGTCTAAAAGCTTGTCGATGAAAACACCGTTAATTTTAATCAATAATTTGACATGCAAACTTTACTGTCGCTGACACTTGAGCAAGAGCAGGTTGAAAATGTTTCTACATATTTCTTTACGTTTCCCAAGCAGAGAAAACAAGCAGATTACAGAATTGGATGCGATGCAATCATGCAATTTGCCGGTGTTCACCTGTATCCCGTAGTTGAAGAGAAACTCCAAACACCAGAAACGTGCCCCAAAATATTACACATTCCGAGGGGAATTACTCAGTGCTGGACATACAAACAGTTAGATCCCCCTGTCTGTTCTTTACCTGCGTATGTTTTTGTGGGCTGGTGATTGGGTGCCTGATCAGAGGGGGCAGGGGATCTAACTGTTTGTATGTCCAGCGCTGAGTAATTCCCGATGGTATGTGTTCTGTTCTACCAGCGCTAGCCTCACCTATCTGGTTTGAGAGTATTCTATAACTCGAGGCAAAATTTGTATCGAGTCATTGTTGTGTGTTGTCTTGTGCATCTGCTGTGGCATTTCAGGGTATTTACCCGACCACATTCTTGTTTGTGTATGTGTGTTTTTCCTGCCTACTTCCTAATTTCCAGAAAAAGACATATGTTAAAGGCTTGACCTGATGCATCCATTTTAGGGACGTATTATGATAGGCTTGTTCTTTACCTGCATATTTCTATGTGGGCTGGCAAATGGGTGCTCGATAATAGGGGGTAGGGGATCTAACTGTTTGTATGTCCAGCGCTGAGCAATTCCCCCTGGTATGTGTACTGTTCTACCAGCGCTAGCCTCACCTATCTGGTTTGTGAGTGCCCCGAAAATATGTCATTGAAGTCAGATAACATATATTTTAATGTTTTTTTTTTATTCATGTGTATCAGAAATGTAATTTCAATGATTAAAAGACTAAAACCAAATTTTGGAGAAAAAAAAACCCAAACAAGATGAGATGAACCATAACCCACAAAGTCAGAGCTGTCTTCGCTGTCAAGGGTCTCTACCTTTTGTCTTTGACTTGATTCTGATGTTGAAATATCTCCTTCTGAAAAAGCCTCGCAGATGATCCAATGCGTCATAGTTAACTGGAAGGGGCGCGCGCAGTGCATACGCGTGATTGGTTTGTCAAACGTCATTTGTCGTGACGTATTTTTTGTTTTTACGTAATTTTATTTTTAACGTGATATGAGTTTCGCTTTTGCTTCAAGACTTGGGAAGATGGTGACAAAACTAGAGTTCAACGGTCCAATTTTAGTCTTGCTATAATTTGTGTGAAATCAGGTTGACTTTACCTAGCTACATGCTATGCATGCTCGTCTGAAAGCGCTTCGATGTGTGTGTATGCGTGTGCGTGAGTGCATGCCCGCGCTCCAAACATCCTCAAGAGGCATAGATGTTCATGCGCCCTCCTGGCACTTGAGGATCTATGCCACTTGGAGATGCACGCATATGTGTCATTGGTTTGTCAAACGTCATTTGTCATGACGTATTTTTTGTTATTACGTAATTTTATATTTAACTTGATATAAGTTTCGCTATTGCTTAAAGATTTGCGAAAATGGTGACAAAACTAGGATTTCACTGTACAATTTCAGTCTTGCTATAATTTGTGTGAAATCAGGTTGACTTTACCTAGCTACATGCTATGCTAAGTTTATCTGCATGCTCTTCTCAAAGCGCGTCGATGTGTGTGTATGCGTGTGTGTGTGAGTGAGTGCATGCGCTCCAAACACCCTCAAGAGGCATAGATGTTATGCGCCCTCCGGGCACATGAGTATCTATGCATCTTGGAGATGCGCGCATACGTGTGTGTGTGTGAAAGAGAGAGAGAGAGAGAGAGAGAGAGAGAGAGAGAGAGAGAGAGAGAGAGAGAGAGAGAGAGAGAGAGAGAGAGAGAGAGAGAGAGAGAGAGAGAGAGAGAGAGAGAGAGAGAGAGAGTCGAGAGAGAGAGAGAGAGAGAGAGAGAGAGAGAGAGAGAGAGAGAGAGAGAGAGAGAGAGAGAGAGAGAGAGAGAGAGAAAATTACGTCATATTTAGAATATCAGTGTCTGTGTGGTGACGAGTTGCTTCTTATACGTCACCGGCACTGTCTGACTTTCTCTAGAAGTGAAGGTTTGTTTTAAAAACTGTTTTAATAATTTTCTGAAAAGAATTAATTTTTACTAAAGAAGTTGAAAGGATATAAAACCGGCTAACGAACTCATCCAATGCCTTTCTCCAAACTAGCTATATGCAAAAGTTCAAGTAAATATGACAAAAATTAAGGACGGTTGTTTATGTCTTCAATGAGACATTCAATTACAATATGCTCGGAGGCTCTCTTAGCCACCCACTTAAGAAAGTTTTACGCCAAGTTTCAAGCTTGAGTGTACAGATATATCGGACATTCTCTTGTTTACATACATACGCCACACATACATACATGTATACATGCGCACATACATACGCACATACGGCACTTCGCGTCAAATGTACGTTCAGCAGCGAGGTTAGCGTAACTAGACATGACGTAATTTTTATCTTGTTACTTCAGTTGTTAGAGGTTTAGCCTGCCCGCCTTTGACATCATGGACATGCTATGAAATTCGTCCCACCGCGAGCCGTCCTAAAATGTCCCTTCTATAAATAGAATTAATAATAATAATAAATAATTACGGTATTTATAATGCGCTTATCTTATAATAATTATAACTCTAAGCGCGCACTCACAACTCGCGCACGCATGCGCACGCTTTAGACAATGACTTGCGTACCACAAACAGTGGAATACATTACGACGGTCAGCTTGGGGTGGGGAGTGTGGTGATATAGTGCTAAAACTGTTGAAAGAGGTGAGTTTTGAGGGCGGACTGGAAGGAGGAGAGAGAGTGTTTCTGACGGAGAGAGAGTGGGAGAGTGTTCCAGGTGGATGGACCGTAGACGGAGAAGGAGCGGGGGCCGAAAGTGTTAAGTTTGGTGCGAGGGATGTGGAGGCGGAGAGGGTCGGAGGCAGAGCGGAGGGAGCAGGAAGGTGTGTAGGGGTGAAGTAAGTTGGAGAGATAGGCAGGAGCGCAGTTGTTCAGGGATTTGTAGCAGAGAGACAGAATTTTGTATTGGATGCGTTGGGGGATGGGGAGCCAGTGAAGGAGTTTGAGCAGGGGTGTGACGTGGTCGGATTTTTTCTTTCTGAGGACGAGGCGGGCAGCATTGTTCTGAACGCGTTGGAGAGTGAAAATGGTGGAGTGACTTAAAAGGTATACACACAAAGATTTATGGGCTGATGGACAGACTTTATTTAATGTTCCACTCATACGTCTTCCATCGTCAAAAACACATAGAAAGATACATGTGCGACCAAAATAAAGAGAAACACAAAAATAGAGGCTTAGCTGCTCGTGCGTCCACTACACACAGCAGGGATCGGTGGAGATCTTTGCCTGATGCCGTTAGATGACTGCTTGGGACCTAGAGCCAGTTTTTTGAGCGAGCGGCTTAGTCCTGAGCCAGCCGGCACTTAGCAATGTGCTCCGCTACAGCTGAGCACTTTGCTTAGTGGCTGGCGCAGGACTATGCTCACTCATTCAGCTGACCTATGTATAAAATGTATTCGCACCAGCCGTATGGGTCTTAAATAAGTTTACTGCCACACCACCTAGATAAGACGGGTGGACAGTTTGGAAGGGTTCGGCTGTGAGAGTCTGCGTGGATAGCTGACCACACAGAGTTTTCTCAAGAGAAAAAAAAAAGCAAAAAGGAAAATGAATAGAACAAAGTGTTCACAAACTTTTCATATATCAAGTGTCATTTGTTCGCGAAATACCTTAACTCATTCAGCCCCGACACACCACAGCAAGACATGGATCAAGCATGATAGTTAACGGGTGGTGCCAGAATAGCTTGGCGCCCATAGGCGCCAAGCTATTCTGGCACCACCGTTGAACTACCATACTCGATCTGTCTCTAGAATTGTAATACAGTCTTTCAGAGGACGATTTCAAAATTTGGGGATTTCGGGCCTGGGGTAGAATGTATTCCTTAATATATTGTCAATGTGACGTGTGTGATATATTGTCAATGTGACGTGTGTGATTATGATGAATCATTTACGTCTGCGATTTGATCCCATTTAGTTTGAATTGACCCATGTGTGATAAATATCCTATTTTCTTTTTCATTCTTTAATTTGTCGTGGTGTTGTCATTCGATGTTTTCCCAACTAGAACAGCGCGATCTTATAATTATGATACGTGTCATAATGCGAAATATCCTTGTTGCGACGCATCTCGAATCAGTCGTCTCGAATTTTGGATGGTCAAACCCCTCTCACTGCCGAGTGAAGCTCAACAGGTTCCAAATGAAAGACACATAATTATATGCTTATGAGACCACGCAGTTGCGGGGGCCCATCACGCTCTATGCCTCTTGCTGTCACCAAATTTTAGTACTAGTTTTATTCCATGTATTCCAAATGGTTCTTGTCGCTTCGAAGGTCCGTGGGGGGGGGGGGGAGGGAGGGGGCGGGCGATGGGCGAGGGGGGGGGGGGGGCGGGAAAGGGGGGGTTGGGAGGAGGAGATAGAACGGGGGGTGGGTGGGGGTGGGTGTGTGGGGGAGGAGGGGATTCAAAGTCAGAAGTAAAATGTCGACGGCTTTATGTTTGCTGAATCCAACTGGTATGTGTTTTATTGTTTCTAAGAAACGTATGCCGCTGGAACCAAACTTTCTTTAGTCGTGTTTTGTATAACTTACATTTTTGTATAGTTTTCCACAAATCACAAATGACAGAAAGAATGACTGCACAAACGAACGAACGATCAAACAAACAAATGTAAGGGAATAACTGAATATGCCTCTCTCTCTCTCTCTCTCTCTCTCTCTCTCTCTCTCTCTCTCTCTCTCTCTCTCTCTCTCTCTCTCTCTCTGTAAGATGATGCCTTTGACTTTTGAAGACGACGGAGCGGCGGCGCCGGTTGCATGAGTGAACTTGCTCCGCTACAGCTTAGCACCTTGCCTAATGGCTGGCGCAGTACTAACCTCGCTCATGCAACTGGTCGTGGAACAACAGTTTAGCCATCTGCATCTGGCACAGATCTTCATGAGCACCTTCAGCCGCAAGGCGCTCATGAAATTCATGCCTCTTTTTGTCAGTCTTAAATGATCGAACCCCTCCATTTGACGAAGTCCACGTGGTTTTGACGTAAAGATGACGGCAACGCGTTCAAGTTGTTGACCTCATCTCGATCTCGCGCTCAGTTTGAAAATACGAATGGCGCCATTCACCGATATCAGGACGCATAGATTCTTAGAAGCATCTGCAGGCGTAAAGGGCACATAAGGCTCTGTGTCTCATGCAGACAAAACGGATTTAATGAATGACTTTGGGAAACCCTTCTCAGGTTGCCAACTCGCACTGTAGGGTCTTACTATTTAATACCCAAAGTCCGTTACTCTAATTTTGAGAATATACTGAAACCATTCACCGACCACAAGAGACATATATTCTCATGAGGCCCCGCATCTGCGGGGCCCACATGATAATCTATGCCACTTTCCAGGTGAAAGGTTCTAAGCGATCGTCTGCTGTGATCAAAGGGGAGACAAGGACAGCACTTGAGGACGCGCGAGTTGGTGATATCCCTTTTACGACCACTATAAACCCCCGCGGATAATAACGTGCGATTCTCTCCCCCTCGTTTATATTGCGCCAAATCTGAACGTTGGTGTCTCTCCCGTGCTCAAGGATGTGGCCTGTTTTTGCTTTTACGCTATGCAAAGTGGTAACGTGCATCAACAAAAACAATGTTTGTTCGTTGCTACTCATTCCCGAGTATTCGGTTTCTTTCTTTGTTTTACCCATTCAGGCCTGACGCCCTACAGCAGGAGATGGGTCGACCATGATCATTCAAGGGTATTGCCAGATTAGCTTTGCGCCTGTCGGCGCCAAACTAATCTGGCACTGCCCTTGAATTATCATGGTCAATCCATCTCCTGCAACTGGTGGATAGTCGTTAGATGACGCCTCCAAAATTTGGGAAATACGGCCGTCGTGCTGAATGCGTTAAACAGAAATTTGCGTTGCCTTGTTCAAAAAAGTGAAACACGGTCCAGCTGCAGGAGACATAGATCCTCGCGAGCCCCCGCAGCGGGGGTTCGTGAGGATCTATGCCTCTTGCTGAAAACGCTTTATGCCTGCGTTCTTTGGACGGCAGGAAGTCATCGGCGTTGAGTTAACACAGATTTCAGAAACACAAAGCACGTCCACTAACCGCGGAGTGAGTGGCTTCGTTTGGATTCCAGTGTAAAATATATGTCACAGGTTCCTGCAAGAAATTAGGGTGAAATGTGTTATTACCATCACGCGATATGTCTGATGTCTTTGAATTTGGACCGTTTGGGCGAGCCTGTCTGCTTCTTTGTTGTGCTTCGTTTGTGGGTTTTGTTTGTTTGGTCGTTTGTTTCTTTTTTTGTTTCTTTGTTTGGTTGTTGTTGTTTTTATTTTATTTATTTATTTATTTATTTATTTATTATTATTATTTTATCATTATTTATATTTATTTATTTATTTATTTATTTATTTATTTATTTATTTATTTTATTATTTTTTTAGGGTGGGCGGTGGGGGTGGGGGTGGGTGTGGTTATTTGGGTGGGTCCACGGCAAAGTAGTGATTATGCACGGCCCTCACGGGCGGGTTATAGGAGGAGGGGGGGGGGGGAGGGACAAAGACAGCTATTGCCTATGGAGTACGACCTGAACACTCCTCAACTCACGCGCACGTCAACTGTGCCGTATTACTTGCCACGACTAATTTCTGAGTAGCCTGCAGTATCTTTTCTTTTTTCTGTCCAGCGAAAATATTTAACAAACGAAACTGTTAACAAACTATGTAACTAAGTAAGTTACTGCCTACCTACCTACTTACTGACCACTCAGCCAGCTAACCAACCAGTCAACCAACCAACCAACATACCTACCTACCTACATACGGCCTTCTTACATACTTACTGATTTACCAGCCAACTCGTTTTGAGACAGTCCCTGTTGACTGCCAGAAGAAAAATCGCACACGAAACCTGCGTGTCCCGGCCTCCCAGCTTTCTTCAGCCTTATTTTTCAATCGTACGTTTACCCATGAAACTAGACCCTGAGTCTGAGGCACAGCTGGACCCGATCGACACCAGAAAGAGGCATTATTATATTCTCATGCGCTCCTGCGAGTGCAGGGGCTCATGTGAATCTATGTTTCTTGCAGACGTTAAGAACTTGCCTGCAGGACTGGTTTCCCAGAGTTTCTTTCTCGCCTTCTGACCTCTGCCAGTCCAACAAGAGGCATAGATGCTCATGAGCCCCTGCAGCTGCAGGGGCTCATGAGAATCTACGCCTCTTGCAGATGGATGGGTGCTGGCTAAAGGGGCCGATCTCTCGGCTCCTCTGAACTTTGCGGCGGCAGTCAACGGGCCGATAAGCGGGTGCACATTAAAAACAATTTATTAACACAGCTATCAGGACAAATTTTACACTTGCTTACCACCCAGCCAGCCCTAGGAGTTTATGGACGAGCAGGTGAGCTTGTGAACCCCTGAGACAGTGGCGTAGAAACTGGGGAGCAGAGATCCCCCGCCCCCTACCCCCCTCCCCCTCCCAGAAAGAATGGTGTGTGTGGGGGGGGGGTGGAGGGGGGGTGGGGGGGGGGAGGGGATAAGAGAGTAGCCACTGGTCCCCTTAATATTTTTTGGGGAGAAAAAAAAGTGGAGAAAAAAATATTATTGTTTACATTGTGATGCTATGTTTACATCGTGTCACGTGGCAACATTGGCTAAGTAAGGCTAGTGAAGCCGACGCAGTCCCGAAATATGGTGTTGGATGTTTTTTTCATGATAAAAATAGTTCTGGAGAGAAAAGAAAAACCCCATCTTCTATTTATTTATTTATTTATATTTTCATATTTTAAAAATGTATTTTTATTTATTTTTGTGTTTGCCTTTGTTTGCTTTCACAACTTGGGACAGTTTCTTGCCTTCTTCCACCCCTTGGAGGTTATACTGTTGTCACTTTTTCTCCTCCCCCCCCCTCCCACCCCTATTGTTTGCGCCCCCTCCCCCTACCCCTCCCCCCTTCCCCCCCCCCCCACACTCCACCTGTCCCCTCCCCCAATCAAAAAAGCTTCCTATGCTACTGTGAAATGCTGGCACTTCTGTCTGTATCTTTCCAGCCCCTGTTGACTCTGTGTGAGAAGTATAGCTAATATGTTCCAGAGGGGTGTATTTCTTGAGTCTGTGCGGCCGCTAAAATGCCGTCAGATTTTTGCCTCTAAATGTGCCCCAGGTAGACACATACGTGAGCAGGTCAGTTCCTAGGTGCACCTTCAAGTGGTGGTGAATATTCTGATGAGCCCATGCAGGTGAGATGGGGAGATCTGACAGATTTTGCCACTCACCTCAATACTGAGGTTTCGTTTGCGACGTACGACTTCCAACAACGAACGAGAGCGAATTCATAGTAGATGGTAGATAACCAGATCCTGCCATAAGCATAGACAAGACTCCAAACATCTCCAAGAGGCATAGATCTTCATGAGCCCGAAGGGCTCATGAGGATCTATGTCTCTTGGAGATGTTTGCATTGTTGTCTATGCTCATGGTACAAGCTGATTATCAACCGATGTTTCGCTCTGGATCATTGTCAGTAGTCGTTCGGAGTAAATGTAACCTAACTAATATAACCATATTTGCACATAACCGGTGTCTTTGGGACAGAACAGATGTGGCCACCACAGACAGGTGACCGTTTCATAAAGGTATACTAAAAATGAAGGGCAGGTATATTCCTTGGGTGGCTGTTGTAGAGAGGTGACCAATATTTGAAGGTGGCCACTAGAGCGTGTTAGACCATATTTCCGCCAGCCCGATGGCCTGTCAAGAGAGATAGATCCTCATGAGCCGACGGTCTCTAAGGATGACCTTTTGCGCACTAGGTTATGTGCGGATCAGGCCCTTCCCGATGGGTGGTTTCCAACATTTTGTTTGGAACCTCTAACCTTAGGTCAGAGGACAAACCGTGCTTCCCGCTGGCCGAGGTACGACAATTGCTAGAGTGTAACTGCTCTGGGCCATACTTCTCCTCGTCCACCCCATGATAATCTATGCCTTTTGCAGATGGAAATGCCTGGATGCCTAAATGAAGGACCGCCTAAGCCCTTCCGTATTCTTCCTAATCTGAAGCTCCTGTTTCAAAGGCAGCATTATCCAACTAGCTTTCAGATGAACCACCGCGGAGGAAATATGCATGTGTATCGTGTGTATATCACTGATAACTTTCTCTTTGTGGTATTCTAACGAGAGTGTCCTATTGTTTATACATATAACTTACACTAGGAGTGCCAGAGGGTGTTGAAAAGACGTACCCGCACTAGGACAAACAGGGAACATAGAACTTGAAAAGAAACAAGCAAGCAAGCAAATCAAGCACGAAAAAAAGCAACCTACCAGTCAACGATTGAAAAGAATGAAAGAGCCAATGAACAAACAAACCAACAAACAAACCAACGAACCAACGAACAAACAAACCAACCATCCAAACAACCAACCAACCAATAAACCAGCCCAACAACCAACCAAACAACCAACCAGCAAACAAACAGCAAATAAATCAAATTGATAAACAAATTAAATGAACAAAGAATCAAAGAAATGAACGAACGAACGAACGAACCGAACCGAACCGAACCGAACCGAACCGAACCAAACCAAACCAAACCGAACCGAACCGAACCGAACCGAACCGAAACGAAACGAACCAAACCGAAACAAAACGAAACGACGAACGAAAAACAACGACAACAACAAACAAACACACGAAACGAAACAAAACAAGCATCCCTAAATTGAAATACATTTCTAATGTGCATATAATTCGCTGATTACTTAGTGGGTCATTCTCTTTCTGGTTCCATGTTTCAACGATCGAGGAGACTTGGGGGCACTCAGTCCAGCTGTATGCACATCCCAGTAAGGCAAGGCTTCACGTCACACCCTCTGTACGGGCCTTGTGTTTAACCCCTCAACTAACTCATTAACCCCTACACACCACAGCAAGACATTGATAGAGCATGATAGTTCAAGGGTGATGCCAGAATAGATTGGCGCCCATAGGCGCCAAGCTTTTTTGGCACCACCTTTGAACTATCATGCTCGATCTGTCTCTAGAATTGTAATACAGTCCTTCAGAGCGCAACTTCAAAATTTGAAGATTTCGGATCTGGAGCAGAATGGGCTAACGGTAACAATACCTCTGTGTGGAAAAAAAATCTTTACGTTACTATCACTCAAAGTTTAAATCCCCCCCCCCCCCCCCTTCCCTCCCTAAGTTTGATCGTCAATACTAGTCGTGGGGTTAACCCTTTCACTGCCGGCGAGAACTGAACACAATCCAACGGCAAGAGACATAGACCCTCACAAGCCCCCGCAAGTGCGGGGCCGCGTGAGGCTCTATGTATCTGGCTGACATCTCGGTGCATCCAGACGGCTTGGCCGGCTCTGTGGCGTTGAACTAACAAAGATTTCAGCATCATTGTCTGCGTATCCTGACAGCGGAGGGGTTAACGGGATGTTAGATACCGTGCCGTTGCTTAGCAGTGTGCTGGCCGCCTTAAGACCTGGAACCAGTTGCATGAGCGAGCTTAGTCCTGCACCAGCCACTAAGCAAGGTGCGCCGCTAAGATGAGCGAGCTTAGTCCTGCACCAGCCACTAAGCAAGGTGCGCCGCCTTAGCGGCGCACCTTGCTTAGTGGCTGGTGCAGGACTAAGCTCGCTCATGCAACTGGCCGCTCGTGCTCATCGAAATAGTACGCTACTAGAAGATATTAAATAATTTGCTTATTAAGAGTACGGTCGTGTTCAGAGATTGTTCGTGAACCGTCCTATCACACTGGATGCCTCCATCGGCTCGCTACCGCTTAACCAGAGTGAAGTCGTGCGTGCTGTGGAGATTCATGAGGATCTACCCCCTCTTCTGTGTCCTATTTCCCTCGCCATGTTTCGCATGAAGAGGAGATGTTCGGATGTTTAGTCTACAGTAGCTTACATAGTACACTACTGGTAGATACTTGAAATTAGTGGCTTATTTAGAGTTCTGTGGTGTTCAGCTAGCTGTAAACAGACGTGCCCGCTGCTAGTCAGCCATACATCGTCCGCTCCCCTTTAATTAGCACACTGATGGAATGGAGCTCTTTAGCGAAAGCAGTCAAAGGGGGTGGTCTGCAAAGTTATGTCCCTTTAATTACCTTTGATCAAGCCTTCGTTTATTGACAGTAGAGGGCTCTGCTACCGCACAAACAGAGAGAGAGAGAGAGAGAGAGAGAGAGAGAGAGAGAGAGAGAGAGAGAGAGAGAGAGAGAGAGAGAGAGAGAGAGAGAGAGAGAGAGAGAGAGAGAGAGAGAGAGAGAGAGAGAGAGAGAGAGCTTCCTAATTGCAGACATTCTCACAATGCCTTCTCTAATCCTAAAGTCATGTCTGTTTTTTTTTTTTCCTTCTGTTTGTTCTTTTTCTTCTTCTATTTTTCTATGCTTGACTTTATTTTGCTTTGCCTTCTTTGTCAAGTTTTACAATGTATGTTTTTTTCTCCTTTTTTGTTAACCCTTTGTTTGTTTTTGTAGAGATGATTGCTGTAGGAACTACATCATTAACCTTTTCACTGTCACTGATGGTACACTGTGCGTCGGAAATCTGTGTAAATTCAACGCGAAAGAGAACCAGGCGTCCCATGAACAATTGATACAAAGTGGTTTCAGCAAGAGGCATAGATCCTCATGAGCCCCCGCAATTTGCGGGGGCTCCTGAGGATCTATACCTCTTGCAGTAGTGTGGTGTCCATTTTTTCGGCAATGAAAGGGTTAAATGAGCTTTGCTTTGCCCACTTTATCTGTCTTCTCCTGCTCTTACTGCCCGTATTCTCGAGGCAATTATTTTGTTACAAAAACAGGAAAATTTCACAGATGAGCTGCCACTGTTGACACTCTGAAAAAATCCTGTTGTTGTGTTGTTCTTGTTGTTGTTATGTTGTTGCTGCTGCTGCTGCTGCTGCTACTGTTGTCATGGTATTCATAGTTGTTTTTGTTGTTGTTATTTTTTGCCGAACGATCGCGTTCGTTTTATTCATGTATTTTATGTATTGTTTATTTGTGCGTGTCTTTCAGTTCCTGCGTCGCATATGGTCACCACAAACATTATTCTAACCCATTCAGGCCTGACGCACTACAGCAAGGGATGGTCGACCATGATAATTCAAGGCTAGTGCCAGATTAGCTTGGGGCCTGTCAGCGCCAAGCTAATCTGGCTCTGCCCTTGAATTATCATGGTCGATCCATCTCATGCAACTGGTGCATAGTCATTAGATGACGCCTCCAAAATTGGGGAAATACGTGCGTGGGGTTGAACGAGTTAAAGCATGTCGTGAATTCAATTGCGCAGTTACGTGCTTTGATTTCTGAACAAACGTTTACAGACTTTTCTGTCTTCTACCACTGACTGATGCCACTGGCCAGTATATTATTTACAAGTGTGTGTGAGTGTGTGTGTGTGTGTGTGTGTGTGTGTGTGTGTGTGTGTGTGTGTGTGTGTGTGTGTGTGTGTGTGTGTGTGTGTGTGTGTGTGTGTGTGTGTGTGTGTGTGTGTGTGTGTGTGTGTTTGAAACACTTCCTTTGAATGGCACGATTGTAGATGAGTGCATGATTGACTCTAGATCTGTAATTTCTGGGGCGGATCTGTGGGAAGGGTGGGGGAGGAGGGGGGGGGGCGAGTTCCAGCGTTGTCGGACACCTCCCCTCCCCACCGTCCCCCGACCCAAATTCTTTAAAATGATACAAATTTCCTTTTGGGGTGTTTAGACAGCCCCCATCACTACCACCACCACCCCTCCTCACCCCCTCTTCACCCCCCCCCCCGCCCCCCACCTACCGTGTGAGATGGCCTTAGTTGCCTGCTCGGCTTTAAATCCAAATAACTAACTACCCGCCCCCTGCTCCCCCGCTCCCTCCACCCCCACCCGCGCCCAGTTGTTTGATATTCCGGCCACTGGAAGAACAGAAAGTTGGACCCCCCCCCCCCCCCTCAGTCGTGGTAACTGATCCGCCTCTGGTTTCAGAGAATGTTTCTTCTCTCTCTCTCTCTCTCTCTCTCTCTCTCTCTCTCTCTCTCTCTCTCTCTCTCTCTCTCTCTCTCTCTCTCTCTCTCTCTCTCTCTCTCTCTCTCTTATAAGAAAAAAATGTTTCCTATTATCAACAAATTTTTACGTAACAGATGTAGCAACGGCAAGGGGCTGTCGGGGGTTCTTTCTCCGGGTACTCCGGCTCTTCCTCCCCCTCCACTTTGGTATCAGTTTCAGCCAACTTAATAAAATTTCAAATACAAAACGATTTCCAAATACCGTCAGTAGCTCGCTTGAGCTTGCCCTTAGCACCACGTGAATGTTCTGTGTTTACGTACAGTGTGTGAGTGAATGCGTGTGATTCACGTGAGCGTGCTTGTTGGGTTCAGTTCGCGGCTACATTCTGCGCATTGAGTTATATTATAAGTATGAGAAATGCGCCATATAAATGCTATGCATTATTATTATTAAGTTTGAAAATTGGTCCCGTAACCAATAGCTTCCACCGTTGGAAAATAAGAGTTCATTGTCTTCTTGTTGTCGCAAATAAAATTTGGAATAACTAAGTCCAGTGAAGCACCTAGAGTTTTAGTTTGAGGTTAGTCGCTTTACACATACTGCTTCTTTTTCTTCTTCTTATTATTATTATTAACGAGCAACGTCGAATGCGCGTCCTACGCGCCACCGGGGCTCCCCAAATCACTGTGCCATAGCGACCTCCCTCGTGGCTGGCGGATTTATTCTCAAGATCATCTCCTCTGTCGTGCACTTGCGAAATATTTGTAATACGGGCCGCACACGGGCCGCGCTCGCCCGACAAAGAACGATATTTTATAATCACTTGACTCCGCGCTTCAGGCACCGGTCGTAAAGAGTGATGTCCCTTGGTTACACGGAGTGATTTCCCTTGATCGGCGCCATTTTCGATCACTAGATGAAAACGATAAGCGTCGGTGAAGGAAATAAAGTGAGAGTTACGCTGTGCTGTCCTGTAACAGGCATAGATTCTTATGAATCCCTGCCTTCGGCAGGGGCTCATGAGAATCTATGCCTCTTGCTGTCGGAGATTTTTCCATTATCATCCGAAAATTGAGGTAGTATTGCAGGTTTTCAGTCTACAGCTACAAACAGAAATAACTACAGAAAAGAGATGAAACTTTCCGCTACGGACATGATTTGTGCATTACTGAGGAAGACGGTGGGTTTATACAGCGAAACCCATTCAACTGTACGAGTCATAGATCCTCATGCGCCCCTGAAAATTGTAAGGGCTCTTGATGATTTATGCCTCTTGCTGAATTTACCAGATTGATGACTTAATTTGTACGTACTTGTTTGTGCTTTTAAAACAAAATCCAACAGCAAAGATTTATTGACACGGGGCGTGATTACTGCAGATGTCTTACTGATCTCATAGGTTGCTAAGTATCATTAATATCTATGGTTTATGTCCCTCCATTTAGAAGATGTCTTTTCATTACTGGCTCCTCTGTTGCTCTGCGTTTCCGCCCAAAGGAGGAGAGCGTGTAGTGTTCAGCCTATTATTGGAGGAGTAAAGTAAATGAACAAGAAGAACAACACAGAGCGTTGACAGAGGCAAGGAACAGGCCGGCCATTGGTTTTGACATCACAAATCGCCACTACGTTTGAGCTATGACCGCTTCCCTTCTATTCAGTAATCTATAGTAGAAACATCCAAGGGAATCCCAATAAAGAAAGAAACACGCTTAGAACGGACATCACAACACACAACGTGTTTCTTTCTTTATTGGGATTCACTTGGATGTCTCTAATGGATTTTCTTTACGTTTTACGCGTTTGGCAGTCACTTTTCTTGTCTGAATTTCATAGATATACACGTTGTACCGTCAGCGTCCCTAACCTTGTTTGTTGACTGGCTGGCTGGCTGGCTGATTTAATTGGTTGGTTGGTTGGCTGGCTAGCTTTCTGGTTTGATGCCTGGTTGATTGTTTGGTTGGTTGTTTGTCTGGGTGGCTGTGTGGCTAGTTGGTTGTTTGGTTGGTTGGTTTTGTTGGATGTTTTTGGTTGGTTGGTTGATTGGCTGCTGGTTGGCTGGTTCGCTGGCTGCTTGACTGATTGTTGTTGTTGTTGTGGGTTTTTTTTTTCTGTCTTTCTGTCTGCGCTTTCTGTCTTTCTTTTCTTTCTTTCTTTTATTCTTTTTTTTTATTTATTTTGTTTTGTTTTGTTTTGATTTTTGTGACTTTGTTTCTTACTTTCTATCTTTCTTTTCTTTCTTTCTTGTTTGATTTTTGTGTGTGTCTTTGTTGATGTTTTTTCTTTCTGTTTTTTTGTGTCGTATGAAGTTTTTTTGTTTGTCTATTGGGATGTATCATTACAATCTGTTTCAGTTTCAATCGCCTAAAATTTTAGCTCAGCCTTTAATTTCTAGTATGGATTATCATGCTACACGCTAGGGCCCTAGTTTGCC
>BTPG01000001.1:332691650-332704150 GCA_036245525.1 Semisulcospira habei | reverse complement strand
GTATCCACAGATTGCACAAATCAAACACATAGGGACAGAATTTCCATTCAAACATTTTCTTCATTTGTTGCAACAGCATTGTTAGTGAGGGCGCCTTATTTTTACTTGTTTATTTATTGCGTTAACCCATTTAGCCCCGAGTCCCTGCAGCAGGAGATGAACTGACCATGCTAATTCAAGGGTAGTGCCAGATTAGCATGGCGCCTTTAGGCGCCAAGCTAATCTGGCACTACCCTTGAATTATCATGGTCAATCCATCTCCTGCTACTGGTACAAAGTCGTTAGGCAACACCTCCAAAATTTGAGAAATGGGACCTTGGGGCTAAAAGGGTTAATGTATAACATCATGCATTCTTGCAATGGACGGAATTATCGCATGTTGTCCACGTGACCAATTGCATCATACGTCCCACTAAAGGATTGCTAGAATGCTACGGGTCTCCCCGTGCTGTTTAAAACTATAAACAAAATATACGTCACAGGTCGCGCGCAGGCCAATAGTGTATAAGAAGTGCAGAAAATAGAATGCAACACGCAGCGAATGAGGGGTGGCGGTTGGGTTTGGGGGGGGTGGGTGGGTGGGGGCAAACAAACTACTCCCACAATAAACACATTTAGTCCAAAAAAAAATTATTTACTAGAAATATTAGGAGAAAAAGCTTCCCTTTGACATAAGGTGAAGTCAGTTTCGCAAAGAATCATTTTGCGTTTGCTAAGCGTACATATGGCCATATGTGCACGCATTTACTAGGCTTGCAATAGATTTGACCAACAACAACAACAAAAAAAGATCAAACAATATCACGGTTGTGTAGCCATACATTGATTTTACAATAATTAGTTCATGAAACGGTGATATGAATCAACGAATTATAATGCAGTGTGTCAGTCAATGTTTCCAGATACATGCAGTAAATAGCGTGAGCCTGCGCACGAAATTAGGAATTGCGAATCTTACAAGACTGACAAACACTTTAACCCCTTTGCTGCCGAGAAAAAAGAACACGATCCAACTGCAAGAGACATAGATTCTCATAAGCCTCCGCGACTGTAGGGGCTCATGTGGAATCTCAGTGTGCCTCTTGCTGAGACCAATTTAGTTGTAAAATAATAATAATAATAATAATAATAATAATAATAATAATAATAATAATAATAATGTACATTTATGTAGCTCTTCACCTTCAAAATTTAATGAATGGTGCTCTAAGCGCTTTACAAGATCAAAAATCACAGAACAATAAGTACAAGAAAGAAAACGCTACAAAAAAAAAATGTTACAAAACTAAAGTGACACATATCAAAGGCTAACACTCACACATTACACACGCACACCGTTACAAGAACAGTTACTGCGAAGGATTGCTAACGCACTGAAAATACATCTAGCTATAAGCATAAGAAAACAGCTAGGTCTTGAGCAGTGATTTGAAAGCAGACAGAGCTGTATCCATGCTGTCACTCCGTTGGCGTCGCGGCTCGCACTCTGTGTGCCTCGTCTATCGTGTTCAGCTCTTGAGTCATGTTCGGCGGTTGCCGAATAAACCAAGATTTTAGAAACGAAAAAAGAAATCACCTTACAGTATACGTACAGTAACAGGGAAGGGGTTGTCATTCTACCCCAGACACACCACAGCAAGCTATGGATCGACCATGATAGTTCAAGGGTGATGCCAGAATAGCTTGGCGCCTATGGGCGCCAAGCTATTCTGGCTTCACCCTTGAACCATCATGGTCGATCTCTGTCCTGCACTGCAATGCTGTCTTCAGAGGACAACGGCAACATTTGGGGATTTCGGTCTTAGGGTACAATGAGTTAAGTCAAAGATTTTTTTTCTGCAACGTTTTTCGTTTAACCCTTTCAGCTCCAAGGTCTCAAAAATTTGAGGTGTTGTCTAACGACTATGTACCAGTTGCAGGAGATTGATTGACTATGTTAATTCAAGGGTAGTGCCAGATTAGCTTGGCGCCTTCAGGCGCCAAGCTAATCAGGCACTTCCCTTGAATTATCATGGTCGTCCCCTGTTCTGCTGTAGTGGGTCAGGGCTGAATGAGTTAAACGAAGGCAAAAGACAGCAAGTCCGTTTTTCTGAAAAGCGAGATTTTCATTGTGACACACTGACAATCTGATTTTTCTCAAACATGGACTTACTCCCTTTTGCCTTTACATAACAGAACTTATCTTTCAACGAAACCGAGCCAATAAAAGTGTGGAAGGCAGGCTGTAGACCATAATACGTCGACATATCTGATTGGTATAGTACAGGCGGCTTCTCTCTGGTTTTTTTTTTTTTTTTTAATTTATTTAACTCTGTGCCGTTGCGAGTGAAGTATTGGCTGAGTTATTTTTAGCTCTGTGGTGGCACTGAGTACTCTCTCAGGCTTATTGTATGGTTGTTGTTTGGTTTAGTTTGGTTTGAGTTGCTTGTTTTGCCTTGCTTTGCTTTGGCTTGGCTGTGTTGTGTTGTGTTGTGTTGTGTTGTGTTGTGTTGTGTTGTGTTGTGTTGTTTGTTTGTTTGTTTGTTGCTAGTTTGCTTGTTTTAATGTTTGCCCTTTTGTGTTTGGTCGGTCGCTTCCTTTTCGCTTACTTGTTGTCCGCTTAGCTCTATCCCACTGCGCACAAGGTCATCGGGCCGACATCGGCCGCCGTTGGTCCGCGCACGGACGTATCACGACGGCAGCCTACGTCGGCCCGATGACCTTGAGCGCAACGGGATGCTGGCGTGTAACTATTTGCTCTATTCCCCTTTAGTTGGGTGCAGGTTGGCTGCATGCCCAGCGGGGATCATTGCCATCAAGTGACAAACAATCTTCATACCTCACACGATGTAGATGCGTGGACTGCACTGGCCTGTGTATTCTCACACCACACACTTGTGTGTCTTATGTGAAGGTGTGTGTGTGTGTGTGTGTGTGTGTGTGTGTGTGTGTGTGTGTGTGTGTGTTTGTTTGTTTGTTTGTTTGTTTGTTTGTTTGTTTATTTGTTTGTTTTTTGTTGTCGTGTTGCGTTGCGTTGCGTTGTGTTGTGTTGTGTTGTGTTGTGTTGTGTTGTGTTGTGTTGTGTTGTGTTGTTGTGTTGTGTTGTGTTGTCAGTGTTGTGTTGTGTTGTGTATGTGATAATTATGTTGTGTTGTGTTGCGTTTTATTTTGTTTTGTTGTCTTGTGTTGTCTTGCGTTGCCGTGTGTTGTGTTGTGCTGTGCTGTGCTGTGCTGTGCTGTGATGTGATGTGATGTGATGTGATGTGCTGTGCTGTGTTGTGTTGTTTTTGTTGTTTGTGTTGTTGTTGTGTTTTGTTGGGTTTCATTTTTTGTTCTTTGTTTGTGTTATTTGGTGCCTCTCATACGGGTGTTCAAAAGCATAAATACACTCTTGTGATAATTTGTCCTCCAAAATATTTTCTCCAAAACGTAATTTAAAGAAATGAAATTATTTTTTGTTTCACCCTAAAATACTTCTTTTTGAATATTGTGGTGAGGAGAGGCAGTGGATACTCTGCTACCCCTCTCTCTACTTTTTCCTTAAGGGGTGGGGGTGGGGGGGGGTGGAGTTAAAGGCAGGTTCCCCCCTCCCCCATCCTTCCCCCACCCTCCTCTCTCTTTCTCTCTTCCGGCTCTCTATCTCTATTAGAAGTAGTGTGTGGGTGTGTGCGCGCGCGTGCGTGAGTGCGAGTATGAGTCCATCAGCGTAGCATTTTTGAATGGTGACTTATACTTTTTGTATATTGCGTTTTTGTAATTAGTTATTTTTGTACAAATAGTTTTTGTTAAGCGCCTAGAGCTCTAATCCGAGGTTAGGCGCTATACAAGTACTCATTATATTATTATTATTATTATTATTATTATTATTATTATTATTATTATTATTATTATTATTATTATTATTATTATTATTATTATTATTATTATTATTATTATTACGCAACTGTGCAGTAGGTATTACTCAACACAGTGAATATTAAGCTTTATGCAACTTTGTCCTACAAGTGACAGCTGAACCATAACTTGGCAGTGTAAGCTACAATGCATATAGAGTGTCCCTGTCAGCAAAGCTCCTCGGGCGCACGACTGTGAGCGGGCCCACTACGACTACGTCGTGAGCCCGAAGACATTTTGCTGCTGGGGACGCCGTTCTGTGTGCTTCATTTTGGGTTCTAAGGGCGGATGTCATTGGCACTGTTACCGCGCATAACGTGTTAACAGCAGCTGTAAAGTTGGGCACAGCTTGTGTTGTATGCAACTGTTGAAAGTAAGTCAATTCAAGGCATACACATCCCCAGGGAAAACGAAGACGGGCTTGTTCAGATAGCATGTCCGTTATAACGTCCTGTTTCATTCTACCCCATACACACCACAGCAAGATATGGATCGACCATGATAGTTCAAGGGTGATACCAGAATACCTTGGCGCCTATGGTCGCCAAGCTATTCTGGCATCACCCTTGAACTATCTTGGTCGATCTGTGTCTTGCACTAGAGTGCATTCTTCAGAGGACAACAGCAACATAATTTGGGGATTTCGGTGTTGGGGTAGAATGAGTTCAATCAAAGTGGCACAGTTGCAGTGCGGCCGGATTGATCAGTGTTCAGGTCGTACGCCATAGGTAATAGCTCTCTATGCCCTCCGTAAACAGCCCGTTATGGTTGTCCATTATCACTCCGGTGCCGTGGACGTTAACTCATTCGAGACGTGCCGCCTCCAGATACGCGGCATAAGCCGCGAGTCCAGTTAAACCCCGAACTAACTGAACGGCAGATACATTAAATGGCATGTGTAACTGAGGCTCAGAGTAACTTGACCGACAGAATAAAAGAAAAAGAGAAGAAAACAACAACAACAACAACAAAAACAGCAACAACAACAGCATCATCACGATCAAGAACAACAACAGTCACTACAACATTATCACGAACAACATCAACATGATCAAGAATGACAATAATGATGATGTTGTGACAATAATGACAACAACAAACCAACAAACCAAACATGATCAAACGACCGTCTAACAAAGGATGGAAGAAAGTTACGAATGAACTAACGAACGAACGAAGAACTACATAAATAATCGCAATACAGGTAATAATAATAATAATAATAATAATAATAATGATGATGATGATGATGATGGTGATGGTGATGATGGCGATGACGATGACGATGACGACGACGATGATGATAACAATAATGATGATGATAACAATAATGATGATGATGATGATCATCATCATCTTCTTCATCATCATCTTCATCATCATCATCATCATGACAAAGTACACAAAGAAACGAACGCACGTACAAGCAAACGAACTAACAAACCTGATGAACAAATGAAAGACGGAATAAACCAGCAAAGTTTAAGGAGAGAACAAAATGAAGCGACCAACCGACAAATAGCGAAACGAATGAACAGTTACAATATAACGAATATAAACGTTGCACAATACACATTTTAGTGTAGACGATAGCGTACGCAATAACACAATCTCAAATATGTGATTAACCCTTTCACTGTCGGTACTCAAAAGAACATCACCCATCTGCAAGATGCATAGATCCTCATGAGTCCCCGCTACCGCGGGGACTCATGAGGATCTATGCCTCTTGCGAGCCCAATTCAAA
Source organism: Semisulcospira habei (assembly GCA_036245525.1). Lineage (NCBI taxonomy): Eukaryota > Metazoa > Mollusca > Gastropoda > Semisulcospiridae > Semisulcospira > Semisulcospira habei. Next base: position 332,698,530 of record BTPG01000001.1, on the reverse strand, counting down.
TCCTCGTTGTTTTGGATTTTTATTTATTTTATTTTTTTTAAGCGCGTTTCCTATGGGACGCAAAATATGTGACGAGGTTGAAGATGATGGCAGTGATGGGTTAGTTAGTTAGTTAGTTATTTGGGTTTAGCGCCGAGCAGGCAACTAAGGCCATCTCATGGCGGGCCAGTGAAGGGGTTGATGACGCCCCAGTAATAGCATGCAGCAAGCACAGGTCGAAGGTGTAACCGCAGAAATAAAGTTATATCATTTTACATACCTCGGGCACTGAGGTTGTAAACGCTGACAATCTCCTAGCTTTACAAGTCCCTCGAGTTAGGATTGGTGTAGATCTGGGGCGGGTGGGATGGGGTGGGGTGAGGGATGGAGGTGTGACTGGGATGGGGTGTAAGGGGCGGAGGAGTGGGGGTGGGGGTGGTATTGGTGGGGGGTGGGGCGGCGGAGTTATGGGGTGTTGATTTTATTCGTAGTTGATGTTCAGAACGGGAGCAGTGCGACCTACATTAGAGCCATGTTTGTGTGTGTGTTTTTGTGTGTGTCGGCGTGAGGTAAAGTAATATTTACGTGTTATTATATTTTAACGACTGCTTTATGCGTACAGCGCATTATTAAGCGGCGACAGGCGTGCTGTTGTGTGTTTATATACGGTATACAAATTTATACTTCTCAGCAATGTGCGGGTAATGTGCTTTAGCGCGGCTCGTTTCCTTGCTGTTACGGCAGCTCGTTTTTGCGACATGAGTGCTCCGTATAAGTTGTTTCCATTGAAAGGTGTTGTTTGCAAAATCAAGCTAGCTGTTGTTGTGTTTGCATTCACTTTAACCCTTTGGCTGTCGGTATCGGTTCTTGTCGCGATGATTCCTGCAGGAATCATCGCGACGAAAACCGCTATCGACAGCCATATTGATTTTAGTATCCATTCCTGATTTCTGTTTCATTACAAAAAATATATTGTCGTATTCTTTAAATTTTAGAAAAATGATAAAAATAGTTTTGACAGTGTTGAAATAAGTATAGATTGTGTTAAAATAAGTGTGTTGTTTGTTATAACAATAAATAAATAAATAAGTATATATTGTTCAAACAATTGTGTTGTTTGTTGTAATAAATAAATAAATAAATAAATAAATAAATAAATAGAAATTCATCAATTTAATGAGTCCACAACAGGTTTTTTTACTCTTCCATGGCACTTCCATTATTTCATTTTATAAGAAAATGTGCAGTGCTTATTGTTACGTGCAGATGTCCATACCTGTGAATTAACACATTCTACCCCAGGACCGAATTCCCTAAATTTTGAAGTTGCCCTCCAAAGGACTGCATTACAATGCTAGAGACAGATCGAGGATGATAGTTCAAGGGTGGTGCCAGAATAGCTTGGCGCCTATGGGCGCCAAGCTATTCTGGCACCACCCTTGAATTATCATGCTCGATCCAAGTCTTGCTGTGGTGTGTCATGGCTGAATGAGTTAACGAACTAAATAACTCAGTTTAGTGTGCTTTACTTTTCAGGACATTCGTCCAGAGCTCACAACAGCTCAGCATGATTTGTACCGCATAAATTGGATTTGTCACAAACTGGATTACTGGATGAGCACCGTGGTACATCACTATTTATTCCACACCTGTCTGTCTTCGACTTGGTGAGTAAACAACAAAAGTAAAAGTTTGTCTGCGTGTGCACTTATGCGTGCAAGCTTGTGCTTATTTGTTTCGTTTCGTTTCGTTTCGTTTCGTTTCGCTTTGCTTCGCTTCGTTTCGTTTCGTTTCGTTTCGCTCTGCTTTGTTTTGCTTTGTTTAGTCTTTGTTTTGTTTTTACTTAATTTTTGTTTGTTTGGTTTTGCTTTGCCTTGCCTTGCCAGGGGGTTGTTTCTTCTCCCCCCCCCCCCCCCCACACTTTCTTTTCTGAGTGTCTGTGTGTGGGGAAGGCGCGGTGGGGGATGCGGGGGAGGTGGGAGTTGAGGGTGGAGGTTTGTTTGTTTGCTGTTATTATAGTCGGGATGGGTAGGTAAGATTAAACTGAACCTGTATCGTGCTTCTGTGTGATTTTTGTAGTTTACAAGTTTTTCCTTTTGTAGACACAACAATAAAAGGTGTAAAATCTAGTAGCTGCATCTTAGACGCAATTCTCCCCGTTTTGTCATCTCTAATATATATATATATATATATAATCTTCTTTAAGATTATAGATTACCAATACACTACTGTATTCATTGAGCGGGTGTTTGTCAGTAAACAGATTTGTGTAAAGCACGTGTATTAGATGCAGTTGTAATGAATATTTGTAGTCTTACTAATACATGGTAGCTCACAAAATAATATTTTCAAACGCACATTTATACATCACAGCAAACAGATGAACATTTAACTCAACGAAGAAGTCACGAAATACGAACCAACAAACCAACGAACGAACGGACTGGACAAACGAACGAACAAACAAACTAATAAGCCAAGCAACCAACCTCTTAGTTGAACATAACATAAAAAGACACAAAACATGCATCTATAGGTCATTTGACATCTGCGCGGACAGCGTTTTTCGCAAATATCTGTGCAGAGAACCAATTTTCATTACCAATCTTAGAAGAAATATCATTCAGTGACAGTGGACCTAATACGATTTACTTTTAATAAACTCAACAATGTGTCAGTGTTGCTGTACAGTCGTTTAAAAAATAATAATAAAAAAAAAAACAGATAAAAGGAATGTTTTCCTGAAATAATTTTAAACCCCTAAATGTGCCCCAGATATATTAATTCCAGTATAAGAAAGATCCATTTGCACGTGAATTGGCTAAAGTTTTCAAACCTGAAACAGCACAGGCATACATGAAATCTGCATGCTTGACTTCAATAGTGAAATCTGCCGGCGCTCTATTTAAGGTATTGAAAACGGCTTGTTCTTGTCTTTTCACCACAATTTTTCGACTGTACAGCAAAATCGACAAATCATAGAGTTCAGTAAAAAATATTGTATATTAGGTCAGTTGACACTAAACAATATTTAATGATGATCGCTTGTGCTGGTCTGTGATTTTGGACCTTACGGCCAGAGACCGTAAGGTCCAAAATTACAGACCAGCATACACTCGTGGAACGCGCTCAAAGGACACAATTTACATCAGTGTTACTGACGCGGAGAAGGAGCGGAGTCATTCATTGTTCTATCTACAGACACACAGGCCACATAACGCCGACAGACAAAGATGGCAGGCACCGAAGGCTATGACCCTTAGACGTCATATTTCTGTCTTGTGGTACAAAGTGTTTTTTTGCTGAGATATTGGGAGGGGGGGGGGGGGAGGGGGGGGAGGGGGGGGACGTTGTGCGCTCCGATGTCTGGCCGCCTGTATACACGTATAATTATTTCTTGATCTGAACTCAAAGGTTGGCATGTGACACAGTATTCTCCGTCAATTATCTCACCTTTCCAATTTGCCAGCGCCGCGAAATTTGGTCAATTGCTACGAAGTATGTGCGTTACGGTCACCGATGGCCCGAGGCCTGTCATTGGCTTGCGCTTTATGGCACTTAAAGGCACGTTCACACCCGCGTAATGAGCTTACACCCAAGTGAGCAGTTCCTTTAACGAGTGGTCACGGCCCAGACGGGAATATGACGTCTAAGGGTCATAGCCTTTGGCGCCTGCAGTCTTTGTCTGTCGGCAACTGAATGACTCCGCTCTTTCTCCACGTCAGTAACCCTGATGTAAATTGTGTCCTTTAACTCATTCTACCCCAACACCAAAATCCTTAAATTTTGCGCCTGTCCTCTCAAGACCGCATTGCAGCGCAGGACACAGATCGACCATGATAGTTCAAGGGTGATGCCAGAATAGCTTGGCGCCCGTAGGCGCCAAGCTATTCTGGCATCACCTTTGAACTATCATGGTCGATCCTTATCCTGCTGTGGTGTGTCTGGGGTAGAATGAGTTAAGCGCGTTCAATGAGTGTATGCTGGTCTGCCATTTTGGACCTTACGGCCGGAGGCCGTAAGGTCCAAAATCACAGACCAGCACACGTGTTCTTCCGCGCTCGCGAGGAACAGTGGTATAATGTCCAATGTCGCACGTTTGAAACTCTTTGCCGGGGACCGAAGAACTGACAATTTCAGCGAAGGATGGATTAATCCAGTGTCCCCCTCGAATCTGCCGAGCGCGGCGTTCTAGGGAGACAACCAGTTTGTGGTCGGTCCTGATAGCTTAAGAATGGTGTCTGATTCGCTTGACGTCTTGGTGATCCATGCTAATAGGACACTACCCTTGATCAATCGAGATGAATCAATCTCTAGCAATTGATACAGAGATGTTTCTTTGTCCGATTATTTTAGCGTGTACTATGTATAAAGGTTAAAGTGTGTGTGTGTGTGTGTGTGTGCGTGTGTGTGTGTGTGTGTGTGTGTGTGTGTGTGTGTGTGTGTGCGTGCGTGCGTGCGTGCGTCCGTGCACACGCGCGCGCGTGTGCCTTCAGCACCATGGGCCAGTTGCACGAGTGAGTTCGTCCTGCGCAAGCCACTAAGCATGGTGCTTTGCTATAGCTAAGCTCACTGATGCAATCGGCCACAGTTTTAAAAAAAAAAATAAAAAAATAAATAAAAAAAGAAAAGAAAATTAAAAAAAAAAAAAAACATTGTCAGTATTCCAAACTGGAACACGTATCTTGAATCTTGAACCAATATCAAGGACTACATGCAGCGCAGACAGTGGGGAGGATTTCAAGAAGGATACTGAAGACGATTTCAAAATGCTGAGAATTTAGACACGAGGGAGTTAAATGGAAAGAAAATAAAAAGTTCAAACTCAAATCCTGAACTGTCTTTTCGTTTACCCCCTTTAGAGCAGAGAAAAAAGTGAAAGCGATCTACAGAAAGCGATGTACTTGCAAGAGGCATAGATCCTCATGAGCCCCCGCGACTGCGGGGGCTCATGAGGATCTATGCCTCTTGCCGAGACCACTTTGTGTCCGTGTTCTTTGGGCAGTTGTGGCTTTTAGTCGTTTCAGTGAGAAAAGATTTCAGATACAAAATGTACGTCAGTTGGCAGGGAAGGGTTTACAATTTAAAAAAAAAAAAAAAAAAAAAAAAAAAAAAAAAAAAAAAAAACTTTTCATGCTTCTTCAAGTCTCTACGCCTTTTTCACGTGTGTTTTAATTTAGCGTCGTTGTGTACCTTTCCTATTTTTTTTCCTGTGCGCTTGTAAGGCAAATTAGATCTTTGATTATTGATTTATGTTGCACAGTTCTCCTCTTTATCCATGTTTTTTTCTTCCTTTCTTCCCACCCTTTGCCTGCCTGTCTATTTTTTTCTTCCGTCACGAAAGGGGGGGGGGGGGGGGGCGGGGCTCATGAAAACCAATACATATTTCGAACGGGTTGCGCTCAGAATCCATTGTCTTCATTGCCGCTCCTCTTGAAATTTTCTTCACGTTAAACGGCCGAGGTATTCATGAGAATCTATGCCTCTTGCATTTGGGCTGCGTTCACGTATGTGGGCGGGGTATATCACTTATATTACTCCGGGCAGTAAAATGCGTTCAGAGAAATGGCTGGTTGGTTAGTTCGGGTTTAACGTCCACAGCACCGAGGTGATCATGGACGGCCCTAACGGGCGGGTTATGGGGGACAGGAAAATCTATTGCCTATGGAGTACGACCTGAACACTGATCAACTCAGTCGCACTCCAACTGTGCCACTTTGATTTACCAGGACCTTTCAACGGACATGCTATGGAACAAATCCGTTTTTTCCCCCTGGATTGTGAGTCCAGCTACCGGGGCCCGGACGGGATTCGAACCCACGACCCGGCGATTCCCTTCGCTCTCCTGCTCCGACGTTTAACCGCCTGAGCTATTGCGGACTCTAGAAATGGCTATGGCCTATGGGCGTTTTATAGCTCGGGCGAAAGTTATCACTGATGTTTTTTTTTTTTTTTTTTTTCTCACCGAAGGAACGCAGATTTAAACTAACTCAGGTAAGAGGCATAGATTCTTATGAGCCCCTGCAATAGCGGGGGCTCATGCAGATCTATGCCTCTTGCAGATGCAATGGCCATTTTTGTCTTGGCTGTGACAATGACGCAATTTTGCTATTGACATGTCTCTTTGTCGTGACGGCGACCGGCGGATGACGAGAAACTGTGTCGTGTGATCGAAAGATATGGCTGATAGCTCTCGAGAGATACGGTTTTATGTTGATAGGTCTTATTAATTTTATTGATGTTTGTATGTATGCATGTATGTATGTAATGTGTGTGTGTGTGTGTGTGTGTGTGTGTGTGTGTGTGTGTGTGTGTGTGTGTGTGTGTGTGTGTGTACGTATGTATGTATGTATGTATTTATGGATACGGCGAGGAAAAAAACAAAACAACAACAACAACAACAACCCAGCAACACCACAGAATATCAATCACAACTATTCGGTCCATGGCCTTCCTCAGGAGTGTCTTTATTGCGTGTACAGTCTTGTATGTATCGTTGTATCTTTTTTTAAAAAATATTTATTTCTTCTTTTTATAGTGAGTGAGTGAGTGAGTCAGTGAGTGAGTGAGTGAGTGAGTGAGTCAGTCAGTCATGAGTCAGTCAGTCAGTCAGTCAGTCAATCAGTCAGTCAGTTACTTAGTTACTTATTTACATAGTCACTTACTTATTTAGCACTTAATTTTTAAATTGTTATGCATTTGCTTGTTTGTTTGTTTTGTACGTACCTTTTATCTAGTTTTCTTTTATTAGTTTATTTAATGGTCGATTTTTTCTTTACTCATTCATTCATTTATTTGTCCTTAGTTGAGTTTGTTTCTGGCAGTCACACTAGAAGACGAACACACAGACTAGGGAACACAACACTGCGTTTGTACAGACATATATTATTTATTCGCATGT
>BTPG01000001.1:332664150-332686650 GCA_036245525.1 Semisulcospira habei | reverse complement strand
TGTGAAGCGGGTTGGTGGTTGACAGCCCTATCTGTATGTCCGCTTGACAAGCCTGAAGTAGTGCCAGGTTTCCTGGGTGCAGGAGAAAAGTGGCATTTATAGCTTGTGTGTGTAGTCTACATCTGTGTGTGTGAATCACCGAATGAGTGGGCGAATTAACTCACTCAACTCCGTCACGCCACGACAAGACATGGATCGAGCGTGATAGTTCAATGGTTGTGTCAAAATAGCTTGGCCCCATAGGAGTATGGGTGTGCTCGTATTCATTTGTGGCAAACAAACAATCAGTCAAAGGAACGAACGCATGGACGGACGAATAAACAAACGAACGAACGAACGAACGAATGAACGAACGAACAAACGAACGAACGAACAAACGAACAACGATATAAATATCACCATCGATTCATCGTCGTCGTCATTAACAGAATTATCAACAACAAAGACAACAGCAACGACAACGACAACAAGAATAACAACAACGACGACGACGATAACGACAACAACGATTAAAATCACGTGACATAGTTCCAGCCCCGGCTGACCCATGACTAGCATTTCCTACGTCATTTCAGCAACTTCAAGTCGCCTATTCATTCCTGCGCTATAAAAGAAGAAAAAAAAAATGCTCATTGAAGAAAATCATTTGTGCCTGAGGTACGAAATACCCACGTTTTGGAGTTATTCTCTAAGGACTGCATTACAATTTAGAAGACAGATCGACCATGATAGTTCAAGGGTGGTGGCAGAATAGCTTGGCGTATATAGGCGCCAAGCTATCCTGGGACCACCCTTGAACTATCATGGTCGAGCCATATCTTGCTGTGGTGTGTCGCAGGCAGAATGAGGTACAACGCTATCATCATTGTTTTTTGGGTGTGTTTTTTTTTTCCTGTTTAGCTACGAAGAACACCGTCATTTTCAGAAACAGCTGGATGCAGTCTTGCCAAGCAAAAGGCATAGATTCTCATGAACCTCTGCATCACACGGGCTCATGAGAATCTACGCATCTTGCCCATCTATTTCTCTTTTGGGTAAAACTGGTTCGCTGACGGCCGTTTTGCGTTGACATTAATACAGCACATGTTTCAGCCGTAAAGCTGGCAATAACCTGGTGTACTGGATTATAGCCTGTACGTGTATAAAGGCGGAGAATAGAGACTAGAGAAAATATTTTAATGATAAAGATAACCCTAGAAAATGCGATAAATAAATAGATAACTGTAATTTAAATATAAAAATAAATAGAAAAATTGGAAAAAATCGAGGAAAAAAAGCAGAAAATAAATAAATAAATAAATAAATAAATAAATAAAAAATAAATAAATAAATAAATAAATAGACAACCGAAATAAATAAATATAAAAGACATGGCCGCAACAATAATAATAATAATAATAATAATAATAATAATAATAATAATAATAATAATAATAATAATAATAATAATAATAATAATAATAATAATAATAATAATAATAATAATAATGATGATGATGATGATGATGATGACGATGATGATGATAACTAATACACATAGTCCAAACGACCCTACATTACAGATAGAGTTCAGTTTACTATTACAGTCACAATTTCACGACATCGTCTTGTCGTTTCTTTGCTTTATGTTCGTGTTATAATATACTGACGAGCAAAAGAAATGCGAGATTTTTAGAATAGTGTTTCCGATGATTCCTAAAATGTCGCTTTTCTTTTGCTAGTCAGTATCAATTATGTATAGACAAACTACCAACCTTTAAACGCGCACTAGCACAACAGCCGCTAGAGCAGTGTCAACATAACAAGACTTTGGCAGCGGTTACGTCCCTTACACTGTGTTTCCAGACTGCCGCGAGCATTGACAGCCAGTCCGCAAGCGTGTACAATCAGAAACAAACCAACAGGGCACACCAACCTGATTAAGTTCCTGTTGTTGTTTTCAGAAACAGGAGGACAATTCACGCTATACCCAGTTAATAATAATAATAATAATAATAATAATAATAATAATAATAATAATAATAATAATAATAATAATAATAATAATACTCTAATAATAATAATCATCATCATCACCATCAGAGGCACAGTCAAAATCATAAATATAATGAAACTTAATAATAATAATAATAAGCATTATCATAAGCACAATCATATAATAATAAGAATACTCATCATCATCAGTCATAGTCAAATCATAAAGATAATGAAAATAATAATAATAATAATAATAATAATAATATGATGATGATGATGATGATAAAGATGATGAATAAATAAATAAATAATATAATCTAACTATAGCAGCTAACCTCAAAAAAGAGCTATAAGCGCTTCATTACTGATTATCATTATATCCAACTAATATTAAAACAAAATTACAGCACATTAAACATTTCAGCCTAGGGCCGCATTTTCAAACTTTTGGCCGGCGGTGTCACCTAACAACCATGTACCAGTTGCAGGAGATGGACTGACCATGATAATTTAAGGGTAGCGACAGATTAGCTTGGCGCCTGATGGCGCCAAGCTTATCTGGCGCTACCCTTGAATTATCATGATCGATCGATCTCCGGTTGTTGTCGCTGGATTTAAGTGGGTTACGTAATTATTGAACACACACTGCAGCCCGATGAAAAAGAACGTGATGTGTACTGCAAGAGTGAAGTGCATAGAAATGGTGAAAAAAAAATAAAAAATAAAATAAAAGTAAGCGAATCAACCAACAAGCAAAAACAAATTGGCCATGAACGAAATTGATTTTAAAATCAGCCCCACAAACAGGTGCGTACACCCCCCCCCACCCCCACCCCCGATCCCCCCACCCCCCACCCCCACCCCGCCCCATCCTGGGCAGAGATCTGTGGTGTTTTTAGTTTTCGTTGGTAAGTCTATACTGACGAGCAAAAGAAATGCGACATCATTCGAGTTGCACATGATTCGACATGATTCGACATGATGTGGCATTTCTTGTGCTGGTCAGTATACATCAGTCACGCAGTCTTGAAAAAAGAGCAAAATAAATGAGTGAGTGAGTGAGTGAGTGAGTGAGTGAGTGAGTGAGTGAGTGAGTGAGTGAGTGAGTGAATGGATGCATGCGTGGAAATTAAATAAAATAAATAAATAAATATAGTGAGGGAGTGAGGGTGAGAAAGAAGGGAGGGTGGGTGGTTGATATGGTGATGGTGGTGTATGTGGGGGGTGGGGAGGGAGGGGGTGGAGGAGATTTTTTTTTTTTTTTGGCGGGGGGGGGGGGGGGGGGGGCACGGTGTGGGTGGATGGACGGATGGATTAATTATTTACAAAATAAAAATATATTCGTAGATCGTGAGGCGGCGTAAAAACAACAATATTCGCAAGTCTACGCCTTTGTAATAATCACTTATTCTCTGTCTCAACAGAAAATAATTTGCCATCATGTACACGTGGTTTTTAAAAGACCATGATCGAAACGACAGTAATTGAACGATGTTTCTAAAAGTGATAATGCCAATGGTGCTTTATAATATACTGACAAGGGGAAAAAATCGACAGTTTTCAAATCCTTGGAAACACTTTACATGTTTTGTAAATATACTGACGAGTAAACCAAATACGACATTTTTGGAATCATCGGAAACACGAAAGTGTTTCCGTTGATTCCAAAATTATCGCATTTCTATTGCTCGTCAGTATATGCAGTTGACGTGTGTTTTTATTTGTTTGTGACGCCGACAACGATGTTGATAATGACGATGGTTTTTGTATTATTACTATAGTAAGATACGTCATTATTGTTTCAAAACTAAAATATAATATTATTGTTTCTTTAGTAAAATATACGATTATTATTTGTGCCTTGTGATGGTAAGAGAAAAAAAAAAAATCCGGCAAGTTTACTTGTGAAAAGCGAAATTTTCATGTCATTACAATGAAAATCTCGCTTTACAATAACAACAAAATATTAATGTCTTTTGCCTTCATAGGCAATTGCATCTCTCTCTCTCTCTCTCTCTCTCTCTCTCTCTCTCTCTCTCTCTCTCTCTCTCTCTCTCTCTCTCTCTCTCTCTCTCTCTCTCTCTCTCTCTCTCTCCTCAGATGGTGGCCCAAAGCCTTCAAGATGATATCAAGCCACATATATCCATAAAGTATTGTGCCTTCGGCGCATTATATACAGTGAACATAAACGCATCAAGATCTCTCTTGGTCCTTCAGTCAGCTTCTTTCATCTGCAAGAGGCACAGATTCACATGAGCCCTTGCGTTCGCAAGGGCTCACGAGAATCTTTGCCTCTTGCTGGCCAGGTTGGACACGCAGCAGACGCGTGTTGTTTTAGGGCTTGGTGTGAGAGTAGTCAAGCGTACTCCAGATAGCATAGTCACAAGCAATATCTCTTACTGAAAAAATTCCCCGCATTCAAGATACATAGATCCTCATGTAACCGTGCAGAACTACGAGAGGGCCTACGCTTAGGGGTTTGCAAATATCTGCAGAATTTAGGTATGTGTTCTTTTCAGATGAGGAACAGTGCAGTGGTTTCTATCAAGTATTCATCTCGTAACCAATATCTCTTTGCGTTTCTTCAACGAAAAAAAAAAAAAATGTCGTCTGCGAAGAACACAGGACTTCAAAGCGCCATGCAATAGCAGGGATGCATGAGGATCTTCATCTGTTTCTGGACATAATCTAACAAATTTACTTATCCGCTCCTCAATAGCGGGCAATGTTGGGGTTTGAGCCTGCGACGGAGCTCGTAACCAATATCTCCCTTCCCCAGTCTTTCATCTCGCCGCCTAACCCAAATCGGGCCGTCTTGTGCGCGCGGCAGCCGGCCATAAAACGAGGCTTGTGATTGGCTAAGAGGTTTGCACGAGGGCCATGAATTCGACCACCCATGCTCCGCCGCGGTGGCTGGTAATCGCGCGACCTTCCCCCGCAGGGCAGGAGATAGGTTATAGCGTGGAGTGAAATATGCGTGCGAGGCTGGTTTAGTAGCGAGGCTGATTATAAAGTCGTGTATAAGAGGCATAGATTCTCATGAGCCCCTGCTCCGCAGGGGCTCATGAGAATCTATGACCTCTTGCAAGGGTATAGGAACAATTTGGGTGCATTTTGTTCCTCAAACAGAGAAGACATCAAGAATAGGGCCTGTAACGATGTGCAGAGCCGACCTCGAGAAGGGGGCGTTTTAAAACCGGAGCTGGTGTGGTTTTTATGAAGTGACTTCTGCCCATGTACATAGTGTACACACATTATGTGTATTATTGCTATATCGATGGCGTTCGCGTGCAACCTTGTACGTGACATTTTAGCGTTAGATTATGTTTTGATGCAATTGCCAGCTTTTGATTTTATTTTGGGCATTTTCAAAGACAAAATCTCGAACCCTTGAATTGCTGTCAATGCGGCTTTGTGAAGAACACTTTGAATAGCATAACGAACAAAATGCACTTAGAATCAGATAAAACAAGATTGCAGGCGGTCCATTTTTTCTTTGTTGTTATATCCGAAGTTTGTTATAAGCGAAGCAATTTACGTAGAAAGAATGCTGTCGGGACTTCTGAAACAGTCCAGTAGCCGACTTTTGTTATATCCAAGTTGACACATTCTACACCAAGACGAAATCCCTAAATTCTGAAGTTGCCCTCTGAAAGACTGTATTACAATTCTAGAGGCAGATCAGTCGAGCATGATACTTGAAGGTTGGTACCAGAATAGCTTGGCGCCCATGGGCGCCAAGCTATTCTGGTACCACCCTTGAACTATCATGCTCGATCCATGTCTTGCTGTGTACACAAACCAAAGGGAATCACTCAGCGCTGGACAGACAAACAGTTAGATCCCCTGCCCCCGCCTATCAGGCACCCATTCCCCAGTCCACAGAGAAATACGCAGGTATAGAACAAGACGATCATCTACATTGCTGTGGAGTTTCGGGGCTAAATGCGTTAAAAGCGAAGTGGACGGACTGTACAGATGTTTGTTTTTTTTTCCGTATCCTCTCTCTCTCTCTCTCTCTCTCTCTCTCTCTCTCTCTCTCTCTCTCTCTCTCTCTCTCTCTCTCTCTCTCTCTCTCTCTCTCTCTCTCTCTTCCCACACCTACCTCTCCCTTGCCGTAAACACAAACTTATTAGTTACCAGGTTGCACGTGAGAGCCATCAGTATAATATTTATAATAATGTAATAATAAAAAATGTTTTTGTGCTATAATGGTTTTGAACCTTCTTACATGTTTCTTGGTAATATTCGGGGGGTGGGGGTGGGGGGCTAGGGGGGGGGGGGGTAATATTTCCGTATACATGTATCAAAAATATATTCATTTCTTTAATACTCCAGGTTCACTTCGCTTGAAAGTCGACTTAACTCATTCGAGACGTGCGGCCTCCGGATACTCGGTTTTTGCCGCGTATCCGTATTCGGCACGTCTCCAATGAGTAAAAATCTTTCGTTTAAAATTGAAGCATTTTAAACAGTCTAAAACGTTTGATTAATTAACCCCTTCCCTGCCACTGTACGCACATTTTTGTTTCTGAAATATTTGTTCATTGAACGACCAAAGGTCACAACCGTCCAAGTCGCGGGGGCTCATGAGGATCTATACCTCTTGCAGTAGTGTGGTGTCCATTTTTTTCAACAGCGAAGGGGTTATATGGTCACTTCCAGGCACTAGACGTCTGTACCACCTCTACGAACATTCTATTGTATGACCTGTATATACACTTCACCTACATGGGACTACGCCGTGTCAAAACACTCGTAGGTTTTTTCATGTCATTGACCTGTCTGAGTGAAGCAGTAGGCTTTCTTACACCTTCTTCTTTGGTGCCTTTGAGCGGAAATGCTGTATCATACACGTGTGTGATACAGCTGCGGTCACGTGCGCACAAGATTATCTCGTAGAAAGTCAGTCTAATCATCAGAAAGGTACGGTCAGACGCGATATTGAAACCTGATCTACTTCAAGCTCACGTGCAATGAAGGCATTTTATGGAGACCACTGGGACTCTGGCGTCATGTATTTGTTTTTTAGTACGTCCTCATGTACGAATATTTATCTGGCATCCACAATAATGACGCTTCATTACAAAGTAAATGACGTCGTGTTCTTTGCCAAAGACACAATGGTGGTTAGGGCATGTGCCGAAAACCAGCTCTCCTCTGATTTATGCCAAGAAAAGGGTGATAAAGAAATTGACTTCTTACATCGGTGTTTACGTGATACTGAGAATCTCACTCTCGTGGTCAGTCTTAAAACCTTATCCTACTCGCTTTCATTCGTAGGATAAGGTTTTAAAACCACTCGAGTGAGATTCTTAGTACCACCTAAACACTGATGTCAGACTAGTATATATATAGTTAATTGAAATTTTGAAATTGTGTATTGTTGTAGACAAACATTGACCTTGTCATGAAAACACAGTCTGAAAACGTCAAATTACGTTTTTAAAAAAAACACGGCAAATTCAACATCCGAGTTGGACTCTTTTTTTTGCTTGCATAGAAACTGAGACATGTCCGTCAAATTCTGACCGAAAATGTGACTGCTAAACATGTAAAATGCAAAGAAAATCCCAACAATTGGTTAGTTCAGGGTTTAACCCCTCATCATTCGGAATACACCAGTGTGTGAAATAAGTTTGACTAAAATAGTTCAAGGGTAGTGCCAGCATAGCTTGGCGCCTCTAGGCGCCAAGCTATTCTGGCACCACCCTTGAACTAAAGCCATTGGTCTATATCCTTATCTGTAAATACTATAATGTAGCTTGCATATGGCAGTGTACACATTTGCAGCGTTTAGCCTCAGTATGATATGGGTTGACGTCTACGGCTCCTAACTGATGAAGGACGGTCCTGACAGACGGGTTACGGGGCACAGGGACAACTATTGCCCATGGAGAACGACCTGAATACTGGTCAATTCAGACGCACTGCAGCTGTACCACTTTAACCAACAAAGAAAGAAACACGCTTAAATTGGGCAAGTACAACTTAATATGAATCTTGTAACTGTCCTTTTTAAGCGCGTTTCTTTCTATGTTGGGAGTTTCTTATGTCTCTCAAATGTTTCTGTATGCAGACATTGTTGGGAAATCAGGTTAAAAAAGCACTTGTTTCGACGAAAACAACAGATTAAAAAAGACCGGACGAACATGCGATATTGCATGATTATCCAGGATTTTCATCCACTGGTTGCGTCAAAAAGACCTCTGTTTGTTGTTACAACTGATTGCCAAGCATGAACAAAACGATAAAGTAACATCCAGCATAGCGTCAACCCTTTCCTTGCCAACAGAGGTACATTTTATTTTCTGAAATCTGTGTTCGCTGAAAGACCAAAGGCCACAACTGTTCAAAGAACATAGACACAAAGTGGTCTCAGCAATAGGCATAGATCCTCATGAGCCCCCGCAATCGCGGGGATCATGAGGATCTATGCCTATTGCAGTGGGATCGTGTTCACTTTTTTTTTCTAGGTAGTGCAAGGGTTAAACTTTGACACAAAGAGAAAACACATGTATACGACTACTGTCTGTCTAGACGAACCACCCATTTTTGGTTCTTCTTTTCGTTACTCAGATGACCCCGTGTAAAGAGACTACCTGCCTATAGCGACCACATTCTGATGGTCGCTTGGGTGGCCGCCCTGAACAGGTCTGACTGCACGCGCCGCACATGCTGCACACCTGAGTTTCTCAAGCGCACTCTTGGCTGTACGTGTGGCGTCACATCTTGCGTGGAATGGCTAATTCTGTGTGGTCCCCAATCAGATAGAAGGAGGGAAACAATCTCTCTTAGGCATTTTTTTTTTTTAATCCAAAGGCATCTGAGCTTTTAACACCAACATGCATAGATCTCTCTTGAGGCCCAGCAATCTGCGGGGCCTCAAGTGAGATCTATGCCTCTTACTGCTAGCTTTTATGCTTGTGTTCTTCTGACGGACGAGACCTTCCTGGGTTGCGTATAGGAACCAGTCTGACCCACATTTAGTTTCCGACATCCTTCGGAAAAGCATTAGGGAGCACATTACTGTGATAACCATAACGAGGCTCCACGTGCAGTTTCCCAGCCAATTAAATCCATCTACACATAATGGCAGTTATGGGGCCCTCAGCCAATCGGAGGGCGACTTGCAACTGCCTCCTGCTGCGCAGAAGCACTGCAGGAACTCCCATAAAACCCTCAGCTTGAAAACGGCCCTCGACTTGCGGGCTGGTCTGCGATTTTGGACCTTACGGCATACTACAGTAAGATTCAAAATCACAGACCTGCAGACGCTTTTTAACGGAAGAAAATGTAGACCACACTTTTTGTTAGACCGCGGCTTCAGGGCCTGGAGCGGAAAGTTACAGCATCAGACAGATAGGCACACATTAGTATTTTTTAAGAAAGAAAAAAATAGCTTTCTTCCCGTTTTGCATTTCTACTGATCTGGGCTGGCGACTTCTTAGCCTCACTATGACCATTTCTACTGATCTGGGCTGGCGACTTCTTAGCCTCACTATATGACCATTTCTACTGATATGGGCTGGCGACTTCTTAGTCTCACTATATGACCATTTCTACTGATATGGGCTGGCGACTTCTTAGCCTCACTATATGACCATTTCTACTGATCTGGGCTGGCGACTTCTTAGCCTCACTATATGACCATTTCTACTGATCTGGGCTGGCGACTTCTTAGCCTCACTATATGACCTGAGACAGAAGCCTCACTGTATGACCTGAGACAGAACGTGTTCTTAAAGCAAATCACAAACTAGATAGCGCCTTGACACTGACTGCGGACGTTCAAGCATTTGATACTGGGGCCAGTTGCTTGAGTGAGCTCAGTCCTGCGCCAACCACTAAGCAACGTGCTCCGCTAGAGCGGAGCACCTTGCTTATAGTGGCTGGCGCAGGACTAAGCTCATTTATGCAAACCTGCCCCTTGACCCGTTTCCGCTCGATTATTTCGACATGCGCATGGCAGTCGTGCAGTGACCCGCAACGGGTACATAGTACGTGCAACTCAGGATTTAAAAGGGTCAATTTCTAACAAAGAAAAGAACGAACTTGTGAATGAACTTGAATTCATGAACGAACGACCGAAAGACCAACCAACAAACAAAAGCATGCACATCAGTTGTTTAGTTCGCCACACTGATAACTAACCTTTCACCTCGCATGCGTTCTTGGCCTTCTAGCACCGGCGCGACATCTGGTGTCGACGTGGGTTTACCGTGATATTTCACGGGACATAACTCTTTCTCATTATTGTGCGGGTGTTGATCCGACACCTTTGTGCCACTGGCAATTATCGCTCTTTGTCTAATGGGATCCTCGGTGTTTAACGGTAAACGATCGACCAGACCCCCATTCTCCAATGACACGCCCGCAATCATCTCTTCTTGAAAAGTGCAGTTCTTCAACAGGCATGGATGTAAATGACTCACGAACACTGTGGGGATTTATGATGATCTATGTCTATGTCCTCGGTTCATATTAAACATGTGTGTGTGGTGGGGTCAGTGGCAAGGGGGAACTTACATTCTGCCCAAGCCACCAAGAAAGGTGTTCCTCTAATGGAGGGTTGTCCTCTGTGGTTGTCAGTTGCATGAGTGACCTTAGTCCTGCGCCAGCCACTAAGCAAGGCGCTCCGCTATAGCGGAGCACCTTGCTTAGTGGTTGGCGCAGGACTAAGCTCACTCATGCATTTGGCCAAAGGAGCAACTTCCTCAGTGGCTTACGCAGGATTTAAGCTTCCTAATGCAACTGAGGCTGGGCCTGTAATTGTGGACGCCACAGCAGGATATGGTTCGGCCATGATAGTTCAAGGGTAGTACCCTATCATGAACACTAGCATGGCGGATTTATCGCTCACACATCTGTTCACAGTACACCGTCATAGACGCCTCCCGCGTTGTATAATCGCAAGAAGAGTGTGGACGGTTCTAGGGGAAAAATAACTAGTCCAAGCGGGAAAGAAAGAAGAAAAAGAAACACACAGAACAGATGATTATTTTAAATTTACATTTAAAATAAAAATAACATATCATCCTTTCTTTCATGAAGATATTCAGTGATAGTCTGGAAACATAATGAACATTGGAATACACATTTGCATATAGCAAGCAAAATACAATACACGAACTCACAATTTTTACAACTAACTAAACAACAATGCATAGGCCTACACTATGTGTTACATTTAGCAATGTATGCGATAGGTGGGTGTAGCAGGGGATAGGTCTGAAGGTCAACGCACCCAGGTTATTGTTTTTAAATGCGATTGGAGTCAGTAACCCCCTAACCTTTCCCTACCAACAACCTGAACGCACTGCATTACACCAAACTAGCCTGCTACACAGACTCATCAAGGTGCTGATTTAAGACATCATTTTCGCCTGAATGGTTTTATGATTACTCTGCGAAAAAAACAGCTACCTTTGTGGGACGTGCTCCGCTCAGCTGCAGATTGACCTCCTTATTGTTGAGATGTAAATAGTGGTGATTTGTATCGGCAAGAGGCATATATTCTCACGAGTCCCTGCTGTCGCAGGGACTCATGGGAATATATGCCTCTTGTAGATGGGATGGTTTGGGTGTTTCATTTGTACTTTATGTAGGCCGCCGCACTCCGTGAACTTGGGGAGGGGGCGGTTACACACAAATAAAAAAAAATCTGAGCATACTGTGAAACTTGAAAAACGAGCAAACAAACTAAAAAACGAACGAAACGAGTGAGCGAGCGAACAAACCAACGAACCAAATAACGAACGAACAAACAAACAAACGAACAAACGAACGAACGAACCAACCAACCAACCAACCAACCAACCAACCAACCAACCAACCAACCAACCAACCAACCAACCAACCAACCAACCCACCAACCAACCAACCAACCAACCAACCAACCAACCAACCAACCAACCAACCATCAAACGAACAAACGAACAAACGTACAAACGAACAAACAAACAAACAAACAAGCAAACAAACAACATCAACAACAACACTGAAAAGAAAGCGCAGGCCTACATTAAAAAAAAAATAATAACTTGGTTTCAATTAGATCTCTAGCATTGTCTGAATTTAGTGTCGCAGATGGAAACTCCAACTGCAAATTTATAATATCTAACTGTAATGTCTGACCGAACAAAATTAAGACACAAAATACAGAAGAAAAAAAAATGGCTTTGCAGCCAAACATGTAAAATGAAATAAAGTAAAATAATGAAGTAAATAATAACGTTTCAGATTAACGAGGTCGCAACTTGTTGTTATTGTTTTCTCCATGCAAAAGACATATTTTCATAGAAAGAACAAGTACCATTTGCTTAGCTGAGCAATACGTCATCCATCCTCACTGACTCAGATTTCCTTGAACTACATAATATGCTGACGAGCAAAAGAAACGCGACATCATTCGAGTCATCGGAAACACTTCAGTGTTTCCGATGACTCGAATAATGTCGCATTTCTTTTGCTCGTCAGTTTAGATACTGTAGCTACGCGTCTCGCACTACACGCTTATCCCCATGTGTGTTCTCCTGTGACATAGATCTTACGGCTTACACGTGTGGGTCCAATATCACAGACCGGAACACATATCTTGTCTACACTTAGGTTGGTATCATTCATTTGATTTACAATACCTGCATACTTCAAATCTTACTGATCTGCAAAATCTCGCCGTTATCCTGAACCACCCCTTATCCACATTTTTTCACACCAAAAATCTCACCCTGCGATCCAATATCTGATTGGCCTTTGATTGCGAAACACGGCGGCTTTTCTTCTCGGCCTTACAAGTAAGCAAAACAACCTCGACCTGATGTGTTTCATAGTTGGCCCACGCACAGCAGTGTGCGGGCCAACTGCGACGGACAGCGACCCGAAGCCCTTCTGCGTGCTGTGTCACGGTCAGTGGTGCGATGTGAAACGTGGACTGCGACGCCCTTCTCTCGTGGCCTCTAGCCCCCTCTCGCGTAATTTCGCGCAAGGCATTAACCAAAATGGCCGCGAGGCGGGAGTGTGTGCGAGTCGTAAAACACATTGGAACTAAATTTGGTTTGGAAGAGACATAGGTTGTAATGTGCCTCTGTGTATTATGGGAGCAACCACTGAAGAGTGTATAGTTCTTTGTGGACTGAAAGTTTTACATTTACGTCTGTGATTGTCGAAACGCCGCAGTCGCCGAGGTTTGACCATTTTATACAAATTAGTCGTAAAGATGGCTACACATTCCCCGCGAAAGTTTGGCCCATCTGCAAGAGACATAGATGCTCGTGAGCCCCCGCGATTGCGGGGGCTCATAAGGATCTATTCCTCTGGCTTTTCACATTCACATCTATGTTACTTGGACGGAGTGAAGCATTCAAATTACGACGTAACACCAAATCATTCGCGGAAGGCACGCCACTTCAAAGGGTTTGTGAAAGATTTCCATCGATATTTTTGGATTTAGCACGGTGGTTGATTCAAGCTAGCATTTTTTCCTTCCCAGAATCCAGTCGGCTCAATTTTATAGCACGGCTGCAGGATGAAAGCAATCATTTTCACTCCCAAGCCAAGTGCATTTAGCACAGTGGTCGGATCAAGGTGTTAGCTTTTCTTTCTTTAGCCAGCTGGCTAAACTTAAAAGGTTTCAGTGTTTTTTAAATAGCTTAATAAGTTTATATGCCAAGCTCGTTTTTGCTTTCCTTGCATTTTCATAGCCCACTGGCTTAAGCCATTCAGCCCTGTCGCACTACAGCAGGAGATGGATCGACCATGATAATTCAAGCGTAGTGCCAGATTAGCTTGGCGCCTGTCGGCGCCAAGCTAATCTGGCAGTACCCTTAAATTATCATGGTCGATCCATCTCCTGCAACTGGTGTATGGTAATTAGATGACGCCTCCGAAATTTGGGAAATACGGCCGTCGGGCTGAATGAGTTAACTCGTCTGTCTCAGTCCTTTTTTTGTGCAAATAGTTTCCTTGTCTCTCTTCTATTGGGTCGCTGTGACTGGTACGGGCTTTCAAACAATGCTAGGATAGAGAATTGAAATGGAATTTGCCTTTTTCACATTATCGTCAGGGCGTGTACAAGAGGCACAGATCCTCATGAGCCCTGGCAGCTGCGAGATGAGGGCAACGGACTTTGTAATGGTTTCAGGGTCTTGTTTTATTGTACTGTACTATACGAATCTAGCAAATGTGTCGCATCTCGTCTGACTTTGGTTGGTTGGTTGGTTGGTTGGTTGGTTGGTTGGTTGGTTGGTTGGTTAATTGTTGGTTGATTGTTGGTTGGTTGGTTGGTTGGTTGGTTGGTTGGTTAATTGTTGGTTGATTGTTGGTTGGTTGATTGCTGGTTGGTTGCTTGGTTGGTCGGTCGTTTGGTTGGTTGGTTGATTGTTGGTTGGTCGATTGTTGGTTAGTTGGTTGGTCGGTTGGTTGGTTGCTTGGTTGGTTGGTTGATTGTTGGTTGGTTGGTTGGTTGGATATTTGCGTTGTTGGGTGGTTGGTTGTTTGTTTGATTGGTTGGTCATGGTTGGGTTTGTGGGTAGGCTTTTTCTCTGATTGGTTGGCTGATTGGCTGGCTAGTTGGTTGGGTTGGTGGGCTGGTTTTGGTTTGGCTGCCTGGTTGATTGGTTGGCTGGTTGGCTGGTTTTGAGAAGGGTACAGAAGGGTTGCCGGAATCCTGACATAGATCCTTAATCTGCATTTACTACGTTAGGCTATATTTATTGTCTGCCATACAAATGGTGTACATCAACTGAATGTTTGCATGTGCTTGGCTTTTATGGGGCGACGGATGCTTGGCACTATACTTACAGAGCAATTTCCTCAGGACCTCCCAGAACTCTCTCTCTCTCTCTCTCTCTCTCTCTCTCTCTCTCTCTCTCTCTCTCTCTCTCTCTCTCTCTCTCTCTCTCTCTCTCTCTCTCTCTCTCTCTCTCCTTCATCAGTAAAGTACATTTTTTGGACACATACCTTTAAATATGTGTAGGCATATGCTGAAAGCATTTTTATTTCTGTTTTATATCGCACGGTCGTTAAACCAGAAGTTGTCATCTCCTAGAGGCACAGATTCTCATGAGCCCTTGCGTCCTTCATGGGAATCTATACCTTTTGCTGACACGGTACCGATCGCCATCATTTATACATACATTTTCAGATCAGGGAGCCAAACGGGATCAGTAGGTCACTGTGTGGGTGCGTTAGCTCATTCGAGACGTGCCGCTTCCGGATACGCGGCATAAGCCGCGTATCCGGAGGCGGCACGTCTCGAATGTGTTAGTCAAACCGTAATGTATTTTTCTTAAACATTAGGCACGTCTCCGGTAAAGAATTTGCCAACAAAGAAAGAAACACTTTGACAGGACGAGTACAAAATCGTGTTACTTAATGTCCGGGTTTTCTTGCTTGCTTGTTCACTCTGAATGGGGTGTAACCCTTTTCAAAGCTGACAAACAGACAAGAAGGAAAGGACACATATATACTTGCCTTGTCTCTTATTCGAGTATGTGGTTGTTGTTGCTGTTGTTGTTGTTGTTGACGATGATGGTGTTGTTATTGATGTTGTTGCTGTTTTCGTGATATCCCTTTCTTAAAGTAAAGAACACAGTCAAGAAAGACAACGTCAGTGTCACATATCTTTTAGGTGCAATTTTTAAAAAAGATAATTACAAAATAAATTATCTTAACAGATAAATATAGATCGCTTGCGTAAAAATGAAAAAAAAATCAACAAAGAAAGGAACATGATTTGAAAGGACGAGCACAAAAAAGTTGAGGAAATTTTCGTGTCTTGTTTTTTTTTATCTGCCCCAAAAGACAAATAAGACAATTTAATTTATGTCCTTTTTTGTTGGTCTACTTTGAAAAATCAGCCAAGAGAGAGAAGCCATTTGAAAGGGCGATTACAAAGCAGTTTATACAATTTTCATATTACACGACACGCAAATTTCGTCAACTGTTTTGTGCACGTCCTTTCAAATCATGTTCCTTTCTTTGTTGAATTGTTTTTTGTTTGGTTTTTCCATTTTTACGCACGCAATCTAGATTTATTTGTTAAGATAATTAATTTTTTAATTATCTTTTTTAAAGAATTTTATTTTAAATTGCATTTGTGGATTTATGAACCTCAGGTAAAGTCAGTGTTTTCCTGATACTTACTGTATCACGTACGGGTTGACACATTCTACCCGAGGACCGATAACCCCAAATTTTAAAGTTGCCTTCCGAAGGACTGTATTACAGTTCTAGTGGCAGTTGGAGCACGATAGTTCAAGGGTGGTGACAGAATAGCTTGGCGCCTATGGGTACCAAGCTATTCTGGCACCACCCTTGAACTATCTTGTTCGATCCATGTTTTGCTGTGTTGTGTCTTGGCTGAATGAGTTAACTCATTTTGCCCCAGACACACCACAGCAAGATAAGGATCAACCATGATAGTTCAAGGATGATGCCAGAATAGCTTGGCGCCTAAAGGCGCCAAGCTATTCTGGCATCACCCTTAAACTATCATGGTCGATCTGTGTCCTGCACTAGAGTGCAGTCTTCAGAGGTCAATGGCAAAATTTGGGGATTTCGGTGTTGGGGTAGAACGAGTTAAATAGCGTATATTACAATAAATTAATTATAAAATAATGAATGGTTCTTGTATAGCGCAAAATCTTTTTGTGGCAAAAACTCATTGCGCTAACACACGCAGTCAAACATGACATAGACGAATACAATAACATTACAAATAAATACAACAGGACCACGGATCTACGACAGAGGAAAAGCAAGCTGGAAGAAGTGAGTTTTCAACTGAGCCTTAAACTGAGGGAGAGTCACAGAGATTTCGAAGACTGACAGGCAGCGAGTTCCAAACCGAAGGTGCAATGAAGCTGAATGAGCGTTCACCAACAGTTTTCAAGTTACGCTTTGGAGCCTTCAAACGTTTCTCACTGGAGGACCGCAGAGAACGTGAAGGCTGGTATGTGCAGAGTGAAGCAGAAAGGTAAGCCGGTAGAGTCCCGTCGAAGTGACGGTATGCCAGAGTTGCCATCTTGTACTGGCATCGAAACTTTACCGGAAGCCAGTGGAGTTCTTTAAGCATGGGTGTCACGTGGTCGCGTTTACGCTTCTTTAGAACAAGCCGTGCAGCGCTGTTCTGAACCCTTTGCAACCGACATACCTGTTCCATGGGCAGACCTGAATAGATGGAATTACAATAGTCAAGGCGGGAAGTTACCAGCGCAGTGACTAGTCTAGCCGAAGAGCGTTCAGAGAGATAAGGCCGGATATATGCAATGCGTCTGAGCTCCAGGAATGAGGCTCGACAAACACTGCTGACTTGATCGTGCATGGCCAGTGTCTGATCTATCTTGACACCAAGATATCTAACTGATGTTTTGAAGGGAATGGTGCTGCCAGCAATGTTGACAGAAGCACTGTTTACAAGTCGGAGCCGGGAGGGAGCACCAACAGGAATTACTTCAGTTTTGTCAGCATTCAACATCAGCTTGTTACTATTCATCCACGTTAAAACGTCGTCTATGCATGTTTCAATGCCTGACAGAACTGAAGAAAACTCATCAGGAGGTGCGCCCTTTGACAGCTCCGTGTCATCAGCGTATTTGTGGAAGTCACACTCATGAGCAGAAATAACGTCTGACAGAGGCTGGGAGTATAATGTAAATAAGACGGGTCCCAGGACGGAACCCTGAGAAACTCTGTACACAAGGGGGCTTGGAGCTGATACAATACCATCAAGAATAACACACTGACACCGGTCACTGACATATGATTTAAACCAGTCAAGAACAGTGCCTTTCACTCCATATGTCATCTCAAGCCTTTATTACCGCAAAACTGTTCATCAAACAGTAACAAGTTAAAGTAATGAACAATTGCTTCGGTTGCAAGAGCGAGCGTAGTCCGCATGATAACGCGGAGCACCTTGCTTAGTGGCTTGCGCAGGCCCTAGGGCTAAGGTGGACCACTTTGTTTAGTGGCTTTCGCAGGGCTACGCTCAATAGTGCAACTGACCTCAGGCTAATTGGCCTATGGCGTTATGTACCATGACCTCGTATATTATGTGTACATACGCAATAATTATAATGAATTATTCTGTGTATTACGATGAGTCACACCCAGTTCCTGCCATCCACAACTGCTACTCTCTACGTCCCTCCGACACTTGTATTTTTTCGAAAGAAAACACACACACCCTAGGCACGCGCGCACACACACACACACACACACACACACACACACACACACACACACACACACACACACACACACACACACACACACATACACCATCACACACACAAACACACACACACACACACACACACACACACACACACACACACACACACACACAGTGAAATCCAGACAAAAAACAAAAGCCCGTTAAACCTTTAGGGCTTAACGTCTTGTGTCCACCACAAAGGTGATTTCAAAGACTGGGCACCGAATAGGATCTGAACACATTGTGACCCCGGCTGGATTCGAACCCGGGACCTTTCGGACGAGAGTTGAACGCTCTACCACCGAGCCACCCAGCTCCCCTCAGACCAGAAAGGTGACTGCAAAGCGTATAAAATGCGGAAAGAAACTCGTTTAACTCCTTCTACCCCAGACACACCACAGCAAGATAAGGATCGACCATGATAGTTCAAGGGTGATGCCAGAATAGCTTGGCGCCTACGGGCGCCAAGCTATTCTGGCATCACCCTTGAACTATCATGGTCGATCTGTGCCCTGCAATGCAATGCAGTCTTCAGAGGACAACGGCAAGATTTGGGATTTCGGTGTTGGGGTAGAATGAGTTAAATAAGACAGTACAACACAATGTATTAATGTTTCGAAATAGACAAACAAGCACGCGTATACACATCAGTCAGTACTTATCTTGTGAGTGAGAAGAAGCCGGGTGGCGCCTCAATTATTATAATACATAGGCCTACTTAACTCATTGTACCCGAGGTACGAAATACCCACATTTTGGAGCTATCCTCTGAGGACTGCATTACAATTCAGGAGACAGATCGACCTTGATAGTTCAAGGGTGGTGGCAGAATAGCTTGGCGCCTATTTTCAAATCAGAGACCGTATACAAATAAATGTAGGCCTAAACACGCTTTTGTCTTTAAAAGGCAAGTCATAGGGATACAATTTAAAGAAGCAAGCATACTAAGTCCGATTTATATCTGTGCAATAAAATATATTTTTATCAATGATATTACGTGTTTTTTTTTTTTTTTTAACTCATTCAACCCCGACACACCAATAATAATAATAATACCGTTATTATATAGGCGCTTTTTCTCAATTTTGGGGAAATCGACTCAAAGCGCCGCGCCTGAAACCCAACACACACACTCACGAAACAGACACGGATTTACGCCATTTAAGACAAACACAGTACAAGACAAACGAAGGGCCAGTCAGCTACTGAAGTTACAGAGATTTTTGATCGCTTGTATTTGAAATTTGTAAAGTGGCCTGAGACCGGTACCAAAGTGGTGGGGTGGGGGGGGGGGGTGGGGGGGGGGGAGGTGGAAGAACCGGAGTACCCGGAGAAAGAACCCCCGACCACAGCAAGACATGGGTCGAGTATGATAGTTCAAGGGTGGTGCCAGAATAGCTTGGCGCCTATAGCTATTCTGGCACCACCATTGAACTATCATGCTCCATCTATCTCTAGAATTGAAATACAATCCTTCAGAGGGCAACTTCAAAATTTGGGGATTTCGGTCTTAGGGTAGAGTGAGTTAAAATAACCTTTTGAATAAAAATGACACAACCTTTTGAAACATAAACTTCGCTCATTATATTTTTGGAAAAAAAAACTAAAACAAGAAAGAAAATAAAAGACGTCTTTTATGGCACAGAACGATATTTGGACAATTTATAAACATGAGCAGGCAAACCACCAATATGTATCCCTTTTACTGTAAGCTGACGCAGATAACGTGGATATGCAGTGGTGTCAGCAAGAGGCATAGATCCTCATGAGCCCCCGCAACTGCGGGGGCTCATGAGGATCTATACCTCTTGCAGTATGAGGGTGTGGGTTTTTTTCAGCGTCAAAGCCGCCGTCAAAAGAAACATGGATATAAATTGATTTCAGCAAGAGGCATCGATCCTCATGAGCTCCCACAATTGCGGGGGCTCATGAGGATCTATGCCTCTTGCAGTTGGAGGGTGTTCATTTTTTCTCGACGCGAAGGGGTTAAATGCTTGCACAATGCATATCTCATATTAACACCGGCTTCTAAAACCTGGCGCACAAGCGATAATGAAGTACGCTCATTTGTGGGTTTCAACGCCTCCGACTTTACGCAACGGTATATCACTGCGGAAAGTCACAGATTTCTGAAAATTGATGCGGTACTATGGTGTCCACATGCGACCTCGTAAATGACATTTTGTCGCAAAATCGTGTTTTGATGTGCTTGCCTCTTTTTCTTCATTATTTTGATTTTATTTTATTTTATTTTTCAAACATTTTTGTCGAAATCTCGAACTTTTAGTTCAACAGGAAATGCTCAGAGAAGCCTGAAGATCTGAAACCCTCGGATCGCATATCCTGACCAAAGGTTTTCTTTCCGTTGCTATTTTCCTTCAACAACACGAAAATGTAATTGGATATCCTTTATAATGTAAGGATCTATTTCTCTGCCAAACTTAAATTATCGCTGCAAACGAACGCAACAACGTAGTGAAGGTATTCTTACAAGTAGGAAATCCACACCAAAAAAAAAAAAAAAAAAAAAAAAAGAAAAAGAAAAGGAAAGGTGACTGCCAAAGGTGTAAATTGCAGAGAGAAAAGATAGTCACTAGTCAGTTGTATTAACTCAATCTGCCCGCGACACGCCACAGCAAGATATAGCTCGACCATGATAGTTCAAATTTTATTTAATATTTCTTTGTAAATCCCAGCATTGTACTGATGAATGTAATTGAAATTAATCTTT
The DNA here is from genome assembly GCA_036245525.1 of Semisulcospira habei. Classification (NCBI taxonomy): domain Eukaryota; kingdom Metazoa; phylum Mollusca; class Gastropoda; family Semisulcospiridae; genus Semisulcospira; species Semisulcospira habei. Next base: position 332,665,723 of record BTPG01000001.1, on the reverse strand, counting down.
ACACTACAGCTATGCATACACTGTACGTCTGAAATCTGTGTCGATTCAAAGAGAAAGAGCTCCAGCCTTCTCATGAACAATGGTTACAAAGTGGGTTGAGCAAGAGGTATAGATCCTCATGAGCCCCCGCAATTGCGGGGGCTCATGAGGATCTATACCTCTTGCAATTTTGTGGTGTCCATTTTTTTTCCCTCGCCAGTAAAGAGATTACGGAGAACGTACTAGCACTTTATTTATATTTAAATTATTATTACGATGGTTTGTGCACCCATTAAGACCTGAGACAATATGCCCGTGTTTGTCTGTTCTGACATTGAAAATGCGAGCTACCCCCAAAATTCCGAAAAGCGGTTTCTTGCGTGTCTTTCTAAAGCGTGTTTCTTTTCTTTGTTGGTTATTTCTTTGGGGGGCTGACATGTCTCCGCGAAGAAAAGAAGAATCAACACTGCGTGTATCTCAGCGCCTTAACCCTTATCATTCGGAATACACCAGTGTGTGAAATAAGTTTGACTAAAACAGTTCAAGGATAGTGCCAGAATAGCTTGGCACCAAGCTATTCTGGCACCACCCTTGAATTAAAGCCATTGGTCTATATCCTTTTCCGTAAGTACTATAATGTAGCTTGCATATGGCAGTCTGGCACCACCCTTGAATTAAAGCCATTGGTCTATATCCTTTTCCGTAAGTACTATAATGTAGCTTGCATATGGCAGTGTACACATTTGAAGCTTTTAGTATAGTATAATAATTTTGATGGGTTAATCAAAACTGAAATATCGCTATCAGTGAGAAATACTAGGACACTGTATTATAGCCGTTATTTGACAAAAGCCAGCATGTTAATTTTTTTTAGAAAGGCGAAATTATCATTGTAATACAATGAAAATATCGCTTTTCTCTAAATTGAACTTACGGGCTTTTGCCAAATAACGCCAGATTACATATAGTCGTAAGACTCAAGAAGATGGGAACCCAGCTAAAAGGTGTTCCTATTTTTAAACGTATCCTTCTGATCCATCTCTCTACGCCATAACCACCCTGACCTTTGAACCAAACACACTGGTTCACAAAAACAAAGACGGACACACGGCGCCTAGCTACAGCTGAATGTCACTGTGGGCTGACGGGATAGTTATTCAGAAGAAGAAGAATAGCACGGACAGCGAAATGACGTCACTGTCTGCTTCACGTCATTGCATCGACCCCGCGTACACAGTAAAAAAAAAAAAAAAGGTGATGTTTCATGTATGAGAGGTTTAAACTTGGTAATTTTCCAGTTGATTTTCATATTTACAATTTTTAGGTCACAATTTGACATAATCATGCCAGAGAGCCGAGACAAACTGCAGGCTTATGTAAAAACTGTTTATGAAAAATCATTCGGGTATTAATGAGAAGATTGCCTCTTTCTCAAAAAAAAAAAAAAAAAAAAAAAAAAAATAAATTTGTAAGTATTAAAAAAATATTTTCCAAAACAAATTGGTTCCGAAAATTGCAAACGCATCACACTCTTTACTCAAAAAATTGAAGAGACACGAAGCTGGTTAACAAACGAATTCAATTTCTTCCCCCA
>BTPG01000001.1:332616650-332659150 GCA_036245525.1 Semisulcospira habei | reverse complement strand
TGAATGATCCCTGAACAGATTATCACTAGAAAATATTACAAACAAGATGGACATTCCCTTCATTCGGTCTTTGAACTTATATGAATGACGTCACACACACACACACACACACACACACACACACACACACACACACACACACACACACACACACACACATACACACACACAAATGTCAAAGTATAATCACAACGCTACTGACAGATATCGTTTCTGGCGCTCCAATGCCTTTTAACGATGTCGTTGAAGTTGCTCTGGTGTTTTCGCTTTCTGTCGATTCTTTCGGGCCCTTTCTTTATTTTCTTCTTTCTCTTGTTGAAAGCGCTCAGGATTCGTTTCTGCCAGCTTCAATCTCCGCCTCCGACACCTTTCAGCATTAGTCAAAGGTGGCTGCTTGGGCTTCATCATAGTGGACCTCAGTATTTTCAAAAAATCAAGGAAACACGTCATTCAGTATGCCCTTATTCGATTTCAACAGGTTGACTATTTCAGGACTAGACTGTATCATAACTAAAGCAGATACTACTTACATATCACTGTTGACGCATCTAATGATAAATGATACAATGTGGCACTGCCATGTTTATATCTCTATCAAATACAATCATGAGTATCAGAGTTTAACCCCATAATTATAAACCTCATACAGCACTGCTGAACTGAGATGCAAGTGGTTTAGGGTTTAAAGAGGTTAATGCTGGTTTCCTTTGTATTCAGTTGAAACTAATTGTTTTTTCCCGTCACCACGTGTTGTCATATTGACGTGCGACACACCATTTCGGCACAAACAAAGGAATAATTCACCCCATAGTCAACAAAATCCTACATCCTTAGTTCAAATGTACGGCATGCATACCAAAAGTTTTACTCCACCATCTAGCGGGTAGACATTTTATAAAACAAAGCGCTAAACTAACGCACAATATTACCTTGGTGTCGAGCGTCAAAATGACAACAAACATGTGTCGAGTGTCAAAATTACCACAAACGCCTTTGTTGTAAGACAGGAAGGAAACCATTTCTCTATTCATTGTTCTGTCGTCAGAATAAGATTTTCCTCGGCTTACTGTATGAATATGACCAAAATCAAATGAATGACAAAACCTGCTTTGAAGATATTTGTACAATATACTGCACGTTTTGGTGTCGGGTCGTCAAATGTGTCACACGTCAAAACAAGGAATTTATATTATGACATACCCTTCAGCGTGCTGACAGTTCTTCATCAACAGCAAAACTCGTGCGACCATGCATGCGACCAACAAGCCAACGTAATAACCGCCGTGGGTACCGGAAGTGAATACCATCGATATTTGCGATATATTCGCAATGCGAAGGAATAATTTGGGATGGGTTTCGAATGTCAAATATTACAACACATTTTCTGGACGGCAATAATCGCAAGTAAAAAAAAAGATAAGGATACGCTCAATACTTTTAACTTAATAATGACTCACAGTCGTATCGGGAGTACACAATGACGCCTTCTTCGGCCTCTCTAACCCAAACCGTTTATTAAAAAAAGCGCACTCGCAGTTGCGACGGCGGTCTTACAACGAGGTTTGACGTGTGACACGGAAAATTTCAACGGCCAGAAAAGACGCATCAAGCAATTTTGATCCATTCGGCAAGTTTGTTTATGTTAATCGATGTATCTTTTGAGCACATGCTTACTTTCCAGCGCTTTAATCAACCCTAGGCTGAGCACGACATCTTCGTTGAGGGCCACCTACGCAATGTCCGTTTTCGACGCCTGCATTTTTATGACAATTTTGTACAATATTTCACGTGTAGAACAAAATACTAAACATTGCGGCTTGCAGTGATCCCCACTATCAGTACATTCATTTTGCCACACAAACCACAGGAAAACACGGGTTTCAGATGTTAACATACTGTTTTTATTACAACTTTCATGAACACCCTCCCAGCACCCCACCTTTTGTCATTTAGTCATATATATATATATATATATATATATATATATATATATATATATATATATATATATATATACTACGTGGTGTTTGTGGATCCTTTCTTCACATTTTAAGTATATATATATATTATATATATATATATATATATATATATATATATATATATATATATATATATATATATATATATATATATATATATATATATATATATATATATAAAATGTGAAGAAAGGATCCACAAACACCACGTAGTTTAGAAGGAGTTATACTTTTATTCTAAGCACAAATTTTCTCCCTCTCAGCGAGGGCTTCTTCAGGGGAATGCCCAGGTAACAGGTAACTAGGTAACAAAACATAATTTACGTGTGAGAATGTAGTGCGTCAAAATAGGTACAGAATGTACACGCATGCACTTTCAAATTCTAAAGTATCGTAATACTTTTACATATATAGACTAAGGTACAAAAGCACGTGCACAAGTTCGTGATATTAGTGCGTCATTACTGATGACATGAAACTTTTATGAAACACTAGTATTGACGCGCAGTGTGCGGAGGAAGAAATGTCGCAATGAAATATTTATAATAATAACGTCATCATCAACATTGACACCATCATCATTAGTAGAATTTTCAAACTTGCAGTCAAGAAAAATCTAAAAATCACACACACAATTACAATGTTCGTATTATGCTTACGGTGTAATCGGAAGTAAAATACACGTTCATAAATAAATATATATATATATATATATATATAATATATATATATATATATATATATTATATATATATATATATATATATATATATATATATATATATATATATATATATATATATATATATATATATATATATACCCAACATGTACATCTTCGCAGTTATTGATGAACTAACCTCTACGCCTCAAGAACAACATTTTAATGCAGAGAGGATATTATATTGCCTATGATGTACGACCTGAACACTAATCAATATATGAAGATGATGTATTTGTTTGAATGTCTATGTTGTAAAAGGATTTTTTTTTTTTTTTTTATTTTTTTTTTTTTTTTTTTGCCAAAATAGACATGCACGGAAGTACTCACTCGGACCAAAATTGTGACTGCCAATTTTGTAAAATGCATATAAAACATCCCCGCAGAGAAGAAACACGCTTAGAAAAGACAGTTTGAACACAATGTGCTTTGTTTGTTTGTTTGTTTGTTTGTTTGTTTTTCAAAATAGACACACAAGTAGGCCCTATATCTTGTCAGGGAAAAAGCCCAAAGTAGCAACTTTGCCATTTTGCTTCTTTACTGACAAAATAAATATGAATAAATGGTGCTGTAGATGTAGCTGTCATCTCTAATGGGTGTTTCAAACAAGTACACAATTTGTTACTTATCTTTTGGTGATCGGAAGTGTTCACAGTTTCGATCACGAAAAGATAAGCAGCTAATTGTGTATTTGTTAACGTCACGGTTTATTTAGAAATGTTCTATTAACAAATTGTGTGGTAATTGCCTTTTCTCAGCGTGTTCCTTTCTTCATTGAGATGTTTTATGTGCATCTTACACTCTTGGCAGTCACCTTTTTGTACTTAGCCCACTATATTCAGAGGCTGATTTTTATTTTAATTTTGCTTATTGTCCTAAGAAAGCTACATTTAAGATTGGGAAATAGATCAATAATTTTAGTTCAAGAGTGGTGACAGAATAGCTTGGCGCCTTAGGCGCCAAGCTATTCTGGCACCACCCTTGAACTATTGTAGTCAAATTTATTTCAAGCAATAGTGTATCGGGCTGAAAAGGGCTGAAAATAACCGACAGTATCTGCTACTGTAAGTTGTCATCTGTAATTCGACAGGGATAAAGGCATACAAGGAGTTTTTCCTAACTCGGGATCAGGTCAAAGACACTAGGTTGAGCCCGCTTAAAGTAACGACTGAAGGAACCGTTTCTTTGCGTCCTCCCGATCCCTCGTAGCTGTCGTGGTGTTAACCCTTTTTATCTTGATACAATACTGCCTGAAATTAGTTTGACTATTATCATAATCATATCAGTAAAAAAATAGCTTGGCGCCTGAGGCACCACCCTTGAACAAAAATGGTTGTTCTGTCTCCTACTCGCTACTGTATCCGCCACGAGACAATAAGCGAACAGCAAAAATATATCAGCCTCTGTAAGTAATGGGTTAGTACCGGACAAGTACCTCAAACTGTGGGTGCCATTCAGGCAACTGCTTGCGAGGAGGCCCAGGCAATTATTTCCCTACTTCAGATGTAGAGAGAACCCTTATTGAAAGGATGAAACTGTGAACATCTCAAGTCTTTTTACGTCCCTTTTATTTATAGAAGGGACTTTTTAGGAAGGATCGCGGTGGTGCGAATTTAATAGCATGTCCATGCTGTCAAAGGCGGGCAGGCTAAAACTCTAACAATTGAAGTAACAAGATAAAAAGTACGTCATGTCTAGTTACGCTAACCTCGCTGCTGAACGTACATTTGGCGCGAAGCGCCGTATGTGCGTATGTATGTATGTCTGTATGTATGTCTGTATGTATGTATGTATGTATGTATGTGTGTGTGTGCTTATGTATGTAAACAAGAGAATCTCCGATATTTCTGTACACACAAGCTTGAAACTTGGCGAAATACTTTATTAAGTGGGTGGCTAAGAGAGCCTCGACTCTGGGAGAGAACAGAGCAGATAACAGCAGAGAATGAAATTGGGCGAAGAAGATGGGGATGGATCGGTCACAGTCTGAGAAAGCCAGCTTCCAGTATCACTAGGCAGGCATTGTCATGGAACCCCCAGGGAAAGAGGAAAAGAGGTAGGCCGAGAAACTCCTGGCGTCGAGACCTCCAAGCAGACATCAAGAAACTGGGAACCACCTGGAGTAGAATCGAAGGAGAAGCACAGGACAGGAGTTGCTGGAGGTCTCTCGTCGACGGCCTATACCCGGGTAGGGGTGACAGGCGTAAGTAAGTAAGAGAGCCTCCGAGCATATTGTAAATTGAATGTCTCATTGAAGACATAAATAACCGTTTATGGGAAGTCGGTTGACCCAGATTAGAGTCCGTAATTTTTGTCATATTTACTTGAACTTTTGCATATAGCTAGTTTGGAGAAAGACATTGGATGAGTTCGTTAGCCAGCTTTGTATCCTTTCAACTTCTTTAGTAAAAATTAGGCCCTAATTCTTTTCAGAAAATAATTAAAACAGTAAAAAAAACTTGACTTCTAGAGAAAGTCAGACAGTGCAGGTAACGTAAAAGAAGCAACTCCGTCACCACGCAGACATATGACGTAATTTTCTCTCTCTCTCTCTCTCTCTCTCTCTCTCTCTCTCTCTCTCTCTCTCTCTCTCTCTCTCTCTCTCTCTCTCTCTCTCTCTCTCTCTCTCTCTCTCTCTCTCTCTCTCTCTCTCTCTGATATAGCAGCATGGTGTAAAGTCAGCTCTATGATTCTGCATCCTACTAAAACAAACTCTATGATTATTGCAACACGCCAAAAGCATCAGTTGAAACCATTAAAGCTTAATCTATCACTCGGCGACGACATCATAGAACAGGTAGCCGAACATCGTCTATTGGGGGTTACAATTGATAATCAGCTCAGATGGCAGATGAGCATTGACAATGTATGTAAAACGGTCTCTAGAAATGTCTTTATGTTATCGAAATTAAAGTATTTCACAGATAGTGAAACCAGAAAATTGTTCAATAAAGCACACATCATGTCGCATATAAACTACACATCGACGGTGTAGGATTGTTGCAGTGATTAAAAAACTAAATTCTTTACATAGGAGAATGTCAAAATTAATTCTTCCCGACCCGCACTTGACTACCGAGGAAAAAATAAATAAAACTGGATTCCTACCCCAGTCAAAATCATTTTAAATTTAACAAAGGGGTACTGATGTTTAAAGTGTGGAACCATAGCCCTCCAGAATATTTAATAGATCTGTTTAAAAAATCAGATTCCTGCTATGGGAATATGAGGAGTCTTTATATTGTTCCAAAACCCCGAATAGATTTATTTAAATCTACTTTGTCATTTGCGGGTTCCACACTGTGGAACTCACTCCCACATGACGATAAAGCCACTCCGACATTATATCGTTTCAAGACATGCCACATTCCTTCTGCCAATGAAGATAAGTAGCGGCTAATCTCTCTGTTTGTTTGTCTATTTTGACAAAGGGTATTTACCCGAAATGCTAATAAATTGTGTTGTACCCGTCTTTTCTAAGCGTGTTTCTTTCTCCGTTGGGTACTTCTTTGCATATTACACGCTTGGCAGTCACCTTTTTGGTCTGGATTGTTTCAAGACAAGTCTTTATAGACACCTGACATCACTCAAATAATAATATCTAGTTAAACGTAGACACACGAATGTACGTGTATAGGCCTATTCTGACTATCATGTGTATGTGCGCGTGTATGTATGTGTGTGTGTATGCATGTGTGTGTGTGTGTGTGTGTGTGTGTGTGCACGCGCGCACGCGTGTGTGCGTTTGTGCGTTCATGCGTGTGTTTGTATTTAGTGGACTGTATATTTTGTATCACTGTGCTTTGATGTCCCTGTTTTATGTATATTTTGTACTTAGTTAGTCGTAGTTTTAGTAACGGCAGGTACGAAAAATGGGATAGTAACTGACTGTGTTAATATCTTCACCGTTGTAAAATAAAGATTCATTGATTCGTTGATTTCTCTCTCTCTCTCTCTCTCTCTCTCTCTCTCTCTCTCTCTCTCTCTCTCTCTCTCTCTCTCTCTCTCTCTCTCTCTCTCTCTCTCTCTCTCTCGTTCACACTCGCTCGCTAGCTCTTTCTCACACATAATTATGTGAGCATTTCCAAGAGGCATAGATCCTCATGTGCCCGGACGGCGCATGAACATCTATGCCTCTTGAGGATGTTTCGAGGAAGAAGGATGTTTGAAGCGCGTGAATGCACTAACGCACACGTATACACATAAACACACATCGACGCGCTTTCAGAAGAACATGCAGGTGTACTTAGTATAGCATGTGGCTAGGTAAAGTCAACCTGATTTCACACAAATTATAGCAAGACTGATATTGTACCGTGAAATTCTAGTGTTGTCACCATTTTTGCTAGTCTTGAATCGAAAGCGAAACTCATATCACGTTAAATATAAAATTACGTAAAAACAAAAAACAAAAAATACGTCACGACACATATGCGCGCATCTCCAAGAGGCATAGATCCTCAAGTGCCCGGAGGGTGCATGAACATCTATTCCTCTTGAGGATGTTTGCAGCGCGCGCATGCACGCACGCACACGCACACGCATACACACATCGACGCGCTTTCAGTAGAAAATGCAGGTGTACTTAGTATAGCATGTAGCTAAATAAAGTCAACCTGATTTTACACAAATTATACCGTGAAATTCTAGTGTTGTCACCATTTTTGCAAGTCTTGAATCGAAAGCGAATCTCATATCACCTTAAATGTAAAATTACGTTAAAACAAAACAAAAAAGTACGCCATGACAAATGACTTTTGACAAACCAATGACGCATATGCACTGCGCGCGCCCATTAAAGAGTTCACTATGACGCATTGGCACATCTGCAAGTTGTTTTTTTTTTTTTTTTCAAAGGAGATATTTCAACATCAGAATCAAGTCAAAGACAAAAGGTAGAGACCCTTGACAGCGAAGACAACTCTCATATAGAAGGGACTTTGTGGGTTATGGTTCATCCCATCTTGTTGTAAATTGTTCTTGAAAATAAAAATATTACTTCAAAAATAGAGTAGTTGCTGTATTTCTGTCCAACATCATCTACTTTTACTGATGATACAAATGCCTTATATGTTTTCAATTCAAGGGTGGTGCCAGAATAGTTGTTCTGGCACTATCCTTAACCATCATAGTCAAAACATATACAGTGATGTGTCAGAGATTAATTGAATTTGTCAAGAAAAACTTGTAAAAATTGGTGACGATACTTCCACAGAGAAAGCAACCCAAAGTTCCCTCCATGGTCGTATAATACTATTTTATTTTAAAATCACTACCTCCCCCCCACCCCCCACCTCTACCCACCTACCCCAACCCCAACCCCAACAAAAAAAAACCCACAAAAAACAACAAAAACAAAACAAACAACCTAAAACAACAACTAACCAACCTAAAACCAACCAACCAACCAACCAACTAACCAACCAACCAACCAACCAACCAATAAACCAACCAACCAACCAACCAACCAACCAACCAACCAACCAACCAAAACAACAAACAAACAAACAAACAAAACAAGACAAAACAAACAGCAAAAACAAATTTAAAGGCAAGTCTTGATTGAGTACTATTACTCCCCCCCCCCCCCAACCCTCCTTCTCCGCACCCCTGCCCCCCACCCCCACCCCCCTCTCCCACGGCCTCCCCTCAAATCCGGCTGTTGCCAAGCTATTGCGCTGCCAACATTTAACTAACAAGATCAATACTTACATGTGTGTGTTGTAGTGTGCCACGGCTGAATGGAATGAGCAGAGAGAAATTACGTTTACAAAAAAAAAAAAAAAAAAAAAAAAAAAATGCGAAATTTGAATGATTACTCGTCTTCTCTTTGAAGTTGCCTTCGAACCACACACTCAGTGCAAAGGCCCCTTGGTCATCTTGTTCGTGCTCTACACTCCTGCGTCCAGGCTGCTCCATCTGCAATAGGCATCATTAGTCTCTGTACCCGCAGGCGTTCATCATAATATATATGCTTTCGCCGGACAGATCAGCCACATGTACTTCAATGAGGATATATGCCTCTTGCAGTTTGGGTTGTTCGCAGCAGAATTAAACATGTTCCTTCACATGGACTTGAACGTAAACTAATTCAAACCTTGTCCACATCACAGGCATACCACGACTCGATTTTTGGCCTACTCCTTCAAAAAAAAAAAAAAAAAAAAAAAAAAAAAAATCAACAACAACAAAAACTGTGATGAAAATGGTTCAAATGATGAAACAGTTACCAATGAGGCACAGGGATCTATGAGCATCTATGCCTTTTGCAGGTTACTGTCGGTCGACAGCGCGCTGAATACCCTGAACTAGATCCGTAAACGTGCTTGAAAACGAAACTTTGTCCAAGGCAATGTCCACGATTGTTACCCTTTGATTTAGAGTATGTATTGAAACCCAATCTCTAACCTACAAAGAGAATGGACTCTCGTTAGCCAACAAGGGGCATAGACTCTCGTGGGCTTCTGTAGCCTGCGGTAACCTGTGAGAATCTATATCTCGTAGAAGTTGAAGCGAGTTAATGAGAATCTATGCACACTGCAGAATACAAGGGTCTGACCGTGGACTAATAAATATCCAAGTGACATGACACTATTCATAAGCATGTGATGCGGAGAAGTCTCTCAGAGAACGGCATAGATTCTCATGAGTCTCTACACTTTTGTAGGGACGTATGTGAATCTGTGTCTCTTGGAGACAGAAGAATTTAGAGAAAGGGTCTGATCACTGATCTGTAAACTAAACTTGTCCGAAACAAGACAGTCCTAATCTTTCATCTGAGAGTGCATAGTTTTATCGATTAAGATAATACCTGCAAAAGAGACAGATTCTCATGAGCCCCTGCTTACAGTGGCTCACGCGATTCTATGCCTCTTGCAGATGTCGGAGTTCTAGCTGGTAGACAGTCCACACACATGCATCTGAAAACTAAACTTGTCCAAAACAAGACTGTCCAGTGGACTTTTACCTTCTGTCGGAGCGACTTACACTTCCCTGTAAGGTTGTAAATCGACCAAGTTCATGGCACTAAGAGGCACAGATTCCTTGAGCCGCTGCAGTCTGCAAGGACTCATGAGACTCTATGCCTCTGAGCAGATAAGAAGGAAGTTGACTGTTGGCCTTGGCTCACGGTCCAAGATGTCCACCTCACACCTCTGACTATCGAGGCGTGAACGCCTGAGCTCCCATTGGCTCGTGACGGATTCGCCTGGGAGATCAAAGCAATATTTGTCGCCTAAAAGTCGTCACCTTCAGGCTAAATAGACCACACACACTGGGATGCAACGCTCCTATCTATCACGACTAGTTTTTAAGTGTGGGCATAGATGTTATGTGGCATATCTATGGTGTAGTGAAAGGGATTTGGAGGAGAGGGTGGGGACGGAGTCAACTGGTGTGTGTGTGTGTGTGTGTGTGTGTGTGTGTGTGTGTGTGTGTGTGTGTGTGTGTGTGTGTGTGTGTGTGTGTGTGATGGTGTGTGTGTGTGTGTGTGTGTGTGTGTGTGTGTGTGTGTGTGTGTGTGTGTGTGTGTGTGTGTTTGGGGAGTGGGGTGCGGGTGTAGGATGGTTGTGTAGGAGGGTGGTGGGGGTGGTGGAATGCTTGAGGTATGTTCGAAGTGCGTGGAGGCTTGTGATTTTTGGGGGTCAGTGAGGTTGACGGGGATCGATGCTTATTTACGGGGTTTAACGTCCGCGGCACCTGCGTGATAATGAACGGTCTTAAGGGGAGGAGTGTGGAGGAATAGGGACAGCTATTGTGTTTCTCACCTGAACACTGATCAATTTAGGTGCACTGCCACTGTGCCACTTTGATTTACCAGGATATTTCCACGGGCACCGTCTTGAACAAGTCCCCCCTCCCCCCTCCCCCCTCCCCCCTCCCACCCCTCTCCCCCCCCCCCCCCCCCCCATCCCTCGGATTGCGAGTCCAGTTACTCGAACCCACGACCCGGCTGTTCCCTTTGCTCTCTTCCGCTCTGACGCCTAACCTCTTCACTTCCGGTAAAACAACTGAACACGATCCAATTACAAGGGGGCTCATGAGGATCTATGCCTCTTGCTGGGACCAATGTATATCCATGTTTCTTGGACGGTGTTGGCTCTTGGTCGTTTAATGAAGCAAGATTTCGGAAACAAAAATGCGCGCACAGTGGCAGGAAAGGAGTTAACCTCTTGTGCTATGTTGGAACCCTAAGAAGAGGATGGAAAACTGACATATGTTCAGTTTATGGCTGTGTGTTGATAAGAGAAATATAAGCAATTCGACAAGTACTGACAACGTTGTTTACTGAAGCGCACGCACCCCCCCCCCCATCCCCCCATCCCCCCCCCAATTCCCCCCCCCCCCCCTAATACCTAATATCAGTTTCAGGAGCACTTCTCTGCGCACATTAAGCAACTTTAAACCTTTGGGCGTCGGTAGCGATTTTAGTCGCAATTATTCCTGCAGGAAACCGCTACCGACACCCGAAGGGTTAGTCTATTTACTACCAGTGGACGCAAAATTAATTCTTTAAAATCAGGACAGATTCAATGCCGAACAATCCCATCATTCCAATGAACACGGATATGATTGGGGTCCGCAAGAGGCAAAGAACCTCATGAACCCCCGCATATACGGGGGTTCACGAGGTTCTTTGCGTCTTTCAGTTGGGCGGTGTTCGCATTTTTTTTTCTCCCGACAGTGGAAAGCTCAAAAATGCGATTTACGGTTTGTACTTGGCCCGGAAAACAGAGTCATTTGGGCAATTATTAACCCATTCAGCGCTGACGCACTACAGCAGAAAATGGGTCGACCATGATAATTCAAAGGTTATGCCAGATTAGCTTGGCGCCTGTCGAGGCCAAGCTAATCTGGAACTGCCCTTGAATTATCATGGTCGATCCATCTCCTGCAACAGGTGCATAGTCGTTTGATGACGCCTCCCAAATTTGGGAAATATGTGCGCCGAGCTGAATGAGTTAATCTTGTTGTCATGTGCAACCTACCCACAGCGAGGAAGTTTTGAAGAGATATCGCCATTAGATTCCTGCTCTTACTAAGTTTTAAAGTAGCATTCAAAATGAGAAAAAGTCACTTAATGTACTGGTTCAAGAGAAATTTAAATTTGAATAATAAAATTAATTTCCGGAGCCTGGTCACTGTCCATACGAAAGGCCGAAAAGTATCTGATCACTGTCATGTATATTAAAGGTCCTGGTTCAGCAATTAGTCAGTTGAGGACAGCGAAAAAAAATGTCGAAGTCCCTACTGACCTGACTTGAAGTGCAACCCTGACAGGGCCTCATCAGATGGGATCCCCGAACATTCACGTTACTATAGCTGCTGTAGAGTGTCAGACGTCCTTGACGGCTGTCACAGTTCATGCAAACAGGTATACGCCACTCAGCTGCCAAAGGTCACTTCCAGTTGCATCTGTCCGTACACGGTAACACCCAGAATTCTCGTGCAACAACAACGAAAGATGACTATCCAACTTTCACTTCTGGGCCGGTACTGGGAAGCACTGAGCGACGTCCACAGCGTCCAAAAATGGCCCAGGGAATGGTGACGGTACGTCGAACATGCTATATCGTGGTCTTCTCATTTCTTATGTCCTCGCATTTATCCAAAACAAGGTTTCCTCGAAAGCGTTTGCAAACAACAAGTCTTTATGGTAGTCGCCATTTTTACGAAGGGAAGCTACTAGATAATGTGTGTGTAAGGGACAGCACTCCCGTGCTAAGCAACGCGCAAACGCCCACCTCAAAACGATTTTATTTTTCACAAAAGCCTGGGAGATAATTTACAGGTCATCATGCAACAATGTGATGTGCATGGGTGACAGTGCGAGAATATGAAATGAATGTAAACGGGACATAAATATGCCCCATAAATCCATGGCCAGCAAGCGATATACATTCCCATGAGCTCCTGCGGATGCCGGGGCTCATGAGAATGTATGACTTTTGCATTTGGAACAGGCTGGCTGAAGGCCTGTTCTGTCTGAACCAAACAGCTGAAATTCAGCTTTTCGGGATTTTGAAAAGCTGAATCAGCTTCTAGGAGTGAAGACGGTCACCCATTGATGTGATTGTGCCTGTTCGTGTGTGTTACACGGACATAAAATTTGATTCCATTATAAGAATCTAAGCACTAGGTAATATTTTGCTTTGTCGTTTACTTCTCATCTTGTTTTTTTTTTTTTTTTTTTGTATCACAAAAGATAATTACCGTCTGCAAACTTGATGAGTTCAGTGATAATATTTTCTCCCCAGACCAACTGCTGTCTATGCACACGCAATGCACCCTGCCCAATGCATACCTCATGCAGGTGCCTGACAGCAAACACCGATACACCAACTACAAGCTAAAGGGTGCACGAGCAAACGAGAGGCAAGTTTCAAAATAATTAGATACAGGGCCGCAGCAGATGGTTCCGGCCTTCGCCATACCAATTATGTATACATTTTTTTGACAAGACCATATAATTATGTCTGTTTATGCCCTCGACCCAAATTAATTTAAATGTTACTAATTGTTTCCATTTTTGGGGGGTTGTGCGAATTCTTCCCCCCCCCCCCCCCCCCCCTGCCCGATTGACTTTAGGAAGCAGATGAAAGCAAGCTGGCATCATGCAGGCATGCACCCCTTCGGCTGGAGCATTAGGTTTCTTTCACCTCGTGCTATGGTTATGAGATATGAAATAAATGTTAGGAAACAGATATATATATATTTGGTATTCTAACCACAATATATTTCATTCATAGTTTATCTATGTTTGCACTGACAGCAAACCATGTGGGATTTATTTCTGATTACTCCATATAGCAATGTTCTCTATCAGAAAACTGAAATGACTCAACCCGCAAAAATAAATATCAAGGAAATATATCAGTTCACAACAGCAAGAGGTATATCTCACTTGATCTTCATTTTGTGACAAAAACATTGTTTTCAAATACACTTCAACGTATGGTTTATTTGTTTATATCTGTACTGAGTGAAACTGTTAAAAATGCCTTTCATTGTGAGGCTTCTCTTATGAGTTTACCAAAATCGTCAAGTACATCAATAAGTGTCTCTTGGCTTGACTTCACGAACGAAGATTCTATAGGGCTTGCCCACGTCGTCTGCAGGCATTTTCGTGGCTGCGGAGGCCAATCCGGGACAGGCAGGTTTACATCAATAAGTGTATACATAAATAAAACACAATTACCATGATTGTCATAATTCCTAAAAATACAGCTGATTTTTTTTATGAAATGAGTATGTCTATCCTCAACAAGACCAAGTAGTCTATGTACCCTACAGAACCACATAGTCCAGATCAAAATGGTGACTGCGAAGCGTGTGTAATGCAGAGACGAACTCAATGAAAAAAAGAAAGACGCTTAGAAAAGACAGCTACAACACAATTTTATTCATATTATCTAGTAATAAATTGTGTTGTAACTGTCAGTTCTAAGCGACGTTCTTTCCTCATAGGGTTCTTCTCTACAGAACAACATACATGTGCACTTTTACTTCCTGCACCATATATAACTGTAATAATACATGAGGCAAAAACACAAACAGAACAGAGACAACCATTTTAATTATAAAGAAACAATTTCAGTGATGTCATTGAATTATATGCATGGTATATTTTGCTTATGATGCTGTCATTCAAACTTGGTCACTGTGTTTTGGTAAGTGAGGGAGAGGGGGAGGGGGCTGGAGGGGGCGGGTACACATGCAGGCATATATATATATATATATATATATATATATATATATATATATATATATATATATATATATATATATATATATATATATATATATATATATATATATATATATATATATATATATATATATATATACCGCAACGATTTCCTAATGTAATGTTACATATGGCAATATAGTTCTATCATCATATGCTAAATTTTGCTATCCACCAAAATGCTAATATTGCCATGATTCCACAGCAGACAGACAGCCTTCATGGACAGGTCCAACCAGTGAAGAGACAACAGACTGGCCAGTGTCAAACATGTCACCAAACTGCAGGGGCGTTAGCAGCAATGTCACACAGAAACTTTGGAACAGCAAACAGCCTGATGCAGTGCAGTGTGCCCCAACTTGCTCTCAGCAGGCAGCTGCAAGACAAGAACAAAGGTCAGTTAGTACATGTGAAGATGTACTGCAAACACTGTTCTAGATGAGTTTACTTGGCTACCGGGTATCAGCCAGTATAATCTACTCAACATGAAACCAACCGTAATGAATCAATCACAGCCAGTGTAATCAATAAACTCCATACAAGACAGATTTGCAAAATAACTTTTACAAACAATTTCTTTGTCTCGGTGATGGTCAAACGATTTATACAGTTTTGTTCTAATAATAAAAGACATTGTAGCTTTGCAATGCTGCTTGGTAACATGATATTATATGAATATGTTTTCAGGCCAACATAACCAACTTTTCCCTGGGGGAGACTAAAGATGCACTCAACCGATGAGCAGCCCCTGGTGACCATATCGAATGTGGGAGTAGAGGCGACACCTTATCAGCGCGTGACCAGTGAAGACAATCCGGCCTACTGTTTGTGTGGGAATCATCTAATAATAATGGACAACAAGAACTACTGAATTTGATCCAGCTGATCGAGTTAACAGAAGAACCAACTTTTCTAGATATTTGTAAGAAGCAGACCGAAGTCAAATTTTGCAGCGTCAAAAATTATAGCATCACATTTGCAAATAAAATTCCCACATTATAATAGCAATCAAACATCACCAACACTCTACATACAGATTTTTTTCAGTTGTGGCATGAGAGCCATATGGGGCTTGGCAATAGCAAACACTGTTGCTCTTGTCAGGTGGCCATAATCAGATGGCAGTTTCTAAGCCCCAATCTAAACTACCTGAGGGCACTATCTGGTTGTGTATGTGTGTGAAACCAACCTCCAAGTCTTTACTTCTGCTGAAAAACCACATCCACTCGTCGCTCAATCTTGTCATCTGTACTGCGTAGGTAATGTAACAAACTGGACAGCTTCTCATCAGTGAGGCATTGGGGATACAAGGCCACGGAGCACATTCCTTGATGAGAAAAAACAGAATGAAGAGAACATTTTCATTAACTTTTAAAATTTACTTTCTGTCATGGAGATTGTTTACATCTGTTTGTACAAGTAGTTGGGACATGAATAAATGGACACATGCATGTAATATATACTCCATATTGTGCACTTTGTACTCTCTATACAAGAAAGTATTAAAGTTGAATGTAAAAGCAAAATGTTGGACATTTTTTGTTTTCAATACATTTGGACATTCTTCTTCATAAATTGCATACATGTCTGCTTTCATTTTTCATCCTTGTTATAACTACATACTGTAAACAGTGCACATGAACAGGAATTCTGCACCTGACTTGCCATAAGAAAGAATTAGTTTTCATGGTCAGTGTCACAATCCTAAATAGTATATTTCTACAAATACATGTACTGTAATGATACTGAAAATGACATGTACAATACTGCACTTGTACCAGAAATTGCACAAGTGTGTAACATACATGTACTATGCATATTTCTGCTGTGCTACCTGGTATGCCACAGAGTGCCTGTTGCTAATCTTGGTATACTGCTTGCATACTTGGTGGTTGAAGTCAAGGATGGTAAGCCTGTTGCGCATTGTGTAGCCTTTGTAGCCAATGAAAGTTTTTTTGGGGGGCATTTCATTTTCAGCCACATAGATACATCCCCTTGACTAACACTCAAAACACTCAATGATGAGACTGAAACATATCTAAACTCTAAGTCAAAATAAGTGCATAAATAAGACATGATACCTTGATCATGCCTGGCAAGGACACTCGTAATGTGTGGTGATGGTTGATAACAGGCTTTATCCCTTGTTTCAAGTGGTGTTTAGCCTTTGGCAGCAGCAAAGAAACTGAAAACAGATGGCCAATATAATAGATAAAGCAAAACCTGAAAGTAAAAAAAGCACAAAAGTGAAAATGTACCAGCAGCAGTTTATACTGAGTAGGTTATTTCGATGACAGGACAGTTTCGTGTGTTTTTGTTCTGCATACACTCAAGGATATAATCCTCCATGTAAACACACAGCTCAACTCAAACCTTTTATGCAATTCGCTTGCCTTTGTGCCACACATCAAAGTAATGATCCAGATGTTTCAGTGGCTGCGATCAAGTCAGTAATAATATACAAATCTATTTCATACTGGAAAAAGGATACATGCATTACAGAGTGGCAAACTGACCGGTAGCTAGCACTAGCTGTTATGAAGACTTGGGAGAAAAACCACCATGGCACCATGATAATAATGTTTACTGTCAACTTGTAAATATACTTACAGTGTGGAGGTAGCAGTCATATGTAAATCATAACTTAGTGTTGTGACAGCAATATTTCCAGGACACTATAAGCTACTTTATGTGTGATGTGATAACACTTTTACAAACAAAAATGATTTTGTGCAAGCGCACGGGTGTACCATACTTCAAAATCAAATGCCACCAAACTGATAATTACCTGAAAGTAGCAGGAGATTACAGTAGAACTCTGTCGGTGACAACTTATCGGACAGGTCTTGCTGTCTTCAGAAACTCGATGCCAGTCTGTGCATTCACCAGTTTCAAGTCACCTGACCTTGTGGCAGCCCTGCTGTCTAGAAACAAACCATAAACACAGTCATGGATGGACAAAACCTGTTGAAAAAGAAATAAATACAGAAAATAGGCATGTGTGCACATACGCATGTACGTGTGGCTTTCTAAAAATGGCTTAGTCACAAAATAGCAGCACATTTGAGTGTTATGATATGGAGCAATATATACATACATGTATTTACATGATTCACAGAAAAACTAGCAATAAAATATTTTGGTATACAAGAATGATAGTATAAGTTTTTGTCACTCATATTTCTCCTGTTCATAAGCTTGTGGTTTCAGGAAAATATGAGAAATACATTGTATCAGTGGCAAGCCAACTTACAATAGACCACTTATATACCTGATTGTGAGTTTCATAATGAATTATGCACATACATGTATTGCTCTATTTCATCACACTGAAATGTGCTGTTATTTTGTGCACAAATATATTTTAGGTTGATTATAGTGGTATAATTATTTTATCCTTACCTAGACCTGTTGATTATATTCTCATCCAGACAATTGCTGATGTTGTTTTCATACAGCGAGCAGCTGTACATTTGTTTTCATTCAGACAGATGAACATTTTGTCTGTGTTCAGACAACTGCAGGTATATTTTGTTTTTTATTCAGACAGCTGTATATTTAATTCTATTCAGACAGCTGTATATTTTGTTCTAAATATAAGCCAGCTGTACATTTTGTCCCAAGCATACACACACACACACACACACACACACACACACACACACACACACACACACACACACACACACACACACACACACACACACACACACATTTTAGGTTCACAACTTACCTTGCCACTGCGATTATCTGTTATGTATTGTGATGCGATTGGGCGTTGTTCCATTACTGATGCACCTTCACTTTGTACTAGCTTCACAAATGTATCCACAGAAATAACACATTAGCTGCTTGCTGCTCTGTGAGCTCATTTGGTGTGGCACTGAAAAAGAATCAAATGACTGGTATTTGTATAGTTATGTAATGCACACACGGGTCTTGTACTAGAAAATGGCGTGGCGTTCTGAAGATATTTACACAAAAACTTGACAACCACCACGAACCCCCAAAACAAATCGCAACTAAAAGTGGAAACTTCTAAATGTACATCAGACCAGAGCTCAGAATATATCGCATATTTCATTATGTATATAACACAAATATGTGTAATAGAAAATTGCCCAGAAACTATTACACTTATTTATAAAGGAGAGAAAATTTAAAAACAAAGTTTCAGGCTGTTACTATAGTGACGTATATATAGTAACTACAGAAGAGACGAACAGTGAGGCTAAGATTTCCAATCTATTCTTCGTCTTGTTCATCGATGTATTCTGCCTACTTCTCACCACTGTCGTCTGCTGTTATTTCCTCAGTCATCATTTCCCCCGAAATTAGTGTCCTGTACACCAGAACACACATAACATTACGATCGCTAGGGCTTCTTGTTGTTGACAAGGAAGTGGTCATTAGAGTGGTGTCCCCTGATAATACATATTTACGAGTACCTTCCCTTTGTAAACACGACGTCAGCTACACGCGCATAGGTGTTTGTTGTTGTTGGAAATATACTTACCAACAAAAGTAATATTTGTACCACAAAAAGTGAAAAGACCACACCATATCATGTTGGACTTACCGCCACCATTCGCTGGACCTTTTTTGGACGCTCTGGACGTCGCGGCTCGGTGCAGGCTTCACCAGTGCGGCAAAATGAAAGTTGGATATTTTTCAGTCGTAGTTGCACGGGAATTGGATGTTACCGCGCACGGACAGATGCAACTGGAAGTGACCTTAGGCAGCTGGATGGTGTATACCTGTTTTCGTGAACTGTGACAGCCGTCAAGGACGTCTGACACTCTACAGCAGCTATAGTAACGTGCGTGCTCGGGGATCCTATCACACGGGGCCCTATCAGGGTTGCACTTTCTGTGTCAGGTAGGGACTTTGAAATTTTTTTTTCGATGTCCTCTACTGACTAATTGCTGAACCCGGACCTTTAACAGAGTGAACAGATCAGTCAGTCAGTCAGTCAGGCAGTCAGGCAGTCATGCAGTCAGTCAGGCAGTCAGGCAGTTTGGCAGTCAGGCAGGCAGTCAGGCAGGCAGTAGGCAGGCAGTCAGTCAGGCATGCAGTCAGGCAGTCAGGCAGGCAGTCAGGCAGTCAGGCAGTCAGTCAGGCAGGCAGGCAGGCAGGCAGGCAGGCAGGCAGGCAGACAGACAGGCAGGCAGTCAGGCAGGCAGGCAGGCAGGCAGGCAGGCAGGCAGGCAGGCAGGCAGTCAAGCAGGCAGGCAGACAGGCAGGCAGGCAGGCAGTCAGTCAGTCAGGCAGGCAGACAGGCAGTCAGGCAGGCAGTCAGGCAGGTAGGCAGGCAGCCAGGCAGGCAGTCAGTCAGTCAGTCAGCCAGTCAGTCAGTCAGTCAGTCAGTCAGTCAGTCAGGCAGTCAGTCAGTCAGGCACGCAGGCAGGCAGGCAGGTATGCAGGCAGGCAGCACTGAGGGAGGCAGGCAGTAAGGCAGGCAGCACTGAAGCAGGCAGGCAGGCAGCTAGCTCCTCACTCTCTTAACCACTCCCTCTTTTTCTCCCTCCTTCCCTCAAGCAAGCAAGCAGCCAAGCAAGCAACCAAGCAACCCAAAAAGAAACAGTTAAAGCTGAGGTGCAATGAGAAAAACCTGCCCAGCGCGTGTTTTAAAAAGACTCTACAGGACCCAGCTTGGGCCCTGCCCCTAAGTGGGTCAAATCGGTTCGTAACTCAGTTGACGGAGTTGGCAACTGCGTATCCCGAGCTTGCAAAACTCTCGGAAAACGACAGACCACTTCCTGTTGCACGGAAATCATCGCAATTAGCAGATCGGACAACAGCAGACGATTCTGTGACACTTTGAAACTGACCGACAGCCACGGATTTTACGCGCTGGGGACTATGATGGCAGAATGTACGGCTGTACATGCTGTAAGTATGACTCCTGACACTTTGTAGTTGTGAACGAATTTTGTCAACATGTACATCCAGTCCAATATATGATAATATAAATAAATAAAGAAGCATTGTGATGTACATCCAACACAGTAAATTGGAAGTGTGAGAGAGAGAGAGAGAGAGAGAGAGAGAGAGAGAGAGAGAGAGAGAGAGAGAGAGAGAGAGAGAGAGAGAGAGAGAGAGAGAGAGAGAGAGAGATTATAACAACAAACACAAAACGACAAATAACCCCTCCTTCCTCACCCTTCCGATATCAAATAAAGCTTCAGGCTGTACTGTGTAACTTACGGATAGCTCGGCCTGGTCCATATCCAGTGTGCGTCCAGGCAAGACACAAATGGCCTGCTCTGTCCGTCGGGTGGTCGAGTGTCGTCTGCTACTGTTGATATCAGTAAAAATATCGCTGGTTTAGATCAGTGATCGCGGTGCCCACTCGCTGCAAACAGGAAGTGGCCTGTCTTTTTCACGGGAGTTTTGCCAGCACGACAAACGCAGTTGAAAACTCAGTCAACTGAGTTGCAAACCGGTTTGCCGAAGTTAGCCGAACGTTCACGAAGAAAGGGCCCTCGTTGGGTCCTGCAAAGTTTTTTTAAAACACGTGCGGGGCGGAGTTTTTTGACTGTTTCTCAGCTTTAACCAGTCCGCCAGCCCGCGAACCAAGCAGCCAGCCAACCAGCCGAGCGACCAACCAACCAACCAACCAACCAATTAACCAACCAATCAGCGGCCGGCCAGCCAGCCAACCAGCACAACAAACTAATGTGTGTCTCGAGGGAACAATATCCACGACCTTTGCCACTGTCCATGCCTGATGCAAATTTCCCTAACTTTTCAATGAAAATATATGTGTTCAGAGGGGTGGGGGACTCGGGTGGGTTTATAGATAGGGGTGTTTGCAGGAGAAAAAACTTTCAAACTCTCTCTCTCTCTCTCTCTCTCTCTCTCTCTCCTCTCTCTCTCTCTCTCTCTCTCTCTCTCTCTCTCTCTCTCTCTCTCTCTCTCTCTCTCTCTCTCTCTCTCTCTCTCTCTCTCCCTCTCCAGAGCAAACAAGCACGATGCCAAATACACCATAAATGGTGTCAGAGTATTTGGACAGCGCCATGTATTTGTAAATGTTTTCCAGCCTGCATCCATTTTTTTCGATCAGAATGTGTGCCTGGCATTAAGATCAGTTCAAGTTTAACCCGGAAGACTTCCGCCGATTAAGGTAGACAAGACTGAATCCTACCAGCAAGAGGCAAAGATTCCCATGAGCTCATGCGACAGCAGGAGCTCATGAGAATCTGTCTCTTGCACGTAGTCGAGGGTTCGTTCATGAATGGTTGCCCAGCTTTGCTATGGCAGGACATGCAATATTTTGCTGCTGCCAGTCTTAAATGGCAAAGACCACCGAGAATGAAACAAGTATAGAATCCGTCTACCATGACTTGAACAGTCTTTTTCCCGCAACTGTGAAATGGTCGAAATACGTGCCTACCAGTTGTATGCGATCTACTTACTAACGTCGCAAGACATAGGAATGTAACCTTTTGACGCAGTCTGTGCTCAAGAAATTTAACGCCAAAGAACCCTACCCGTCACAGGAACGTGGATTCATAGCGGTGCCAGCAAGAGGCTTAGATCCTCATGAGCCCCCGCAGTTGATCTAAGCCTCTTGCTCCTGGATGGTGTTCTCTTTTTCTCGGGAGCCAAGGGGTTCATTGGCAGCGGTCACAAATTGTGTTGATGCGATCTTTGCTAAATCAATACCAAGGACACCAGTTCGTCCAAGAAACATAGATACAAAATAGGAAAAGCAAGAGACACAGATCCTCATGAGCCCCTGCACCTCTTTGTCTCTTGCAAAAGTCACGGCTTCGAACCGAGGTGGGAAAAAATAATTTCCTACTCTGTTCGGTGTCTTGTTTTTTAAATCACCTTCGTGGTAAACAAAAGACTTTAATTAAGCCCTAAACGTATAGCTTTTTATGACTTGCAGTTCAATTGACGTCACGTTTTCTTGGCAATGAAGGGGTTAAATTACCTATGTACAAAAGTGAGTGATGGGGATGGTTTGGGGGGAGGGGGGCGTGGGGGGAGGGGCTGGGAGTGAGGGGGTAATTTCACGATTTGTTCGTCTGGTAATTGGGGACCCAACTAATTAACAATCCATTGCAAGTTATCACAATTAACTTTGAACCACTTTCTGGCACCAGTCGCGTTGAATTTTACAGATTGTCCCACCCCCACCCTCCAACCCCCACCCCCACCTACCCACCCCACAGCCCCCTTGACAAACCATTCCATCCCGCCCCACTTCCATCCCCTTGTAATATAAAATAAACAGCATATGGCCATTTTTCACTCAGTGAACTTGGGTTTCCAAATCCGAAATCGCAAAACAAATTAATTGTCTCCCTTACTCATTCGGGGTGAGCCGCCTTCGGTTACGCGGGTTTAGCTCATTTGAAACGTGCCGCCTCCGGATACACGGCTTAAAGCCGCGTTTTCGGAGGCGGCACGTCTCGAATGAGTTAAGCCGCGTATCCGGATGCGGCTCACTGCAAATGAGTTAACCTTTTCAGCTTTGTGACACCATGACGACAACAGACGGACCTACCATGATTGAAGGCTGCATATCTGGGCTCCGAGTTATTCTGGCACCACACTTGAATTATCCTGATCGATCTATCACCAGGACTGAAAAGAAAAGGGGAGACTGCCAGTGCTAATATTTTAGGAAGGTTACAAAGTAAAGTAGATTATAGCACTGTCAGGGGAGTGAAATGTGCATGATCGACCAGTGATCATAGATCTACTGTGGCCAAAGCACAAAAAAAAAAAAAAAAAAAAAGAGATAGGAAAGAGAGGGGGCGCTAAAAAAGTGACTGAAAGCAATGCATATGGAAGCCCCCCCGAAGGGGGGCGTATCTCATATCCCACTGTTCCAGCCACTCAGTGCATGGAAATTTAAATCTAGGTCCCCCCGAGGGGGGTCCAGATATTTAGCCGGTGTGGACAGCTGTTTCGGTCTTGGCGACCTCCTCAGCACACCATCGGCGATACTTTACTTTGTAACCTTCCTAAAATATTAGCACTGGCAGTCTCCCCTTTTCTTTTCATTTACTACTACAATATCGACTGCAACCCCTTCCCCCCTTTTGGTAGGTTCTCTTTTAGGGTGCATGGAAATTTGGCTCTAGGTGGTGGCATGGAATGTATGCCCTTGCAGACACCACAGTAAAATGTGGTTGTCTTTGCAGGTAGGCAGAAATTCCTGCCTCCTCCAGTATCGCCGATGGTGTGCTGAGGAGGTCGCCAAGACCGAAACAGCTGTCCCACACCGGCTAAATATCTGGACCCCCCTCGGGGGGACCTAGATTTAAATTTCCATGCACTGAGTGGCTGGAACAGTGGGATATGTGATACGCCCCCCTTCGGGGGGGCTTCCATATGCATTGCTTTCAGTCACTTTTTTTAGCGCCCCCCTCTCTTTCCTATCTCTTTTTTTTTTTTTTTTTTTTGTGCTTTGGCCACAGTAGATCTATGATCACTGGTCGATCATGCACATTTCACTCCCCTGACAGTGCTATAATCTACTTTACTTTGTAACCTTCCTAAAATATTAGCACTGGCAGTCTCCCCTTTTCTTTTCATTTACTACTACAATATCGACTGCAACCCCTTCCCCCCTTTTGGTAGGTTCTCTTTTAGGGTGCATGGAAATTTGGCTCTAGGTGGTGGCATGGAATGTATGCCCTTGCAGACACCACAGTAAAATGTGGTTGTCTTTGCAGGTAGGCAGAAATTCCTGCCTCCTCCAGTATCGCCGATGGTGTGCTGAGGAGGTCGCCAAGACCGAAACAGCTGTCCACACCGGCTAAATATCTGGACCCCCCTCGGGGGGACCTAGATTTAAATTTCCATGCACTGAGTGGCTGGAACAGTGGGATATGTGATACGCCCCCCTTCGGGGGGGCTTCCATATGCATTGCTTTCAGTCACTTTTTTAGCGCCCCCTCTCTTTCCTATCTCTTTTTTTTTTTTTTTTTTTGTGCTTTGGCCACAGTAGATCTATGATCACTGGTCGATCATGCACATTTCACTCCCCTGACAGTGCTATAATCTACTTTACTTTGTAACCTATCACCAGGACTGTTATGAGGTCATCAGAGGAAAACTCCCAAGTGTATGAATTTCGAACTCAATCGCTCATGCAGTCACACTGTGTTTTTTCCCCCCTGAATCACTACCGCTGGTCAAGCAGTTCAAGGGAGACAACCTGTGGTAGGCTCAGTGTTTTGAACTGATCATGATCAGATCTCGCTGCTGTAACACTTTGCTCACGATTTCAAGATGGAGGACTTGTTTCCACCAACTTCACAAAGTTACAAGAAGACAACTCCCAAGTCTGAAACGTTGACCGCAATGACTCAGTACAGTCACAACACTGGTTGTCTCCCTCGATTCGCTGCTGTTGATCAGCGGTAGCGAATCGACGGAGACAACTAGTGTGTGTCTCGATGTGTTGAATTGACAATAATCAGATTGCACTGCCGTTGCTGAAGGTATCAGTTTTCCTGATTTCTTTAGGATCCGTTTTCACCAGTTTTCTGAGGGAGATCTAGCGTGAACATCTCTCAGACAGACCCTGTGATTCGCAAGGGTAACAGATTTTCATGGTCTCCTGCAGATGCAGGGTCTTATGATAGACTTCCCACACTTTGTCCCTGATGAGGAGGAGGTCAATGAAGTTTTTGAGTCTTTGTTTTCAATTTCTGTATATCTTATTTGCCAAGAGAGCCAATTAACAGCTACGCGGTAATGTGTTCCCTAATCATGTTCATCGAGCGAAGCATAGACACCCTAGGACCCAATTTGCACGAGTGACCTTAGTTCTTTTGCGCCAGCCGCTAAGCAAGGCGCCCCGCGACAGCGAGGCGCCTTGCTTAGCGGCTGGCGCAGAATTAATCGCTCTCATGCAACTCTCTCCAGACTCGAGGTCACCTTAACCCCATCACTGTCAGTGGATGCGGCTTGCGTTTTTAAAATCATTGCAAATCCAACGTCAAAGACTCCCAGCCGTCAAAGGGACGTGGATGCAGAGTGGTTTCAGCAAGAGGCATAGGTCCTCACCAACCCCCGCAACTGCGGGGGCACGTTAGGCTCTATGCCTTTTGCAGTTTGGATAGATTTAATTTATTTTCTCTCGGCGTCGAAGCGGTTAAATCTCAGCGACGATGTAAATGAAGGAGATATCGACCGGCAGAGAGACATAGAGTCTAATGAGCCCTTGTTAGTCCAAGGGACGCATGAGAGTCTATGTAGTCTGCAGATGTAGGAGCCAGGATGGTGTTCTGTCAACAATAATCATTATTGACTCATTCAGCACCGACACACCACAGCAAGACATGGATTGAGCATGATAGTTCAAGGGTGGTGCCAGAATATCATGCTCGGTCTGTCGCTAGATTTGTAATACAATCCTTCAGAGGGCAACTTCAAAATTTAGGGATGTCGGTCCTTGGGGAAAAATGTGTTAATATTTTTTTAGAGTTTGAATACTGTGTCCTGTCGGGAAGCGCTGGCCCGTGACGAGTTAAACCATGACGTGAAATGAGATTTGACATTCAATCTGTTACATTTAACCCTTCAAGCCCTGACACGCTACGACAGAATATGAATCGATCATGATAATTCAAGGTGCCAAGCTATTCAGACACCGCCCTTGAACTATCATGATCGATCTGTTCCTACAACTGTGACGTCGACCTCAGAGGACGCATAACAAAATATAATAATTTCACCCTCAGGATGTAATGGGTTAAAAAGAAAAACAACTCGCAAAACATTATGGAACATGAATGCGCTATAGCTTTAAAAAAAATCACAGTTGTGAAATTCCAAGCAATTTTCAAGTTGATGTCACATCCAAAACCGTTATAGTGATCGCCGAAATTTGAGAAACTTCGCTGGGTGTCCCATTCCACTTTGTGTTCGGTTTAACACTTGCTTGTTCGGAAGCGATTGCTGAACTGATCGTTAAAGATGGTTCGAGACACAAAAATCTCTTTGAGGTGACGAAATTAAATTTTATTCCCGTTTCATTGTAACTTTTCACGCATGGTCGTTTGCCCAG
This sequence comes from Semisulcospira habei, assembly GCA_036245525.1. Classification (NCBI taxonomy): domain Eukaryota; kingdom Metazoa; phylum Mollusca; class Gastropoda; family Semisulcospiridae; genus Semisulcospira; species Semisulcospira habei. The sequence continues at coordinate 332,632,664 of BTPG01000001.1, read as the reverse complement.
TATTACAAGACTCATTTTACACAAGCTCTTCCTTGTGTAGGGTCAAGTGTTTCGAATAAAATCCATACCAAAGGGTGTTTGCCAAGCACATACAAAATCTTGAAATAACGGAGAGAGAATTTGTTTCCGGAATAACAAGGAACTAAACAGCTTATGCTTTGTTTCTTGTTTTAAAGGGTGGGGGGGGGGGGGGGGGGGGGTGGTGGTGGGGGAAGGGGTTGACTATTTTAATTTCTGTTATTTTCCTATATTTTCAAGAGACCTCTGCCACACAACTGAGACAAGTGGCAGAATATAATTCTACTTTGATAGCTGGAGAGGAGTCAAAGATGGGACTAAGCTTGAACTATCACCTTCACAACTGTAATGAAGTTTTCAATGGACAACTCCGTAATACATGTATGGGAAATTGTAAGCTCCGGTCTCAATGTGGCAATACACTTTGCAACTATATTACATGTACATATATTAGAGGACACAATTCTCCCCAATTTGCGAAATTCGGCAGTGCAGTCTGTCCTAATTTGTCCACCCCCCCCACCCCCCCCCCCACCCACCCCCCCCCCCCCACCCCCCCCACCCCCACCCCCCATCCCCCCCAAAAAAAAAACAACAACAAAAAAAACCCCACATAAAACAAGCAAACAAACAACAACAAAAACAAACAAACAAAAATCAACCCCCAAAAAGTCCATTTTCTGTTTGAAAGTCCACATTTTCACCGCAAAAGCTTTGAAAAGCTCGCTTTTCTCAAATAAGGACTTTGCGTCGCAATCTGCCTTATCGCACCTTCTACTCCCTTTGTCTCTTTCTCTTGAATGACAGTTTTTACTCTTATTTCTCTTCTTCTTTGGTAACATTTTAAATCCGTTCTCTTGAGTCCCCCCCTCCTTTAGTCGTGCGATAATTTTTGTATATTCACTTCTCTTCGACTCGCTTTTCTTTTGCGCAATAGTGTAATACACAGTCCAATTCCCTTTCTTGTGTGATAATATTTATATTCGTTCCCTTCCTTCCGCACCCCTTCTTGTTTGATTATTTTTTTACACCGGGTACAGGGTACTCACACTCGTTGATAATCTTTGCACCATGCTCAATCCCTTTCTTCCATTTCCATGATTTTTGTTTAACCCTCTTAACCCCGCGACCGCATTTCCAAACTTTTGGAGGCGTTGTCTAACGACTATGTACCAAGTTGTAGGAGATGGATTGATCATGATAATTCAAGGGTAGTGCCAGATGAGCTTGGCGCCTGAAGGCGCTAAGCTCATCTGGCGCTACCCTTGAATTATCATGATCAATCCATCTTCTGCTGCAGGGTCCCGGGGCTAAATGGGTTAATGTTCACTTCTCTGTCTTTGACCCTCATCACTGCAAGCTTTGACGGAACCTTTGACGTGGTTTTCTTCCACTTCTTGAATACGTGTGATAATTTTTATATCCAACCCTTCCCCTTTGACCCCATCACTACAAACGACTAGAACCTTTTGTCCTTGCTTCCTTCCCCTTTCTTGAGTATGTGCGATAATTTTTATATCCACCTCTTCTGCCGACGGCTAAAACTTTTGTCTTCGCAACCATTGAAGTCTCCTGCCAGATGATAACTTCGTCTGGACGATGGCGCACCGACGTAAATGTGGCTCGCAAGAGACATAGATCCTTTTGAGCTCCCTCGATGCGGGGGCCCATGAGGATCTATGCCTCTTGCATTTTGGCCTTATGTGTTGTACCCCAGTAGTGAACGTGTTAATTGTTTTGTTACAGTTTTATGTAGTCACTCAACACCCCCCCCCCCCTCCCGCCTTTTTTTCTATAGTACGGACCGTTTCTAGTCTCTCGTCTTTGTTTTAGGGCCTGACGTCATTCTCATTGTCCAGACGTCATTTTCATTGTGATGTCTTTTATGCCGGTTTGTTTTCAAGTGTGATAAAAAGAATAACACTCTGAGGCTCCTGCCAATACTAATTTTACGACATTATTTTTTATCAGCGCCTCCTCGGAGGGATATTTGCCGATTATAGAATTAAAAAAATCCTTTGTTTTCTAAGGCTATGTAAGAGTAGTGCTTGAATAGCTTGGCACCTGTCCCTGCAGTTATATTATAAAAATACCAATAAAATAGCTATTAAAAAGCAATAACAATAACAATAATAATAATAATAATGATAATGACTATAATAATAATAATAATAATAATAATAATAATAATAATAATAATAATAATAATAATAATAATAATAAAATAATAATAATAATAATAATAAATTATAATAACGATGATGATTACGATAATAATAAAACCAGCTTTATCATTTTCAGCGCTAATGAGAGATAGCTCGAAAGTAGCTCAAGGCACGTGCCTGATAACTGCCATACCTGACTTTGGCATGAAAACGCTTTAGTAAATAGGTTGACGAAAGTGAAATTTATCCGTTACAAATTGTATTAGTACCACCAGGTTTTTGAAAGAATGACTAAGACAATGGTGAAAGGTCTAATAACTGACAGCCTGAAAAAGTACGCGGGTCTATGATTTTGGACCTTACGGTCTAGAACCAGAAATTCCAAAATCACAGACCCGCGCACTTCTTAAGATGCGGCTCTCTGCATTTCGCTCATTACTTAACCCATTACATCCTGAGGCTGATTTTTCCACAAACAAACAAAATCCCTATTGTCCTATGAAGTGTAGATCAATCATTTTAGTTCAAAGGTGGTGTCAAAATAGCTTGGCGCCTCAGGCGCCAAGCTATTCTGGCACCACCCTTGACCTATCACAGTGAAAGCAAGAGTGTATCATGATTTAAAGGGTCAATTCGCCGGAAAGGAGGGTGGGGGCGGGGCCGGTGGATGGCGGAAGGGGGAGAGCGGGGGGTACAGGTTATAAAAAAAAGAAGACTAGAATTACAGAGCAAGGCAAGTTCTGAAATTAAGCCGTTCACTGCCAACGGACGTTTAAACCACTTCTTTGAAAACAGGCCGAATTCAACCCCTCGTGATTTAATCAATCCTAGGAACACGAATACGGCAAGAGTCAGCAAGAGGCAAAGAACCTCATGAACCCCCGCATTTTCGGGTGGTTCGTGAGGTTCTTCTTCGCCTCTTGCATTTGGGGCGATGTTCTCATTTTCCTGGCAGCGAAAGGGAAACATGAACAAAAAACAACAACAAAGCGAGCTTGGCTCTCGGTGAGAAAGAGCTAATTATGAGATTGACCCCCCCCCCCCCCCCTCAAAAAAAAAAAAAAAAAAAAAGAAAAATAAAAAAGAAAAAAAGTGAGCTTTATTGCACCCTTTTATTGACATCTTCTGATTTCCAAAGATGACTATGATAATGGCGTGACTCGCCAATGCCGAGTTTATTGAGTTTTTTTATGAATATTTTTTTTTTTTTTTGTGGGCAGGAGAGGGCTGGAGATAAACAGTGCCAAAAAATACAGATATCATTGTTCACTGCTTTTATGTTTGTGTTCATTCCTTTGATCCTTTGCTTTCGCTTTTCTTCCTTCTTCCATTTATGGCCATCTTTGTCGTTTGCTTGGTGTTAATCCCTCCACTGCCGAAGAAAAAAAGGAACACGATCTAACTGCAAGAGGCATAGATCCTCATGAGCCCCCGCTGTCGCGGGGGCTCATGAGGATCTATGCCTCTTGCTGACGTCTTGATCTCCTCGGGGTTAATATAACGAAGATGCCAGAAACGCAACCTGCGTCCGCTTGCAGCGAATGGGTTACACTGCTCAGTGTGATGCTCTCACAGACCATCGTGTTTAACCCCTTGGTGAACGAAGCCACAGGCACTGATTATATTTAGCGGTGGTTGCATGCACACGGGGTGGGGGGGGGGGGGGGGGGGGGTGGAGGGAATTGATCTTGTTTTCACACTTTTTGACAGTAAGCCCATATCCGTGCATCTCCAGATTTTTATTTTGTATTTAGTCAAACTCTTGTTTGAGCACACATTCCCTGATTTGTGGCCGACACATTGAGATGCGCATTGAATTCATGCTGAATTCATTTAACTCGTTCAGCCCGACGGCCGTATTTTCCAAATTTTGGAAGCGTCATCTAATGACTATGCACCAGTTGCAGGGGAGGGATCGACCATGATAATTCAAGGGCAGCGCCAGATTAGCTTGGCGCCAAGCTAATCTGGCACTGCCCTTGAATTATTATGGTCGACCCATCTCCTGCTGTAGTGCATCAGTGCTGAATGTGCTAAACAGATACATTCAACAGTTGTTATGATTTTCAACTAATTTCAAGAAAAGGCTATGTATAATTTAAATAAAGTCAGAACCCAAAAGGTGACTGCCAAGCGAGTAAAGTGCAAAAACTCGTTCTGATGTTAACCCTTGAAAATTTTAAACCTGCTCCTACTTGGGGTTAAACTCCTAAGTGTGATGCTCTCCCACACCAGCGTGTTTAACCCCTGGGTGGACGCAGCCATCGGTACTCTTTATATTACCTGTGGCTGCATGCACAAAGGGCGGGGGGTGGGGGGGTGGGGGGGGGCGGGGGCCGGGTGGTGGGGAGGGGCAAAATTCGAAAAATATCAATAAAATAACAATAAATGAAATAATAAATGAAATAATAAAATAATATGTATCTGTTTCAGTGAATTCATCATAAATTCAATGCGCGTCTCAATGTGTCGGCCAAAGACCGTAATGTTTACAATAACTAAGGCGGTTCTGTTCTTCTTTATTGTCCCGTTTCTCTTCTTTTGAATTGAAACCAATATTTAATAAAGATTAATAAAGCAATATTTAATATATCAAACCAGTTTGCACGCCTTATTAATGATTAACGACGTCATACCTAGTCTCTGCAGGTTCTCGTCTTATACATGTTTGTACAGACGATTTGATTTTTTGTTAAAAAAATTGTATAATGTTGACAAAATTCGGCAATAATGTCATAATCAATCTGAGTGTTGAAAAATGAAATTTGCCTTTTAGGGGAGGAGGCGTCGGCTTGGGAAAAGGGAGTAGTGGGGGGGGGGGGGGGGGTGGTGGTGTATTATATTTGATGCTCTACAAGTCTTGCGACCTTGAGATATTATCAATGAATGCCATCATTCCGCTGTTAAACTGACAAGAATAGAACACGACCGACATTTCTTCCTTGCCTGCAGGACATGCCTACAGCAGTCTATTTCGAATCAGCGATTTTGATCATGCCTGCGAATCTCACTAGGCCAGCACGCGCTGAGCGAAAGATCCCCGGGCCGACGTCTGCTTTCATGAACAGAAAGCTGAAGCTGGCGCCATCACCAACCTGCGCCTGTGGTCAGGAAGACCAAACAGCGGAACATATTCTCCAGAGATGCCCCCTACTGGACGATGAAAGAAAAGAAGTGTGGCCATCGCCAACTCCACTGCGGACCAAACTCTACGGCAGTCGAGAAGACCTGGAGAAAACGACGTCATTCATCACCGGTGCTGGTCTGATCGTATAGCCCACTGCGAACGACAAGAAGAAGAAGAAGAAGAAGACGTCTGCTTTAGCCGGCCCGCGCACGGCTGTGCGCGGGCCGGCTAAAGCCTACGTCAGCCCAAAGGCCCTGTCTTTACTGGGCACTGACTTTTTCCCAAGCGTGACAACACATACTCTACCCTTAAACTTTGATTGATGAGTTTGGACTATTTTATTAAACAACCTTGTCAAATTTGATAGAACCATTCGCACAGGCTCTAGCTGAGGTGGACGTGTTCCCGAGTCTTTTTTTTTTTTTTTTTTTTTTTTGACACACTGGGCACCTATTTCAAACCTTTCCATCGACACCTCCCCCCCCCCCCACCTCCCCCCCCCCCCACACTTCCCCTGCATGCTCTTCCATGTCGATACTCATCACCGTGAAAGTTCGATTCAGTGACCCAAATGCTTGTAGATTGCAAAGAAACAAAGACATTTCCAAGAAAGAAAGAAACACGCTTGGACAGAACAAGTGTAACGCAATTTATTGCAAGAGTAAAACAAAACCACAAACAAACAACATATAAAAAAACAAGAAAGAAAGAAAGTAAGAAACAAATAAACAAACAAGCAAACAAACAAAACAAAACAAACAAACAAGAAAAAAAAAACGAAAAAAAAAAAACAACAACAAATAAACAAACGAACACACCGACAAACGAACAAACGAATAAACGAACAAAAGAACAAACAAACAAACAACAAACCATCAAACAATCGCTTAGAAAGGACAAACACAACACATATTGTTTACAATAAATTGTGTTGTTCTCGTCATTTCCAAGCAGTTGTTTTATCTTCTTTGTGGTGGAATTTCTTAGATAACTTAGATACCCATCCAGTATCACTAGGCAGGCATTGTCATGGAACCCCCAGGGAAAGAGGAAAAGAGGTAGGCCGAGAAACTCCTGGCGTCAAGACCTCCAAGCAGACATCAAGAGACTGGGAACCACCTGGAGTAAAATCGAAGGAGAAGCACAGGACAGGAGTTGCTGGAGGTCTCTCGTCGACGGCCTATACCCGGGTAGGGGTGACAGGCGTAAGTAAAGTAAGTTAGATACCCAGTTAAAGGCCGTTATTTTACTCAAGGATATTTTGCTCACTGTGCATCCCCGCCCATCTCACACATAACATTCGATTGATTTATATGTAAAATCGACCCTGTCAACTTTTGACACATATTCTCATGGGTGTATTCGCCATCTATATTTTTGGTCAGTTCTGTCCCATGATGTTTGCTATTTTGTTGTCTGACATGCACGCCATACATGCCCAGTGCGCAAAGGCCGTCGGCCCGATATCGGCCGCCGTTGGCCCGCGCACGGACGTACGTGGGCCAACGGCGGCTGACGTCGGCCCGACGGCCTTTTTGCGCACTGGGTGGGAGAAATGAAACAGCGGGAAGAAACCAAAGGCTGGGAGTGTTGCTTGGACTGAACGCACGGATAGAGACAATGGTGTAAAATAAATAAACAAATAAATAAATAAATAATTAACAATTTGCAGTTCTAGCAGAAAACGCTAATAGTTTTGGTTTGTTATTTAGTTCCACCCAACAGCCTTTTAGTCAATATTATTCGATGCATTTTCAAAGAAACTTTGCGAGTATGCCAAGAACTAGTGATTAAGATATTCTATGGTGAGTTTGTTTAAAATGTTTGTTACAAAAATAATTTTGATGACAGCTTGCAGTGAATACTTATTAGTTTGTAATTAACAGTAGCTAGTCATCTGTACTTGTATATCAGAAGATTTATAACCATCGTCAAGAAATTTTCCCGACGATCGAATTTTCGTTCAGTCGCCGCTCACGTTAATATGTAGCTCGATGCAAATAGGACTAGCGTTGCGCGCAAGGCCGCTACAGTAGCTGTCACGCGGCAGACTCCATCGCTCGGTAAAGTGTTTCCTTGTCAGTCATGGCCACGCCTACTTGCAGTCCACACTGGTTGGCTCGCTCGATCCGCGACGCATGCTGCGTTAACCCCTTCACTGCCAGTGGACGCAGATTGTGTTTCTGAAATCATTGTTCAGAGCCAAAGATTAACATGCCGATGGATACAAAGTGGTTTCAGCAAGAGGCATAGATCCTCATGAGCCCCCGCAGTCGCGGGGGCTCATGAGGATCTATGCCTCTTGCATATGGATGGTGGTCAGGTTTTTTTTCCCGGTAGTGACAGGGTAAAGGTGTGCTGGCGCGCAGAAAAATGGCGAGAATCTGTCCCAGGTCACGAAGTCACTAAGCAGGTGCTTTATTTTGATATATGATGGAAGGCTTTATATTGTTTCACCTGGGCGGTGGTATCCATTCAAACGACAGAATATAGTTGGGTTATTTATTGCTTTGCACACCCACACACTTTCCGGCCTCGCTTTTACTGGATGTATGACATAAATAACAAGATATATGACGCGAATTTACAATATGTGTGACATAAATAAGCCAGACAAAAATAAACAAGATGTACACATAAAGTAAGAAGATTTACGACGAAACAAATTTAAAATAATAACACTCATAATGTTTTAAACTGATGCACGTCTCTGTGACAAACTGTCTCTCAATCTTTAATAAGATGTGTCACTGCGTTCACTGCGGTGCGCATAACAAACAAGTGGTGAAAAAAAAGATGTCATGTCTTTGAGTCCAGGCCAATAACCCTTATCATTCTGAATACACCAGTGTGTAAAGTAAGTTTGACTAAAATAGTTCAAGGGTAGTGCCAAAATAGCTTGGCGCCTCGAGGCGCCAAGCTATTCTGGCACCACTTTTGAACTAAAGCCATTGGTCTATATCCGTATCTGTAAGTACTGTAATGTAGCTTGCATATGGCAATGTACACATTTGAAGCTTTTAATCTCAGCATGATATGGGTTAAATCGACTATTAAGTCAAGACACTGTGAAAACAATTGTTATCCCGTCAAGACGCAGGCTGTGTTAAGGCCCCGCTACACGAGCCCGGTTTTGAGGCCGATTCCCGATCAGTTTTCGAATCGGTAGGTGATCGGACCGGACTGAAAAACGTGTGTACTGCCACACATTTCCCGACTTGTTTAGCCGACCGGTTTGAACCGAAGATCAAAGTCGTACCTGTTCTGCAAAATGACAGCTAGTTTTGACAGTGATGATGATGTGCTTGCATTATCAGCAGTTTTGCATCATCGTATTCGGGAAGAGGCGTGCGAAACATCAGCACTGAACGGCGGTGGTAGGGCCCTACTGATCACAACAGGCGTGTTCCACCATTTGCAAACCGTGCTGAAACGACATGATTTGCGAGACGCGCTCTGATTGGTTGAAGCTTACGATCGGGACGGATTCGGATCGGAAATATAGAGCAGGTTCTAGTCACCATCCAGCGATGGCCGACGGATTGCGCCCGATCGCCGGATCGATCGGGGCACACCGGATGCGGGCGCAATCAATTGACGTCATACCCGATCGCCAAATAGACGGTATCGGAATCAGGCTTCAAAATGCGATGCGGCACACCCTCAACCGGCCGATCGTGTCCGAGTGCAGCGGGCCGCAATTTTGTTCAAGTCTTCGTTGAATAGTTAAAAAAGAAAACCACCAAAAAACACACAAAACAACAACAACTAGGTGTTCCCAGAACATGAACACAAAGTGGTGTCAGCAAGAGGTATAGATCCTCATGAGCCCCCGAGACTGCAGGGGCTCATGAGGATCTATACCTCTTGCAGTTGGATGGTGTTAAACATTTTCTCGACACTGACCGGTTCAATCCACTATTCCTTCAACACACGTGCAGTTTTTGTCCCACTTCTGATTTGCGAACAACTGCAGGATTTGAACTTTCACTGTCATCTTTTTTTTTATTTTTTTTTTAAATCACTTCACTAGAACATAACAGTTTACATCGCTGCGTGAGTCATTTTGATGTATCTTAAATTACCTTTCTCGTCCGCAGTTATCAGATTTTTCAAGACCGCGCATCTGCCATAGCATCACTGACAAGAACCCAACGAAGAAAGAAACACGCTTAGAAAATACGGTTACAACAGTTAACGAAGAAAGAAACACGCTAGGAGAGACAATTACAACACAATTGTGTTGTAACTGTCTTTTCTAAGCGTGTTTCTTTCTTCGTTGCGTTCTTCTCCTCTTGTACGACACTTTTCAATTTGGTCTGAATTTCGCAACATCACTGACCTACACCAACTGTCTTTTATACAGGTATGAATGAATTTTAGGACTAAAAAAAAAAAAAGATAGATTATAGTGCGATATAACTCACACTATTGTATTACTAAGCGCTCTCTTTTCCCAATCACACACACACACACACACACACACACACACACACACACACACACACACACACACACACACACACACACACACACACACACACACAAAGATCTGTGACCAAAATGTTGAAACCTGCATACTATCAATTACTACAATGTACACCTGTTTGTTTTCTGTCCTGATCTGTCTCCTGCGATACGTACGATATGTACATCATATTTTCGTCTCTCTAAGACTTCCTGTAATCAGGGGAAACGATATCTAGAATAAAAACATTGTATATAAAGCAATATTAGTCGCGGTGGTGAGTGATGTCCTCACGGAATACGCTACTGAAATTACTGACTAAGATCAATACAGACAAAGACACACTAAGACGTACTTCCAGTATGCAAGGGCCGGCCTCGGGCCGACGACGGCAGCAGTGGGCCCGCGCACGAAAGTGCGCGGGCCCACTGCTGCCGTCGTCGGTCCGAAGGCGGCGTTTTGCTACTGGGACTATACCTGAGTGCGGAAAGTTCAGGGTGAAACAGAAAACTGAAATTAGCTCCAAGCAAAAATTAGACTGTAATAGCTGTCCACACCGGCAATACAATCTGGACCCCCCCCCCTCCCCCACACACACACACACACACACACACTCCCCTTGAGCCTATATCTGAACTTTCATGCATCAAATCAAGGGGCTGGGAATCCAGTGAATATGTTGTGGGGGGGGGGGGGGGGGGAGGGGGGAGGGAGGTACTATACTCATTACTTCCAGGCACTTATTAGCGCACCTCTCTTTTCTATCTTCTTTTGGGTACTTTGAGCAAAGTAGATCTATAACCATTGGTAAATAATGCACCATTTTCACTCCTGACAGTGATTTTTCCTATTTACTTGGTATCTTCTTCTAAATTACAAGCACTGGCAGTCAACCGTTTGGTGTCGTTTTATTAACTCATTCGAGACGTGTCTCCTCCGGATACGCGACTAAAGCCGCGTATCTGGAGGCGGCACGTCTAGAATGAGTTAAATTAGTTCCGTATCAGTCACTGTGATATGAGACCATCTCAATTTATTTTGCCATCTATGAAAAATAATGTATGATATATTGAAGCGAGCATTGAATATAACGAAATAACCATTACTATGCCGTATTCCTCGCAGTACAAATTAAATTAGTCACCAGAACTTGAAAACTATAGCTCAGTTTGAATCAGGTCAGAAAAGGACCCTACGTAAATCACTGTGCAGTATTACTACGTGCTATTCTGTCCTCAATGCGTACTTTAAATTATTGACAAAAAAGCTGAACATAGCGCAGTTTGAATCACAGCGACGTATGCCAGAACGCTTTTCTAGCCACGGTGTAGATTTTTTTTTATGGTTTTGACACTCCGCTCGCTAGAGGGCGACGCAGATATCCGGACAAGATGGCGGCCTTTGAAGCGAGGACTTTTCACGACTCTCAAGGGGGACGACACTCTTCTTATCAAGAACATTATTTTACACTTGCAGCCCGTCAGAGACCTTGTTTCACTCTACAACAAACATAGATCCTCATGAACCCACGCAGGCAATGTGCATAAGCGTAGACTCTACTGGCTGTAGTAACTCTTGCAAGACATCATTACAAATACACATACTGTGTTTGGAAGTGGAATAGATTCTCATGAGGCCCTGCGTTCTGCAGGAAATGATGAGGATATGTGCCTATTGCAGATGGCCTGCGGGGGCTCATGTACATCTATTCCTCTTGCATGAGATCATGAGCTCAGTATCATACTTGTCTTTTGCTAAAACCTGTGTCTTCTATATCAAGAATCTACCCACATTTTCCAGCTGGTACTTTTCCCCCTATTATGGATCATTAGTGTTTAGCTCTATGTTCCTTCAGTGGAGAAGATCATTGGAATTCTAGCTCAAAGCTTATCTGGAAATTGTTATGCGTTCAATCCTATAAAGAGTTTAAAACAATCGTTCAGCGAACGTCAAAAGTCTACCATTTGTCCAGATTGTCATGAACCTTACATGATGCTACAACGATTCAAAATTCGTGAGTGTGAGTTTCGAGCTCAGATTGGGGCGGTTTTGAGTCGGTAAAATAGTAATATTATTAGTAATAGTAATAGTATATTGACGAGCAAAAGAAATGCGACATTTTTGGAATCATCGGAAACACTTTAATGTTTCCGATCATTCGTAAAATGTCGCATTTCTTTTGCTCGTTCTAAACATGTTACATTTCATTTGCTCGTCAGTAGTAGTAACAGTAGTAGTAGTACCTCATTCAAGATTCGATTTTTTTTTTCTCTTTTGACAAAGTCGCAAGTTGAAACGACGATTCTTTCATCTCAGAGACTTCAGTTAGCTTCTGTGTTTCGCAATTGAAGAGGGTCACTTGATTTCAATCTTTTGATTTCGGAAGGGTGTATGTGTGTGTGTGTGTGTGTGTGTGTGTGTGTGTGTGTGTGTGTGTGTGTGTGTGTGTGTGTGTGTGTGTGTGTGTGTGTGTGTGTGTGTGTGTGTGTGTGTGTGTGTGTGTGTGTGGAGGTGCGAGGGGTGGTGGGAGGGTGGGAAGCAGCTGTAGAGTAGAAAACCTCTCACAGATTTGGATGGCTTTTGATGGTCATACCGCACTCTGTATTTCAAGACTGAATAAGCCCACCTCGCGAAGGCATTATTTTGGCCAGTCATTTTGCTCTGCAAGAGGCATAGATGCTCATGAGCCCATGCGAACGCACGGGCTCATGAGCATCTATGCCTCTTGCTGTTAGGGGTTTAATCAGTTAGCCTTCAAACTCACAACTCTAACTGCTTTGACCGAAGAAGACAGCCGAAAAGACAATCATTTAATCTAACTCCGTTTATCTGCAAAAGGCATAGATTCTCATGAGCCCCTGCTTTGCAGGGGTTTATGAGAATACATGCCTCTTGCTGGTACATTTTGGCCACTGCAATTTCTAAATTTGAATCTGTAGATCTCATTGCGAGTAAGCCAATTGCTGCTTAGACCTATTTCTGTTTCACGAGCGAGTGGCCGCATTTGAGGACTGTCTTGAGGGTCTTAGTACTACCCTGTACCATTACACTTGCAGTCTGAGAGGTCGACGACCTGTTCACCCCGAGTAACACAGATCCGTGGCGCAGTGGTTAAGGCGCCTGCCAAAGGTGCGAGGTTCGAAAACGGGTTCCGGCGTCGGACTTTTCTCCTCTGGTAAGTGTCACCGTTAATTCGGGCGGACCGTCGGGGGTTCTTTTTCCGGATACTCCGGTTCTTACACCCCCCCCCCCCCCCACACACACACACACACACACTTTGGTACCGGTTTCAGGCCACTTTACAAATTTGAAATACAAGCGATCAAAAATCTCTGTAACTTCAGTAGCTGAACTGGCCTTCATCTGTCTTGTACTGTGTTTGTCTTAAATGGCGTAAATCCGTGTCTGTTACGTGAGTGTGCGTGTTGGGTTTCAGTTCGCGGCGCTTTGAGTCGATTAGCCCAAAAATTGAGAAAAAGCGCCTATATAATAACGGTATTATTATTATTATTATTATTATTAAATGTTTAGAAATGTTGTACAGGGACCCAATTTGTTGTTATATTCAAAGTTTGCAATAAGAGAGAAAAAAAACAACTTATGAAGAGTGCTGTCAGAAAGTCTGAAAAAGTCTTGCAATGTCCGACTTTTGTAAATACGTCCTTGTTATAAGCGAAGTAGATTGTATATTAACTCATTCGAGAGGTGCCGCATCCGGATACGTGGCTTTACGCCGCGTATCCGGATGCGGCACGTCTCGAATGAGTTAACGACATTAGTATAATGACAATATTGTCGTTATAAGATTAAGTTGTATATTCTCAGTAGAGGTTATAACATGCAGAGGAATAATAAGGCGATGTGCATTACACCATCTTGTACCATCATAATTATAATATCGTCTGAATGTTCGGGGATCGACTAACACAGACACAAATGCATGAAATGAGTTGAATATCCTCATGAGACGTCGCAACGCGCACGGGCGTATGGGGATCTGTTCCTTTGGTGAATGGAAGGGCACTGCACCGCGCACCAGAAGATGCGTAGCGAGTTAGCGCCAGTCACGTCTAGCGAGTTTGTTGGACATAAAACTGAATAAAACTGGAGGCGTTGTTGATTGGTCGCGCTTACCCGCTCAGTTCCGGCCGACACAGACTGTCTTTCTGCAATCTTCGTCAATTCAACACCAAAAACCCCTAGCTGCCCAAGGAACATAGATTGAAAGTGTATCAGCAAGAGGTATAGATCCTCATGAGCCCCCGCAACTGCGGGGGCTCATGAGGATCTATACCTCTTGCATTTGGGTAGCGTTCAAAAAATAAAAAAATTCTGGTGTGAAATTCAGGGTAGCGTCAAGTAATGCGACATTTATTACGTGTAGGTACGCTTTCTAGGCGGATTTAATATTAATCCATTCAGGCCTCACACAGTGGGTTTGAACTATGCATCGACCGAGACAGTTCAAGGGCGATGCCAGTGTAGCTTGGCACCTGTATGTGCCAAGCTATTCTGGCACAACCCTTGAACTATCTTGGTCGATCTGTCTCCTAAACTTGTATGGGCTGTCAGAGGACGAGTATCAAACTTACTCGACTTTTGTTTTCAGGCTGTTCACACAAATTGCTATGCCAGCTTTTTACTATAAACGTCATAAGATCGCCGCGGATATTTTATTTTATTCTATTTTATTTTATTTTATTTTTTTAAAATTAAATTAAATTAAATTAAATAAATTAAATTTAATTAATTTATAATTTAATTTAATTTATAATTTTATTTTATTTTATTTTATTTTATTTTATTTTATTTTATTTTATTTTATTTTATTTTATTTTATTTAGTTTAGTTTAGTTTAGTTTAGTTTAGTTTAGTTTAGTTTGGTTTTTGGGTTGGGTTGGGTTGGGTTGGCTTGGTTTAGTGTTTTGATTTTTATCTTTTCTTTGTTTCTTTCTTATTGTATTTTATGTTAGTTCATTTTATGATTTAAATTCATTGTATTAACTAGATATTTTCCATATTCGTCTCATGAAACTTATTTCTATACAATTATATAAACGTATTCGAAGGTTTTCCTTCTTTTCTTTATTTGACACATGTATTGATGATATATTGTATAACCAATAAATTAACATTCGTGAGTTTGTTTGATATACTTTTCTTCCCAAAATTCCTTGCGCGCCAAGATTCGATCTTGATGATACGTGCATTTTTCAAAACGTAAAATATGTTCATACGGCAGCATTAACAAGCTTCTTTAAATATAATATAATATAATATAATATAATATAATATAATATAATATAATATAATATAATATAATATAATATAATATAATATAATATAATATAATATAATATAATATAATATAATATAATATAATATTATGTAGTAGTAATCAAATACTTCTTAGTGTGTACGAACGCTGGAAATTTACATCCTATGCACAAACACGAACGAAGAACAGGACGTCAGAAAACGTGCGAGTCGCTGGACTGACTAGTGAAATTGACGAGACGTCAGCTGGCGATATCGACAATCTGAGAAAACAACTAAACGAACAAACTTGCTGGCATTTTCCGCGCTCATGCGTGATCTTACTCAGTAACAGTAATACCGAAAGCACTGGATGTGCTCATAGTCAGACGAAATCTACGCTCTGAGTCGACACTGATATGCAGTTGTCTGCCATTCGTGTGTTTTGTGTGAACACCGCAATCAGCCGCACAAGAATGTTATGTTTTGTTTTGGACTGGGTACATAAAATATATTGAGCAACATTGTGCTTGATATAGTGCCGATAGCCGACAGATGTGATTACTTGACCCCACTAAAATTTCTCTCGTCTTACGACTCGGACATTTAGATTCGGGTCTCGTCAGTAATCACATCTGTCCGTTATCGGACTATATCAAGCACAATGCTGCTCAGTATAATATAATATAAACCCTCACCTTCCCCCAAAAGATTTAAACAAAAAGGACTCTTCTATGCCCGCTGCTCTCTCTCTCTCTCTCTCTCTCTCTCTCTCTCTCTCTCTCTCTCTCTCTCTCTCTCTCTCTCTCTCTCTCTCTGTGTCTCTCTGTCTCTCTCTGTCTCTCTCTGTCTCTCTGTCTCTCTCTCTCTCTCTCTCTCTCTCTCTCTCTCTCTCTCTCTCTCTCTCTCTCTCTCTCTCTCTCTCTCTCTCTCTCTCTCTCTCTCTCTCTCTCTCCATGACATACTTATAAAGAAAATAT
>BTPG01000001.1:332599150-332611650 GCA_036245525.1 Semisulcospira habei | reverse complement strand
TGACAATCGCAACACACTTTTATTGAATACATTGTGTCGTAATAGTCCTGTGTCAGTAAAGGTATGCCTATCTTTGTTGAGATCAATAACTTGGCATGTCATTGTCCAGTCTAATAGTCCTGTATAAAGGTATGCCTATCTTTGTTGAGATCAATAACTTGGCATGTCATTGTCCAGTCTAATAGTCCTGTATAAAGGTATGCCTATCTTTGTTGAGATCAATAACTTGGCATGTCATTGTCCAGTCTAATAGTCCTGTATAAAGGTATGCCTATCTTTGTTGAGATCAATAACTTGGCATGTCATTGTCCAGTCTAATAGTCCTGTATAAAGGTATGCCTATCTTTGTTGAGATCAATAACTTGGCATGTCATTGTCCAGTCTAAGCGTGTCTCTGTCTTTGTTGGGATTCTTTTTGTACTGTGGAAGAGCCCCTCCCGCCCCCTCCCTCCTCCCCCCGCGTCCGTTCCACCTCCACAGATGGCCTGGGTGTGAAACATACAGGATTTAGATACAGTTCTAAGTGCTGAGCTTTCACAATTTCTCCGTGGTCAGGGCGCAATTATTTTAAGAGTAAAATTCCCAGCGGGCAGCTATAAAACTACCTTTGTATAGTTTTACTATCACCAATTGTGCCAGGGGCTTTTATACACTGACCTCTTGGTGCTATGCTCTGTGGTGCATATCCCTTAGTGTGCTGGGGTCAGTTGCATGAGCGAGCTAAACCCTGCACCAACCACTAAGCAAGGTGGCGCACCTTGCTTAGTAGCTGGTGCAGGACTAAGCTCGCACATGCAACTGACCTCTGGTACTGTACGCTCAATGAACCCTTCACCCCACCTCTACCCCCCACCCCAACCACTCTACCATTGGTGACCATTCCTCTCACCTCCGATCACGGCTGCATAGCGTCCTGTATCACATCAATGTACACGGAACTTCAGTTGGGCAAACACAACACTTTTTTTTTTTTTTAAACTTCGTTGTTTAACCCGAAATATTAAAAACCTTTGCCCAACTGAAGTTCGGGGTCGGTTGTGTCATAACACGAACAAATTGCCTTTTTCTAAGCGTATTTGATTTGTTTTGGTGGGAGTTTCGTTGTATTTTAAACGCTTGGCGATTGACTTTGTTTTTATATTATTCGTTAAATAAAAAAAAAAATAAAAAATACCGACGAGAAAAAGACATGCGACATTTTGGAATTATCGGAAACACTAAAGTGTTTCTGATGATTCCAAAAATGTTGCATTTCTTTTGCTCGTCAGTATATATTTGTTTCAACGACAAGTTAACTCATTCAACCCGACGGCCGCATTTCCCAAATTTTGGAGATGTCATCTAATGACAATGCACCAGTTGCAGGAGATGGATCGACCATGATAGTTCAAGGGCAGTGTCAGATTAGCTTGGCGCCGACAGGCTCCAAGCTAATCTGGCACTACCCTTGAATTATCATGGTCGACCCATCTCCTGCTGTAGTGCGTCAGGGCTGAATGAGTTAAAGGAATAATTTTCAAAGTTGCATTATATCTCCAAGACCATTTTCAGCGTGAATTCTAAAAGATCGCATGACTACAAATACTCTCCTCAACATCCTTCCCTTCTGTGAACTCACTTCTCCACCTCTAAGCCTCAGGGTATTCAAACCAGACACGATAAGGGCCCAGAAGCGATCATATAAAGGACCATAACTGTGGCTGGACATTCACAGCGCTCCGTGGTTTGGTCAGTGACTAACTCTTTCGTCTGCGAGAGACACAGATTCTCATAGGTACTTGTAATTGCAGGGTCTTATAAGAATTTATGTCTCTTTCAAGTGTGGTTTTCCGAAGCGTACGTCACTGCACAGCAATCGGCGAAAGTTGGTTAGGTTGAACCAACGAACGCTTCGAGCTTCTCTCGCCGTATGTGTCCCCAAGGGATACAACTCTCATCTTACAACAGGAAGACTGAAGAGTGGTCGGCCTTGGGCAAGGTGCGAAACGGCTGGTCAGTGCGTGTAATGTTGCCAAACTTTCTCGGACAGTCACAGGCTTGACACTTTCAAGATGAGGACCATTTCCCCCATATTTTGAAAGCGTCTTCTGATGAATAGGAACTTGTTATAACAAATGGATTATCCAAGATAGTTCAAGGGTATCACATTAGCTTGGCGCCTTCCAAGTGTTGGACCTCCTTTTGAATACAGTTACAATACAAAGTATTTATTTTTCGATTTACTTTCAAAATTGACACATAAACAAGTACATAATTTGTTACTTGCCTTAGTGATAATATGCAACTCTTTTTAACCCTTTTAACCCCAAGGTCCAATTTCTCAAATGTTGGAGGTGTTGCCTAACGACTATGTACCAGATGCAGGAGATGGCTTGACCATGATAATTCAAGGGTAGTGCCAGATTAGCTTGGCGCCTTCAGGCGCCAAGCTAATCTGGCACTACCCTTGAATTAGCATGGTCCAGCCATCTCCTGCTGTAGGGATCCGGGCTAAACGGGTTAAGAAAAAATGGTAATTAATAGTAATAAATTGTGTTGTAACTGTTTTTTTTTTTAAAGCGTGTTTCTTTTTTCGTTGAGATGTTCTCTGCATTTATCACGCTTGGCAGTCACCTTTTTGGTCTGGATTTCGCGTTCCAAAATTTATGAGCCTTTTATTTTAAATGAAATACACCACCGTTCATGAGATGATTGGTTGATTGTCTATTGCTTAACGCTCCGACAGGAACACAAATTTCACACGACGTGCATCTTTAATGCTAGAAGGATGTATCATTATAGTTCAAAGGTAGTGCCACATTAGCTTGGCGCCTGGAAGGCTCCAAGCAAATTTGGTACTACCCTTGAACTGTCATGGTACATGCTTATCCCTCCGTCTGTAGTTTGTGAGATGTGAATAAATAAGTGAAAATTCCGGTTGATTTTTATAGTTCAAATAAGAGGAGGAAAAGTTAAGTCCTCGTGAAACACTGTATCCGCTTAGGCTCGTGAGAAACAATGCTACTTGCAGATACATGTAGAACGCATGATAAGATGTGCCTGCTAGTATGATTTTGGTGACGAAACTCGCCACTGTGTCGTAGACACACAGATAATGCCATCATCATCATCGTCGTCGTCATCATCATCATCATCACCATCACCACCACCACCATAATTACCACCACCATAATTACCACCACAATAATTACCATCATCATCATCACGACCACTCCACCACCACTACCACTGCCATCAACAGCAAGAACGACGACGATGTCGACGACAGCATCTCAGCCGCCACCACCCCAATAGCATTATCAATTTCCCCATGACCGTGTGTCATTATTAACCCGTTCAGTGCCGAGAAAATCTGAAAACAACCCAACTGCGCGAGGTATAGATCCACATGAGTCCCCCGCAGGTGCGGGGGGCTCATGAGGATCTATGCCTCTTGCTGACACCATTTTGAATCCACGTTCTTGGGAAATGTAGCACATTTTTGTGTTGAAGTATAACAAAAGATGCAGAAACACAACCTGCGTCCGCTGGCTCTGAACGGGTTAACACCACCACCACCTCGACCAACATCAGTATCATCACCATCATCAACAGCAGGGGCCACCGGCCCCAGCAGCCGTTCTCTCTCTCTCCTCCCCCTCCCCCCCACACCACCCCACCCCCTCCCCTCCCTCCTTTCCCCGCACTTCACTTAACCCGAGGGTCGCGGTCCGGCCGGTGGTGGTTTTTACAGCCAGTGCGGTTGAATAGAGCCCGGGTCAGATGTCAAGAGAGGACCATCTGATACGCAGTCCACCAGTCAGCCATCTTCCAACCCCAAGAGGCATAGATCCTCATGAGCCTCTGCATCAAGCGGGAGCTCATGAGGACCTACGCCTCTTGCCGAAAAGCATAAAATCTACATTTAACCCTTTTCATCCGGAACACTCCAGTGTGTGAAATAAGTTTGACTAATTTAGCTCAAGGGTAGTGAAAGAATAGCTTGGCGCCTCTAGGCGCCAAGCTATTGTGGCACCACCCTTGAACTAAAACCATTGCTCTATATCCTTATCTGTAAGTACCACAATGAAGCTTACATATGGTAGTGTACAAATTTGAAGCTTCTAGCCTCCGATCGATTGGGTTAAGACTAAGAGGCATTGGTTCTGATGGATCGTTTGTGACTGGCATGTATTTAGACTCATAGTCAAAAAACAAAAGGTCGTCGTGGGTAAGGCATTAGTCCTTGATGAAGCCCAAGTCCATGTACAAGATTGGTAGATTTTTATGAGCCCCTACATGGTGCAGGGGCTCATGAAAAACTACGCCTCTTGTTGGAATTGATTGGCCTTATTTATATGACTGGAACACAATCACGCTGTTGTGTGCGGTTCTCTTGTACGACTAGGTAGTTTCTTCCATGGTTGGAAAAATTCGTGCTGTTGTTTGAGATCTGTTTGAAAGGATAGTCTAGGCTGCTCAGTTCCACCTGCACGAAGGATAAACGTTAACTCATTCGAAACTTTCCGCCTCCGGATACCCGACATAAGCCGCGTATCCGGATGTGGCACATCTCCAATGAATTAATCAACCTTGTAGCCTAGGAGCTCACGAGAAACTATTGTTCATGTAGATGAACTGTTCTTTCCAGAAAACTGCCCTAGTAAATTACGGTACAGATTTTGAGTGTGTATAAAGCAATCTTTTCGTAGTATTACAATGTAAATCTTCCTTTTCACAAAAATTGACAGCACAAGCGTGAGATAATCTTCAAAAAATGTTCTTTTGAGAAGACCTCAAACCCTGCGGCATACAAGGGCATATGAGAGTTAAATTCGCACGCATATTGCCTGCATGGGCTCACTGAGAATCTATTCCTCTTGTGGACGCCGCTTAATCTTGCCCAAGAACTGTTTTACAAAAAGAACGCACGATCTGCAGCCCGCGGGGGGGGGGGGGGGGGGGGGGGGAGGGGGGGGGGGGCAAGAGGCTTGTGAAGATCCAATGCTCTCGCGTCACAAACTGCGCACGATCATCCATGAATCTCGTTAGCACTGACCATGCAATTTTCACCCTCAGACGGCGGAAGTGGTAGGGGGGGCTGAGTCAGCGAGTGACTCATGTTCATCGTAAAAGTCTCATCATTGTGCGGCGTGTGTTTTGCGCACAATGACCATTGACCGGACACGCGCAAGTGGCCAGCATTAGGGAACGTTTGCAGGCGAGGGGGATGATTGAAGTCCAGTAGGGGTGGGGGATGGTGTGGAGTGGAGAGGCTGGTGGCGGTGGCCACACTGGTCATCTCCATCAATCCGCTACACATGATCCACACTGGTTGTCTCCCTCGATTCGCTACCGCTACAGCGGTAGCGAATCGAGGGAGACAACCAATGTGAATCATGTGTAGCGGATTGATGGAGGTAACTTGTGTGGTTGATGGGGGAAACGGGTAGATGACGTGATGGTACGTAAGGGTGTGGGTGGTAGGTGGGAAGAAAGGGGAGGGAGGGGAGAGTAATCAAGTAAAGACATACGTTCTTCTGAAAAATTTAGGCCTTACTACCCAGTCATCGAATGGTTACTTTGGGCGACGTTTGTCTTTGCAAATCAAACTCTAATTTGTTCTGCTCTTTTCTTCTTCTTTTTTTTCAACAATATTGCGTGGATTTTCCGTTCGTTATAATTTATTAGAGCGCAAATGCTTAATAACAATCGTTCCAAAGACAATCTTTGAAGTTTGTTCAACGGGGAAGTGTTAAGTGTATTGCGTTTGCGCGTTCAGTCGTAACTGTCTTCTCGCGTTTACTGTTGTCTGTAAAATCGTTTTTATTAATTAGTAACAACTGTTTGAAAAAGAATGTTTGTGTTATCGTGTATCAATGATTTAAATCAAACTATCATCCACACCTTTCCTTCATACCCCTAAAGGAAATAAAATATTATATTTGAATGTTTGAGAGATACTTTTTGTGACAGACTTTGGAAAAACAAATTCATTACTACCTCCAGCACAACCACAATCAATTTCTCTGTTACGTTACCAACAAGGACATGAAAAGCTGCGATCTAATCCTCATTGACCAGTTATGTCCTGCGCCTTGTATAAATACATAAAGTGTTTTACCGCCGAGTTTAGTTTTGATATACCATATGTACACTGACGAGCAAAAGAAATGCGACATTTTTGGAATCATCGGGAAGACTACAGTGTTTCCGATGATTCCAAAAATGTCGCATTTCTTTTGCTCGTCATTGTATGTCTTATTTGATTATAGAAGAAAATTATCTCAACAGTTTTCTGTTTGGAAAAGAGCGATTCCTTTTTGCGCTCATCATCTGTGTTGCGCTATGATGCGTGCTGACCTGTGCTGGTCTGTGATTTTGGACCTTATGGCTGCAAGCCGTAAGGTCCAAAAGCACAGACCAGCACACGGTTTCCAGACGCAATGTCAAATGTCACAGACCGGGTCTCCAAATACCGTGCAATATCTCTTGGACTTTTGCCCCCGACAAAGATGAGAGTTGAGCTTGTCTGAAAACATAAAAGGGCTTTCTTTTGATCGTGTGTGCCCATGTGTCCCCGTCAGATTACTTGTATTAATGAGAGATTTAGCCTGATTTGTGCTACAGGGGGCATTAAATAGGACGAGAGGTGGTCTCGTTGTTTGAGGGTTGTACAGAAGGACGCGAGATCACTTGTTCATGAAAAGACCACTCCAGTGACGGATGGGTTTTATTGGCGAGTGACTTCCCTTTCTTCGTGCGAAAAATGGCGGCAGGGCCCAGATGATTGGCGAGTGATTTCCCTTTCTTCGTGAGAAAAATGGCGGCGGGGCCCAGATTGGGAGGGGGGAGGGGGAGGGGGAAAGAAGGGCCTGCTCATTAGAAGCGCTGGCTTGGCGCACGGAGTGTGATTTTTATTGAGGAGGCATTTCCACACTAGCTTTCGGAATCCGAGAACGAGTTCCTTTCATCTGCGGAACGAATGGATCTTCAGGCAGAAAAGCTGCCTGTTGAGGGTCATGATCGTCGATCGTATTTTGCCGGGCAGGCTCGGACTGCATTGTATATCTTGGTCCTCACGACGAGGAGTCACAAGGGGTTCAATCTATGATCGTCTTTTGGAGAAGCTTTGCAGCAAACTGTACAATCTTATGCTTAAACCCTGACACCTTTTCTTGTGCTAGGAGCAGAGACGTATGCAGTTAAGAATAGCCAATATCAACAAAAGGCTTAGATTTTCATGAGTCCCTGCTTCCTGCAAGGACTTATGAGAATCTATGTCTTCTGCACTTTGAAAATACTTCACGCCAGTGTACCGTCTCCTCTCTTCCAAAAGGACACCGCCATTTGGTCAAAGGACCACTCTCGGAAACTGCCCCGATTTTACGACGAAGTTATGTCCCCTCGGCTTCTGGATGCTGGTAGGATCTGAGGAAACCAAAGTACCGGGAGACAACCGGTTGGTCAAAAGACTTTCCTCAAAATCGGTAGGATTTTATTGGTCGGGTGACGTCCCTTGTCGGTGGTTTTCCCTTGGAGACCTCTGTTCTTCCGATGGATCCCCACCTCCACCCCCCCCCCTCCACCACACACACACACACCCTGTTCCACCCCACCTCCCCACCACACACACACCCTCTCTACCTTGAACTTCAGCCCTACATATCTTTTGCTTTTGCTTTTAAAAAATATTTGTTTACTCTCATTATTAACACTTTCATCCCGAAGGCCGTATTTCCCAAATTTTGGAGGCCTCGTCTAATGACTATACACCAGTTGCAGGAGATGGATCGATCACGATAATTCCATGGCAGTGCCAGATTAGCTTGGCGCCGACAGGCGCCAAGCTAACCTGGCACTACCCTGGAATTATCTTGGTCGATCCATCTCCTGCTGTATTGCGTCATGGCTGAATGGGTTAAATCGATGTGCTCCAAAGAGAGTTTGCTTTACTAGACTTTGCCGATACTAAAAACGTTATCAATGTTGTCTTCCCCTAAATTTTTTAAAAAATCATTTTATTTAAATAAATCCATCTATTGTCCAGCATTATTTGTAAGACCTACTAAAACCACTTATTGTGGACGAATCGCGAGGAACCGAGGCTATTAACCCCACCACTGCCACTGCACGTACATGTTTGTTTGCGAAATCTTGGTTCATTCAACGACCGAAAGTCAACACCGTCCTACAAACACGCATACACATTGGTCTCAGCAGCTGAGGGGACTCATGAGGATCTATACCGCTTGCAGTCGGGTGGTGTGCACATTTCCTTGGCACTGAACGGGTTCATGCTTTATTGCATATCGTAGGTCGCTTACATTGTGCGGGATATGTCTTGACCAATGCCAGACCAGAAAGGCGACTACTAAGTGTGGAAATTCAAAGAAATACCCAACGTAAATAGAAACACGCCTGTAAAGGACGAGGAAAACGCAGTTTATGAAATATTTTGTGTTGTTCTTTTCCGTTGTATTCACATTTTTTCATTGCTGGGTTTAATAGTGACAGTTGAAATGTTAGAGCGTGATGGGGCTTGGTGCTTGTTCTTCTTCCATACCTACTCTCGCCTCCACACCCCCTCCACATCCCCACCCAACCGTCCCTACCACCCCCACTTTACCCCCCCCCCCCCCACACACACACACCCACCCCCACCCCTCTACCCGCACCCCATCACCCTCACATCTCTCGCACTATCTATTCAGTACCGTGCTCTTAGTCAGTTTTTACAGTTTTCTGGGGGCTCGAAGTTTTCAATCTTTGATTGCCTTCTTGTGATTCCTTCAACTCACTCTCTCCTCTCAGTTTTAGTATCGCATTCACACACAAAACTCCCAAAGACCTCCTCCGTATGGAAAAAAAAAACGTACTTTATCCCAGCAAGAGGCATAGATCTATAATGCGGGGGCCCATGAGAATCTATCCCTCTTGCAGATGTTGACTTTTCAGTCATATAGTGTACACTAGTCTGCTTGGCTTGAGATTATTTCGAGTTTTTTTTCCCCATAGTTTTAGTACACATAGATGTAAACTGAACCATCGAGACACACACAGCTTCACAGTCCCTGCAAACTGCGTGGGCTTATGAGGATCTATGCCTCTGGCAGAGGTGGCCTTTTCGGTCCAAATCCGCTTGGTCCGTGATTCTTTCAAGTCGTTCTTTTCTTCAGTTTTAGTATCCGAATCATGGAATGGATTTTGGAGGATGGGTGGAGGGGGGGGGGGAGGGGGTAGGAACAGGGGTGGGGCAGATTCACTTTGAGACAAGGGTGTCGTTAAAACTTGCGCCCCTTATTTGCCATCAGTTGTTGTCTAAAGTCAACCAGTCCTTTGTACGCTTGTGTGATTTGTGACAGCCATGAAAATTTACAATGACCAACAAACTGAAAACTCAAACTAAATGTAAAACGAGTCTAATTTTCCATCAGTAGTTTGTGTAATGTGAAGTTGAACAGAAAAGAACTCAACGGAGAAAGAAACACGCTTAGAAGTGTAAGGAACAACACAATTTGGAAATATTTTCAACCCGAAATATTAATACTTATTTGTTTGTCTATTTTTCTATTTGTCTCTTTGTCTTTTTTTTCAAAATAGACAAACAAATAAGAATATAAATCAGTCCATACTTGTATACTTGCATATTTGTCTATTTTAAAAATCGAAATTGCCTATTTTTAAATATTAATAAACTGTGTTGTAAATATCATTTCAGAACGTGTTTCTTTTTCCGTTGGATTTGTTTGTTTTTTTGTTTTTTTGTATCTTACGCGCTTGGCAGTAACCTTTTTGGTCTGGATTTTGTGATCTTGAACGTTTCGAGTTTTGCGAAAAAAATCATATGCTACTAATGTTTCGTGTGCTAGTGTGACTTGTGACTGCACTGACAAGTCTGACGGGCAGATCGACAAACAGAAAATCAGACCAATGCCCGACAAGGTTAATATCGAATAATAAAACTTCAGCAAAGAATGAGAAACAAACATGGGTATTATTTTCAATCAGCAGTTGTGTAACGAAGGTTGTTCCTTCCCTGGCACTGTACGTACATTTTCGTTTCTTTAAAAAAAAAAAAATTTATTCAACAACCCAAAGCCAAAACCGTCCAAGAAACGTGGATATAAAATGATCTCGGCAAGAGGCATAGATCTTCATGAGCCACCGTAGTCGCGGGGGCTCATGAGGATCTATGTCTCTTGTAGTTGGATCGCCGTGTTCGCTTTGTCTTCGTCATTGAAAGGGTTGGTACTTTCGTAAATGTTATGAATATTAGCTGGACAAATTTTCGCAAGACGTATACAAATGTTTTTAACATTGTTTTTTTTCTTTCTGGTTACTGAATAATTCATACAGATATTTTCCTAAACGTTTTGCTTATCGAAATGAAAAGTTTTCTTTCTAATTTTTCACAATTTCCGAAGCTCTTTATCTTCAATGAAATTTTTTCCTGTTCGCAAAATTAAATTCCTAGAGTTTTCTGTTTTCCCTATGTCTAGTTTTAACTTGGACTTTTACCAGTTTTACAATTTTACAAAATTTCTTTTCAAATTTAGTTTGTTTGTTTGTAAACAAAATTAATGTTACTTCACCATTTTTTCTTGAGGGCAATTTTTACATTTTCTTTCCTGTTACGATCTCTTCGACTACATTTTAGACTCCGAGAAACATTTATTTCTTCAGCAGCACAATAAAAACAGAAACAGACACTCCGCTGAAATTATTTTCATTAAAATCAGGTTCCAGACCGGGAAATTTGCATTTGAGACCTGCACGTGGTTTTTAGTCCTCCCACAGGAAAAACAAAAACATGTCTTCCGAGACTCGTCCGTCTAAAGAGGATGGGATAGAGATGCCAGTCACTCACCAACTTAACCCCATTACAGCTAACTGACACAAAAACTGAGCATCACACAACTGCAAGAGGCATAGATCCTCGTGAGCCCCCGTAGTTGCGGGGGGCTCATGAGGATCTATACCTTTTGCTGAGGCACTTCACTTTGCAGGCATGTTCCTGGAGGTCTTTGACGCTGAAGTAACCAAGATTTCAACTCATTGTACCCCAAGACCGAAATCCCCAAATTTTGCCGTTGTCCTCTGAAGACTGCAGTGCAGCGCAGGACACAGATCGACCATGATAGTTCAAGGGTGATGCCAGAATAGCTGGGCGCCTATAGGCGCCCAGCTATTCTGGCATCACCCTTGAACTATCATGGTCGATCCATAGCTTGCTGTGGTGTGTCTGGGGTAGAATGAGTTCAGAAGCACCATCTGCGTCCACGGGCACAGAAGGGGTTAAAGTCAAGGAGCTTTCTTCATCTGAGCCGGGTGCGAATAAAAATTGTGCTGACTCCTACCAGTGAGACACGTAGATGCTTATGAGCCCCTGCAGATGCACAGGCCATTGAGAATCTACGCTTTTTGCGAGTGGAGAGGTGGAGAAAAATTTCACAGTTTTTTCATTAGGTTAGAATTTCCTTTCGTAGACGGGGTAGTGGGGGTGGGAGGGGGGTGGGGGGGGGTGGTGGTGGTGGGGGTACTTATGGGGGAGGGAGAGAGAGACGATCGGATTTGTGTGTGTGTGTGTGTGTGTGTGTGTGTGTGTGTGTGTGTGTGTGTGTGTGTGTGTGTGTGTGTGTGTGTGTGTGTGTTTTCGATAAAAATAACCAAAAGAAAGAAAGGCAGAAAAAGATGGAAAAATACAGCAAGACTACAAAACAAAACAAAACAAAACAAAACAAAACAAAAAAAATGACGAAAGAAAAAAAAAAGAACAATCGATCAACAAACGAACATAAACAAACCCAAAAACCCCAACAAAATTAACAATCCAACACACATACACACACACAGACACACACACACACACACACACACACACACACACACACACACACACACACACACAAACACACACACACACTCACGCACGCACGCACACACACGCACGCACGCACACACACACACACACACACACACACGCACACACACGCGAAAGAACGAACGAACGAACATACGAAACTACAAACAAATAAACAAACAAGCAAACAAACAAACAAACAAACAAACAAACAAACGAACAAACAACCCGTTGCCTCTATATATTCGCTCGCATATAAGGACACGAACATATCTTTTTCTGTCATGGTTTATTGCGAAAAGACAGGAAGAACAGTTCTTTCGTTCATGTTTGACAAATTAAAAAAATACTAATTGTACTCTAAAATAAAAATATTCATGCGTCACTGTATGATATGGTCAGCATTTTTTGTTTTTAAAATAAAAAAATAATAGGCAGATATTGCATTATAATACGTAGTTTCCTTTCTTGGGCGAAAATAAACTTTCTTTTTCATACAAACATCAGAGAAGAGACAAAGTGCAATTTAACTGTTTGACCTTGGTGTAGAGTATTGAACAGTAAATCAAACTGTGTGCCGGTCTGTGATTTTGGACCTTACGGCCTCCGGCCGTAAGGTCCAAAACCACAGACCGGCACACACTATTTCCATGTGCAT
>BTPG01000001.1:332569150-332594150 GCA_036245525.1 Semisulcospira habei | reverse complement strand
CATCGTTAGTAGCAGTACACGTAGGGCCTACACACCTGTTCAGTGTTTCTACAACTAAGTAAGCTTAGGGAAGTTCAGTCTGCATGCCGGTGGGAGAGAATAGGATTGCTGGTTGAAATCCATTCTGATCTCCTCCTGTTAAGAAACACAGGTATATCACTTGTTCTTTGCCAACGGCTAGAGATTGAAAATCTCATTTGGCTCTGTTGGCTGCATAAGCTTTTGAAAAATATCAGATCCTGTGCTCTACTCTTGCAGACAAAAAGCTGTTTCTTTCGAAATCTTGACAGAGAGAGAGAGAGAGAGAGAGAGAGAGAGAGAGAGAGAGAGAGAGAGAGAGGGAGAGAGAGAAATGGTGTGACTGCCTGTGATTTTGAACCCTACGGTAAAGATTGTGTGCTGGTCTGTGATTTTGGACCTTATGGCTAAAAGCCGTAAGGTCCAAAATCACAGAGCAGTACACATAATAAAATTTCTCCTGACTTTTGGCACGGAGCGTGGTTCCGGACATAAAACCCACACCTGGAGAGCGTTACAATACCCCGCCCCAGCTACCATTATTGTTGTTACTCATAGCGACACTTGTACAAGTCCTACCCCCCCCCCCACCAATGCCCCCACCCTCCACCCCCCATCCACCCCCCGCCCCCTCCCCCGCTCAAATCCACCTGTCCTCACTCCATCAAGCCTTGCTATGGCAACTACATTATACGGAGGAGCAAAGGAAAAGCGACATTTTTGGAATCATTGGACACACTAATGTGTTTCCGATGATTTAAAAAATGTCGCTTTTTTCCCCCTTTGATGTTCTTGTTGTTCGTCAGTGTGCATTAGAACATCCGACCAAAAAGGGTAAAAGCCAAGTGTGTAAAAAAAAGCGAAGAAAACACCAAACCAGAAAGAAACACGCGAGGAAAAGGACAATGACGATCACAACATTTAAATTAAATTTAGGGTGTATCAAACTGCATCGTAATTCTTTTGTTTTTTCCTAAGCGTGTGCTTTTTTGTTGATATTTTCTTTAGCTACATTATCTGAGCAGTGAAACCAGTCCTTTACTGCCGGAAAAAAAGTGACCATGATCCAACTGCAAGAGACATAGATCCTCATGAGCTCCCGCGACTGCGGGGGCTCATGAGGATCTATTTTTCTTGCTGAGACCAGTTTGCAAACACGTCTCTTGGGCGGTGCTGGCTTTTGGTCGTTGAATGAACCAGGGGTGGGTTGCATATGCTTGCTTAGCGCGCAAATTTCTTGCTTAGCGCTAAGTTCACAAGCTTAGCTGAAAATGTGCGTTGCATGAGCGTGCTTATCTGCTGGAGCGAGCTTAGTGGCGTGCTTAATTCTAAGGACGGTCCCCCCCGTGCGTAGCGGCGTGCTTAGCTGAGGAAGAGTTCTTAGCTGCCGTGTTAACGCGAGAACGGAAATGTGAATTCACTCTCTTAAACCTTGTGGCAGAAACAGCCTTCCATCTAGGATAGAGAAGGAGGAACACGAAATGTACGTGGGAACGCACGGACCCCCCACCCAGCCTCGTCTCACGGACATCTGGGAATTATCGGTGAGGAGTCTGCATAACTGATTCAACTGACCCTGCACACCGATGGGTATAACCCAACACCAGCCGTTGTCAGAGAAACATAGATCCTCATACTATGGGAGCCTACTACACGGTAGTCCTTAACTAATGTACATCCACATTAGACTTGAGACATAGATCCTCATACTATGGGAGCCTACACGGTACTCCTTGACTAATGTACGTCTACATTAGATTGACAAGCAGGGTTGCCTGCACGAAAAATTTGCCATTCTTTCTCTCTTGACTTCTTGTTTTCCATCGCCGCCATGATTTCACCGGCGTTTTGTCTACTTCGTTTCCGTTAGGTCAGAAGAAGCGAAAACCGTGCGTTTTTATTGGCCGATTTCTACAATCTATGATGACGTAGGGGAGAACCCCACCATAAGCTAATAATAGCCTATCCCCGCTCGCTAAGAACTCGTTCGGAGCTACGCACATCGCTAAGTCGCTCCATGCAACAGAAAACACTCGCGCACTAAGCAAGAGCTTTACTAAGCAAGAAAGACCTTAAGTCAGCGAGCTTAACACACTATATTTAAGCACGCTACATGCAACCCACTCCAAGACTTCAGAAAGAAAAATGTGCGTACAGCGTACGTACAGTGCCAGGGAAGGGGTTAAACACTCATGTATGTTCTTTCGCCAGGGCAAAGTTGATAGCTAAAACTCAACAGGACAAATAGTTTCAATGTCCCCCCCCACCCCCTTCCTCTCTTTCACAAGCTATGTGAGTAGACACACCCAATGCATTGCGAGTGTGACGACAGCAGTTTCGTAGTCTGCTTATACTACTGCCATCAGCACGTGCTGCATTATAATTATGATCTTTGTAAATATGCATCCGAATACGAATCGAAGTTTGTTGTAGTGAGTTTGGAGTACGTAGATTGGTTGGTGAGTTCCGGGTTTAACCCGCTCAATGCCGAGAAAATATGAACGCCACCCAACTGCAAGAGGTATAGATCCTCACTATTATAATTATTTATTATTACATGGTATTTATATGGCGCGTTTCTCATATTTATAATATAACTCAATGCGCAGAATGTAGCCGTGAACTGAACCCAACAAGCACGCTCACGTGAATCACACGCATTCACTCACACACTGTACGTAAACACAGAACATTCACGTGGTGCTAAGGGCACGCTCAAGCGAGCTACTGAAGTTGTCTTTTGGAAATCGTTTGTATTTGAAATTTTATTAAGTTGGCTGACACTGATACCAAAGTGGAGCATTCGCGGCGGCTCATGAGGGTCTATGCCTCTTGCTAAACACGTTGTACCAATGTTCCTGGCACATATAAGGTATTTTGGTATTGAATTAACGAAAATTGCAGAAACACAGTCTGTTTTAGCCGGCACTGAACAGGTCAAAGTCCACGTCACCAGAGTGATAGTCAACAGCCCTAAGAGGCGGGTTATGGGGGGCATGGACAGCTATTGCTCGCAGAGTACGACCTGAACATTGATCAATTAAGGCGCAGTGCTGCTGTGCCACTTTTGATTTATCAGGACTGCTCAACGGACACAATCCAAACCAAAACGGTGACTGCATGCATGTATGTATGTATATATATATATATATATATATATATATATATATATATATATATATATATATATATATATATATATATATATATATATATATATATATATATATATATATATTATATATATATATATATATATATATATATATATATATATTTTTTAATAATTTTTTTTATATTTATTTATTTATTTTTTTATTTTTTTTATTTTTGTTGTTATTGTTGTTGTTGTTTGTCTAATATCACCAATGTGTGAAAAGACGTTAAATAAATTCCTGAACCTGATCCTGATCCTGATCCTGATCCTTACTCCGTTGGGTTCTTCTCTCAACGGACATGCTACAGAAGACTACAACAATCCGGGCGTTTTACCTTGCAGCTACATCTGCGCTGTACACTATTCACTGATGATAATCGGTTCCAGTACTGGGACAGCTTCCAGGGATCATCTGTACCAGTGAGCTTAGTCCTGCGCCAGCGACTAAGCAAGGTGTTCCGCTATAGCGGAGCACCATGCTTAGTGGCTGGCGCAGGACTAAGCTCAGTCATGCAAGTTGGGAAGCTGCGGCGTAGGTCAGTTCAAGAATCTTTGTTTTCTTTAAACCATTCAGCCCTGACGTACTACAGCAGAAGATGGGTCGACCATGATAATTCAAGGGTAGTGCCAGATTAGCTTATTTTATTTATTTATATTTTAAGTAGGCATTGCCTCTCAGCATGATGGCTGTTCCAACTTTTAACTTTTCCGGTCCGTGGCCCAGCGGTAAAAGCGCCTGCCGCCAATGCTAGAGGTGCGAGGTTCGATACCCGGTTCCGGCGTCGGACTTTTCTCTTCTAGTAAGTCAGTGTTACCGGTGGTTAATTCGGGCGGACCGTCGGGGGTTCTTTCTCCGGGTACTCTGGCTCTTCCTCCCCCACGACTTTGGTATCAATCTCAGCCCACTTAATCAAATTTCAAATATAAACGATTTGAATTTCCAAAACTTCAGTAGCTCGCTTGAGCTTGCCCTTAGCACCACGTGAATGTTCTGTGTTTATGTACAGTGTGTGAGTGAATGCGCGTGATTCACGTGAGCGTGCTTGTTGGGTTCAGTTCGCGGCGGCGCTTTGAGCCGATTTTCATTTATGAGTAAAGCGCCTATTTAATGCGCTGATTTATTTATTTATTTATTTATGTGTACACCAGATTCAACCTTGGCAGTACAATGGACCAGAAAAAAAGTTGTTAAAAACAAACAAACAACAACAACAAAAGAAATTAATTTCAGCTTGTAAAAACAACAACAACAACAACTAATGTTAATTTCAGCTTGTTACAAATTTTCGTTTTAACGTAAGAAGCGCATTTTAACTCAATGTGCACGAAATAAGCACATTTTTGAAGTTCTCGTCTGAGGACTGCATTACAATTCAGGATACAGATCGACCATGATAGTTCAAGGGTGGTCCCAGAATAGCTTGGCGCCTATGGGCCTATGGGCGCCAAGCCATTCTGCCACCAACCTTGAACTATAATGGTCGAGCCATATTTTTCTGTGGTGTGTCGCGGGCAGAGTGAGTTAAAGTTAAGTAACACGGGACACGAGCAATAATGCTGTATTTCTCGCTTTTTCATTGTTAAAGTAAAACTGACACCACTTGCTATCAGGTATGCTTCGTTTTGTCAAAGTAAAACATAAAAATCAAAGTTTAACCCGTTGGTATAGGCAACATTTGTTGGGGGTCAAATTTCAAGTAATGTGTGTATGCACGGTACGTAGGCGACTTTTTAACCCATTCAGCCCTGACGCACTACAGCAGGAGATGGATCGACCATGAAAATTCAAGGGTAGTGCCAGATTAGCTTGGCGCCTGTCGGCGCCAAGCTAATCTGGCACTACCCTTGATTTATCATGGTCGATCCATCACCTGCAACAGATGCATAGTCGTTAGATGACGCCTGCAAAATATGGGAAATACGTGCTTGGGGTTGAATGAGTTAATGGGTTCGTATGACCGTCATAAGTTTTTGTTACGTTTTCACCACCGTCAGTATTTTTTTCAGGAGCAGAAAAGAAAAACCCACAGAAAAGCCATCGAAAAAAACTAGTCCAGTGCTGAACCAATCACTGACAGGGACATTGCAATCCAAAAGGACATGTCCTGTAACTCAATCGCCCATTGGTCGGAGAAAGAGCCGCAAACATGTTTGAAGACGAAATTTATGTATGCAAATGAGGCCTTAACTTACCGCCGGCGTATATATTGCTGAGCTGATTGCATCTTCACCCCCTCTACCCCCTCTCCCCCACCACCCCCTCCCGACAGCCCTCCCCCACCGCCCACTTCCCATCAGCCCCAGACATCTTCTTCTCCATATCCACTGTCACTATTTTTGCATGCGAATATTTATTCGTGGAAATGAGCGTAAAATTGACCGCCAGTGTATATCATGCCTCTTATTACATCTTTAACAATTCTTTATCACTGGACGTGTATTTTGCTTCTGAAATCGGTGTACGTTCAACAACCCCTTTCGCCCAAAGGAAGTGTATACACATTGGTCTCACCAAGAGGCATAGATCCTCATGGCTCCTGCAGTCGCGGGTGCTGATGAGGATCTATGCCTCTTGCTGGGTTGAACCTATTCACTTTTTTCCAGTGAGAGGATTATATCTCCTACGTGTCGTCCTCCCCCCCCCCCCCCCCCCCACCACAAGCCAACTCATCAACCAACCACCCTTCGCATCCACCTCTCACACACCACCACCACCACCGCCACCATCCCCGCTCTGTCTCGATCGTCGTTTTTAAAACGAGTTAAGTCATAAAATGCTCAGAGGTTGGTTTTACAACTATCACTTCCTTAGCTTACTGCGGATAGTGACTTGTCAACCGCAACAGCGCAAAAGTAGTGCCTGGCCTGGTTGGCGCCTGTATAGGCGCCAAGCTGGCTGAGCACGCCTCTTGCGATCTCAACGTTTAATCCATCTCTAGAAATTTTGAAAACGTAGACAGTAGTAAAATTTGCTCACTTGACCCTGGTTTTGAAAAGGAACTGATGAACACCGCCTTAAATCTTTTTCAAGGAGTCAGGTGGACACGACATGCTTCGACAGTGAAATATAAGACTTTACGCAAACATAAAGTAGAATAGACAGCCACCAAGACGTGAGACTCACGCAGACACGAAAGACCAACACTTGGAGACGGGGGGGCAGCTTAAAGGGAAGTAAATCAGACAGACCTGCTAAAGGGAGGTAAATCAGACTCCCTGGAGTAACCTTACGGGTGTCTGTCTCCGTGTTAAAAGCGAAGCTAAATCTATCCGGGAAGTTACCACTGTCTACGAGAGGCACGGATTATCATTAGCCCGTACAGAATGCATGGGGTTATGAGAATTTGTGCATGTTGCTGGTAGTGGTCGAGTGCGTTTAAATCATCACAAGTGCAAGAGGTTTTAGTTCACGACATAGCTAGCCTTCGGTAAGATTTACTCAGATATTCCATCTTTTCCCACTGACAATTTGAAACGTGGGTATAGCTTAAACCTAAAAGCTTACTCTTTCCTGCAAAAGACACAGGCCTTCATTGGCCCCCGCATTCGCGGGGGCACATGAAGATATGTGTCTTTTGCCACACCTCATCAGGTTTCTGGATGGCCAGTTACGTATGTGAATCTGGATAAGCACGGCCGTTTTGTCTCGACGACAATTTCAAACCTACCTTCTCAAAACTGAGACCCTTATTTAGGAGCAAGAGACATAGATCCTCATGAGCCCCAAATGCGAAGACTCACGAAGACTGCGGCGTGATAGGCAAACGACAGTAGGTCCATTTTTTTGTGAAAAGCAAGATGTTAATTGTATGATAATGAAAATATCGATTTTCACAGAAATTGACTTACTGTGTTATTTTGCCTTAGCTCGACAAGCTAGTGAAAATCCAGACCCCTTCCCCCCCCCCCCCCCCCCCCCCCCCCCGAAAAAAAAAAAAAAAAAAAAAAAGTGACTATGTAATACCCTAGGTTCACTGCAGGTATAATTATACCACAATAGTAATCAATAAGATTATTAGAGCATAAGATTATTAACTCCGTCACTGCCGGGACAAGGCGAACTACACCCAGCTGCAAGGGATATCAACCCTTAATTTATGAGCGGCTTATGAGGGATGTATGTCGCTTGTTAACCCTTTGTTCTTCATGTCCAATTCTGTCCCATTTCATTTGCGTTCTTCAAGCGAATGTCAGCTAGGGCGCAAGTGGTTTAACTCAAACAGCCCGACACACGCGTTTCCCCAAATTTTGGACGCGTCATCTAACGACTATGCACCTGTTGCAGGAGATGGATCGACCGTGATGATTCAAGGGAAGTGCCAGATTAGCTTGGCGCCGACAGGCGCCAAGCTAATCTGGCACTACCCTTGAATTATCATGGTCGACCCATCTCCTGCTGTAGTGCGTCATGGCTGAATGGCTTGAGTCGCCAAATCCTTGATCACTAGCGGCGAAGGGGTTAAGGCAGTACGACACTGGTTGCCACAACTAAAACGTCCGCCTTTATAAGATAAAGTCGCGGTGTTCATTGCCATAGTCTTTTCACCATTCCCTCCAGTGCGATCTTATTTACACGGCTGCTCTCACTGAGGAACTGGGACAGGTTTAACCCATTAGGCACGCAGCTCGAAATTCCCCAATCTAGAAGTTATCCTCTGAAGATTACAGATACGTCCTTAAGATTGATCGACCATGTTTGGTCCATTTGTAGCCTTTTAATGATTTCAAGACGGACATTTCTGACTTGTAAAAATAGTGCATACACGAAATGTCATGAGAATCTAGTCCTGTATAATTTTCTTACGTTTTTTATTTTTGTATATTTAATAATTTTATTTTTACATATTTTAAAAATATATTTCATACACCATTCACATCTATGCGGCGTTATATTACACGATGGCTTTTCATGCACACAATGGTTTCAGTTTAGGGAGGACTCATTTCACCTGAAAATTAAGAGGTTGAAGAAAAAGGTAAAGTTTGTCTCAGGCTCATGCGAATCTTTACCTCTCGATTCTTTCTACCTCTTTTTTATATCCCTGACTTCATATATTATACCTGTTTTCCTATGAAGATACAAGTGAAATTAGTTTCGAATTAAACCATTTCATCCTGAGGCTGATTTTGTAAAATTTTGCTTCTTGTCCTCCTATGAAGGCTCCATTACAGATTAGGAGATAGATCAACCGTTTTAGTTCAAGTGTGGTGCCAGACTAGCTTGGCGCCTGAGGCGACAAGGTATTCTGGCACCACACTTGAACTATCGGTTAAATTTATTTTAAGCAATGTAGCCAAGACGAAAATGGTTAAGACGGATATACCTCATCCGAAAATTCATCACCTGAAGGGAAAATGTCTCGGGATCATTAGAATCTATGGCTCGAGATTTTTCGTAACTCTTGTTTACATCATATACGGTCGTGTGGCTCATTTATACCAGTGCTTTTCTCACGGAGGAGGTCGAATGAGTTTAAATTTAAAGTACCTTTACGCGTAAATCTGAAGCCACATTTCAACACATTTCTGTTTGTTATGTCTTGTCGACACACCTAAGGAACTTTAACAGCAGTCTGGATACGCAGCAAAAGCACACGCGTAATCTCACCTATTTATCCTGCGCAGCCGTTAGCGTGTCAATCTATTTTTGGCTGTTTCTCGTACTGATAGCGTTGTACTTATAGAAAGAAACGAAGACATTGTCAGGTCTATTTTGTATACTAAAGACGACGTGTGCTGAACTGGATTCTCCTGTGTCTAAATGAACCCTATCTAGACCTGTGTGCAGCGTTTTGAAACCATCTGTTACAAAAATGTATCTTGAACAGTTACGGCGGTAGTGGGCCTTTAAGACGGGCATATCTCAGCTGAAAATTTAAAAGCTTGAAGGAGACATTAAGTCCGTCTGCGCTCATGAGAATCTATGCGTCTACAATCCGTACCTCTCTCTGACGTCACTGCCGCCCACGTGACTTCATTTATACCGGAGCTCTTCAGGTCAAGGTCGTAGATATTTCAATTTAACCACTTGCCTGCTCTTTACAGCAGATCGTCTTCCTGAAATCTGTATGAAGTACCCCGCCCGTCAAAGCAACAATGATACACAATAGCCTTAGCATGTGGCATAGAACCTCATGAGCCCCCGCATTTTCGGGGGCTCATGAGGTTCTATTTCTCTTGCAGTTAGGTGGTGTTGACTGGGACTATTTTTTAGTAGTCAGCCGGTTAAAGCGGACATACCTCACCTGAAAATTTAGAACAGAAGGTGACGGTAAGACTGTCAGGACGAAGGTGTTTAGAACACAGAGGTGAGTGAGTTATGCGACGGAGAACATTTGGGGGAGGAGGACGGGGAGGAGAGATAGAGGTGGGGGGGGGGGGGAGGCGGGTGTATCCCTGAACAAAACCTTTAGAGTCCGCTGTATAGTGATTACGCCGCGTGTCAATTAAATCGGCACACGACAGCAAAACGTGTTTCACTGAGAAAAGACGGGTATTTTCTTTTCTCACAACAGCGTCTGCGTTTTGATTCCAGCTGAGCGTGTTGTCAAAAAGAACACGACGATCAAAAGAAACGCGACATTTTGGGAATTATCGAAAACACGTTAGTGTTTCCGATGATTCCAAAAACGTCGCATTTCTTTTGCTCGTCAGTGTGCTTGCACGTCTCTAAACGGTTAACTTCTGTCCCCTTGGTGACAATACGACCCAGCTGGTGTTTTTTCCCCCTGAAATCTATGACAGTCTATCTGGTTTTAACAACGGTTTATTTTTTTTACAGAAAACCATCGTCAATTTGCAAACTAGTTGTTGCTACACAATGCATTGATAGGAAAACATTTCCGTAGATAGCGACTAATCACATATAGGAACAAAAAAGTACGCAGGCACACGCATCCTGCATGAATCATTGGTTTAAATAGTTTGTTACTTTGCAAAATACATAAAAGAATATACATCAATTATCATCAGATCAAAACAAGCCACACGCTTATAGGATGATCTGGAGGAATCGTTGCTACTAAAACCACTACTGACACCCAAAGGGTTAATGTCCCACTTCTCAAGAACGGTGATGTGTGGTAGAACCTTCACACATGCTAAATATTATCCTATTATCCTCAAGACCGCCCCTCCCCCCCCTCCCCACACACACATTGCAATGGCTTTAGATATTATCCCCCCCCCCACACACACACACACACACACATAATTGCGGGGGGCTCTAGATATCATCCTCAAGGGTTTTAGATATTATCCTCAACACCCCCCCCCCACCCCCCACCCACACACACACACACACATATTGCGAGGGCTCTAGATATCATCATCCAGAATCCCCGCGTATTTCGGGGAATTAGATATAATCTTCAAGACCGCCTCACACGTTGCAGGGAAGGAAGGGGGGGGGGGGGGGGGGGGATTGACATATCTTCCTAAAACAAACTTCACATATTGCGGGAGGGCTATAGATATCATCCTCGTGAGCCCCGACAATATTGCGGGGCTCTAAATATCATCGTCATAAAGCCCCTCCCCCCCTCCACACACACACACACACACACACACACACACACACACACACACACACACACACACACACACACACACAACACACACACACACATCTGCTCATTGCGAGGGCTCTGATATCATCCTCGTCAACATCCCACTATTACGATCCTGTAGATACGACCCTCAAGAACCCTTACATAGTGTGGGTCATCTAGATATCATTCTCGTGAGCCCACACATATTGCGGGAATTCTTGATATCATTCACATGAACCCTCACATATTGAGGAGTCTCTAGATATCATCCTCATGAACCCCTCATATAATTATGTGCGGGAAGTCTAGATATCTCCTCATAACCCCCACATAATTATTGTGGTGCTTCTGCATATCATCCTCAATAACCCCCACAAATTCCGGGGCTCTAGAGCCCCGGCAATATGTGGTGGTTCTTGAGGATCCATGCGGTTTGCAGAAGCGAAGCGTTCCTCACAAAACTGCTTTTAGTCACTGACGGTTTCAATTTTATTGTCCCCTCCCAGGCTAAGATAGCAAAGAAAGATAACTGCTGGATTTACGCGGTGGTTCGTATCAGCCTATCGCCTGAGAGGCGCTGGGATTATCTTCCCTTTATTGTGGAGTTATCTCCTCTTTCTTGTGGAGTTACCGCCTCGTTGCAACTTCGGAGGTCTGAAATTCAAATCCAATCCGATATATCGGCGGCAAGGTGAGAAGCAAGTTAATTGCTGGACTGGAATTTTTATTGACGCATCTGATTTTGGCGAAATTGTGTGTGTGTGTGTGTGTGTGTGTGTGTGTGTGTGTGTGTGTGTGTGTGTGTGTGTGTGTGTGTGTATGTGTGTGTGTGTGTCTCTATGTCTCTGTCTGTCTGTCTGTCTGCCTGTCTGTCTGTCTGTCTGTCTGTCTCTCTGTCTCTGTCTCTGTCTCTGTCTCTCTGTCTCTGTCTCTCTCTCTCTCTCTCTCTCTCTCTCTCTCTCTCTCTCTCTCTCTCTCTCTCTGTGTGTGTGTGTGTGTGTGTGTGTGTGTGTGTGTGTGTGTGTGTGTGTGTGTGTGTGGTGTTTAAAACTTGGAGATACGTTGCTTATTACATGGAAAACATATGTACATTCCGATACCTTTCTTTCCCAGTTTGTCAGATTTTTCATTCATTTTTCACATGAATGTTCATGTTTCTTTATAATCGTAGTACAAATGGCCCCGTCGAAATACTCTGCAAAGTGCAGTGTTGGTAGACTGCTATGTATAATTTGTAAATTGCCAACTAATAAAAATTGTAAATTATTGTAAATTATTTTCTATTTTCTATTTAATTCATTCTGCCCGCGACAGCAAGATATGGCTCGACCATGACAGTTCCAAGGGTGATGGCAGAATAGCATGGCGCCTATAGCCAAGCTATTCTGCCACCGCCCTTTAACTATCATGGGCGATCGGTCTCCTGAATTGTGATGCAGTCCTGCAGAGGATAACTCCAGACTGTGGGTATTTCGTACCTCGGGCACAATGAGGCACAATCGTAGCAATATATGTCCGAAAACATGAGAAATTTTAAACCACAAACTAAATGATACGAATCCTGTGTGTATATTATATTAAACTAGTATGTATTCACCAGAAAAATATCCATCAATAAAGCAAATAAACAAATGTGTTTGTTTTGATTTGTTATGAATAAATGTGAGATGTTAGATGTGATTACGAGACCCGAATCAAAATGTCCGAGTCGTAAGACGAGGACATTTTGATTTGAGTCGAGTAATCACATCTGTCTGTTTATCGGAACCATATCAAACAAAACTGTTGCGCAATATAATTTATGTACCCTGTCCAAAACAAAACTGTGCCTCACGTCATTCATTTTGCGTCCGAATGCCGTGGTCAGACAAAACATAGGAATGGGAGACGACTGCATATCGCTGTCGACTCAGCGCGTAGATTTTGTCTGACTATGAATACATTTCCATTTTGAAAATGCAAGTATCAAGATCCAGGCTTCTTGGCGCGCAAGGGATTTTGGGATGGAAATTATGTGGAGCAGATTCATGAATATCAATTTGCTTTTATACAATATATTAATACATGTGTCAAAGAAGGGAAAACTTTATGGAGTGGTTACATATATTCATAACATTCCAAATCATTTGCTAATTGAAGCTAGTCATAACAAACAAACAAGCAAATAACCCACAAACATAATAATAGATAATAAAAACAACAATACATGTATTCACATTCAGCGCCTTATTCTTTAAATCTGTTAACTCATTCTACCCCAAGACCGAAATCCCCAAATTTTGCCGTTGTTCTCTGAAGACGGCATTGCAGTGCAGGACACAGATCGACCATGATAGTTCAAGTGTGATGCCAGAATAGCTTGGCGCCCATAGGCCCCAAGCTATTCTGGCATCACCCTTGAACTATCATGGTCGATTCTTATCTTGCTGTGGTGTGTCTGGGGTAGAATGATATAACTAAAACTAAACAAAACCAGCTTTTGTTTTACCACCATAGCTGTTCCATTCACGCAGACATTTAAGAAAGCTTTGGAAAATCTTAATCTGCTTGAATTAATTCAACAGCGGTCTCCACGACACCAAAAAATTTGTGGATCTACCAATTTTGTTGACTTCCAGAAACAACTAGACCACACGTCGAAATCGCTAATTTATACACACGTCGCAGTCGATTGCCCTCCGATCCGTGACGATCAGGAGTATGCCTGATGGCGTCTGGAAGGCGCCAAGCTAATTTAGCACTACCCTTGAATTACCAGTGCCAATCCATTTACTTTGTCAATCCATTTACTTACCCATCAGCCCATCTTCTGATGTTTTATATGCTATAAATTTGAGAATGTTTCGCCTGTTCTTGCACACAGGTGGAAAATTTTTAAAAGACGTTATTCAGCATTGCCTTTGAGCTGTCTCCGTTAACTGAAGTCGAGCAGATGATGAGAAAGTGAATACTAAAGTGATTCATCTTAGGTTATCGCTCATGTTTTCACATACAGACAGAGAAATTACTTTAAATCCTTCTAAGACATCAAGCCTTATTTTCTAACACGCAAGTCTCTCAAGCTTGTTTTCTGCATATCTAATGACGTTCTCCGCATTTGTAGTGACGTTATACGCATATGTAATGATTTTTTCCCGCATTTACAATGACGTTTAACGCATATGCAATGATAATTTTGCATTTTAAATGTCGTGCCACACAAAGGCACTGTCAGTTTTAGTTCTGGGCGAGTGTTTATACGTGCGTCGCAGATTGGGCGTTAGTGCGTCAGTGCGACTTTAAAATGAAAATAAATCAGTTATTTACTGTCCGTGGATTTCCATTTGATTTTCTTCAAAGTCGGTCCAGATGGCTGAGATGGAATTTGATACTCACCGTAAACTAATTAACCTCTGGCTCACGCAGCCAAAGGTACATTAGCACATTCTAGCCCAGGACCGAAATCCGCAAATTTTGAAGTTGCCATCTGAATGTTATCAATTCTAGAGACAAATTGAGCATGATAGTTCAAGGGTGGTACCAGAATAGCTTGGCGCCAAAAGGCGCCAAGCTATTCTGGCACCACCCTTCAACTATCATGCTAGATTCATGTCTTGCTGTGCTGTGTCAGGGCTGAATGAGTTAAACAGTACCGGTCGCTGCGTGTTCAAGCTGATTTAGTTAACCTTTTGACTGCTCACATTTAGTTGATAATTGCTCAGGAACCAACAGCTGGCAGTGCTCATAGGCGCCTTTAAAAGCGCACATTTAGTTTGAAATTTGACATTAAGATATATACAATACAATACAATACAATACAATGCAATAGAATACAATACAACACAATTCAATTCAATACAATACAATACAATACAATGCAATGCAATGCAATACAATACACTACAATGCAATGCAATGCAATGCAATGCAATACAATGCAATGCAATGCAATGCAATACAATGCAATGCAATACAATACAATACAATGCAATGCAATGCAATGCAATACAATACACAATGCAATGCAATGCAATGCAATGCAATGCAATACAATACAATACAATACAATGCAATGCAATGCAATGCAATACAATACAATACAATACAATACAATACAATATAGGTCATTTTACATCGGAGCGCACAATGTTGTTCACAGATATCTCCGCAAAGAGCCACTTTTCTATATCGATCTTAGAACACATAAATATCATTCAGAACTAATACGATGTACTTCTAACTTGAACAATGTGTAAGTTCTGCTGTACTGTTGTAAAATGTAGGAATAGT
Source organism: Semisulcospira habei (assembly GCA_036245525.1). Classification (NCBI taxonomy): domain Eukaryota; kingdom Metazoa; phylum Mollusca; class Gastropoda; family Semisulcospiridae; genus Semisulcospira; species Semisulcospira habei. The sequence continues at coordinate 332,579,156 of BTPG01000001.1, read as the reverse complement.
TTTTATTAAAAGACTGATTTTACATCCCTAAATGTGCCCCAGATATATCAAGCTGAGTATAAGATCCATTTTCACGTGAATTGGCCATGTTTTCAAACCTGAAACAGCTCAGGCATACATGAAATCTGCATGCTTGACCTCGATATTGAAATCTGCCGTGGCTCTCTTGAGGGTATTGAAAATGGCTTGTTCTTGTCTTTTCATCAAGTGTTTATGATTGTACGGCAAAATCGACAAATCATAGGAGTTTAGTAAAAATATTCAATATTAGGTCAATTGGCACTAAATGATATTTGTTCTTAAAGTGGTACAGAAAAATCTTTCTTTGCGGGGTTTTGGCCACACATAATAGAGACAAGACTAACAAGTTACAAGTTCACGTTATCCGCAACCCCCCCCCCCCCTTCCCCCCACCTCCCCCCCCCCACTCACCCCCCCCACCCCCCACCCCTTTCCCAACCCTTCCACATACATAATTATACACACCTAAAAACATCTAAACTCACTACTACACATAATAAAACAATAGACTAAGACTAAACGACTACAATAATTAAACGTGTAAAGTTTTACAGTTACAGCATAAATTATTTTCGACGAAGTCACTCCAATAATGTCACTACAACAAAACCCTTTATATTAAGCTTAACTCATTCAGCCCTGACGCACTACAGCGGGAGATAGGTCGACCATGATAATTCAAGGGCAGTGCCAGATTAGCTTGAATTATCATGGTCGATCCATCTCCTGCAACTGGTGCATAGTCTTTAGTTGACGCCTTCAAATTTTGGGAAATACGTGCGCTGGACTGAATGACTTAAATTAAGCTTAATGCCAGTGATCGCAAATCTCTCTTGTGAAATCTTTGTTGATTCAACACTAGAGAGCACAAACGCTCCCAAGAAACTTGGAAATATAGCTGTGTCAGCAAGAGGTATAGATCGTTATGGGCCCCCGTAGCTATGAGGATCTATACCTCCTGCAAGCGATGTCCTGTGTCAGCAAGAGGTATAGATCGTTATGGGCCCCCGTAGCTATGAGGATCTATACCTCCTGCAAGCGATGTCCTGTGTCAGCAAGAGGTATAGATCGTTATGGGCCCCCGTAGCTATGAGGATCTATACCTCCTGCAAGCGATGTCCTGTGTCAGCAAGAGGTATAGATCGTTATGGGCCCCCGTAGCTATGAGGATCTATACCTCCTGCAAGCGATGTCCTGTTTTCTTCGGCAAAGTAGTGATACAATAAAGATAAGTTGACTGCATTTCGCACAGTAACTACCCCAGTTAGACTGATGTCTTCGAACGTGGCCAAAGTTGTCTGCTCGACGTTAAGCCCAACTAACTAACTAACTAACTAACTAACTAACTAACTAACTAACTAACTAATGGTGTCCCTGTTTTATGTATATTTTGTACTTAGTTAGTCGTAGTTGTAGCAACGGCAGGTACGAAAAATGACATAGTCACTGACTGTGTTAATATCTTCACCGTTGTAAAATAAAGATTCATTGATTCATTGATTCACTAACTAACTAACTAACTAACTAACTAACTAACTAACTAACTAACTAACTAACTAACTAACTAACTAACTAACTAACTAACTAACTAACTAACTTGTACGCACTGTCATTCAATTCCTACCGCATTCGGATACGCGGCATATCGCCTCGTATCCGGATGCTGCACGTCTCGAATGGGTTAAATCGAAGTGGGAATGCGGGCCTGATTCTACTCAGTTTAAAATGTCTAAACTAAAATGAGCAAGCTAAATTCAAATAAGCACTTATATCAAGGAAATTTGGAACAACTGTGATGTTTTAATAACACAATAAATACCAATTCTGATTGAATAATACAAAAAAAGTAATAGCTTCTTACAGATATACGAAAGTACAGAAAAGGAGATACAACACGTCATAATTATCGTTATCATAATCAACAAAAACAATGACATCAAATTATAATCACGTGCACGACAGTAAATTTTATGAAATCCAACCTTGACCGATTCTTTCCGTTATAAATAAACACAATACACATACATTTAAAACAAAATTAAATAATAAATAATGAACTGAATAATATATATATATATATATATATATATATATATATATATATATATATATATATATATATATATATATATATATATATATATATATATATAGAGAGAGAGAGAGAGAGAGAGAGAGAGAGAGAGAGAGAGGAGAGAGAGAGAGAGAGAGAGAGAGAGAGAGAGAGAGAAATAAATAAAAATATAAATAAAATAAATAAATAAAATAAATAAATAAATAAATAAATAACTAAATAACTAAATAACGTGTCACAACAGATTAGGCAACAAACGCCCCCTCACCCCCCTCCCCCCTCCCCCCCCCCTCCCCCCCCCCTCCACCCCCCTCCACCCCGCCCCACCACTACCACCACAAAAACACACCAAAAAAAAACAAAAAAACAAAACAAAAAACAAAACAACAACAGCAAAACCAAATAAGCATCAAGTATTTGTCCTCGTCAGTCTGTGAAGAACATTATCTAGAGTATAGGGGTCAGAAGACGTGCGCGGCGGTACAGGTACAGGTACAGGTTTATAAAACAGACTTTAACCTTTGGGAATCATCGCGACAAAGCCGCTGCCTGCAGCCAAAGGAGTACTTCTTTTCAAAGGAGTAAAGTAATAAACCCTGGAAATCCTATTCCTCTACAGGTACATTTTCACGTACATAGAGTGTACCGGAAAATAAAACACGACTCACTTGGCTCATTCGACACGTGCCGCCTCCGGATACGCGGCATATGCCGCGTATCTGGAGGCGGCACGTCTCGAATGAGTTAATGTGCGCTCGTCTGCTACCACAAAAAGCAAACCATTAGCAACCGTTATAGAGTTTTCCAGATATATTTATTTATTTATATTTATATGTATCGATCTATTTACCTATTTATCCATTCGTTATTTCTTTGTTTCTTTATTCATTTAATTATTTTCGTTTTAATTTTATTTTTAGTATACATCCATTTGACATTTTCACTGGAACAAAAATCATTCGAGCTCTGAATGGGGATGGCATGATTTTTTTAAAATTTATTAAAAAAAATTTTTTTTTTTTGGCAATACTTATGAAAACTGGTTTTAACTTTATAAAGACAACATTTCTCCTGAGTTCTGACAAATTATATTTTGAAAACTCACACAACAAATAGCGGCAAATTCTAGGAAAACTTTCTCCATGGACCTGATTTTCTGCTTTTATTCAATTATTGTCAGTAATTAACAACATGAATTACACAAATGACCGTGAAATGCACAACATTAGGAAGAAAACGATTCTGACCTTCCGTGTAAACCCATTATATCCTGCTATTTTAAAATTTGCTTATTGTCCTAGTACAGATTACAAATTAAGAGATAGATCAACCATATCATTAGTTCAAGGGTGGTGCCAGAATAGCTTGGCGCCTCAAGCGCCAAGCTATTCTGGCACCACCCTAGAACTATCCTAGTCAAATTTATTTCTCGTTGTAGTGCATCAGATTGAAAAGGGTTAAGTACAAAATTAAAAAAATGGTGGCTAATTTTTTTGGGAAACCTGTTTAAATAAATACATGAAAATGCTGAGACCTAAAGTTTACAAAATGTTTGAAAGTGCGGGAAAATATCAGCGAACGTTGTGGAAATCTTTTTTTTATGGGCGAAACAGTTTTATGCGCATAGCCTCAACAAAAAGATGGACAAACTAGATATTGGAAAAGAAATCGTCAGGAGAAAAATCAGTAACTTTTATTGAATTTGTTTTGTATGTAGCAATGTGTTTTTATATTTTCTTGAATGTTACACGCTGACAGTCAGCTTTTTGGTCTGCACAGCTTATTCGTCGAAAATGTACTACAATCTAACAGCTGAAAATTTTGTATTTTCGATAAAATAACGACGGAATGCCCTAGTTAGAACTAAATTCAAGTCTTAGCAATTTTGTCTCGTTTTGTTTTGTTTATTTTCTAATTCTGGCGTCTTTCTTCCGTTTAGTTTCATCTCATTTTTATTTCACTGTGAACACTTTTCATTTGCGCTGTACTTCACTGCGTTACCATGGAGTTAGTTAGTTAGATATTGGGGTTGAGAAAAAAAAAACTGTATTTTTTTTTTATTTCTTGAAGTTTAGAGTTCAGTGACAACTCTATTAACTCGTAGTATACTGAGGACGAAATTATCTATTTTGTTTATATCCTTTGAGGCCTGTGTCACAGTTCTGCAAAAAGACTGACCTTGATAGTTCAAGGGTGGTGCCAGAATAGCTTGGCGCCTACAGGCGCCAAGCTATTCTGACACCACCCTTGAACTGTTATGGTCAGTCCCCATCCTATGGCATCATGTCAAGGGTTTAGGAGTTAAATTATTTTGTGCACAGGCATGTGAAGATCGGTGCGAAATTGGTCACCTCTGTATAACGTGTATCAGGAAATAGCATACGTGCTATGTCATATTACTCGTATTATAGGGGCGACCAAGTTCGCAGGCCATCCCACGCCTTTGGTTGTGTGTCCAGAATGTGCTAGAACACCGTGCCCGTGGACAGACAAACTTGCTGAAACACGGTGTAGTTGACACTGTTAAAACCTTTTTCAAAAGTGCGCTGACATTATTATGAACACTGAAACTATATATAAGAACCAACCATGCAATACATCGCATGAAAAATTTGTAGTTATTTTTCCAATACCCTCCCCCCCCAAAAAAAAAAAAAAAATAAATAAATAAATAATAAAAAAAAAAAATAAATAAATAAATAAATAAATAAATAAATAAAATATAAATAAATAAATAAAATAAATAAATAAGTAAATTTTTTAAAAATAAAGAAGCACGCTTAGAAGGAAACAAGCACAACGCAAATGTCTTGTACTTTCCGGTATTTTCTAAGCGTGTTTCTTTTTTTGCTGGGAATTTTCATTTTACACGCTCACCAGTGATCCTTACTATGCGGGTACTACTAATCCGATGAACACAAACATCTAATTTGAAAGTGTATGTGCGAACCTTGGACAGACCACACATCGATCCGTTTAGAAAACACTTCAACACTCACACAGAGCACACATCTGAGCACGGAACAACATACAATACGACTGAGAAGGAGCCACATTTATAAAAGGAGGGGAAAACTATAAAAGTTCTCATCTCTGCGGCATGGGATAGGAACCGGTGAAGTTTGTACGCCATGAAACCACTTTTGTGCGAGGCATTTTATGCCCTCACTGCAGTATACCCAGGCAATAATCAGACCATGAACACACGAGGAACGAGAGAGAGAGAGAGAGAGAGAGAGAGAGAGAGAGAGAGAGAGAGAGAGAGAGAGAGAGAGAGAGAGAGAGAGAGAGAGAGAGAGAGAGAGAGAGATGAGAGAGAGAGAGAGAGAGAGAGAGAGAGAGAGAGAGAGAGAGAGAGAGAGAGAGAGAGAGAGAGAGTAGAGAGAGAGAGAGAGAGAGAGAGAGAGAGAGAGAGAGAGAGAGAGAGAGAGAGAGAGATTAATTTTTATTTCGCTTATAGAAGACATGCTGAAAAATGAGTCAGCAGAAATATTCCACGTGTAGTGTCTTATTTAACCCCGTAACTGCCGACAAAAAGGGGAGCTTGATCCAACTTCCAACTACAAGAGACATAGATCCTCATGAGCCCCCGCGCGCGAGATTAATCTTTTAATCCATGTTTCTTGGAGGGTGCTGGCTTTTGGTCGTTGAGTGAACCAAGATTTCAAATTAAAAAAATGTACGTACAGTGTGTGTACAGTGGCAGAGACGGGGTTAAGAGAGAGAGAGAGAGAGAGAGAGAGAGAGAGAGAGAGAGAGAGAGAGAGAGAGAGAGAGAGAGAGAGAGAGAGAGAGAGAGAGAGAGAGAGAGGGACTCCACACGAAGGGAGATAAAAGCGGAGTATATCCCCGGGCCCCAACCATACGCCAAAAGCTATTATACTTTCATTGCTAAATAATATGCCACAGGCCACAAGCAGCGCCCAAATGCAAGAGACATAGATCCTCATGAGCCCCCGCAGCTGCGGGAGCTCATGAGGGTCTATGCCTCTTGTCTACGCCATTTACATCTGTATTCTTCGCGTAGAATTGTTGTCAAGGTTTCAGTCTGGTATGAATTCAGAAATCTAATTCTTGGCCACTGGCAATACAGGGCCTAAGCAATATACCGTAAGTCATTACGGGAACTTTGCCACCGTTTTTGAAAGTTATCCCAAGTTTTTTTTAGGGGAGCATGCGGGGGGAGGGGTTGGGGGTGGGAGTGTTAGAGGGTAGCACCAGCGGTAGGTAGAAAAAAAGATTTTAAGATGTCAAAAGTCAATATCAGTGCATTTTTATCTGATAAGCAAGATTTTTGTTGCCTTACCAAAACGATCAAGTTCACAGTCACGGGATGATCGTTGCGTCATCGGTCACCTCCTAAAATGGGTAATAATAATAATAATAATAATAATAATAATAATAATAATAATAATATTAATACCGGTTATTATATAGAGGCTTTACCCAATTCTGCGAATCGGCTCAAAGCGCCGCGAACTGGACCCAACACGCACGCTCACGTGACACACAGGCATTCACTCTGAAGACAAACACAGTACAAAACAAACACAGGACATCGCGTGGTGCGTAGGGTCACCTCAGCTACTGAGGTTTCGGAAATTTGATCGCTTTTATTTGACATTTATAAAGTGACCTGGAACCGGTACCAAAATGGAAGGGGAGGAAAAGCCAGAGTACCTGGTAAAAGAACCGCCGACTGTCCGCCCGAATTAAAGGTGACACGCACTAGAGGAGAAAAATCCGACGCCGGAACCCGGTATCGAACCTCGCACCTTTAGCATTGGTGGCAGGCGCCTTTACCACTGCGCCACGGACCGCCCGCTGTGAATAGAGAAAAGGTATATAATGTCTGAGATATAAGCAGTCGCGTTATTTAGCTTATCCTACACACAACTACACATAGAGTATTGAATTCCTCCCTTCTAAGGTTTCCAGCACGTATTCCTTACCATTGTCACCAGCCGTTCCCTAGGCGGTCGCAAAAAAAAAAAAAAAATAAATAAAAAATAAAAAAGAGAGAAAATAATCAGGTTTTCCGCCATAATTCGAATCAACCAGAGATCCTACCATCCCACCCCACCCACCCCCACCCCCACCCCTCACACCTCCTGCCCCCAGTATCATCCCCTGAGATTTATATTACTCCTTATAATTCGGAATACACCAGTGTGTGAAATAAATTTGACTAAAATAGTTCAAGGGTAGTGCCAGAATAGCTTGGCGCCTCTAGGCGCCAAGCTATTCTGGCACCACCCTTGAACTAAAGCCATTGGTCTGTATCCTCATCTGTAAGTACTGTACTGTAGCTTGCATATGGCAGTGTACAAGTTTGAAGCTTTTAGCCTCAGTAGGATACGGGTTATCTTGCAACCTGGTCTATTGAGCAACGATTATAACAACAACAACAAAAAAGAGATTGAGCTAATTGAAATCATCGGGGAAATCCCAAAAAGAATACGAACAAACGTACACCTTATGATGTATTTCACAACATTTGCCAGGCATCTGTAAGAACTGTACGCCAGCTGTGTGCTGTCGACTGTTCATTAACTCTGTCCCTGTCACTTTACGTACATTATTTTTATTTCTGCAATCTTGGCCCATTCAACGACCAAAAGCCAGCATCGTCCAAGAAACATGGATAACAATGGATCGCGGCAAGAGGCATAGATCCTCATGAGCCCCCGCATTCGCGGGAGCTCATGAGGATCCATGCCTCTTGCTGACACCAATTTGTTTCTTGGACGCTGGGGGCCTTTGGTTGTTGAATGGGCCAAGACGCTGCTCAAATTCTTCCGTCACTGATCGGGTCATACAAGTTTGTTGTTTATCTCACTCGAGGCGGGTCGCTACAGCATACCGCGGTACAAAACCCAGTATCTGAGCGCAGCACGTCTCCAATGTGTTAACTCATTCCAGGTGCCCCGCATCAATAGCTGCAAAAGTGTCGTATGACAACACTTTCGCAGCTTTTGAAGCATGGCGCCTTGAACAAGTTAAAACATCTACAGTATTCAAAATTTTCGTTAGACGAGGGAATGGTGACGGAAGGAGGGGAGGAGGAGATGGGGGGGGGGGGGGGGGGGACGGACTGAGAGGGGAGCAGGAAGCAGGAGATAACAAAGTGTTTCTTCGTAGGAATTTATGTCCACTAAGATGGAATTTCATTGATCGGGTATCTGATTGAGGGCGGTATGTGAAGGCTAAAATTCGCCAATACGACGGATTTTCAATGTTGTTTTGCTACGACTAAGATTTTCCTAAACTTCTTTTCGCTACCCATGTAAGTAGGCATACCTAATAGAGCAACGAGGAAACTCTCCCGCCTGCTAATAAGAAGAAGAATTTAAAAGTCATTCGTTTTCATTTAAGCTTTATGACTAAAGTTGGTCCCTTTGTGCAGAACATATTCTTGTACAAATACACAGGAAATTTATTTAAAAAATAAATGCAGTTAACGATTAAAATCTTTTGCTTGAGGTTGGTCACTGTAACTATTGCACGAGGCCAAATCATATTTAAAAAAAAAAAAGAAGCTTCAAAAATGCACGTTGAAAACGAGAATGAAATGTACGCAATGCTAAGACAATGATTAGAGAGAGAAACAGAGAGACAAAAGCAGAGAGAGAGAGAGAGAGAGAGAGAGAGAGAGAGAGAGAGAGAGAGAGAGAGAGAGAGAGAGAGAGAGAGAGAGAGAGAGAGAGAGAGAGAGAGAGAGAGAGAGAGAGAGAGAGAGAGAGAGAGAGAGAATAACAATGACAATGACAATGATCCTTTATTTAACACCGGCAAAAGTTTTGGTAGTAAACCATTTTTCAAACTTGCGACAGAGACTGAGAGAGACAGACACAGACAGACAGACAGACAGACAGACAGACAGACAGACAGATACAGAGACAGATAGACAGAAAACAACAACTGAAGCATAAGCGATTGCAGCATTAACAAAGGGAGACGACAGCGTCGCATTGTGCTACCTCAGACAACTTCTGCCCTTGTTCCTTCTGTACAGTCACAATCACCCATCACCGTGCCCTTTGTTCAGTCATCCTTTCAATCTAAGGACCAGCTGACGCCGATTTTGATCGGCAAGAGACATCAATCCACATGATCCCCCGCGATAGCGGGGGCTCATGTGGATATATGTCTCGTGCAAAAATATACAAGACCTCTGCGAATCAGGCCCCTTAAGAATCTCGCCATTGCTCACTGTGTTATTCCCAAAACTGATTTGTTTTTGTTGTTCTTGTTGTTGTTGTTGTTGTTGTTGTTGAGCAGCAGAATTTCATTTTAGTTCAGCAGGAGACACATATTTTTATGAGACACTGAGATAGCAAGGTTTCCTGTGAATCTGCGGCACTTGCAGATGACCGGTGCTCATGAGAATCTATAACATGGAAGACGCTGATTAATTGACTGTTGTGCTGACAGCAGTCTTTTTTTGTAAATCACTTCGCTTATAACAAACCAGATATAACAACAAGAAAAGGTGGGTCCCACTGGCGCTTTGTATTTTCAGAATTTACTCTAGCCAGAGAATTCAAGGAATTATTTCCTGTGCACGTCCTGAAAACGACAACTTCTGAGTCAGAATCAGTAGCAAAAAAATAAAGTAAAATAAATAAATAAATAAATACAGAAAGAAAGCAAGAAAGAAAGAAAGAAAGAAAAAAGAAAGCAAGAAAGAAAGAAAGAAAGAAAGAAAGAAAGAAAGAAAGAAAGAAAGAAAGAAAGAAAGAAAGAAAGAACCACAATAAACAATTAAACTCATTCAGCACCGACACACCACAACAAGACATGGAGGATCCTCGCATGATAGTTCAAGGGTGGTGCCAGAGCGCCACGCTATTCTGGCACCACCCTTGAACTGTCAAGCTCGACCTGTCTCTACAATTGTAATACAGTCCT
>BTPG01000001.1:332551650-332564150 GCA_036245525.1 Semisulcospira habei | reverse complement strand
TGAAGAATAAAACAAGCAACATAAAAATAACGTCATTTATTTGACGTTATTTATTTGACGTTATTTTATGCCACTTCCTTTAAACTCATTCTGCTCGCGACACACCACAGCAAGATATGGCTCGACCGTGTCAGTTCAATGGTGGTGGCAGAATAGCTTGGCGGCTATAGGCGCCAGACTATTCTGCCACCATCCTTGAAATATCCTGGTCAATCTGTCTCCTGAATTGTAATGATGTCCTCTAAAGATAGCTCCAAAATATTTGTATTTCGTACCTCGGGCACAATGTGTTCATTAAGAAACATTAATACATTGTATAGTAACTGTCCTTTTTTAGCGTGCTTCTTTCTTCGTTTGGTTTTTCTCTGCATTTTACACGCTTGGCAGTCACATTTTGGGTCTCGGTTTTGCAAGAGATCTTGCTGACACCCTGTTGCCTCCATTGTCCTTGGACGTCGGGTTCTGGCGTTGAACGAACACAGCAACCTGCGTCCATAGCCAGAGAAGGCGAGAGGTCTTTCTCATACCAAGGACAATTTCATTGGAACAAACTCCCACAGACACCTCAGATTTGTTGAATCAGCCAATAGTTTCCGGCAGTCTTTAAAGACGCATTTATTCCTTTGAGCTTGCATTCATCGTTATAATTTTTCGTTGTCAGTGAGAGATGTCTAGTGTATCCGTTATCAGTTTATGGTACACGGATATCTTTTGTGTGTCAGAGCATATCTTGTTGGGGTGTTTATGTCGTTATTCTTATTTTTCTCGTATATCTTGTTGCGTGAGTGTGTATGTTAGGGAATATATATGTGTTGTAGGATGCAAGGTGTATGTATGTTAGTATGTCATTTGTACGGCGCCTACAGCTTTTCTGTCGAAAGTATAGGCGCCTTAAAATATATACATTATTATTATTATTATTATTATTATTATTATTATTATTATTATTATTATTATTATTATTATTATTATTATTATTATTACTATTATTATTATTTTTACTATTATTATTAAGAGGTCAACCTTTTCACTGCAGAAGAAAAGTTTTTTTTTTTTTTAAATGCAAGAGGCATAGATCCTAATGAGACCCCGCAATTGCGGGGGCTCATTAGGATCTATGCCTCTTTTTGAAACCACTTTGTGTCTCTGTTCCTTGGACGGATAAATCTCCCCGGCGTTAAATCAGCAGAAAGGCAATCTGCGTCCACTAGTGGCAGTGAAATGATTAAGCACCAAAGTTCCCTTCACAGGACCAAGTCTGGTCAGGACTTCTCTCTCTCTCACTCAACACGTTCAATTCGTGACAAATCTGGGCACGCGGAATAAAGTCTCGTACATCCGAATGTCGTACGTCTACAATGAGTCAACGCGTAGGGTATTTACACTGTCTTCATAAATTATGTTTAAAGTTTAAGTACCTGTCAGACTTAATGACGATTATAATATAATGTAAAATATATTATGTAAAACGTCTGATGAACCTTCATGCCCCTGTCAGCATGTTTGTGCTCTTAAATAATTTGCTTTAATTTATTGTAACCTAGTTCTTCTACTTAAAAAGAAAAATCTGATTCTGATATAAAAAGAGATTGTGCACTTTTGTATAAGAAAATATCTTGGTGAAATCTATATTTAATTAACCCTTTCTGTGCCGAGACAAAGGAAACCCGCAATCCAACCCGCGAAGAGGCATAGGTCCTCATGAGCCCCCGTAGTTGCGGGGGCTCATGAGGATCTATGCCTCTTGCTGAAACCAATGTGTATCCACGTTGCTTTAACTACCGAGGATTTTGACGTTGAATTTACGATTTAAAAAAAAAGATACTTGGCGTTCACAGGTAGTGAGGGGGTTAATGATTTTGTAATTAGCAGGTAGAGAATCATTAGCAAGGGTGCGAGCTGTGCCGTAAATGACCAAAGGGTATATATGTACCTGGCCAGGGGTAGAAAATAAATTCATTTTAAAGATTGGGGCGAGGTACTAACTAGGCGATTGCAATCCAGACCAAAAAGGTGACTGCCAAGCGTGCAAAATGCAAAGAAGTACCCAACGGAGAAAGAAATACGCTTAGAAAAGACAGTTACAATACAATATATTAATATTTCGGGTAAATACCCTTTTTCAAAATAGACAAACAAACAAATAGAGAGATCAGTCGCTACCTATCTTCATTTATCGCGGAAGGAATGTGGCAACTCAAACCATGTAACTTTAACTGAGTTAACATGCAACTGAGTTGCCACATTCCTTCAGCAATAAATGAAGATAGTAGCGACTGACCTCTCTATTTGCTTGTTTGTATATTTTGAAAAAGGGTATTTACCCGAAATAATAATAAATTGTGTTGTAACTGTCTTTTCTAAGTGTGTTTCTTTCTCCGTTGGGTACTTCTTTAAGTGACTGGAAGGATTATTTGCGGAAGCTCTATCGAGAAAAAAGCGTCGCGCCATGCCACTAATTCATTTTAAGTCTAACCCTTTCATTGCCGAAAAAATTATTAACACAGTCCAGTTGCAAGAGACATAGATCCTCAAGAAGCCTCGCCGTTGCGGGGGCTCATGAGAATCTATGCTTCTTGCTGACCCCGTTTTGTAAACTTGTATGTGGAATGACTGGATCTCTTTGGCATAACATTACAATTTCAGAAATACAATTTGCGTCCAAAGGCAGTGAAGTTGTTTCAGTCTTTCTGATAGAAAATCCTATTTTTACGCTTTGACAGCCGAGAAAAATTGAACCCTATCCAAATGCAAGAGACATAGATCCCCATGAGCCTCCGCATTCGCGGGGGTTCATGAGGATCTGTGTCTCTTACTGGGACCAATTTGTATTCATGTTCGTCGGACGGTTGTGGGCCTTGCTCGTTCAATGAACAAAGATTTCAGTACAAAATATTACGTCCAATGGTAGGGAAGGAGTTACATACAGCATATGAGGATTTTTGAGGATGGAAATGATTGTCTTATTCTATACCTGCGTATTTCTCTGTGGGCTGGCGATTGGGTGCCTGATAGGCGGGGACAGGGGATCTAACTGTTGTCTGTCCAGCGCTGTGATTCCCCTTGGTTTGAGTACTGACAATTCTGCCAGCGCTAGCCTCACCTATCTGGTTTGTGAGTATACAGCATATCTGCTAAAAGTACCATTATGCATACATCTCATCAGGATTATCAAGATTAGCTTCGTTTGGATGTATTGCCTGCAAAATGTTAACTGTTGTCTTATATGTGTAGCTCATGTACTGTATGTAGATTGTGTGTGTGCCGGTGTGTGTGTGTGTGTGTGTGTGTGTGTGTGTGTGTGTGTGTGTGTGTGTGTGTGTGTGTGTGTGTGTGTGCGTGTGCGTGTGTTTGTTTGTGTATGTGCGTGTGTGTTTCGTGTTAGGAATGTGCCTACATGGTGCGAGCTAGTGTTTATTTAAAGAGTGAGTGCGTGTTTTTATGTTCCAATTTCTTTTTTCCTTTTAAAATTATTTCTATGTGTTGTAAAGCGCTCCGAGCTTGCTGTCTGTGGGGAAGGGCGCTATATAAAAATATGTATTATTATTATAATTATGACTATTATTATTATCGCAAGACACATTTAAGCAACATTGTGTTTGCTATGCCTTGTCGACACACCTAATGAACGTTAACAGCAGTCTGGACACGCAGCAAAATCGCACCCGTACTCGTACTTATGTATTCTGCGCTATCTTTTGAGCTGTTTCTCGTACTGATAGCGTCTTATAATAATAATAATAATACCGTTATTATATAGGCGCTTTATCTCAATTTTTGGGAAATCGACTCAAAGCGCCGCGCCTGAAACCCAACACACACTCACGAAACAGACACGGATTTACGCCATTTAAGACAAACACAGTACAAGACAAACGAAGGGCCAGTCAGCTACTGAAGTTACAGAGATTTTGATCACTTGTATTTGAAATTTGTAAAGTGGCCTGAGACCGGTACCAAAGTGTGGGGGGTGGGGGGGGGGGGGTGGAAGAACCGGAGTACCCGGAGAAAGAACCCCCGACGGTCCGCCCGAATTAACGGTGACACTTACCAGAGGAGAAAAGTCCAACGCCGGAACCCGGTATCGAACCACGCACCTTTGGCATTGGTGGCAGGCGCCTTAACCACTGCGCCACGGACCGCCCCATAAACCGTATTTCTAGAACGGAGTGGAGCCATTGTCAGGTTGCTTGATGTAAAGACGACGTGTGCTGAACTGGATTGTCCTGTGTCTAAATGAACCACAACTAGACCTGTGTGTAGCGTTTCGTAACCATCTGTTACAGAGGTGTGTTTTTGAACAGTTACGGCGGTAGTGGGCCAACAAATGCCACCTTCTCCAGGCAGTCAGGGGGTTAACTCATTCAGCCCCGACACTCCACAACAAGACATGGATCGAGCATGATAGTTCAAGGGCGGTGCCAGAATAGCTTGGCGCCCATGGGCGCCAAGCTATTCTGGCACCACCCTTGAACTATCATGATGGATCTGTCTCTAGAAAATTGTAATACAATCCTTCAGAGAGCAACTTTCATAATTTACGTAGAATGTGTCAATAGTTTGAAATACCTCCTTTTTAAACGATCTTATTACGTCTTTCAATGACGCTGGACAAAATGCTGGGCTAAAGTGAAATTAGCGTAGCTGTCAGTATTAGTGTAGTTCTTAATTCTGCGCATGGGTGCCTGTGTGCCTGGGTGTATGTGTGTGCGTAGGCCTATGTCCGTCTTATCCATTTTTTCTTCACTTGATATATTTATACGCTCCCGTCCAAACTGGAGTTGCCCCTTCGTGGGATAAATAACGTTTTTTTACTTGACTTGAAAGTTGGAATGTTGTAAAGAGACAGATTTGTCTGCTTTTCTGTTTTTGTATTGTTCTTCCGTCACGCTCAAACGGCTGCGGAAAACATCTGTTAAGACGCCGCCACACATGCCGATTTGACCCCGATTTGTAGCAGGTTGCGAGCGGATGACGTCAGAATGCCTCTTTGCTCCGATCCGATCCCAATCGGCTGGGAATATTCTGTTAGAGCCTGCTCTATTTTTGCAACACGAATCGGCCCCGATTTTTAAGCTTCAACCAACCAGAGAACAGGAAGCTGTTAGCGACCTTGACCTTCCGGTTCAAACCGGTCGGCTAAATCGGGAACGTGTGGCAGTGCGCAGGTTTTTGTTGTCCGGCCCGATCAAACTCCGATTGAAACGGTTCTGGAAACCGCTCGAGAATCGGCCTCAAAATCGGCATGTGTGGCGGGGCCTGTACGTGTGCCTGCTCACGTGAATTGTCAACAACAACAACAACAACAACAACAACAACAAAAGAAAGAAAAGGAGCGGAGAAGTCTTAGTTTTCATTAAAGGCCCACTACCGCCGTAATTGTTCAAAGATACACTTTTGTGACAGATGGTTACGAAACGCTGCACTCAGGTCTAGCTGTGTTTCATTTAGACACATGACAATCCAGTTTAGCAGACGTCGTTTTTGATATCAAGTAACCCTGACAATGACTCCGCACCTTTCCATAAATATACCACTTTCAGTAGGAGAAACAGATAAAAATAGATTGACACGCTAACGGCCGCGAGGAATAAACAAGTGAGATTACGCCTGTGTTTTTGCTGCGTATCTAAACTGCTGTTAAAGTTCATTAGATCTGTCAACAAGGCATAACTGACACAAATGGTGCTCCAGTTTTAACCCTTTCAGTCCTGACGCACTGCAGCAGGAGATGGGTCGACCATGATAATTCAAGGGTAGTGCCAGATTAGCTTGGCGCCTGTCGGCGCCAAGCTAATCTGGCACTGCCCTTGAATTATTATGGTCGATCCATCTCCTGCAACGGGTGCATAGTCATTAGATGACACCTCCAAAATTTTGAAAATACGGCCGTCGGGCTGAATGAGTTAAACGTAATGGCACTTTAATAATCCTTTTGTATCGGCAAATTTGAGCAGCCCGAGCCCGCCATGGAGCAGATCGTGTATCTTGTTTCTGAAATCTTTGTTCAGTCAACGACCCAAAACCAAAAACCAGGGAACGTGGATACATATCGGTCTCTGCAAGAGGCATATAGCTCTTCATGAGCCCCCCTCTCAGTCGCGAAGGCTCATGAGGATCTGTGTCTCTTGCAGTTCAGATCGAGTTCGCTTTTTCTCGGCAGCGAAGGAGTTTAAGTACAAGTCTCTTTTTTTTTTTTTACTTTCGTGTCTTTCTCTGAAGCTCTGCAGTCATGTCACTGGCTGTGTGAAACACGCTACAGAATATAGTGTTATATGAAATAATGCCACCAGCAACCAAAAATTCATGGGGCCGACGATGGCTGCAGTGAGCCCCGCGCACATTCTTGCGCGGGCACACCGCGGCCGACATCGGGCAAACGACGTTTAGCTCACTGGGCCTCCACCTTATCTGTCCCTCTGTCGTAACTCTACGCGTATCTGTCATTTCGCCACCATGTTTCGTCATCATTCTTCTTTCATGTTTGGCGTAAAAATCTGATAATTACACGCCATGTCTACAGGGTGACTGCGATACGCTAATGGCCACTCTGACACTACAGCAGGTAGACCTGACTGAAAGTTTAAGGTTATTACAGTGGTACTATTAACGCATTCAGCCCGACGGCCGTATTTCCCAAATTTTGAAGGTGTCATCTAACGACTATGCACCAGTTGCAGGAGACGGATCGACCATGATAATTCAAGGGTAGTGCCAGATTAGCTTGGCGCCGACAGGCGCCAAGCTAATCTGGCACTACCCTTGAATTATCATGGTCGATCCATCTTCTGCTGTAGGGCGTCAGGGCTGAATGGGGTTAAGACGTAATGTCAGTTTATGTTTTCTTGGGGACGAAAATACCTCGTCTGCTCTCTCTCTCCCCCCCCCCTCTCCGCCTCCCATCCTTCACCTGTCTTCGTCCCCACCCTCTCCTTCCTACCCCACCTACCCATCCTCAACGCCCCCCCCCCCCTCACCCCTTCACCCCCACTTCTCCATTATTTGAGTGCACGCCCCTGTACCCGAAAGGTCCTCCCCCTTCCACAACCACCCCCGCCAACCCCCCCCTACCCTCCTTTCCTCACCCCCCCTCACCCCCCCCCCCCCTCGCCCCCCCCCCCTATCTCTCAACATTGTCTGAATGGAGGAAGGTACTGCATTCCTTTTGCTCATTTGTTTGCGTCAGAATGTTTAGTTGCTTACTGATTTGTTAATATGATATTTTTTTTTAATCTTTTGGATGTCGGTAGCGTTTGTGTGTGTGTGTGTGTGTGTGTGTGTGTGTGTGTGTGTGTGTGTGTGTGTGTGTGTGTGTGTGTGTGTGTGTGTGTGTGTGTGTGTTTTCCGCGATGACCCCTGCAGGAATCATCGTGATGAATTCCACTACCGACAACCAAAAGTTTAACCCCCTGATTAATTTTATTAGTATTGTAGCTCGTAATTTGCCGCTAGACGACGAGAAAGGTGTAAGAAAGTGGGAGTTATCTTGTTTTTAAAATCATAAGATCGATTTGATAGAAAACTGTAGCTTATAATAATCTGCCCGAAGAAGGAATGAAAAGTGTGGGTAAGCAAAAATAGGTTGAGGCGGGGGTGGGGGGGGGGGGAGGTTGGGGGGTGGTGGTGGGGGTGGGGGTGTGGATGGGGTTGGGGGGTTGGGGTGGGGGTGGGGGGGGGGTTGCTGAATGTCTAGCTTTGTAGTTTCCATCACACAACCCCCGAACGTCGTTGTCTGTCGGACCTGCACGTGATCATGTTCCACAACACCTCTCGCTCAACTCCGACTGATCAAAATATTTGAGGTTTCCGTGTCCTGTTTAGAACGTACCAGAAGCGTACCTTAGCGGTGGACGGAATTCCGTCAAGTCAAACTGTAACCTCAGAACAATCCATCTAAATTTATACGTGGCATTGCAATTGTTTTTAGATGTCTTGTTCATACAACTTTATTCACAAGTTAGTTTAGGAGAGAGAGAGAGAGAGAAAAAAAAAAAAGTTGCGACTTGCCTTCCGGGTTACTAAGCATAGGTCAGTACCCTCATGACCGAGTTTTGAGATTTCTGGATCAAAAGTGACATTCATTCGCCCAGGTCTGGGCTAGTGAGTTGGCGAATGATTATACAACAGTTCCAGACGCAATCCTTCTGACTCACGCTTGACACTTAAATCCAATGGTCTGACACAGTAAACACGATCCAAGTGCAAGAGACATAGAACCTCATGAGCCCCCGCAATTGCGGGGGCTCATGAGGTTCTATGCCTCTTGCTGACGTCATTGTGTACGCAATTTTTCCTTGGACGGCTTGGGTATTTTGGGTGTTGAAATAATGACGATTTTAGAATTTAAAATCTGCGTCCACTGTCATTGCACGGTTTAACTCCAACAGTAAAAAGATACGCTTTATTGTTGGTGTTGTCGTTTTTGTGGTTATCGTCTTCGTCGTCGTTCGTTCTTTTACATGCAGGTCTTTCTTCGATAATGATTTTGTGTGTGTGTGTGTGATGAAGGATCTTTCCTCTCCTTTCGGCGTCATACCCTCCCTCCATACCCAATTGCTCCCTTCACCCCACATGAACACCTCGAAATCCACCCTCTCGTTTCATGTCTCATTCGTTTTATTATTATTATTATTTTTCTCTGCAAACTTTTTATTAGAGGTTTATCAATATGCGCAAAACCTTCGCTTTCCATTTAGATCCAGCCCACTGTAATTTTCTCAATCTGTGATTTGGAAACCTGACGACTGTGGGCCTGTATGTGCTGGTCTGTGATTTAGAACCTTACGGCTTCCAGACGTGAGGTCGAAAATCACAGACCTGCACTTGTTTTGCCCCACGACGACATTTTTATACCTGCCTTTTTTTCCCCACTTGCGCAACATCAAAGCCGCGGCCAAATCAAATTACTCCGCCAGGAACTATTTTGTTGAGAGCATGAATGATCGTGAGCACCACACGCGTGAAGCATGAAAGGGGAAAACAGGCCATGCTTTTGCGCTCATTTTAACCTGTTCACGTGCAGATCTTTTGAACACCATCCAGTTTCAAGAGGCTTGGCAATCCACATGCAGGGGCGCACAGGAAACTGCTTTCTGCATCACAGACGTAGGTCTAGTCAAACTGTATCCTACACATTCTCAGGCTTGAGGAGAGAATCGGGGGTTGAGGAACACGATTACATTCTCAGTAGAGATCGTGTCCAATTTACAAGTAGGTCATTAATTGCACGGACTTCAAACATTCTGTGGCTCCGACTGCAAGTGGCGCATTTTCTGAGGGCTCATGAAAATATACTCGCATGTGAAAATATTCCCGCAAGGAGTTGCCTCATCGACATCCACAGTTTGAGGTATACTGACGAGCAAAAGAAATGCGACATTTTTGGAATAATCGGAAACAAGTGTTTGCGATGATTCTAAAAATGTCGCATTTCTTTTGCTCGTAAGTGCACTTATCTGGTATTAACAATACGACCGCTGGAAGATGGGTAGCCGCAGTAATGTGGGTCATCGAACGAAGGGGCTCTTTTTATTACTGCGTGGATGCCTTACTGTCATGGGCGCAACCTATTGTCTTTGATCTGATTCTGATGGAATAACCTCTAATTTGCAAAGCCTGCTGCTTTACAGACACAATATTCCATATGTAAATATATATCACCCTCAGGTAGAGTAGATTATATTTAAAGATGCATCCCATTGGTTATATTTATATCCTGTCCATTTTACCTATGAAATTAACGGTCCTTTTGTTCTGGGAGTTTAAAAGTTAATTACCTTACATTTTCAGACTAAGGAGGCGTTAACTAATTCGAGACATGCCGCATCCGTATACGAGGCAGAATGCCGTGTATCCGGATGCGGCACGCCTCGAATGAGTTAAACTTTCTGGGCTAAGCGTCCTTTGCCACCACGATGGCTATTATTTTTAAAGACCGGGCATCGAATAGGGTCTGAACAAATTTTGACCGCAGCTGGGCTTGAACCCGCGACCTTTCGCGGGCCACAGTCCATCTCTTCAGTTACCACCTGAGCTTCCCCGTAGTTCCCCTCGGATGGAGGAGATATTCAGAATTAAAGTCTTCGACTCCATTCTCAATTTTATGAACCTCACAATTTGCTTTCTTCCCCCCCCCCCTTCCTTTTCTCGTTTCTGGTTTTATGTCCTCAGCCAAATCACTTCATGTGAGGGATATTTTTCCCCGGGTCGGGTGTGCGTGTCATAAAACGCAAAGCGAAGCAGATGAGCCAATATGGGGTGGGGGTGGAGCGGGGTTGGGTGGGGTAAGGATTTCAGGGGTATAAGGGGGGGGGGGATGCGGGGGAGGGGGGGCGGGGGGGGGGGTGTCACATGAAAAGTGTGTTAGTCTGCGATACTGGACCTACAGCTGATGATAAAAAAGTGAAAGTAAACAAACAAAAAAAAAAAACAACAAACAAAAACAGTTCACTTCTTAGGACAAACCGAACACCACCCAGATGCAAGAAGCATAGATCCTCATGAGCCCCCACAGTCGCGAGGGCTCATGAGGATCTATGCCTCTTGATGACGCCACTTTGTGTCCGTCTTCCTTTCAGTGACAGCAGCGGAGCCCTAAAAGTTGAATTTAAAATGATGTCAAAACTACAATCTACGTCCGCTGTCAGTGAAGAGATCAAGCGAAAAAGAAACATCGGGAGATGCTTTAGTTTATGGACCTTGCGTTTCTTAATAGACATAAGATCCAAAATCATAGGCCATTTCACAAATTATAATTTTTAAAAATTATTTGAAATTGCGGGAGCTCATGAGAGTCTAAACCTCTTGCAAAAGTGTGCTAACCATTTCTTTTTCTCAGAGGTTTAAAGAAACATTCTCCAGACAAGAACGGCAGTCAGTCTGCAATATACGTATTTCCTTTTCCAACGTTTTCATCCTTTGTGTTAACTCATTCAGCCCGGCGGCCGTATTTCCCAGATTTTGAAGGCGTCATCTAATGACTGTGCACCAGTTGCAGGAGATGGATCGACCATGATAATTCAAGGGCAGTGTCAGATTAGCTTGGCGCCGACAGGCGCCAAGCTAATCTGGCACTACCCTTGAATTATCATGGTCGACCCATCCCCTGCTGTAGTGCGTCAGGGCTGATTGGGTTAAAGTAGTGTTGGATAATAGGGATAAATGACTTAACTTATTAAGTCCGCATGTCGTAAATTGAAAGTTTCCCATGTAGGAGTACTGCCAAGAAGGGCCGACAGAAGAAGAAGAAAAGTTTGTTACGTGTGAATATTCACATGGATTGTAAAAGGAACGAAAGAAATATCTTTTGTTGAGCCAAAAATAACATTTAAAACCGGTTGTATCGAAGAATTTTAGCAACACAAACCTACCCTGTTGCAGATCGCCTTAACTAATCTCTGTTTACATAACAGCAGAAAAAATAAAACTAAAGTATTCTTAGAAGGATAGCATTTCAGTTAAGTACAGCTCGGCTCTAAAGCTTTCGAACACGGTTGTATGCTACTTGAGCGTTTCTGAAAGAAAATGACGTCAGTTACAAGTTCGCCATGACACTTTTGACAGAATGTCGCCCGAACGCCCCAGCTGTCATATCCAAGTCTTCCTTTTTTGAAACTGAACTGTGAGTGACCCTCACACATTTGCATAATTCCCCCCGTATTGCATAACGACATAAAAAGAGGCGCGGAGGTGTCCTCTTGCAATTTTCAATTACCTATAATCTAATTTATGATTGACAGAGAAGAATACCAACGAAAGCGAAGGAGAAGAAAATATGGCAATAAAAACGAACAGGAAAAGCTGCAGTGCTAAACAGCAAGCCGATCAGACGATTTTTGTTCTTCAAAGAAACACATCTGCAGAGGCATAGATCCTCATGAGCCCCCGAATTCGCGGGGGCTCATGAGGATCTATGCCTCTTTTCTGAGTGAATTTAGGTCCGCGTTTATGAGGTAAGGGGAGGCAAGGTGGGAGGTGATGGGGGGTTAGGGCGTGTTGCTGGGATGGGGTGACAGATATTGCCATGCGGGCTCTGTCTTGGGTTAGCCTGATTTTGGCTTGCATTATTTTAGTTATGATACCGTATGCAAACCAATCCTCTACCATTTTCTCCCCCCCCCCCTCCCATCATCCAAAAGAAAAAAATCAGAAATGGAAGAAAAACACAGAATAAAAAATTAGGGGGACCACCCAAAAAGTCGTCGCTCCAACTACATTCGGAAGTTCCATTACAAGCTGTAACCTCTACAATCTCTAAAAGGAGTTATTCCTACATCAGAATCAGGTCCAAGACAGAAGGCAGCACCGTTTGATAGTGAGGACGCCCATGTAGAGCATAGAGGCCGTTTCGTTAGTTAGTAATTTAGATAGTTTTTCGGGTTTAACGCCGAGCAGGCGACTAAGGCCATCTCTAAGGGCGGAAAGGTTAAAAATGTAACCAAAGCCGTTTCGTTGTAATAAGTGCGTCTTTTAACTCATTGCGTCCGAGGTACGAAATACCC
>BTPG01000001.1:332521650-332549150 GCA_036245525.1 Semisulcospira habei | reverse complement strand
TATTTATGTGTATTCTTTTTCTAGTTTTTGCTTTTGTACTTTGTGTTGATATTTTGTTACCTGGTTCTTTACTTTAAACATTGTAAAGCCATGGGCGGACCATCGAAAAAAGGACAAAGATTCCGTATCGGTCAGCTCAATGTCTACCACCTAGCAAACAAAGTTCAAGATGTCTGTGTTTATGTTAATTCCCCCGACTATTTTCACCTATTGGGTTTAACTAAAACTCGGTTGGCCGCCCACATCAGTAATGAAGCCATCACCATCCCAAATTATTCTATTATTAAGAGAGATCCGTCAGTCCAGGGTGAGACAGGTGTAGCGGTTTACATCCATCAATCAATTCTACACATAACCCGCAGGAGACAAGACCTAGAAACGGCTGATGTAGAATGTATTTGGGTAGAAATCAAACACTCTAAATCCCCTCCTTTACTTGTCGGGTTTCTGTATCGAAACCCTGCAGCCACCTTTGAGTGGTACGATAGCTTTTACACATGATCGATAAAACAGTCATTCAGACCAAAGACGTTCTACTTCTTGGAGATTTTAATATTGACTTTCTTAAACCTCATCTATCATGGGAGTGTACTACTACCTTAGTCGGTTTCCAACAAATGGTGACATCCCCCACCAGAATTACGCCAACATCAGCCACTATTATATACCATATCTATACCAACAAACCTGTCGCAATTAGCAACACTCAAGTAGATAGTCTGAGTGTCAGCGACCACTATCCAGTTAGCTGCATATGGTTGTCAAAACTTCCAAAACTGAAAAAGCAAGGTCACACGTGCATCACTTATAGATCATTTAAAAACTTTAATGAAATTGCTTTTTTGACTGATTTAGCTGGGGTACAGTTCACGGACGTGTATAACGATAGTGACCCGAACAAAGCATTAGACATCTGGTACCGCGTCTTTCTCGGTGTACTGAATAAACACGCGCCCCTGAGGCAAAAGAGAGTTAAGTACGCCGCC
The DNA here is from genome assembly GCA_036245525.1 of Semisulcospira habei. Taxonomy (NCBI): domain Eukaryota; kingdom Metazoa; phylum Mollusca; class Gastropoda; family Semisulcospiridae; genus Semisulcospira; species Semisulcospira habei. Next base: position 332,548,164 of record BTPG01000001.1, on the reverse strand, counting down.
TTACCACCCTGGCTGACTGCGGATCTGATAGAGGCTATGGAACACAGGGACGAGCTAAAAGAAAAGAAGCGTTTTGCTGAATACAAAACACAGCGTAATTCGTAAAATCAATGGTTTTAGAAGCAAAAAATCTCTCTTCAGTAAGGTAATTAAGCAAAGTAAAGACTCCTCCACTGTATGGCGTGCCATAAATTTAGTAACCAAAGGTACAAATAAAAGTAGTGCGTCTTTACCACCCCACCTCACTGCAAACAGTTTTAACGACCATTTTGTCTCTTTGGCGGAATCACTAATGCTACTGGGAAATAACTCACATGAGTATATTTGTCCAGACAAACTACTAGACTACTGTAACCAGAAAAATAAAAACAACGAACCTTTCATCATACCGCCTATAGCGGTTCATGAAGTGGGCAGATTAATTACCTCGATGGAAAATAAAAAGTCATCCGGGCCTGATGAGATCAGCTCAAAAATACTCAAGACATCTCTTCCATATATCGTTGAGAGTCTCACATACATCTACAATCTCTGTATAAAACAAAACTGTTTTCCGGATGCATTTAAAGATGCAAAAGTAATCCCACAAACAAAATCAAAAGATCTAAGTGAAATTAATAATTTTCGTCCCATTTCATTACTGCCAGTTTTGTCAAAGCCTTTAGAGAGGCATATTCATAAACATCTATCTAAATATTTAGAAAACCGAAATCTTATCCATTCATTGCAGTCAGGTTTCAGGCCAAACCATTCCTGACATACCGCGCTGATTAGGATGACAGACACCTGGTTGGCATCTATCAATGAATCCAAACTAACAGGTGTAATCTTTTTAGACTTCCGTAAAGCTTTTGATTTAGTAAACTATGATATACTGATAAAGAAAATCTCATTATACACCAACAGCGCTTCCACGTTCTTCAAATCCTACTTGGATGACAGAAGACAAAAAGTCCTTTTTAATGGTACATATTCTAATCACCGCTTAGTCAAGCATGGCGTGCCCCAGGGCTCTATTTTAGGCCCTCTTCTATTTTGTTTGTTTATTAACGATTTTCCGCTCACAATTAGCGATCATAATGTTTCATGCGATATGTTCGCGGATGATGCTGCAATACACACGCCCGACGAGGATTTATCTATTATTGATACACGCCTGCAAAACGCACTATAAGACATTGACAACTGGTGTAGTAACAATTCCATGATCCTAAACCCAGCGAAGACTGAATGTATGGTATTAAGTACCCGTCAAAAGCACCAGCTCGGCTCTCTCTCACTCAGCTTGTCTCTTCAAGGAAAACCCATTAGTCAAGTAACAGAACATCGTCTTCTCGGTGTTACTGTAGATAACCAGTTTAAATGGCAGTGTCATATTACTAACATATGCAACATAATATCAAAGAAACTTTACATTTTAGCCAAATTAAAATATATCACTGATGTAGAAACACGTAAACTGTTTTTAACGCCCACATCAGGTCACATATCGACTAAATTTCCACAGTGTGGGATGGAGCAAGCGAGGTCCAGTTAAAGAGACTGAACTCTCTTCATCGTAGAGCCGCAAAACTTATCCTACCTGACCCTAACTCAACTACCGATAATAAATTGAAAACCTTGGAGATTCTTCCCCTGAAAAATCATTTAATGTACAATAAGGGAATAATTATGTTCAAAACATTGAATAGCCAAATGCCTGATTATATTAAGAAAATATTTTCCTTTCCATCACCAACGTACTCAAGATCAAGGCAATTCATTATTGTACCACGACCTAGAATCGATCTCTACAAGACAAGTTTAGCGTTCTCAGGCCATAGCCTGTGGAACACTTTGCCTAGGAAAGTTACAACATCAACAACCCTTTCGTATTTTAGAGCCAGTATTTTCAATTACCTCACGTCATTATCTTAATACTTTTACTGCGACCTTATATTACTCAGTGTGTGCGTGCATGCGCGTGTTTGTGTGTGTATGTGTGTGTGCACGTTTTTGTTGTTGTTGTTTTGTTTTGTTTTTATATCATTTATCACAATTTATTTTCTCAGTATAATATATTTACACTTTGTGTATTATTTGTAGATTAGTTTAGCAACGGCAAGTTCGAAAAAATGGTTGTGCCAGCCAAAACTTTCACCGTTGTAAAATAAAGAATCATTGTCATTGTCATTGTCATTGTCGTTGTCATTGTCATTGTCTCTCTCTCTCTCTCTCTCTCTCTCTCGCTCTCTCTCTCTCTCTCTCTCTCTCTCTCTCTCTCTCTCTCTCTCTCTCTCTCTCTCTCTCTCTCTCTCTCTCTCTCTCTCTCTCTCCCTCTCTCTTAGAAAAAGTAGAAAGATAAACTTCATAACAAACAATATAATATTATACTTATGCTTCCAAGAAAATGATTAAATAATGTGCGGTATTTTAAGTAAACATGTGCACCCAACTTCCTACTTTGAATCAGTCGTACATGCTGGTATGTCCACACACACACACACACACACACACACACACACACACACACACACACACACACACAAACACACACACACAAACACACACACACACACACACACACACACACACACACACACACACACACACACACACACACACACACACAGAGAGAGAGAGGCAGACAGACAGACAGAGAATAACCACCCCCATCCCCTCCTACGTGAACACACGTGCAAGCATTGAAGAGTACCGCCAGATTCTCAAGAAGCAGTAAGCATATGCATTGAGTGCCATACACGGACATAAAAAATCAGACTACGAAAACACCTCACCTGCAAGAGTCATTGGTCCTCATGGGCCCCTGCAGAAAACGGGGGCTCATGAGGATCTATGCCTCTTGTAAACGGGTTACCTTTTAATCAACGTTCAACGTCTCTTGCTGGTCAGTTTAACATCAGCGTTTCTCATTCCGAGGATGTCCTGTGAATTTTAGTTTGAAAACGGAATTCAAGAAATAAACACTCCTGCGATGAATACCCACCACCTGCAAGAGTCGCAGACCCTCAAAAGCAAACGCAGGCTGAAAGATGTCATAATAAACTAGATCTAGATGCCTCTTAGTGACTAAATGTGCATCCATGTTCCAGAAAGAGAGATAAGAACGTGCGAGCATTTCACTCACAGATCTGATGAAAAAGAAACGCTAAGCCGAAATTTCCACTAAACTGTTAAAGACATAGAACCTCATGAGCCCATAAAGATCTATACCTCTTACTTGGTTCATTGATTTTTATCTCCCTGCAGCCTACTCGAGAAGACCATAGGCGTTCCACCTGTGAATCTACAAAGACATAAAGTAACTTCTCAAAGTTACGGCGACACACTTCTGGACACTCGAAACAGAACTAATGTCTTTATGGTGCTCTTTTCTCAAAGGCGAGTTAAGGTTGTTGACATTATTCCGGGCACTCCTGGTGGATGCTATGCATGATGGAAGCCACTGCAAAGAATGTGTCTAAAAACATACTACGCAATACCTTTTGATTTCGTCCAAAACATGCCTTTGCATCGTACTCTGATTGGTGGATGCCTGCCAATAGAAATGATTCTGTACTCATTCGAAACGTGCCGCATCCGGATACAGCTCGTGTCAAATGTGTTAATTCAGTCAAAATCAGATCAAAGACAATACAATACACACCGCACATTGAAAGGTTGGACGTTCAGGCAGGACGTTCAGTGACCGATTTCTCGAAAACCACAATCACCACAGGGGTGTTTGACGCTTCCCGTAATGATATCGGCTATGACATTAAACATGTCCTTGCTATTAAAATGCGCAACGATTTGTCTTACTTTATTATGAAGGGTGTCAATCTACTGTCTTTAACTTGATTATAATTAGGAATAAATCCTATTTGTGAAATGTGGTCCGATGCTTTAAAGAATAAATCTATTTCTTCACTTATGATTGAAAAAGTTAAAGGTGCGAAATAAAATTTCGTTTCAATTATTTAATTTTATTTCCTCTCTGTCTCCCTCTGTCTCTGTGTCTCTCTCTGTCTCTCTCTGTATCGCTCTATCTCTCTCTGTCTCCCTGCCTCTGCCTGTCTCTGTTTCTGTCTCTGTCTCTCTCTGTCCGTCTGTATGTCTGTCTCTCTCTGTCTGTCTGTCTGTCTGTCTGTGTGTGTCTCTCTCTCTCTCTCTCTCTCTCTCTCTCTCTCTCTCTCTCTCTCTCTCTCTCTCTCTCTCCCCCTCTCTCTCTCTCTCTCTCTCTCTCCCTCTCTCTCCCTCCATGCGACCCCAAAAGCACAAACAGCTTAGTTCTTCGTAGCGTTTGATTGAAAAAATTCAATGTGCGAAATAAAATTTCGTTTCAATTATTTCATTTAATTGCCTCTCTCTCTCTCTCTCTCTCTCTCTCTCTCTCTCTCTCTCTCTCTCTCTCTCTCTCTCTCTCTCTCTCTCTCTCTCTCTCTCTCTCTCTCTCTCGATGCGACCCCAAAAGCACAAACACTAGTTCAGCTGCAATATTCCTCTCCAATGATAGCCTGTGTTTTGCGATAGAATGAAAATATACGTTCCTCTTAAATGTTCATATCCTTCGCCTCTAGCTAGCAATGGACTGCCTCGACAAAAAGTCAGTCCTTCTTTCTGGGACGATGTAAATCTGTGTTTCTCAACCGAAAGAGGTCATTGGCGTTTAGTGTCTATTACCTGTCACCTTTAGTGTCCGGCACGCGACCCGCACGTGCAAGTAGCTGGAGCGCGAGGTGGCGCGTGGACGTGACCTCATTTTGTCTTTCGCGCGCCCCCTAAACCTTCCGCCTGTCCGGCGCAGGCTGTCCTTTCAACAAGAATCACCCACCCTCCTTTTTATAATCGAATCACCTTTGACACAAAATACTATGAGAACATGTGCGTGTTGGTCAAAGACCAGCACACATTTGAGAGTCTCTCATACAACCCCTTCTGCCGTGGGCAAGCTAAAAAGGGATTCAATGGATCCGTGCAGTCAGGTTTCTTGCCAGAACATGTGGCTTTTGTTCATAGATCTGTGTGTTAGTAGCGATTTTCCGGAATACCATCCAGTAATACTGTCCTGTGCGTTGCCATCAGTGTAATCAAAATCATAGATTCTCGTAGGTTTCTGAAGCCTACAGAGATTCATGATCATCTGCCTTTTATTGGTGGCAAATATTGAGTTCGAATGATGTGATAATTATAAAGTTAGCCCTGCCTCACACGGAGTCAGTCTCTAGACTTAAAATCAGCATCTACACAAGTACAGTTTGCTAAAGAAAATACCTACCGCCTGCACTAGTCATAGATTGTCTACCGTGAGCAACAGGGACTCACGAGAATCTTCGCCTCTTGGTAGCAAAGATTTGTTCCAGCTTACATCTGCGTACTTTAAACTCAGGGGTATGTCCAAGTTTTAACCCCCAGTGGACTCAGAACGTGTTTCTGCAATCTTCGTTATTTCAGCGCCAGAGACACGGAGCTTCAGCCGTCCCACAAGAACATAGTTTCAAAGTTGTCAGCGAGAGGCATAGATCCGCATGAGCCCCCGCGACTGCGGGGGCTCATGAGGATCTATGCCTCTTGCAGCAGTATCGTGTTGACCTTTTCCTGGCATGACCAAACCGAAACCTTTTTTTCCCCCCTCTTCTAACAGTTGTGCAGCTCGACGTCGCCAAATAGCCCCAACTAGACGTATACCTGGAGTCAGAGTGGGTCAGCGAGAGGAAACTATACTCAGCTGCGGGGACGTATGAGAATCTACGCCTCTTCTGAAAGAGAAGGAGCCTGGAAGGGAGACTACTGTTGAGGCTAATTGAGGGGAAGGGAGGTTAATCCTATTTCTTGGGCGGACAGAGGAGATAATGTTGATCTGCTGGAGACGTGTTGGAGCTGGTTTTCGCCAGAAATGGGCGGACAAATGTTGATGTATATGCGTGATCCGCGGACAGATGGGGGCAAATTTGGGTAGCAATTAGTCTCTTTTGTGTCCTTGGGTAGAAGAGGAGAGAGAAAAGGGGGTGGGGATGGGCAGGGCGAGGGGGGGGGGGGGGCGGGGATACAAAACACTGTTGGATTTTTTTTCTAGTCGTCTCAGCATTAACCCTTTCGTTGTCGGTGGTAGCAAACCGTGTTACGAAATCATTGTCAATTCGACGTCAGAGATCCCCAGCCACCCGAGGAACATAGACACACAATGGTTCCAGCAAGAGGCAACTGTTAGGGCTCATGACTATCTATGTCTCTTGCAGTTGGGTCGTGTTCGGGGGTTCTTTCTCCCGGTACTCCGGCTCTTCCTCCCCCACGACCTTGGTATCAATTTCAGCCCACTTAATCATATTGCAAATATAAACGATTTGAATTTCCAAAACTTCAGTAGCTCGCTTGAGCTTGCTCTTAGCACCACTTGAATGTTCTGTGTTTATGTACAGTGTGTGAGTGAATGCCCGTGATTCCCGTGAGCGTGCTTGATGGGTTCAGTTCGCGGCGGCGCTTTGAACCGATTTTCAATTGGGATAAAGCGCCTATTTAATGCGCTGATTTATTTTTTTTTTCTTGCTCGGCAGCAATATAAAAACTTTGACCCTTAACCATGGGCCCAACACTTAGGTCAAAAATCTTATCGGCAGTTTGTATGTCTACTCCGTCTCTAAGTGCACAGTAAGGGCAAATTATGCTACTTTTTATCGGCAGTCAAGGGGTTATCGCATGCTTTTCGGCCCTTTTAACTCATTCTGCCCCAGACACACAACAGCAAGATAAGAATCGACCATGATAGTTCAAGGGTGATGCCAGAATAGCTTGGCGCATATGGCGCCAAGCTATTCTGGCATCACCCTTGAACTATCATGGTCGATCTGTGTCCTGCACTAGAGTGCAGTCTTCAGAGGACAACGGCAAAATTTGGGGATTTCGGTGTTGGGGTAGAATGAGTTAACTTATTCTGGCCCGACATCAAGGCATGGCAGGATCGACTTGACAGTTCAATGGTTGTGCCAGAATAGCTTGGCGCCCATAGGCGCCAAGCTATTCTGTCACCACCCTTGAACTATCATGCTCGATCTGTCTCTAGAATTGTAATACAGTCCTCCAGAGGGCAACTTCAACATTTGAGGATTTCGGTCCTGGGGTAGAATGTCTTAATTCAACCATTGTCTAAGGTTTGTGCGTATGTTTCTCCTATGTCTCAATTACACGAAAATGTATATTTTCTTAAGTCTCTTTGGACACCCTTGTCCAGAAAAAATACTTAATAATAATATTGAGTACTTGTATAGGGCCTAACCTCGGATTAGAGCTCTAGGCGCTTAACAAAAACTAATTGTACAAAAATAACTAATTACAAAACGCAATTTACAAAATGTATTATAAACAAAATACAACGCACTCTATAAACAATCTATAAAGTCGCCATTATAAAAATGCTACGCTTATAGACTCATACTCGCACTCACGCACACACTACTTCTAATAGAGATAAAGATGACTTCAGCATGACAGGTCTGTGACATAAGTCATTCGTAGCAGACAGAACAAAAGATGGGTCTTTAGGGCTTGCCTGAATGCCTTTCTCGAATTCACGTATCTCAGTTCCTGTGGGCGATCATTCCCAAAAACTGGGTTCTGGTATGTGCATGACGTCTCACCGAACGAATTTGTTTGACGATAGGGATACGTAGTACTTACCTGTAATCTAATCCCATTAATCCTTTCAGCGCCGACACAATATGAACACCATACAACTGCAAGAAGTACAGATTCTCATGAGCCCCCGCAGACGCTGTACCTCTTGCCAACACCACTCTTACGGTCCACGTTCCTGAGAAGTACCCAACAGAGAAAGAAACACGCTTAGAAAAGAAGGGTACAACACAATGTATTAATATTTCGGGTAAATACCCTTTGTCAAAATAGACAAACAAACAAACAGAGAGATTAGCCGCTACTTATATTCATTCGCAGAAGAATTACACGCTTGGCAGTCACCTTTTTGGTCTGGTTTGCACGTTCCTGATACATTTTGGGATTTTTCGTGTTGAATCAACACCCAGTCTGCGTCACCCGACACTGAACGGGTTAGAACTAAGTCTAAATACCATACCGAAAAAATCTGAGGGCGGAGTTCAAGGGTGGTGGCAGAATAGCTTGGCGCCGATAGGCGCCAAGCTATTCTGCCTCCACCCTTGAACTATCATGGACGGTCTGTTTTCTGAACTGTAATTCAGTCCTCAGAGGATAACTTCGAAATGTAGGGATTTCGTACCTCGGGCACAAATAACTCGTTGGAGATGTGGGATATAGGGATATGCGGCTATTTGCCGCGTGTCCATGTACGCCACGTCTCGAATGAGTTAAAAACTGGCCTTATAACGCACAACTGGCGATCATTGCGATTGAGTGCACACATTTTATAATCAGTCCCAATATGAACTAAACACAGAACGGTTAGTCAAACAAGTTAGTGGGCCTTCAAACTATCCCTGCTGGTTAACACGTTAAACATTAACTCATTCAGCCCCGACACACCACAGCAAGACATAGATCGAGCATGATAGTTCAAGGGTGGTGGTGCCAGAATAGCTTGATGCCCATGGGCGCCAATATTTTCTGGCACCACTCTTGAACTATCATGCTTGATAAGTCTCTAGGATTGTGATGCAGTCCTTCAGAGGGCAACTTCAAAATTTGGGGATTTCGGTCCTGGTCAGAATGTGTTAACTCTTCGACGCACGCAGTCAAAAAAAAACTTGCCTCTATGAAACGCACAGCAGCGCACCCCCTAAACGCACGGCCAAATCTGTGGAGCAGGCGTGAGCTAAAACACTCAAAATTCCATTTCCCAATACTGCTTTCTGGACCCTTCCAGCTATAATGTACTTCTTCTACTAAAGCTGAACTGGTTCCATTCACCTTCCTCCAAAAATAAATGAAAGGCACATAGCTACATAGGGGACATTTAGCATACTAAATACAAGAAACATTTAGTTTTGCATTCCCAAGTATCACTTATGGCCACAGGAAGCATGTCTCTCTAACCAATTACCTCCAGGATATGACTCCTTACAAGTTTGATAACATCTTGACACTGGTTTCCTAGGAAAAATACAAGAAATACTATGAGAAAGGGGCTGTGTGGTACTAGGCAAACTTATTTGCCTTTGTGCCCTAATTAGAGGGCTACAAAATTTGACTCCGTGAGCTTGAAGGTTGTGCGCCGTGCGCGGAAGAGTTAAAGGCTAAATGCCTTTTGTCCACAAAAACGGGGCACTGAACATGATCTGAACAAATTAGGACCCCAGCTGGACTCCGAACCATGGACCTTTAGGACGACACCTCACAGCAAGACATAGATCGAGCATGATAGTTCAAGGGTGGTGCCAGAATAGCTTGGTGCCCATGGGCGCCAAGCTTTTCTGGCACCACTTTTGAACTATCATGCTCGATAAGTCTCTAGTATTGTGATGCAGTCCTTCAGAGGACAACTTCAAAATTTGGGGATTTCGGTCCTGGGGCAGAACGTGTTAAAGGCTAAACGCCTTTTGTCCACAAAAACGGGGCACTGAACATGACCCCAGCTGGACTCGAACCATGGACCTTTAGGACGAGAATTGGACGCATCTACCACCGAGCCACCCAGCTTTCCAACCCTGCTCGTTATTAACTTGCAAAGTCTGCAGAAGAAAGCCCATTTAACTCATTATGCCCGAGGTACGAAATACCCACATTTTAGAGTTATCCTCTGAGGAATGCATTACAATTCAGGAGGCAGATCGACCATGGTATTTCAAGGGTGGTGGCAGAATAGCTTTGGCGCCTATAGGCGCCAAAGCAATTCTGCCACCACCCTTGAACTATCATGGTCGAACCACATCTTGCTATGGTGTGTCGCGGGCAGAATGAGTTAAAGTAAGCATAAGAAACGAAGGGAGAGCAAGTTGGCTTTATCCCCTTGCCTCCCACTGTACGGATATTTTTCTTTCTGAAATCTTACTTTATTCAGCGACCAAAAGCCAACACCGTCTAAGACGAGACATGGATGCAAATTGGTCTCAGCGAGATTCATATATCCTCAAGAGCCTATGAGGATCTATGTCTCTTGCGGTTGGATCTCTTTCACTTGTTTCTTTCTTCGGCAGTCACAGGGTTAAACTGAACTCGCCGAATGACTGATTGCACAGTCTACAGAAAACCATCGAGCGATCGCTGTCACTCTAAATCTCAACGCTGTGTTCTCAGTTGCTTCCCTTAACACCAGCTAGCGAGGCCGGGTCTTTATGCGCATCCTAAATTTGCATCCCCCGGCCCGGTCCCTCAGCCAGGTTTCTTCCATCTACAAGAGGCACAGATTTTCATGATGCTCTGCAGATGCTTCGACTCATGAGAATATGCACCTCTTGCTTGAACAAATCGAGTCATTTTATTACGACAAATCAACTACACACTGTAAAAAGAAGCAAAAAATTATATTCGAGTCCTGTCTCAGGTAAAATCTACAAACGTTTCAAGAGGCATAGATGCTAATGTGTCCCTACTGCATCTATGCCTCTCGCTGGCATGGGTCTGTCAGATTTACGTCTCTGCTACACTAAATGATTATGGGATCGGGAGCTGAGCGTACGAGTGTCTCAGTTTTTTAAAAATTATATTTCGACCTGGCTGACGTGTCTCCGCCCCGACCCCGCCTTTCGTACGCTCACTGCTCCGCGCGACAATTTATATTATACCACTCACAGTAAGTTAAGGGCCACCAAGAAAATAAGTAATGCTTTCAAATAAGCACACCTCTGTCAAATTTTAACTTTTGTCTCGGACTTTTTTAAAAACAGTACTGTGGACTACAGTCTTGTCCAAAATTCAAAGAATAATTCGTAAAATTTGACCTAGTTTGGTTAGGTTAACCCTTTTCATCCTGAGACACTATTTCTTGAAATAAACTATGATAGCTCAAGGGTGGTTCGAAAATAACTTGGCGCCTGAAGCGCCAAGCTATTCTGGCATCACCCTTGAACTAAAATAGTTGATCTAACTTGCAATCTGTAATGCTGCTTTAGTAGGACAATGCGAACATTTTAAAGCTTCAGCCTCATGATGTAATGGGTTAAGGAAGGCAGGGTAGGGTAGGGAAGGGTAGGGTAGAGTAAGGTAGGGTTAGGGTTGGGTTGGGATTGGGGTTCGGTTTGGGTTGGGTTTGGGTTAGGTTGGGATTGGGAATATGGGGTAGGATAGGGTAATGTTGGGTTGGGGGTTTGGGTTTGGTAGTGTAGGGTAGATTTGGATAGGGCAGGTTAGGGTATGGTAGGGTGTGTTGTATTTGGCTGATCTAAAGTTGGTTAGTTTTGCCATATTATATTATTTTATAAGTTATTGGTCGCAGGGGTTTGCTACACGGACCCTTGTAGGCCTGAGAGAGGTCAAAGGAACCATTATACCCCGAAAGTCTGAGGGGTACAATGGTTCCTTTGATCTCCAGAAGGCCTACAAGGGTCCGTGCAGCAAGCCCCTGCTACCAATAACGTGTTTGTTTTAATTCCTCCATGATCCACTATTTTCGTAAAAGAAATCAAGAAGACATCTTTCTAGCTGGATCACGCCAGACATGATTGAGGTCAAAGGAGTATACACTTATACATAATAGACTTATGACGTAATTTAAAATAGTTCATGAGGTTCAAGTACTTGGTTGGTTGGTTGTACATTGCTTAACGTCCCGACAGCAACAAGACTTTCTCAGGACGTGCCTGCACTGTTTGTAAAAAAGAAAAAACTAGACAGAACATTGAATGTATCTCGCCAGCCAGTCTAATAAGCTAAATATTCCTAAGACCATTTAGCAAGAGCTACAGGCAGCGCAGACAGTAGGGAGAGTTTAAAAAGGGAAAAATACAGGTGAATGGACTAAGGGGAGATAGAAACACATGCCCCAGAATAGAGGGAAAAACCCACCCTGTTGGGCTGACCAGGGTGACCCTGGGAAATAAAAAGTAATTAACCCCAACCACGTCCCCAAGGGCAGACCCGGTTGGGCGGGGGGTGAGTGGGGGATCCTCAAGTACTGAGTGTGCTTGTTGTTTCGAACAACACTAAGTAACTTTTTACTTGAGAACGTTTTGGAGATCTTTTATAGAACAAAACTCACATTCAAGATGCGTCACGAAGAGGGCTACAAGAAGTCCGCCATTTTTCGCTACACGGGTTTTGTATCACGGTCACATGGTACGGTTTGCGCTAAAGGGACTGGTCGTGTGACGTAGGGATGAAAACAATATGTTATATTATATTATATTTTGTTTTCCTCCCTACGTCACACGACCAGTAAATTTAGCGCAAACTGTACCATGTGACCGTGATATAGAAACCACTGTAGCGAAAAATGGCGGACGTTTTATAGCCCTCTCGATGACGCGTTACGACCTCGTTTTCGAGTCTTGATAGCAACTCGGTTCGACAAAATAGCAGAAAAAAAAAACGCACTAAAGTAGTCCTATTTGACGTAATACACATCATCTGCCTTATTTTTTACGACATGAGGAGCCAACTAAACAATATTTCACCACTAATTACATAGCGCAAACAGCAAAAGCCTTCCACTGAGACGTTTTCAAAGTTCGGGAAACCACGGAACAAAAATAGCTTCCAAGTTTTTTTTTAACCAATCAGAGACACAATCCTTGCAAACCGGCAACACACTGTCGTCTGCTCAAACACCAACAGGCAACATGCCACAATTTCACCAAAGCACATAGCAACAAATTCAAGAACTAAAACGAAAATACACACCCAGCAACACTCTACACAAAGCACGCTATTGCCAAATTTTCACGTCACTCAATGCGGGACTATCTGAAGAAAAACATCTCCCGAATTTTCGAAGACTATCTGACATCATGTCTACGCTGTAAAATAAAATCTTACCTTAAAATCCATCAGTCTCAGCACTAGTCCTGCTGTTAACAACGAGCGTTTTGTTTTGGTATTCCTTTTTCCAGATATCCCAACACACATGACACTTTAGGATAGAACAACGACAATCTGCTGCACACTCGAAGCATCCCCTTCAGTCATCTTGAATCTAAAAGCACGAGGCACCATGCTAACTTGCACAAGCTGTCACATCAGTGGTCAAATGCCGATCGCTTCATCAAAAAGTTCTTAATTTTTCTGAATCACACAGCAGTCAAGAAGCACTGTCACTGTAATACTTTAACGACCTTTTGTAGACATTGCAGCTTGAATCATTCTGTACACAAGCCAAGATTAGCTTTTTACTCGCGAAAAAATGACTTGCGCTTCTGACACGGAAACATGCTACGTCACAGTCTGGGAATCCCCGGCAGAACATGTATATTCAATGGTGTCACCTATCCGCCACAGAAGCGGCCGTCTTCATAAACCGGGTTTTTTTCTAAACAATAAACGGAGGAAGGAAAACAAATACGTTATTGGTCGGAGGGGTTCGCTACACGGACCTTTGTAGGCCTGAGGGAGGTCAAAGGAATCATTGTACCCCGAAGGCCTTCGGGGTACAATGATTCCTTTGACCTCCCTCAGGCCTACAAAGGTCCGTGTAGCGAACCCCTCCGACCAATAAATTATAATATTATATTATATTATATTATATTATATTATATTATATTATATTATATTATATTATATTATATTATATTATATTATATTATATTATATTATATTATATTATATTCATTTCATTTCTACGTTTATTATTGTCTTAGCTTTCTTTATTGTTGTATTCATCCCATTTATACTGTATATTAATTATTTGAACCTCCATGACGCATTCTATGAAGTTCCAAAATCAATATTCAACTGTGAACATTAACTACATCTCCAAGAAACATTGTATTTTAGATTAAAAAAAAAAAAAGAAAATTCGAAAGAAGGCATCCAGCAAAACTACTTCCCAGTATAAGGCAACGTAGTAAGTATGCGTAGCAAAATAGCGAACGTAGTGCGCATACCAGCGTCGCGTAACAGGTATTACGTATTACACATAAAGTCGTGACGTTTCTGGAGCCTAAATTTGTGAGAGTCATAAAACTCGATAACGTTTTAAATTTTAAGAGCCCAACTACTTGCACGTTTACAAGGACAGACATAACTCACCCGCGTCCCCCGTGTACCAGTAAGCAAAAGCCATTGGAGCCGAGGTAGGCTCGCAGTTGCCCGCGCACGACAGTGCGCGGGTAACTCCGAGCCCATGTCGGCCCTAGAACTATGTGCGCTGAGAAGGTATCGCATTAATGCATCGCTTCGCGTTATGGCCTGATGCAGGTATTAAAGTTATTCTCCCCAGGATCAAGCGGGCATCTCAACACAGCCGGTCAGAAACTGTCTGCAACAGATACTGCTGACAGTATTATGTATGGGTCCTTTGTGTACTAACTTAGAGTTTTATTATGTAAATACAAAGCCAAATGTCGAAATTCATCGTTTGGTGGGTGTGTTGTTTTTGTACCCGAGAGCGCAAATTATCGTCTGCATCGGCCTCGTTTTGAATTTGTGCATATTTACTAGTCTACGTTACAAGCAGAACCCGGTCAATACTGCAGACGAGGTCATCGGCGTGGGTACACACGTGTGAGTGTAAACATATACTGATGTTCTCCGGCATCCCGTTGACATAATTCTCCACGAGAATGTAAAATAAACCTTCCATCCTCGCTATGCTGTCAAAATCAATGCGGGTTCCGCTTGACCTGAGTAACGATCGTGCTGGGGGCGTGGCTTGTTCGACTCGGTCTCCGCGCCAAGCGACTGAGCCAGCGTCACGAAACAGAACAGTGGTATTTATACCCACTTTCTGCACTGCAATTTCACATCTCACACATCGAAGTATACGTAAATGAAAGCATCTCTGGAAACGACAAATGCACCATCGCAACAGAAACACTACATCTGTGAATCGAGTAAATGAGAGCCCGCATAGACAAAAACGTGTCACGACCAGCGATGTCGGCAGTGCCGCAATTTTGACACACACCGTAGTTTTCAGATCCTTGCAGCATAAAATCTGATGAACTAGCTCGTAACTTTATGATAAAACAGGTTTAAAATCTTGCAAAATCAGTAAGAGATAAATTCTACTGAAGATCATGACATCTGAAAATCACTGGCGCTCGCGAAACTATAGGAAGACCGACAAAGACCGTAGCCGGATTACTTACTGATTCACATAGCAAGAAAGCGACAAATTGCGGATGGGCGGTCAAGCGAAGCTCTATATTCCCTTGTTCGATGTCAATTCTACTTAGGGGTATCTTGTCTCTCTTTCTCTTTCTTCTCTTCAATTCCGAGTCTGTCATTGTCGGCCGGCGCGAGTCGACTGTTACTTTCTTTTTTTCTTCGCTGGTTCATCCGCCATCTTGTCTCTGATTGGTTATAATTATGCAGATGACCTAAGGTCGTATAGAATAGTTATGACGTCAGCTACCATCGCCTATCAGACGCAATCTTTTGACTGGACCAGTCACAAAATTCCGGTGGCCTCTTTTCGCTTTGAACGGACGAAAGAAAGCATTTGGTGGGACAATAGGGTAGTCATTGTCTAAGTGGGTGTGTATACTGAATCCCAGTAAAAGCTTGTTGCGAACTGAAGCATTAAAAAAGGTCAGGACTGCCCCTTTAACTTTAACAAAAATGTAGTACACTTACACCTAGACAGCTACCTCTATTTGAAGTAACAACAAAGAGAGTTATATACAATCTTGGGATAGATTTGTCACCTATACGAGGCATATATATATTTATGAGCTAAGACTTCATTTTTTACCTGATTCTCACGAACATCTCTGTCCCGTTTCAGATAAAGAGGTCTGGTTGAGGGACTTGCATAAAACGATTTTCTTAACCCATTCAGCCCTGACGCACTACAGCAGGAGATGGATCGACAATGATAATTCAAGGGTAGTGCCATATTAGCTTGGCGCCTGTCGGCTCCAAACTAATCTGGCACTGCTCTTGAATTATCAAGGTCGATCCATCTCCTGCAACTGGTGCATCGTCATTACATGAAGCCTCCAAACTATGGGAAATACGGCCGCCGGGCTGAATGAGTTAAAGACAACCGACCGAGCGATCACTTTCCGCCCCACCTCGGTTCGAGGAACCAACCGAACTAATCCAAGCACACAATACTTACACGCAATGAACTAATATTCTCATGAGCACAACGTTTAAAAGTCTTTCAGTGAACGTCTGTTATATTAGAAGAATACACTCTTACGAGCTTAGTTACACCCGAAAGCCCGGGGACCTTCTATGCCTTTGCGCACGCGCAACGTTTCCGGTTCCGCTGTGGCTTGGGATCATGAGCTTGGGCTCGTGAGAATCTATGCCTATTGCATATAGAGAGGATACGGTTGAAGGACATACAAAAGAGATGTTCGTAGGGTGTATTTCAATACCTGCGGAATCTGACCCTTGTGTAAAAGAGCCGTGGGTTATTTACGTGTCAGCTCCCAACATTAACTCGTGTTAAAACATCTCATTGGCCAGCCTCTTCTATTTTCATGAGACACAGATGCTCATGAGCCCATGAAGCTCACAGTCTCTCATTCAGCTGTTCAGTTTACAAGAGAAACGTTAGAAAGAAACTGCAAGTCCATTTTTGTAAAAAGCGAGATTTTCATTGCTACGAATGAATATCTCGCTTTTCACAAAAATGGACTTACTGTCTTTTGCCTTCAAAGTATTACAATTTAAAAAAATACCGCTTTTCACGAAAACAAACAAAGCAAACAATGATGTTCTCATGAACCCTTACAGGCTATGTACATGCTGACAAAAATCGACTGTGGCGGTTCCTCACATTGACGTTGTTACTCTGGTTTAAGCGTAGGACCGAGACACTTGCCTCTGTTACTAGGCTTTAAATAAAATACCCTCAGATTTATGTGTGGTATATGTGTTTAGTGCTGCATTTTTTCTTTAGGTAGAATCTCCTCACTCACTTCGTCTCTAGCTGGGGCCTCCGTGAGATGGCCTTAGTCGCCTGCTCGGCGTTAAACCCAAATAACTAACTCTCGTTGGGGAGCTGGGTGGCTCGGTGGCAGAGCGTTCGACTCTCGACCGAGAGGTCGTGGGTTCGAATCAAGCTGGGTTAAAATTTGTTCAGATCCAATTCGGTGTACCGTCTCTGAAATGACCTTTTTGGTGGACAAAAGATGCTAAGACTTCAATTAATGTTTATTTTTCGCATTTCTTGTGTTTTGTCACTGTAATTGTTAATAGTTAGTGTAATTACTATCGTTATTATTTGCGTGATACGTCATCAATGTTGTTTTCATCAACATCGTCATTACTATTGCCGTGTTCGATACCGTCGGCGTCATCATCATTATCATCAATATCATCATCATCAACAACAATATCATCATAAACATCATCATCATCACCATTATCATGGAGCGATTGTCGGCATTTTCTGTAACACGTAGGACTATGCCTGCTGTCAGAGGGGAAAAGACAGCAAGTCTGGGAAAAGCGAAATTTCTTTAACTCATTCAACCCTTGACACACCACAGCAAGTTTTGGATCGACCATGAGAGTTCAAGGGTGATACCAGAATAGCTTGGCGAATATGGCCGCCAAGCTATTCTAGTACCACCCTTGAACTATCATGGTCTATCTGTGTCCTGCACTTCAATACAGACTTCTGAGGGCAACGGCAACATTTGTGGATATCGGCCTTCGAGTACAATGAGTTAACAATACATATAGTGTGGAAAAATACGTGCGATATAAACATTACATTACGAGAACAAATGAAAAGCTAATTCCTTTATTATACTGACGAGCATAAGAAATGCGACATTTTTGGAATCGGTGTTTCCGTTCTTTTCAAATATGTCGCATTTATTTTGCTTGTCGGTATAGATCAAACAAAATTGCTTCCAAGTGTTCTTTGGAAATTAAGTGTTTTCAGAACATCCGGGGACCTTCTTTGGCGTTACGCATGCCCTGAAATAGTATTTCCGGTTCCGTTTCTTCACGAGTTTTAATCAAGGTCACTGCTCTGATCTGCAGACTTTATTTCTTGAACGTAAAAGGTGAACTGAAAGCGGTGACGTAATGGTAATGTTGCGTAGCAAAATATGAGCACAAGACGCACTGAAATCTCTCTCTCTCTCTCTCTCTCTCTCTCTCTCTCTCTCTCTCTCTCTCTCTCTCTCTCTTTAACGTCAGGTTTGTAAAATGGCTGTGTCAATGACGATGTCAATGCCTTAACCGTTGTAAAATAAAGTTTCATCATGATCCATTGATTCATTGATACTCTCTCTCTCTCTCTCTCTCTCTCCTCTCTCTCTCTCTCTCTCTCTCTCTTTGATCCATTGATTTATTGATTCATTAATTAATTGATTCTCTCTCTCTCTCTCTCTCTCTCTCTCTCTCTCTCTCTCCTCTCTCTCTCTCTCTCTCTCTCTCTCTCTCTCTCTCTCTCTCTCTCTCTCTCTCTCTGACAAGGATGAAAACAGGTCTGCGCACATATTCTTTTATCCTTAGAAAATAAAATTTCATTTCATTTCTCTCTGTCTCTCTGTCTCTCTGTCTCTGTCTCTGTCTCTGTCTCTCTCTCTCTCTCTCTCTCTCTCTCTCTCTCTCTCTCTCTCTCTGACAAGAATGAAAACAGGTCTGCGCACCTATTCTTTTATCCTTGGAAAATAAAAGTTCATTTCATTTCTCTCTCTCTCTCTCTCTCTCTCTCTCTCTCTCTCTCTCTCTCTCTCTCTCTCTCTCCTCTCTCTCTCTCTCTCTCTCTCTCTCTCTCTCTGACAAGAATGAAAACAGGTCTGCGCACCTATTCTTTTATCCTTGGAAAATAAAATTTCATTTCATTTCTCTCTCTCTCTCTCTCTCTCTCTCTCTCTCTCTCTCTCTCTCTCTCTCTCTCTCTTTGATCCATTGATTTATTGATTCATTAATTAATTGATTCTCTCTCTCTCTCTCTCTCTCTCTCTCTCTCTCTCTCTCTCTCTCTCTCTCTCTCTCTCTCTCTCTCTCTCTCTCCTCTCTCTCTCTCTGCGCCACCGGGGTTACACTGTCCAGGATACTTCTTTCAAACCTCCACTGGGAATGTGTATTTCTTATATGCATCTGGATTTAACTTCTTGAAGTGCGCTGTGTGCATGTGTGCAATAGTCATGGATTTCTATTTTTGTGATAAATAATCCTGAGCGATCGCTGTGAGCACTTGAAAAGTTATTTATGTTCCAGAACGTTCGTTAACCTAGAGTGCAGTCACTGCACCAAGTGTGTTTTCGAATTCCTGGATTAATTGTTGTGAGTGTTTTCATCAGTGCTTGTTTGCTTGCTTGCTTGGAAAAACTCACGTTCCTTCAGGAACTGTTACTTCGAGTTGGTCGGTGATCCTCCTGATACCGTTTTTCATTCCGCGGTATTCGTCTCTGCCCAACATCGGAGTACTTCAACGGGTCTGTTGGGTTTCCTGACTTGACTTTGTGTGTGTTCGTGATTCTTCTGACTTAGCTCTGCTTTTTCCAGGTGAGCGTGTAATCATTATTTCAAAATTCTTTGTCAACAAACTGAAAATTTACTTTTGGCATTGATAACATTGATTCAATGATTGTGTACATTTGCGTCACGCGTTCTTTGGAACTAGAGCGGCTGACGCGTCATATGGAACTTGAGTACCCAGTGCGTCACTTGGAACATGAGCGCTGACGTCGATCACTTGCCTCCCGCTCGCAATAAAACCTCTATCCCTATATCGCACTTGTATCATACTGGCATATTACTACTTCCTTGCACTGTGGTACCATTTCTGCAGTGCACTAACAGCTCCCTGCCAATGCATCCATGTATAACTGTCCAGTGTGTTCGTGTTAGCAAGCTGGCGGACTAGTTCACTCCAGTGAAGGACACTAAACTTTAGCCATGCCCCCTAACACGAGATCTATCAAAGCCAAATGCTCCATTGACTTGGAAAAAGTTAAGAAATCAAAAGACTGGCATCAGATCACGTTTGAAACGAATGGTCTTAACTTGCCGGTGTGGAGGCATGCTTTAAGAGAACGATACCAGTTTGCATACAAACCCCCTGAGCTTTCTTCTTCATGGGCTGACTTCCAAAAAGACCACACTAAGACGCTCTCCCTCAACCACCCCCTGGCCATTGACCTTCCTCCTGAGCTTTTTAAATCTGTGCTTGATCTCTCGCTAGATGGAAATAAACTATTGAAAATCTCCATCTACTATACCACGGGCACAATTCTAGTTCAGGGGAAGGCGTGTGTGGACTGGGTGCAAGAGGAATTCGACAAACTGAGGTCAGTCGTGAACCTACTCCTCCCCACTTATCGCATGTCTGGTGTATCGCCTGATCAACGAGCACTGCCACCATGCGCCACTATGTGCTCACAGCTCACTAACACTGGCGCAACGGACACGGTCGGTGTAGGTCTTGAGCAGGTAGAAGGAAGTGCCAATAACGATCATGTCCAAGACAGCGCCACTGATATGACTGACAGTGCAGACTCAGTCAGCGTGACTGGCGGTGCCGATGTTGCTTCAGCCAGCTTGGACCACAGTGGCTGTTCCTGTGACGCCACCCCATCTGCGGCCAGTTACCACTGTGACAGCCCGGGCGGTTGCCCCCCTCTCCCCGACGCCGGTTCTGCCTTGCAACCGTCAACTTCCAGGCTCCAAGCTGACACGGCCAAGAAGCTAACGGAACTCGGCCGTGTTGTTGATAGTCTCGGTGCTGCGATCAGCTCTCAGCACGACACGGCCATGTGTGCAGTGTATGATTTACAGAAGGAGGTGAGAGAGCTGGTCCGGATTGAGATTCGAGACATCAAGGCCGATTTCCAGCAGCAGCTTGAACAGCTTTGTTGTCGTGTCAAGTCACTGGAGGCTGAAAACAAAAAACTCAGGTCTCAGCTTGGTGACCACAACAAAATCTTCACTTCCCTGCGCATCACTTCCCCGCCTACCACGAAGCAGATTACAGATACACATACGGGTTGCACTCTGTTGTCAACCAAGCCTGGCCCATCCCTAGCCTCATCTCAGCCCCGACGGTCCGTTCCCGCGGACCATTCCCCGCCTGCAAACAACCTTGACAAGATTCGCTCAGTTGGTATGGCTTCCCCCTTATCCATTGAAAACTCCGGCCTCACCCCTTCCACTCCCTCGCCGAGCCAGCCCGCACACAACACTGGCCGAGCCTCATACCGTGACGTTGTAGTCGCCGGCGCCGTGCCTATGTCCAATCACTTTGCTGCCCTCTCTGTTGACGGCAACAAGAACGACCAGGCCGAAGACACAGGCATGGGGTCGCTACGCAACACGTGCCGCCCCAATCAGAGTCAACATCAGGATCACCCCTTCCCAGCCGACGTCTTGACCAAAGAGAGGATTTGGCCTGGGGTCCCTGCTGTGCTAATAGGTGATTCAATCTTGCGAGAAGTGGGTAGCAGGATTGTATCACCGACTGTACCTCTGCAGAAGATCTGCGTGCCGGGGATGTCCATTGCTGAATTGATGGCGTGGCTCGACATGCAGCCTCCTGCACCGCACATTGTTTTAGCCGTGCTGCATGTCGGCATCAACACATGCAAACGCCGACAAGTGATCAGTGTGGACACCTGGGCCAAACTCCTCACACTAGTCAAAATTAAGTTTCCATGCGCCGCCGTCAAAATGTCGTCTGTCCTGCCTGCTTTTGGTCGACACCCCGCCAACAATGCCATCATACCTTCCAACAGGAACCTGATGGCGGCGTGTGATCAGGCGAGGGCTCTGTACATTGACAACGTGCCAGTGTTTCTGTCTCGTGGTGGGGCCCCACGTAAACTGCTCTACAGACAGTATGATAATTTCCATCCAAGCACTGAGGGGGCCTTGCGACTTGCTTTCAACCTTAGGTCCACTGCTCGTGCAACCCTGCCCTCTGTGCGGTCTAGCTTTGCCCACCAGCCTGGACTGCGGCCAACTCTGTGTGACGACCCCCTGCAATACGGACCCCCCGTGGCGCCTCTAGGAGGCTTGCACCGTAACGGTCACCTGCCCATTGAACTCAGCTATAACGTTCCCCTCCTCCCCACCCCACATTATCCCCAGTCAATGACCTCGCAGCGTGTTTCCTACATCACCTGTCCAGAATATCAGGGGCGGCACTATGAGACCCTCGTCTGAGTGCATTGTAGTGTGAACCCACCCTGGTTGCCTTCCTCGATTCTCATCGGTGGATCGATGGGGACAAACAGTGTGGTCTACTCATCATCCCTTGCCTGAGTACAGTGACATTCTCAACCCACGCTCACTGTCTCCCTCGATTCGTTCTGGCGTATCGACGGAGACAACCTGCGCGGCGTACCATGATGTGTAATTGTCGTATTTATCAGTCCATGTGTTGTCTCCCTCGCTTCTCTGCTGTGAGTCGACGGAGCCACCCAGTGTGGCACCCACCTTCACTCTCATATATTGCCCACACTCATTAGATGGAGCATCACACCGTGATCATTTTCTGACGTCTGAATCTAACAATCTGGCAAACTGTTTAGTGTCCGACATTGAATCTATAGCGTATTAATTGATTAGCCTTTTGGATTTATTTCGTGCACCGAATTTGCTTCTGTGTATAGGGTGTGACGATCATTATCTTCCTGCATTTTCCTTTTCTTTCAAAACTGAGGTAATAGACTCTTCTTGTTATAGCGAAAGAGCCTATGTCTTTATCGTATATTATACGGTCTACGATCAGTGACTCATTTCATTCGCTTTTCAGAACGTCACGATACATTATTTCCCCTACGCGGGACGTGACGCTAAGGAGCCGGTATTTATATCGCAGATACGGTATATTATCAGTGACTCATTTGCCTACAGAACGTATCAAAACTTTATTTCCCCGACGTGGGGAGTGACGTTGCCTGCAGAGACAAACCTGAGGTAATAGACTCTTCTTGTTATAGCAAAGGAGCCTATGTCTTTATCGTTTTTTGTACGGTCTAATATCAGTGTCTCATTTCAATCGCTTTTCAGAACGTCACGATACATTATTTCCCCTACGCGGGACGTGACGCTAAGGAGCCGGTATTTATATCGCAGATACGGTATATTATCAGTGACTCATTTGCCTACAGAACGTATCAAAACTTTATTTCCCCGACGTGGGGAGTGACGTTGCCTACAGAGACAGTGACAGAGCTTAAATTTCAGCTCTGTAGTTTCTCCTGTATTTTGTTTAACTTTGTTAGCGTTCATACGCATTCATTTGTTCTTATTTGAATTTCGTACACATTTTTCCGCTAACGTGTTCATTCATCATGCCTGCCTGTAGCCCAACTGTACCCCAGTGTTCGCTGCAAAAGCAAGATTTACGAATAGGGCATCTTAACATCTATCATTTATACAACAAAGTGCCCGACGCCACTGTTTTACTTTCACAACCCCAACCCTTTCATGTATTTGGATTTACGGAGTCTAGACTCAGAGAACATATTAGTGACGACTCGATCTCCATTCATAATTATACTATATTCCGTAGAGATGCATCATCTGCTGGCCATACAGGTATAGCTGTGTACCTTCATAACTCTATCCGCCAATACGTTACCCGCCGTATGGATTTAGAGTCTAGTCACGTGGAAAGTTTATTCCTTGAATTGAAATGCGATAAATCTTCCCCCACACTTATCGGTTTTATTTATCGCACCCCTTCAGCAACATTTTCATGGTATGATGATTTTGTTACCATGATGGATAAGGTGCAATTACGTAACAACAAAGACATACACCTTCTAGGCGATTTTAATATTGACCTTCTCACGACTGGTCATGCGGCGTGGAATTACACCACCTCATTATTTGGCCTGCAACAGATGGTTCGGTCTCCCACTCGAGTTTCTTTGTCATCCGCCACATTGATTGACCACATCTACACTACAAATGTATCTGCTGTCAAGAACGTCCATGTGCCAAATGTAGCCATTAGTGATCATTTTCCTACTTGTTTTCATCTTTTAGTTAAACGTGATAAACCCCAGCACAAACAACACACTACTATCACCTACAGGTCTTACAAAAAATTCAACACTGATGACTTTCTTCGAGACCTATCGAACATGCCCTTTCACCTTATTTATAACACTAATGATCCCAATGAAGCTCTAACGCTTTGGTACAAGCTGTTTCTTTGGGTCCTAGATAAACATGCCCCACTCAGAACTAAACGAATTAAAAACCCTACCCTTCCGCCTTGGTTGTCAAAGGACATTATTCATGCGATGAAAATAAGAGATGACTTAAAACGGCAGAAAAAAATTGCAGATTTTAAAAAACAACGTAATTTTGTAAAATCCTTAGTTAGAAAAGCCCAGAAAACGCTTGCGGAAAAAGTTATCGCAGAGGGTAAAGATACCCGAAGTGTCTGGAATGCTATCAATTTGTTTACTAAGCGGAAAAGTTCCATCCCTGCTGCTACATCTCTAGGCATGGATCCAGACGACTTCAATTCCCATTTTTTAAATATCGCTGAGTCCCTTGTACAGTCTTTTCCCACTTGCAGTGATAGTTACAGTTGTTCTGCTAAACTGCGCACACACTGTGAGTCTGCAGCAGGTGCGTCCTTCTCCATACCTCTTATGACAGTGTTTGAAGTTGGTAAGTATATTTCTACTCTAACCAGTAAATCGTGTGGCCTGGATGGAATAAATAACATGGTACTGAAATTGTCACTTCCATACACAGCTGACTCCTTGACATTTATATTCAACCTTTCTATCACCCAAGGTATTTTTCCAGATGCCATGAAAGATGCTAAAGTTGTCCCCATTCCCAAATGTAAAGATCCCAAAAGTCCAAACGATTTCCGTCCTATTTCAGTGTTATCAATATTATCGAAGCCAATTGAAAGACACATTCACAAGCACCTACTCCAATTCTTGGAGAATCAACGCCTACTCCTATCTCTTCAGTCCGGTTTTCGACCTAAACACTCGTGCCATACTGCACTCGTTCACATCGTTGACTCTTGGCTCTCATCAATCAATAATTCCAAATTAAATGGTGCAGTTTTTCTGGACCTAACCAAAGCATTTGATTTAGTCGATCACAACATTCTTTTAAAGAAACTTTCAGTGTATAAGTTTGATTTGAACTCTATTGCGTTTTTCTCATCCTACCTAAGTTGCCGCCGACAGAAGGTGTACTCGAACGGAAGGTATTCGAAAGAAGGTATAGTGAGGCACGGTGTTCCCCAAGGATCTATCCTAGGGCCTCTTTTATTTTCTTTATTCATCAATGACCTGCCTCTTTCCATCTCAAATCCTACGGTAAAATGCGAACTCTTTGCTGACGATTCCACGCTGCATACATCAGACGATCGTCTCATAACGCTAAATTGTATCCTCCAGCAAAGTCTTGATGAAGTGTTAGATTGGTGTACGCATAATCGCATGCTCCTCAGTACTTCTAAAACCAAAAGCATGTTGATAACAACCCGCCAAAAGCATCAGCTACGTCCTGCCCCTTTGATACTTTCACTTGGTGATAAACCTATCCAACAGGTATCCAAGCACCGCCTACTGGGAGTTGTACTTGACGACCAGCTCAATTGGTCGTCGCATATTGACAGTTTGTGCAAAACCTTGTCCAGAAATGTATTTCTGCTCTCTAAACTTAGACATATTCTTAGTACAAAGTGCTGTACATTGTTTTTTCACGCGCACATTAAGAGCCACTGTGATTATGCGTCCTCTTTGTGGGACGAATGCAGCGAACGTCATATTAAAAAAGTCAACTCGCTATATCGTCGTTCAGTTAAAATAATTATTCCACACCCTACTTCCACAGACCAAAAGATAAAATCTCTTGGCCTGCTTCCACTGAAGGAACAACTCAAATTTAACAAATGCGTCCTCATGCACAAAATATTTCATTATCAAGTCCCCGAGTATCTGTGCGCGCTATTTAACTTCAGCCCTAGGCATCAGCTACACACGAGACATGGCTTGCTTCATTTACCCCGACCCAGGATAGATCTCTACAAGTCAAGCCTTCTATTTTCGGGCAGTTTTGTCTGGAACTCATTGCCATTGAACATTAAATCATGTTCAGGTAAAACCCATTTTAAACGAGCTTTGCGAACGCACTTCCATTCAGCCTGACTTCACAGTTTGCCATATCAGAGTATTGTTGTTGATAACACGTGAAAGTCAAGTATTTTCTCTTTCTCCTTACATTTGTAAACTGATAATCCTTGGTCTTGTCGGTGTCGCTATATGCTCTTGATGCTGCTGATTCTTTGACACTATCTTAGCTGAGTATAATATTAATGCTATGCACTCATTTATTTCTCTTACTTTTGTGTTGGTGGCAGTTACTACTTCTCCAATACGAATTTTTTTTTTCTCCCCCTTTCATTGATTCACCTATTGTGTTTGTTTTTTTCCGTAGTTTTTCTTCTTCTTATTATTATTATTGTTATTATTTGCATGCTATGTTTATTTTCCTGTTATGTTGTTTGTTTACAGGACAGCTTGTAAGACAGGCATTGAGTTGCCTAAT
>BTPG01000001.1:332491650-332514150 GCA_036245525.1 Semisulcospira habei | reverse complement strand
TTTCTTCCACGCGCATATCAAAACGCACTGTAATTACAGTTCCACTGTCTGGGACGGTTGCAGCGAAGTTCATATGATTAAAGTAAATTTTCTGTATTGTCGAGGTGTTAAACTCATACTTCCTGGACCCGCCCCCACAGACAAAAAAATCAAATCTCTTAAATTGCTGGCATTAAACAAATAATTCGAATTTAATCCGTGTGTATTAATGTACAAGATTCTACACGAGAGAGCCCCACTCCATTTGCGAATTCTGTCAGTTTCAGATAATTATAGACAAAACACAAGAAACAGGTCGCTCCACCTACCAAGAACAAGATTAGATATATATAAAACTAGCTTGGCCTTTTCAGGTGCAAAAGCATGGAATAATTCTATTTATAAATTTAGTATATTTAAGGATCGCCTTTATCGCTTTTTACTTTTAAATTAATACCACCATTTAATTTTCTTGTATTAATGTTTTACTATCAGAGACATGTTCTAATTATAAGATGACCTTCAGTTTATGTCGCTGTTATTATGTTTGTTTGTGTTTGTTTTCGACTTTTATGTTTTTCGTACACTTGAATGCCCTTTATACTATGTTTGTTTGTTGTTGTTTTAATTTGTTTTGTTTTTTTAATAATTTATTGTATTGCTCGATGTATATTTATGTGTGTAGATTAGCAAGACAGTTTGTAAGAGAGGCATTCGCATGCCTAACACTTTATCCTGAATAAAAACGTTTCATCATCATCATCATCATCATCTCCCGTGTGTGTGCATTCAAATGTTGAGACATTTTACGTTTGATTGTGCTGGAGCATTTTGATGACTGGACTCTTGTAGATCGCTCAAAACGTCTAGTAGCGATGAGGATGCTGCGGTTGTTAACCTCTTCACAGTCAGTGGACGGCGAGTGTGATTTTTTTTTATAATTCAAGGGTAGTGCCAGATGAGCTTGGCGTCTGACGGCGCCAAGCTCATCTGGCACTACCCTTGAATTATCAAGATCAATCCATCTCCTACATCTGGTACCTTGTTGTGAGTCAACACCTCCAAACTTTGTGAAATGGATGTTGGGGCTGAAATGGTTAACTGAACTGTGACACGTGTTTTTGTTTCGTTTTCAGATACTCTGTTGACTACAACATCGACACGGGGTACGCATGTCGCAAGTATTATTTTGATTTCGCTTTCTGATACTGTGCCCACGTTCTTGGAAACCGTGTTTGTTTGTTGGCTTTGCTGCTTATTTGTTGCCTGCTCTGCCTGCTTGTATTCTGTTTTCTTTCTTCCTTATTTGCTGTACAACTTCGTCTTTTTGTATGTATACATTGCGCGTTCACGTTCCTGTATCACTTCGGTGTCGTGGACGTTAAACCCGAACTAACCAACCAACGTTCCTGCGATCTTTTGCTTTCCAGGACCCTAAAGTTTTGAATGATCTCGCATTACAGTTCCGTCTCTCTCCCTCCTTCAGTCCTTCAGGTCCCAGCTCATTATTTTCAACCTGGATTATGGACTGAATAAATCTCTTTTCCTGCAGACGCCGATGCACTCTCTTTACAAGTCTTTAACTCTCTGGTTGGACACAAACATTATCTGTTCACTTGTATTGCGTTTTATTATTTTTTTTTTAAAATGTCATTCCTGCTTTGTTTTATATGCGTGCGTTTGTAAACTCTTTGATCCAACTTTGTGGGGATCGTGCGCTAAGAAACAGTTATTATTGTTGTATTATTGAATGTGCTTAGCTTCAACTTTAGGACAATTCGTCTTCTTTAGAATAACCTGTTCAGTGCCAGAAAAATTTTGAACACACCCAGTTGCAAGCGGTATAGATCCTCATGAGCCGCCGCGAATGCGGGGGCTCATGAGGATCTATGCCTCTTGCTGACACCACTAGTGTCCCATGCTCCTAGGACAGACTGAGCTTGTTGATGTTGAATTCACGAAGCCTGCAGAAACACAGTTAACTCATTCCACCCCAACACCGAAATCCCCAAATTTTGCCGTTGTCCTCTGAAGACTGCTTTGGAGTGCAGGACACAGATCGACCATGATAGTTCAAGGGTGATGCCAAAATAGCTTGGCGCCCATAGGCGCCAAGCTATTCTGGCATCACCCTTGAACTATCATGGTGGATCTTTATTTTGCTGTGGTGTGTCTGGGGTAGAATGAGTTAAGTCAGCGGGCATTGAACGGGCTCTGCAATCAACGGGCTCTGCAATCAACGGGCTCTGCAATCGTCTTGCCTTTCTCTTCGTCATTAGAATTTATTTTTTTTTGTCACACCTCGTGCGCCTACTGTAGCTCATCTTTTGCCTCATTAGGTTGGGTGCCTCACCTCCGACCAATGTTCGCCTTTTGTTTTTCAGTTCGGTTGCAGTAACTCCGCATCTGTCCTGCCTAGTTAAAATGAAATAACATTCGAGCTATCAAGGTTGATCTGCCTTCCGCTCTGGAGTCTTGACTCTTTCAAAGAAACCAGCATCAATAGCTGCGGAAGCGTTGTATAGCGTTGCCGACGGCAACTACTATACGACACTTTCGCAGCTTTTGAAGCAGCGCACCTTGACTGGATGAACATCGACCCTGATTTATCAAAAGCCAGCATGTCCATTTTGAGTGAAAAGCGATATTTTGGCAGTAATGTCATGACAATAAGAATAAGAATAAGAATAAGAGTACTTTATTATCTCGGAAAGAGAAATTCGGTTGTGGTACATTTATAACAAATAGTACAAACAAGACATGAAAAGATTATAGCATAACTATGAAATTTCTCGCTGCACTTACACAGCTACAAATTCCAAATGGACACAAGTAAACACTGCAAAATCTTTACACATAGCTCTTACACATCTCACCCATAAACGTCTTTTATGATCGCTTTTCAAAGGAATGGACTTACCGGCTTTTGCCAAACGACGGCAGGTAGGTCAGTTTTGATGTAGGGGGTGCTTGCAACACATGCTCGCTTGGATTCTATTCGTCCTTTTTCTGCTCGCTGTTAACACCTCGTACGTAAAAGCAGCTGGTTTTAGCTTTAATTGTGGCCACGATGGTGGTTTCAATTTCGGTTCCCGCATTATTCTTCTTTTTTTTTTTTTATTTATTTTATTTTTTATTTTTATTTTTTATTTTATTTTTTATTTATTATTTTTTTTTATTTATTTTTTTTTTTGGGGGGGGGGGGGGGTAGGGTGGGGGGATTTAGCGCTGAGGAACGAGCTTCTTAATTGCCTTTAACCCTAACATCTGCTCATGACACCTTTGCATTCTTGCCAGCATCTCGGCTTCCCGCTCCCATTGTGCAAAAACGCCTTCGGGCCCAGGACGGCTGCAATGGGACCGCGCACAGCCGTGTTAGTGTAATCCACAGCCGTGCGCGGGCCCATTGCGGCCGTCGTGGTCCCGAGGACCTTTGCTTACTGGATCTCCTCCCCCCCCCCCCCCCCCCCCACTCCCCTTTTTCTCCCCTAGCCCCCTACCCATGCCGTTTGGGCAAATTTCCTTCTTGTTGAAAACCAACCAACAGCCAAAACATTTTTTGCGCCAAGGTGTGTGCGCAGCAACAAATACAATACAATTCCATGCGATGTTGTTCTTTTGTCCGAAGCTTACTAGAATTGCATAAAAGAAATGACAAAATGCGTGGATAACACAAATGGAAAAAACCATCTTTCAGGACCTTCCCCCTCCCCCCCCCCCCCCAAAAAAAAAAAAAAAAAAAAAAAAAAGAACATATTACCTTTATATACTACTTTGTTTTAAACGAAGTTGACAGTGTCTGTAATTAACTATATTTGTAAAAATTCGCATAAAGGCGCCCAGAAAAAAAATAGGCACTACGTTTGATCCATCCTGCTCGACCAATTGTTTTGCCCTGGGCATTGAATGTGTGCTGGACTATGACTTGTGGACATTATAGGTACAGCCATTAGCTCCAAAATCATAGAGCACAAAATATACTGCTATTCATGGACAAAAGACAACCCATCTCTGTTTGTGACAAAACAGATTTTCACCATATTAAATGAAAAATCATACTTTTCACTGAAGGTGCGTACTGTTTTGCATTCAAAATCAGAAACAGAATCTTTTGCATTCAAAAATTCACAGCAGAGCTGGCCTATGATTCTCGACCGTACGGCGTGGAGTCAAGTTAACCCGTTCAGTGCTAGCTGACGCTGACTGTGGTTCTGCAATCTGCGTTCATTCAACACCCAAAAACCCTCGCTGAGCCAGGGACTTGGATTCAAAGTGGTGTCAGCAAGAGGCATACATCCTCATGAGCCCCCGCTGTCGCGAGTGCGCATGAGGATCTATACCTCTTGCAGCTGGGTGGTGTCACGTTCACCAGGGTCAGAAGAAACCTAAAAGGGGCGGGGGGGGGGGGGGGGGTGCTGCAATAACATTAACTCATTCTACCCCAGACACACCGCAGCAAGATATGGATCGACCATGATAGTTCAAGGGTGATGCCAGAATAGCTTGGCGCCTATGGGCGCCAAGCTATTCTGGCATCACCCTTGAACTATCATGGTCGAGCTGTGTCCTGCACTGCAATGCAGTCTTCAGAGGACAACGTCAAAATTTGGGGATTTCGGTGTTGGGGTAGAATGAGTTAAACCACCCCCTCCTTCTCGGACCATGTTGTGATTTTTTTTTAAGCCGAGGATGGGGGGGGGGGGGGGGTGCTGTAATACCAAAGCACCCCCCCCCCTCCTGGATCATGTCCTGTTCACATTTTATTTGCACTGAAAGGGTTACTGTTGTCCATCATTACTGAGCGCGGGCCCTCTGCGGCCGTCGTGGGCCCGAAGGCGTTTTTGCACACTGGGAGCGGCAAGCCGAGATGCTGGCAAGAACAGTGTTTGTTTCAGGTAATAAAAATTCATTAATAAAGCACATGTGTGTTTGACTGCTTTTGAAGGCTTCGTTAATTTATTGATGCATGATTCAGATCTGAATGTTTACCAACAGTAAGGAAGTTAATCCTCCTGTGCAAGCAGACGCCTGTACTTGTTTCAGTACTGGTAGAAGCGGGTGAAGGTCGATACGTGACTGAATCGCAACGTAAATAATAAGTGGTGATTCTTCTTTAATTAGACATGCCTTTGATTTGATGGTCTTTGTAATCCCTAGATATTGGCCGTAGTTGCGAAATATACGATATATATAGCAATCCAGACCAAAAAGGTGACTGCCAAGCGTGTAATATGCAAAGAAGAACCCAACTGAGAAAGAAACACGCTTAGAAAAGACGTGTACAACACAATTTATTAATATTTCGGGTAAATACCCTTTGTCAAAGGAAGGCAGTTAGAGAGGCGCTGAACTCAACCTGCAAAGACACTGTAGGGTTCAGGAAACACCACCACAAGGACTGGCTGTCGGCACAGACCTTGAAGAAGATAGAAGCGAGGAAGCAGAAGAAAGCAGCGGTCAACAACAGTCGCACGAGAGCAGCCAAAGTAAGGGCACAGGAGGAATACTCGGAAGCCAACCGCGAGGTGAAGAGGAGTATCAGGGCAGACAAGAGGGCCTACACAGACAGCCTGGCAGCGGAGGCAGAAAAGGCAGCAGGCAGCGGCAACATAAAACAGCTCTACGACATTACCAGAAGATTGTCGGGTAAGTATGGCCATACAGAAAGACCAGTAAAAGACAAAGAAGGCAAGCCTATTGCAGACAGAGCAGACCAACTCGACAGAGGGGCCGAGTATTTTGAAGAGTTACTGAACAGACCTAGCCCACACGACCCCCCCCCCCCCCCCCCCCCCCCGACATCCAGCCGGCAGAGACCGACCTACCCATCAGCTGTGACAGACCCAGCCGGGAAGAGATCAGAAGAGCAGTGGCATTTTTTCATTTTTGAAGAATGGCAAAGCAGCAGGGCCAGATGGCATCCCAGCGGAGTCTCTGAAAGCAGACCTAGAGACAACAGTGGAGATGCTGTACCCACTGTTTGGAAAGATCTGGGAAGAGGAGGTGATGCCAGCTGACTGGAAGGAGGGGTACCTAATCAAGCTTCCCAAGAAAGGCGACCTCAGCAAGTGTTCCAACTACAGAGGAATCACCTTGCTGTCAGTACCAGGAAAGGTCTTTAACAGGATCATAGTAGAGAGAATGAAGAGCTCCGTTGACCCCCAGCTGAGAGACCAGCAAGCAGGATTCAGGAAGAACCGATCATGTACAGACCAGATCGCCACTCTCCGCATCATCGTGGAACAATCTCTGGAGTGGAGCTCCCCGCTTTACGTCAACTTTGTGGATTATGAGAAAGCATTTGACAGCGTGGACCGAGAGACTCTGTGGAAACTCCTACGACACTACGGTGTACCCACAAAGCTCGTCCGCCTGATCAAGAGCAGCTACGATGGCATGACATGTCGCGTGATCCACGAAGGGCAGTTCACCGGGGAGCTCCAGGTCAGAACTGGTGTCAGGCAGGGGTGTCTGCTGTCTCCGTTCCTCTTCCTACTGGCCATAGACTGGGTCATGAAGATGACCACAGAGCACAGACGAAGTGGAATACAGTGGACACTGTGGACACAGCTTGACGACCTCGATTTTGCAGACGACTTGGCATTACTGTCCCACACTCATCAACAAATGCAGGACAAGACCACGAGGCTTGCTGACATCTCGTCCCAAGTGGGCCTCACCATTCACAAACAGAAAACAAAGACAATGAGGCTGAACACAACCAGGGAAGAACCAATCTTGCTTGCTGGCACCCCGTTGGAGGAGGTGGAGTCCTTCACCTATCTCGGGAGCATCATAGACAAAAAAGGCGGCACTGATGCAGATGTCAGAGCACGATTCGGTAAAGCCAGAGCAGCCTTTCTCCAGTTAAAAAAAGTGTGGAGTTCCAGAGAGCTGTCACAACACACCAAAGTTCGGATTTTCAACTCCAATGTAAAAGCAGTTCTCCTATATGGAGCAGAGACTTGGAGATTGACAAAAACCACAGTCAACAGAGTACAGACCTTCATGAACAGTTGCCTTAGAAGAATTTTGAAAATCCACTGGCCAGAGAAGATCAGCAACGTCAGACTCTGGGACAGAACAGAGCAGATAACAGCAGAGAATGAAATTGGGCGAAGAAGATGGGGATGGATCGGTCACAGCTTGAGAAAGCCAGCTTCCAGTATCACTAGGCAGGCATTGTCATGGAACCCCCAGGGAAAGAGGAAAAGAGGTAGGCCGAGAAACTCCTGGCGTCGAGACCTCCAAGCAGACATCAAGAGACTGGGAACCACCTGGAGTAGAGTCGAAGGAGAAGCACAGGACAGGAGTTGCTGGAGGTCTCTCGTCGACGGCCTATACCCGCGTAGGGGTGACAGGCGTAAGTAAGTATGTACCCTTTGTCAAAATAGACAAACAAACAAACAAACAGAGAGATTAGCCGCTACTTATCTTCATTGGCAGAAGGAATGTGGTAACTCTCTCTCTCTCTCTCTCTCTCTCTCTCTCTCTCTCTCTCTCTCTCTCTCTCTCTCTCTCTCTCTCTCTCTCTCTCTCTCTCTCTCTCTCTCTCTCTCTCTCCTCTCTCTCTCTCTCTCTCTCTCTATATATATATATATATATATATATATATATATATATATATATATATATATATATATATATATATATATATATATATATGTATATAATTTTGGGGTGATTGCATTCATTTAGGACTTTGGCATACTAGGTTTGATTGTCTGACTGCTATTTATAAATGTAAATAAGTGTAGTAGTATATGTGAGGACAAAAATAGGCCGTAAGGCCTTTGCAAATGCCCTTTATTGGACAAGTTTAATTACTTTATGGGTCTGCTATGCATGCAAATCTTTCCTACAGATCATTCATCATAGCAAAAGAAAATCCCTTTAAATTTTTGTAATTCATCCAGCTGGTTTTTAAAAGAATTTATGTTATATGCTTTCTTTATTGAAACTGGTAATCCATTCCAAACAGTAGCAACTCTGTTAGAAAACAAAACTTCCGCAGGTTAGTGTTGCAATGCCGTACAATGATTTCCCCTCATTGTTTAAATGATATATGGTTGTGCAATTGGTAAAAAAACAAAAAAGTACCTTACATGTTTCCCACACGGAGTCTTTTAGCCCCATTGTACATGAAGCCATCGGAATTCAAACTGTTTATGTTTTGGGACACGAACAAATAAAACTGTTTAAGATAAGATAAGATAAGATAAGATAAGATAAGATAAGATAAGATAAGATAAGATAAGATAAGATAAGATAAGATAAGATAAGATAAGATAAGATAAGATAAGATAAGATAAACTTTATTGCCATATGCATAAACATTAGGAATTTTTTTTTGGCGGCATAAATGACGAGCGTCCATATGAACATCAACACATGAACATCAACACATAAAACATACATCACAATCAAGCAGACTCTAAAATGACAAAACACATATATGTATAGCAGTCATTCTACTAAGTGTGCACACACATCTAAGTAAGTGAAGTAAAATAAATCTATAGCATAATAAACATAATTATTATGACAACAAAGACCGCCATTCAGCCCTGACGCATTTCAACAGGAGATGCGACCATGATAATTCAAGGGTAGTGCCAGATTAGCTTGTCGCCTGTCGGCGCCAAGCTAATCTGGCAATGCCTTTGAATGATCATGGTCGATCCATCGCCTGCAACTGGTGCATAGTCATTAGATGACGCCTCCAACATTTGGGAAATACGGCCGTCGGGCTGAATGAGTTAAGTTGAAGTCCACAAAGCATTCTTAATTTGCCTGTTTGCACAATGATTTTTAACCCCTTCAATGCCGGGAAAAACGTGAACACGATCCGACTGCAAGAGACATAGATCCTCATGAGCCCCCCCCCCCTCCCCCTTCCCCCCCCCCTACCCCCACCCCTCGCGACAGGGGGCGCTCG
Source organism: Semisulcospira habei (assembly GCA_036245525.1). NCBI lineage: Eukaryota > Metazoa > Mollusca > Gastropoda > Semisulcospiridae > Semisulcospira > Semisulcospira habei. Next base: position 332,505,233 of record BTPG01000001.1, on the reverse strand, counting down.
TGATGATTTATAGCTTTTGCTGAGACCAATTTGTATGCATGTTTCTTTGACGGTTTTGGCTTTTGGTCGTTGAATGAAGAAAGATTTGAAGAAAACACAAATTACGTACAGTGGCAGGAAAAGGGTGTAATTTGTCGTGAATGAGCTCTTGGCTGTAAAGTTAACAATCACAGAACAAATTGGAACTAGGCTGCAGTGCAAAACTCGTCACCTTTGTTAACTCATTCGAGACGTGCCGCGTATCCGGAGGCGGCACGTCTCGAATGAGTTAAAGATCGTCACTTAGGTTGCAAAAGCCACCTAAACGATACTCTTTAATGGCAGGTAGTCTCTGATAGGAGTGGTCGATTTAAACGGTTAGTCTGTAAGGCAGCCCCTCTCCTCCCCCCTGTCCCCCTGCCCTCCCCCCCCCCCCCCCCTACTCATACACAGACATTTCGCCAGTCTAACTCCTTCCTGCCTGCTACGATTATTACTGTGCTTTGAATTTTTTTTATTAGACTGTATGGCGTTTTGATTTGTCTTGGCTTCGGCTTTCCTTGATAATAAGTCATAGTAGTACTCGTTTCAGAGGATGTTTCAACTCATTCAGCCCGACGGCCGTATGTCCCAAATTTTGGAGGCGTCATCTAATGACTATGCACGAGTTGCAGGAGATGGATCGATCATGATAATTCAGGGGCAGTGCCAGATTACCTTGGCGCCGACAGGCCCCAAGATATTCTGGCACTACCTTGAATTATCATGGTCGAACCAACTCATGCTGTAGGGCGCCGCGGATGAATGAATGAGTTAATCATGTATTACGCGAATCAAATATATAACAGAAACATAATTAAGGAAAGCCTGCTTTTGTAGATAATGGTATATATGCCGATAATAACAACGATAATAATATGATAAAAAATAAGAATAGCAATAACACAATGATGATGATGATGATGATAATAATAATAATAATAATAATAATAATAATAATAATAATATAATAATAATAAATAATAATAATAATAATAATGACAATAATCATGATACAAGGAATGTGTAAAATAGATATCTACACATTTGCGTGTTGTTTTTACCTGCTAAAGTTCTGATGCAAAATGTTCCATTCCACTTTCTTGTGGAAAGCGTTGCAAACTTCCATGGGAATTTAGTCAATGTGGACGCTTCTGTTTCATTTGTTTCTCTTATTTACTACGTATATGTTCGTGTTTGTATGCGCATGCGTGAGAGTGATATAGCAGGGAAGACAGACAATGAACCTTTTCCCAGCCACTGGACGCATATAGTGTGTCTGAAATCTTTGTTCATTCAAGCATTCAAGCACCAAAAGCCACAACCTTCCAAGGAACATGGATTCAAACTGGTCTCAGCAAGAGTCATAGATCCTCATGAGCCCCCGCGAATCTATGTCTTTTGCAGATGGACCATTTTTACTTTTTCAGCGAAAGGGTTAAGACAGATGCCGTCCCTGGAATATGGAATTTGGAATACGAGATTTAACACTTTCAGGTACAATAACGAGTTTCGCATCTTTCTGAGATGTCTCTTCCGAAGACTTTCCATCAGCTGTGGACAGACCATGATATTTCGCTGGTAGAGCCAAATCAGACACACTTTCGACCAAACCGAAATAAACTGAAATGAGAATCAGAATTATTTTCCTTGGTTTTACCGGTACGTATTTGCATCAGTCGCAAGTATTCTGGTGATAAGAGTCAACTCATTCAGACCGACGTCCGTATTTCCCAAATTTTGGAGGCGTCAAGTTAATCTGGCACTACCCTTGAATTATCATGGTCGACACATCTCCTGCTGTAGGGCGTCAGGTCTGAATGTGTTAATGGGCATTGTTGGAAAATCAGGAGGAGGTCAGAACTGTGCGTGTTTCCACAGATATTGTGGATGAAAATCCCTGATAAGCGAGCGATATCGCTTTTGAGATTTTGATTTAGCGTTTGCGTCGAAACCTTCACTGATTTGACCTACTTCTGAATTTCTGAAAACGTCTATTCTTGGTTTGTTATGTATGTCAATTTTTTTTTTTCTTTTGCACACATGAAATTTTCCAGATTTCCATTTTTTTTTTCCCACCTCAGTGTGATGGGGGGCAAAAATATCTTATTGGGGGGCGCGACAACTTATCTAGGCCTGATTATTAGAACCCGCCATCTTTTGCGACAACACACAACTCTTAGCATCCCAGAAAAACGCGGGACCACACACCCCACGTTGTAACCTCGCGCTATTGTCGGCCCTTGCGCTTTGTAAATTAAGGGCCATAACCGCGAGCCTCAGACGCACTTCAAAGGGACGTAACTGCTGGGAGAAACCCATATATCTGTCATATTCGTCATATAAACACCCCATTTTGCAATGCGTTGAGAGCGGGATGCCCCCAAAAGCTCGGGCGGTCCACCGTCTAGTCTCTTCCAATCAACAAATGACATAGACGTTCATGAACCCTTGCAGCACGCAGGGGTTCATGAGCATCTATGCCCCTTGGTGACATCGACAAGCCTCATCTACATCCTCTTACCGAGGAGATATTCCGATGTAAGTCTAAAACGGCGTGGCTGCTTGGTCTTCAAGAGGTTTTTGGAACCACCGCATTTTCAGCTTAAAGACACTCACAGACTTGAGGCTCGAAGTCTTCCTTCGTCTGAGAAGCATAGATGCACATTAGCAATAGGCATAGATTCTAATGTGACCCTGTGGATGCAGGGGCTCATGAGAATCTGTGCCTCTTGCAGCTGGAAGCATGTATTTGATACTCGTATAGGTGATTTCTTGTGGGTGTGAGAAGTGCAAAAGTTGTGTGCGCGGAAAGAGGACCAACAAATCTCAGATGCGTTGTAAGTAAAATGGTGCTAACTGGGGCTGATTTCACACTTGCAAGAGACATATTCTCATGAGCCCCTGCTGCTGCAGGAGCTCGTGAGACTCTATGACACTTGCAGATACAAGGGGGGAGGGGGTGTGTACAAAAACTGTTTAGAGTGTGGTTTCGTTTTGTGTTTTCATGAGCGCGGCGTGTGTGTGTTTGTGTGTGTGTGTGTGTGTGTGTGTGTGTGTGTGTGTGTGTGTGTGTGTGTGTGTGTGTGTGTGCCTAGAGACGCCAAGCTATTCTGGCACCACACTTGAACTAACGTGGTCGATTCGTATGCTGTTTTAGTTCGTCAGTGCTGCAGGTGTTAAGTCGTTGACACATCAATCAAAAATATTTTTAAAAAAAACATAGCCTAGAAAAAAGCATGTTTACAAGTTGGCGTCAGTGGTGAAATGAATACAGCCATGGACATTACAGAGTTCAAGCATCAGTAAAGTGTAACTGCAGTACTGAAGACGGGCTCTTCCGAACGCCGAAACCTTTGATGATTCTGGGTTATCTCATAAACGCTTAAAGATCTTTACCACCCGTGCTACCCCTCCCCCACCCCCACCCCACCCCACACCACACACACACACACACACACACTCCCTCCCTCTCTCACCACACACACACACACACACACACACACACACACACACTCCATCCTACCACTGGCGAGACAAATGTATGGAGTATGTGTACGCCTTATTTGCATTTTGTACATTTTGGGATGTACGTTTTGCCAGAGTTTTCATGTGATGGGCCGATGGCCTGAACAATAAAACGATTGAGTCTTGAGTCTATCCTACCACTCTCACATGCACGCAAAACTCCCATCAACCATCTCCCACTCCACTCCGCCAGTTACAATATTTTGTTGACAAGAAGAAATAGAATCAAAATAAAGTTAACTGCCGGTTGATAGCCGTAATCAGGTAATCAGTTGTTTTGCTGACTCGCTGTTCATTCCAAAATGCAAAAAAGGAATATGTTCCATATTCAGATATATGATCCATATTAGTCCAACAATAATGGAAATTAATGAAAATACCAACAAAGAAAGAAACAAGCTTAGAAAAAGACAATTACAGCACAATTGGTTCATACTTATCCTTCTAAGCGTGTTTCTTTCTTTGTTCGGATTTTCTTCGGGTTGTACACTTTTGCAGACACCTTTTAGGTCTGGATTTCAGCAATAACAGGACAATACTGAAACGATTTCCGGAAAAAAAATCAGAAATAGGTTAAAATAAAACGTTTTTCGACGGGAAAAAACATGGATTACAAGCCCGGACAAACACGCGATATCGCGTGTTTGTCCGGGCTTTTAATCCACCTTTTTCCCCCGCTTCAAAACAGGTGCAGTTTGGACCTACTTCTGTTCCCGAACAACGTCTGTTCGTTTTGGTCATAAAATGTACACTGACAGAGGTCAGAACTTGTACTTAGTGCAGACTGATGAGGACACCCCACCGTCCTCCCCATTCTACACCCCACCATACATCCCTCATCTCCTGCACGTTTCCTCCCGGTCTGGGGGAAGCGGCTGTGCGTGTGGCACAAGAGACGTGATGATGAACGACCTCTGCTGTCTGCACGTGCACCACGTGCTGAAAATATTCGACTGTGGGATCCTGATGGCTCACAGGATCTGCCAACTCTACGCTGACCATTTGAAAGGCTGATTGTCGCGTTTTTCGTAACTTTAACGCTTTTGCGTGTGTCGGTAGCTGTGTTATTCGCGATGATTCCTGTAGGAATCATCGCGACTAAAACCGCTACCGAAAAGTCAAAGAGTGAACCAATAGGTAAACAAGATGGGAAGAACCATAACCCACAAAGTCCCTTCTATATGAGAACTGATTTCGCTATCAAGGGTCTCTCTACCTTTTGTCTTTCGCTTGATTCTGATGTTGAAATATCTCCTCCTGAAAAAAAAGCCTCGCAGATGTGCCAATGCGTCATATTGAACTCTACAAGGGGCGCGCGCAGTGCATACGCGTCATTGGTTTGTCGAACGTCATTTGTCATGACCTATTTTTTTGTTTTTACGTAATTTTATATGTAACGTGATATGAGATTCGCTTTCGCTTCAAGACATGGGACAATGGTGACAAAACTATAATTTCACGGTACAATTTCAGTCTTGCTATAATTTGTGTGAAATCAGAATGGCTTTACCTAGCTACATGCTATACTAAGTACACCTGCATGCTCTTCTGAAAGCGCGTCGATGTGTGTATGCGTGTGCCTGTGTGAGTGCATGCACGCGCTGCAAACATCCTCAAGAGGCATAGATGTTCATGTGACCTCCGGGCACTTCAGGATCTATGCCTTTTGGAAATGCGCGCATATATCATTGTTTTGTCAAATGTCTTTTATCATGACGTTTATTTTTCTTTTTACATAATTTTATATTTAACGTGATATGAGTTTCGCTTTCGCTTCAAGACTTGCGAAAATGGTGACAACACTAGAATTTCACGGTACAATTTCAGTCTTGCTATAATTTGTATGATATCAGGTTGACTTCACCTAGCTACATGCTATACTAAGTACACCTGCATGCTCTTCTGAAAGCGCGTCGATGTGTGTTTGCTGTACGTTTACGTGAGTGCATGCGCGCGCTCCAAACATCCTCAAGAGGCATAGACGTTCATGCGCCCTCCGGGCACATGAGGATCTATGCCTCTTGGAGATGCGCGCATATGTGTGAGAAAGCGCGCGCGCGCGCGCGTGCGAGAGAGAGAGAGAGAGAGAGAGAGAGAGAGAGAGAGAGAGAGAGAGAGAGAGAGAGAGAGAGAGAGAGAGAGAGAGAAAATTACGTCATATTTAGAGTATCAGTGTCTGCGTGGTGACGGAGTTGCTTCTTTTACGCCACCAGCACTGTCTGACTTTCTCTAGAAAGTGAAGGTTTTTAACTGTTTTAATTCTTTTCTGTAAAGAATTAATTTTTACTAAAGAAGTTGAAAGGATACAAAGCTGGCTAACGACTTCATTCAATGTCCGTGGGGCGGTCCGTGGCGCAGTGGTTAAGGCGCCTGCCACCAATGCCAAGGGAGCGAGGTTCGATACCGGGTTCCGGCGTTGGACTTTTCTCCTCTGGTAAGTGTCACCGTTAATTCGGGCGGACCGTCGGGAGTTCTTTCTCCGGGTACTCCGGTTCTTCCACCCCCCCCCCCCACCCCCCCACCCCCCACTCCCCACGCTTTGGTACCGGTCTCAGGCCACTTTACAAATTTCAAATACAAGTGATCAAAAATCTCTGTAACTTCAGTAGCTGACTGGCCCTTCGTTTGTCTTGTACTGTGTTTGTACTGTGCTTGTCTTAAATTGCGTAAATCCGTGTCTGTTTCGTGAGTGTGTGTGTTGGGTTTCAGGCGCGGCGCTTTGAGTCGATTTCCCCAAAATTGAGAAAAAGCGCCTATATAATAACGGTATTATTATTATTATTATGTCTTTCTCCAAGCTAGCTATATGCAAAAGTTCATTTAAATATGACAAAGATTACGAACTCTAATCTGGGTCAACCGACTTCCTATAAACGGTTGTTTATGTTTTCAATGAGACATTCAGTTACAAAATGCTCGGAGGCTCTCTTAGCCACCCATTTAAGAAATTATTTCGCCAAGTTTCAAGCCGCTTGTGTGTACAGAAAATAATATCGATGATTCTTTTGTTTACATACATAGGCACACACATACATACACACATACATACTCACATACATACGCACATACGGCGCTTCGCGCCAAATGTACGTTCAGCAGCGAGGTTAGGGTAACTAGACATGACATAATTTTTATCTTGTTACTTCAATTGTTAGAGGTTTAGCCTGCCCGCCTTTGACATCATGGACATTCTATTAAATTCACCCCACCGCGGCCCATCCTACAAAGTCCCTTCTATAAATAGAAACTACACGTCCTGTCAAGCAAACAGTGGGTTAAAAACCCGGACGAACAAGTCATATCGCATGTTTGTCTGGACTTTTTAAACCACCGTTCTCGTTGAAATAAGTGCAACTTTGACCTACTCTTGATATCTGAACGTTATTAAAACGAATAACGTTGAAAACCACAAAAAAGTCATTTCTTGTGCGGCTCCGAATGAATAGTCAATTTGCTGATTGAAGTGTTGTTGTTTGAGGGCGAGAATGGTTTGCCTTTGGTTATTTTTTTTTTCTTTAAAGTTCTTTAAAATACGCCATTACTGCATTGTTCAAGAGGTACAAAATACCTACATACCTACATAAATAAATAAATAAATAAATAAAATAATAAATTAATAAATTAATAAAATAATAAAATAATAAATAAATAAATAAATAAATAAATAAATAAATAAATAAAAAAAATTTAAAATTAAAAAAATGAAACACTAAATACACAACAGGTAATTCAAGTATGAAATAGACAATCTACTTCACTTATTAAAAGGTCGGATATAACACAAATCGGGGGGGGGGGGGGGGGGGGGGGGGGGGGGGGGGAGGAGGGGAACAACGCATTTTTATACACATCGTTTTTTTCTTCAATACAAATGACTCCACTTTTAACAAATTGTGTATGTAACAACGAGAACATGTGTGTTGTTGTTTTCTCTATTTTTCTGTCCCTCTGCACCGAGGAACATGTGTGTGCCCACGCCTTTTATTATATGCCAAGTTTACTGTATTCCGCCTCTTGTGAAAACAAATGTGTGATGACATTTGACAAACATGAGCTGGTCTTTGATTATAGACCTTACGCTTGCAGCCGTAAGGTCCATAATCAAAGACCAGCTCACATATATTCAGCAGAAGCTGAACAAGCACGGCTGAGAGTCGTAAAATGGAAACTATCACAGGGCCTCACACACACGTTCCATACAAGACCAGAGATCAAAGCCCGTCGTCGATTCTACACTACGAGGAGAGATCGATAGAGTTAATTGATCTGTACTCGATGACTGATCATTACCCTACTTATACACCCTTTTAGGTACAAAATCGCATACCTAGACACAGATGTCATCAATGGTGTTACAATGACAGTGTAGTGCGTAGAACATTCAGGCTGCTTTTATTTCTTTATTTTTAGGTCTGGGGTGCTCCTTTTTTTCTAAAAAGAATTGCTTGTGCGTCATAGAAGCAAGACTCACAATTAACTCATTCAAGACGTGACGCATCCTGATACGCTGCTTAAGCCGCGTATCAGGATGCGTCATGTCTTGAATATGTTATGATTTCAGAGGGCAAACATTTTAACAAGTGATTAACAATGACAGTATATCAGTCAAACTGCGTTTTTCTCAAGGTGGCATGGTTCAAGCGATAAAAGGCTTCAACGTAAGTTTTACGTATATGCAAATGCACTGGTAAGGTAAGTCATGTTTGTATCAAGTTTGCAATCCCGCCGTACCCTGTGTGTAGAGAATATGCAACCGCCCTTGTATGTTGTAAATCCCGGCCAAAAAGGTAACAGCCATGAGTGCAAAATGCTAAAACATCTCCCCCCCCCCCCCCCCCCCCCCCCCCAAAGGAAGAAACACCCTTGGAAAGGACAAGACATTGTGTTCTAATTTATCCTTTAGACTGTGGAACTCACTCCCACATCACGTTAAAGCCACTCCGACATTATCTCGTTACAAGACAAGTCTTTATAGATACCTGATATCTATCAAATAACAATATCTAGTTATACGTAGACACACGAATGTACGTGTATATTTTAACAATCATGTGTATGTGCGTGTGTGTGTGCGTGTGTGCGTGTGTGTGTGTGTGTGTGTGTGTGTGTGGACACGAATGTACGTGTATATTCACGTGTATGTGCGCGTGTATGTATGTGTCTGTATGCGTGTGTGTGTGTGTGTGTGTGTGTGTGTGTGTGTGCACGCGCGCACGCGGGTGTGCGTGCGTGCGTGTGTTTGTATTTAGTGGACTATATTATATTTTGTACCACTGTGTTTTGATGTCCCTGTTTTATGTACATTTTGTACTTAGTTAGTCGTAGTTGTAGCAACGGCAGGTACGAAAAATGACATAGTCACTGACTGTGTTAATATCTTCACCGTTGTAAAATAAAGATTCATTGATTCATTGATTCATTTAGAAGCGTGTTTCTTTCTCTCTTGGAAATTTTCGAACACAAAATCTACATCGCTTATAACAAGTTAGTATAACAAATGTTGGTTATGGCAACACCTTTTGAGAGGTCCCTTCAACACTCTTTCTGTATAACTTACTTTGCTTATAACACACATCGGATATAAGAACAAGAAGCGTTGTGTCCCCTGGCGATTTCTTATCTCCGACGTTTTCTGTGGTGGAATTTTCATACTGGTATGCGTTGATTAATGGGATTATTCAGGAAATTTCAAAACATTTTTCACTTGACAGTAAGTTTGGTTTATTTGGAGTGTGTAACAATGCAGATACAATGCATAAGTGTTTATTTTATTTTGACGTTTATCTTTCCAAACGTGTATGGTAACACAAAGAAAGGTTCAATCAAATATCCTGCCGTGAGATGGCTTTATTCGCCTGCTCGGATTTAAACCCTAATAACTAACTAACTCGATACAAATACAGCGCAGAGAGAGCTTCAGACTGCGCGCTTTTTCAAGGTGGTATTTTGACTAAAAGAAAGTTTACAAAATGAATACGATTACACACGTCACTGTGGCTTGACTGAGATTAGATCCTGCGCAAACCACTAAGAAAAGTGCTCCTGTAGAGTAGTATCTTGCTTAGTGCCTGGCGCAGGATTGAAACTCACTGATGGACCTTACTCCAAGTTGCTAACCCCGTTGTACCATGTGGGCAGTTGCATGAGTGAGCTTTGTCCTGCGCCAGCCACTAAGCAAGGTGCTCCGCTATCGCGGAGCACCTTGCTTAGTGGCTGGCGCGGGACTAAGCTCACTCTTGGGGTTTGTGCATACATATTCACTCATATTCAACATTTTCAAGATAGCATTGTGACTAATAAAAGCCCCAAAGACAAGTTTCACATCGAGCCCTTCTCGTTGAGAGCGTCGAGCAATACAGGAATGACGTAAATATCCATTCATACTGTGTATTTTCAAGATACACCGTAGTATCGCTACCCTTAGAAAGTTCAAAATGAAGTTCCGTGAACCCATAAATCAATGTACGATAATATGTACATATATGTAAGGCAATTGCTTTTTGATTTCGGGTCTTTAACCTTGGCCCAACCTTGTTCATGTGGTTGTGTGTGTGTGTGTGTGTGTGTGTGTGTGTGTGTGTGTGTGTGTGTGTGTGTGTGTGTGTGTGTGTGTGTGCTTTCTCTCTCTCTCTCTCTCTCTCTCTCTCTCTCTCTCTCTCTCTCTCTCTCTCTCTCTCTCTCTCTCTCTCTCTCTCTCTCTCTCTCTCTCTCTCTCTCTCTCTCTCTCTCTGTCAATATCACACCCCGACAAAAACTGTGAACTATTTGCTGACGATACATCATTACATGTATCTGATAAAAATGTTTCAACCGTGAGCGCTGTCCTCCAACATAGTTTAGATGAAGTGTCAACTTGGTGTGAAGAAAATCATATGATTATTAGTATTCCTAAAACGAAAAGTATGTTGGTGACAACACGCCAAAAGCATCAACGTGGTTTGCAACCCCTTGTGCTGTCCCTTCACTCTCAGCCCATAGAGCAAGTGTCAAAACATCGTTTGTTAGGAGTGACAGTCGACGAACAGCTCAGCTGGGAGCCTCACATAGAAACTGCCTGTAAAACTATTTCGAAGAATCTCTTTTTATTATCCAAATTAAGTCGTATAGTTGACATTGATGCTCGAAAACTATTCTTTAGCGCACACATCAAGACACATTGTAATTATGCTTCCAATATTTGGGACGGCTGTGGAGACATTCATTTGAAAAAAATTAATTCCCTTTACCGGCGAGGTATTAAGCTTATTCTTCCTGGTTCGTCCCCTACTGATGAAAGACTGAAGGCCCTTAATATCCTACCACTCAGTAAACAATTGGAACTTAATAGATGCTTATTAGTGCAAAAAATTCTAAACGATGCCGCCCCTCCCTATGTCCGTGAGCTGTTTTCCCATACAAATAGAGAGAACACGAGGAACAGCTTACTCCATCTCCCAAAACCGAGAATCGACATCTTCAAATCTAGCATATCATTTTCCGGTGCTAAGTCATGGAATAACTTACCCTCTCATTTAAAGTCTATTTCAAAGTTATCTATCTTCAGAGCTCGCGTCCATAAATATCTGCTGTCGATGTGAATGTTCTATTTTTCTGTTTAGTATGTTGCTCCAGCACAGCAGATTGCTGCAGATTATGTAATAGTTTGCATTAGTCTGCATTAACATGTCAGGTTCATACACGTATATATATTGTTTTAATTCTTTTTGTATTTTATTTTTTTTATTATTACTTTTTATTCTTTCCGGCTGATGGTGGGGGTCGGGGGGGGGGGGGGGGGTGGGTGTGGTATGGGTACTTATATATATTTTATCTTTTGCTGTATCGTCTGATGTATTTTTATATGTGTAGAGTAGCAGGACAGTTTGGAAGATAGGCATTGCTATGCCTAAAACTTTTTATCCTGAATAAAAAACGTTTCATCATCATCATCATCATCTCTCTCTCTCTCTCTCTCTCTCTCTCTCTCTCTCTCTCTCTCTCTCTCTCTCTCTCTCTCTCTCTCTCTCTCTCTCTCTCTCTCTCTCTCTCTCTCTCTCTCTAAGTGTTAGTGATCACTATCCAGTTGTTTGTTCATGGTCAAAAAAAATTCCGAAAGCAAAGAAAAACTGCCATACAACCATAACATATCGATCATTCAAGAACTTTAACCATAATAAATTCCTATTTGATTTAAATAATACTCCGTTCAACGATGTACTTCTCTCCAATGACCCGGACACTGCCCTTTCTATTTGGTACACTCTTTTTCTAACTGTATTAAACAAACACGCACCCCTTCGTGAGAGAAGGGGTAAATCAAACACTCTTCCTCCATGGTTAACCCCAGAAATAATGCAAGCGATGGCGCTCAGAGATGATCTGCGTAGTCGAAAACTATTTCCTGAATTTAAGCAACAACGTAACCGTGTTAAGTACATGATCAGAGAGGCAAGGAAAAGGTTAATCCGTGACACAGTGAAAGACAGTAAGGATACATCCACTATCTGGCGCCTATTAAACACTCTAACTAAAGGCTCCCCTGGCACTTCAACAACCATTCCCAGCAGTCTTAATGCAGAAACTTTTAATAATCATTTTCTTTCAGTCGCTGAAACTCTAAATGCCTCAATTAATAGCAGTAAGTATGAATGTTCTAATTTGCTTTCTGAATTCTGTAAACACAGAACAGAGGAAACAGACCCCTTCAGCATTCCCTTGCTATCAGTTCATGAGGTGGGTTTGCTCATTAGTAAACTACCAAATAAAAAGTCTTCGGGGCCTGATGACATCAACCCGCAAATACTTAAGTTATCCCTGCCGTACATAGTAGAGTCTATTACGTACATTTACAACCTTTGTATCAAGCAACATACTTTCCCGAACAAACTAAAATACGCTAAAGTCATTCCACTTCCAAAAACTAAAGATCGTTCTGACCCTAACAACTATCGACCGATTTCATTATTATCAGTTCTATCAAAGCCGCTTGAAAAGCATGTCCACAAACACCTGCTTGCCTACTTAGAAAACCGCAAGCTCCTGCACCCTTTTCAATCCGGATTTCGCCCACAACACTCGTGCCACACTGCACTCACGCGCCTCGTTGACGCATGGCTCCACGGTATGAACAAATCCCAGATAACAGGTGTCGTTTACTTAGACTTTAAAAAGGCCTTTGACCTAATCGATCACACCACTCTAATGACAAAGATTCAGAAATACTTGAATAGTACAGAAGTAGTTGCATTTTTTTAGATCATACCTAACTGATCGTAAACAAAAAGTTCTAGTGAATGGATCTTACTCTTCTCTAAAAGATATAAAGTATGGAGTTCCCCAAGGATCCGTGCTTGGTCCCTTATTATTTTGTCTATTCATCAATGACCTACCACTTCATATAACTTGCAAGAACGTACAATGTGATCTTTTTGCTGATGACACTTCCATTCATATGACTAACAAAGATATACAAGTAATTTCTTCCAACTTGCAGCATAGTCTTGATGAAGTGTCTGAATGGTGTCACAGGAATTCTATGATTGTTCATCCAGTTAAAACCAAATCTATGATAATCGCCACTCGTCAAAAACACCAGTTAGCACCCCTGTTACTTAACCTTTTATTAAAGGGCAGGCAAATAGAACACGTTAATGAACACCGCCTACTAGGGATTACAATTGACAGTCAGCTTAAGTGGAAGGCTCATACGGACACTCTATGCAGAACGGTAGCCAAAAATCTTTTCATGTTGTCCAAACTGAAATATTACACCGACTCGGACACGCGCAAACTATTCAATAATGCTCACATACGTTCTCATATTGATTACGCGTCAACGGTGTGGGGTGGATGCAGTGAAGTCCACTTGAAGAGACTCAACTCGTTACACAGAAGGGCAGCAAAGTTAATCCTTCCTGACCCACGACTCACAACAGAAGAAAAACTCGCCAAAATAGGATTTCTGCCGCTGCAAGACCACTTCAAATACAATAAGGCTATATTTATGTTCAAAGTGTGGAAACAGAAAATACCAGAATATATCACAACTCTTTTCTCTA
>BTPG01000001.1:332391650-332489150 GCA_036245525.1 Semisulcospira habei | reverse complement strand
TAAGACATATGGATACGCGGCTGATCCGAGTATCAGTATGTCTTACGTCTGGAATGAGTTAAGCAAGTGCAGCTCATGACAAAATTTTTTTGATTGCTTCGTATCGAACATTCATTTCCTGTAACACAATAGAGATGTTGTATCCGCCATGACAGTTCTAGAGAAGTGCTTGGGGCAGAACATCTTTAGGTGCCTTTATGCAGTTTATGAACTATTCTAGCACTACCCTTGAACTACCATGAGCTATATGTCTCCTAAACGGAAGTGTAGTCGTCATAAGACTCACAAATGTCGACGCTCAGCTCCGTAATTGCCCTTTCTAAGCGTTTTTCTTTCATTTTCTTTTCTTCTCATTTTCACTATTTTAACCAATTTAGCATCGACGCGCTGAAGCAGGCCATGAGTCGACTATGATTATTCAAAGGTAGTGCTAGATTAGCTTGGCGCCTCATGGCGCCAAGCTAATCTGGCAGTACCTTTGAATTATCATTTTCGACCCATCTCCTGCAACTGGTACACCATCTGTAGGTGTCACCTCCAAAATGTATGAAATGCGTTAGTTGGTTATTTGGGTTTAACGCCGAGCGACAGAAAACGCGGCCGTGGTGCTAAATGTGTGAACGGAGTGTTTGGGCATGGCTTTTCCAGCTCTCAGACGACTCAGTCAAATTTATTCAAATCCGGAACAAAACGTTGAGGGCCAATCGCGTAAAACGCAGAGAAGAGCCCAACGCAGAAAGAAACACGCTTTTGGTGACTGTCTTTTTAAGTGTGTTTCTTTCTCCGTTAGAATGTTTTCATATGTGACCGACATTTCAACCCTGTGGCGATTGGTGTGCGTTTTTTGTCGAGGTGATTCCTTCATGAATCACCTCGACAAAATGCGCTACAAATCCCAGGAACCATCTCGACAAGATGCGATCCCAACAGCCAAAGGCTTAACGCTGTATGCCGTCTCACTTGTACTTTTCTTTTTTCTGTCGACATAAAATACGACGAGTTGTCCTGAGCGTTAACTTTCACCACGGCTTCTCCCTGTGCTTTTTTGTCTCCAAAATCCACATCTAAAAAAAGAAGAAAAAAAAAGAGAAGAAAAAAAAAAACGCCCGAAGAGTTGACCTAATCATCAACTGTACCAAACAACAGCCCCCCCCCCCCTTCATCCCTCCCTACTTCCCCCGCTCCCCCGCCACCCTCCTCATTTTCTAAAAATTCCAAACAAATTCAAATGCATATAAATGATCGAAACATTTGCCAAGATATCAAAGTACAGCGCCGGCGGTTACCCCTTTGAGGTTTCAAAAAGTGTGTTACAAATCGCCGTAAAATAGTCAAAACTCAATTTTCTCTTTACAAAACGCTCGGCAGCTTTCCAAGCCTGAAAAATGTAGCGAGGTAATCGGGTACATTTCCACCCGCTTTGAACCTTTTCAACCCCTTGTTGTCGTGTTTTCACTTGCGCCGCTTAATCTTTGACATTAGCAACATTGCGAACAAAGTTATTCACCTCGCATGAATACCGCTCCACGCTGAATGACTGAGCGTTGAGTCAAACCCCTTCAACGTCAATGGCCGTGAAAAAAAATTGTCTGAAAACGGTGTAGAGGGAAAACTGACGTCTGCGCTGCTTTAGAAACAGAGTTATTAATACAAACAGCAAGAGGCATAGATCCTCATGAGTTCCCGCAGTTGCGAGGACTCATGGAGATTTATACGTATTGCTTTTAGAGACGTTTACCCGGGTTTTTTTTTTTTTTTCGGCAGTAAAAATATGAACAGTTGTAGATTTATCCTAGAAAACACACACACATGAGGATGCACATGACGCCAGACCCTGTCAGGGGAATGCATATATTCACATGAGCCTCCGCAACTCGAAGAGTGGCATGAGACTCTATGCATCTTGCATAACGGTCGGGATGGATGGCCGACTGCTAAAATTGACTCAACATCTGGTGAGCGCTCTTGAAAAAAATCTTCCCTCCAAAACAAACACGTTAGAACGTCCTACGTCGCAGGAACACAGATGAAAATAAGACCCTGTCAAGATGTAAAAAAAATCAGCTCGAATTTTGGGTTTTCTCAAAAGTGACAATTATTTTTTGTCCTAAATTTGGAACGCACTGCCTCTTTTTACTGAACTTGGATCATAGGTATAAATACAACCTTAAAAAATGTGTACATTATCACAGGCCCAAAAGGACTGCATAAACACATGAGAATCTGTGTCTATTCCGTGTGAACGCAGTTCGTTACAAATTGCATTTTTTAGATCCAACAGTGTGTGAGCACGAAACACCACAAAATACCAGAAAGCCGCTCCTTTGGTAATTGAGGACAAAAGTTCCTTCAGTGAATACAAAATCTCTTTACTGACTCGAAAACCTAGTGAGCAAAAGGTCCTCGGGCCCACGTCAGCCTTAGCTGGCCCGCGAACGGTAGTGCGCGGGCCAGCAAAGGTTGACGTCAGCCCGAGGACATTTTGCTCACACGGAAGGCTCCTTGGAGTCACTACAGTCATTCTTGAGTGAATACACACACTCCTTCTGGTGACTACACACATTTCTTGAATGACTCAAAGAAACGACGTCAATGACTTCAGAACTCCTTACACAGCGACAGCAGATTTTCTTCAGGTGCCACAAAGGGCGACAACTCGATGGGCGGGACGATCTCCCTTTGAGACTCAGCGAAGCAATGGGATCTAAATGCTGTTCAAGTTGTGTACCATGGAGATCTTTCTTCCGGAGAGTTAGTTGTCTGTTAATAAGAACTTTAAGATTGTGTGTGCACACGTGAAGCTTATTTAATATCACTGTAAAACTAAAGGGAGATTCCTTGTTTGGTTTTTCTGTCAACTCATTGTGCCCGAGGTACGAAATATTCACATTCTTGAGTTATCCTCTGAGGACTGCATTATAATTCAGGAGACAGATCGACCTTGATAGTCCAAGGGTGGTGGCAGAATAGCTTGGCGCCTATAGGCGCCAAGCTATTCTGCCACCACCCTTGATCAATCATAGTCGAGGCATATCTTGCTATGGTGTGTCGCGGGCAGAATGAGTTAGTTGGCCCACAATCACGTGATCATCAGGTAGGTTTTGTTGTTTTCCTGTTGCTTGTTTCTGCAATTTTATTGCTCATTTAATTTACCTTATTTCTCTCTTTTTCTAAATGCGCAGTAATCTCCGGATATAACAAATCACCAGGGGACCCAATTTGTTCTTGCTCTTATATCCGATGTTTGTTATAAGCGAAGTAATTTACGTTGAAAAACTGATGTTGGGACCTTTGAAACATCGTATTTGCACGCTCAAATGTGTGCATGTGTGTGTGTGTGCGTGATTGTAACGCATCACTGGAGTAATAGGCATCATGCGTTATCCTTGTCCTGCCTTACATCTGACTGAATATGTGTGTGTGTGTGTGTGTGTGTGTGTGTGTGTGTGTGTGTGTGTGTGTGTGTGTGTGTGTGTGTGTGTGTGTGTGTGGTGCAACGCATCACTCGAGTAATGACCGTCTTGCATTACTCTTGCGCTGCAATGAATCTGGCACACATGTGTGTGTGCATGTGTGATTGTAACGCATGACTCGAGTAACCCTTGTGCTGCCTTACATCTGACTGAATGTGTGTGTGTGTGTGTGTGTGTGTGTGTGTGTGTGTGTGTGTGTGTGTGTGTGTGTGTGGTGCAAAGCATCACTCGAGTAATGACCGTCTTGCATTACTCTTGCGCTGCATTGCATCTGGCACACATGTGTGTGTGCATGTGTGATTGTAACGCATGACTCGAGTAATAGGCATCGTGCGTTACCCTTGTGCTGCCTTACAGCTGACTGAATGTGTGTGTGCGTGTGTGTGTGTGTGTGTGTATGTGTGTGTGTGTGTGTGTGTGTGTGTGTGTGTGTGTGTGTGTGTGTGTGTGTGTGTGTGTGTGTAATATTTTCAATTCCTCAATAGTTACAGATGATGTGTTCAATAGTTTACTTTTGAAGTTTTAGCTTAAATCTTTCAGTTTTTAGTTAAAATCTTACAGCTAATATTTTTTTCATATAATCTATGATTATTTTTATGTTTATTTAAATCTATTGTATGTGCACGTGTGAGTATGTGCGTGTGTGTGTGTGTGTGTGTGTGTGTGTGTGTGTACGTGTACGTGTGTGTGTGCGCGGGTGCGCGCGTGTGTGTAACGCATCACTCGAGTAATGGGTGTTTTACTTTATTGTTGTGCTGCCTTACAACTATTCACGCTCAAACCAGATAGGTGAGGCTAGCGCTGGCAGAATTTTTGTACACAGACCAAGGGGAATTACTCAGCGCTGGACAGACAAACAGTTAGATCCCTGCCCCCGCCTATCAGGCATCCAATCGCCAGCCGGCCACAGAGAAATACGCAGGTATAGACCAAGACGATCATCTGCATCCTCAAAAACTGCCTTACAACTAGCACACGTGTGCACATGTGCGTGTGGTGTCAGTATGTGTGTGTGTCTATGTGTATGTGTGATATTTTCAGTTCAATAGTTACAGTTGACGGTTAGTGTTCAATAGTATACTTTTGAAGTTTTAACTTTACTCTTTCAGTTCTTAGTTGAAATCTTATACTTAATATCATTTCATATAATCTATGATCACTTTTAAGTTTATTTAAATCTAATGTATGCGCACACGTGCGTATGTGTGCGTCTGTTTGTGTGGGTGCGTGCGTGATAGTAACGCATCACTTGAGTAATAGGCATCATGCGTTACCCTTGTGCTGCCTTACATCTGACTGAACGTGTGTGTATGTGTGCGTGTGTGTGTGTGTGTGTGTGTGTGTGTGTGTGTCTATGTGTATGTGTGTGTGTGAAATATATCTGTTTATTATTATTATTATTATTATTATATTATTATTATCTCTTCTTTTTATTTTATCTATTTGTCATGTTACCGTTTCTGCTGTTATATTTATTTAAAATGATATTAAGGACAGACATGTATAAAGGCCTGCGTGCCTACTGTCTTCATCCTTAGAAAATAAAGTTTCAATTCAATTCAATTCAGTGGAATTCTCTCTCTCTCTCTCTCTCTCTCTCTCTCTCTCTCTCTCTCTCTCTCTCTCTCTCTCTCTCTCTCTCTCTCTCTCTCTCTCTCTCTCTCTCTCTCTCTCTTGTCTGAAAACGGTGCAGAGGGAAAACTGACGTCTGCGCTGCTCTCTCTCTCTCTCTCTCTCTCTCTCTCTCTCTCTCTCTCTCTCTCTCTCTCTCTCTCTCTCTCTCTCTCTCTCTCTCTCTCTCTCTCTCTCTCTCTCTCTCTCTCTCTCTCTCTCTTGTCTGAAAACGGCGCAGAGGGAAAACTCTGACGTCTGCGCTGCTTTAGAAACAGAGTTATAAACAATGCCAGCAAGAGGCATAGATCTTCATTTGTCCCCGCAGTTGCGGGGGCTCATGAAGATTTATACCTATTGCTTGTCCGGCAGAATAAATATAAACAGTTGTAGATTTATCCTAGAAGTAATTGTAAATGGAGCCTACTCTTCTACTAAAGATGTAAAGCTCGGAGTTCCGCAGGGGTCAATCTTAGGTCCTCTTTTATTTTGTATTTACATCAATGACCTACCTCTAAGTCTAACCTACGAAGCAGCACAGTGTGATATGTTCGCCGATAATACCTAAATCCACACAGCTAACAAAGACATAATTAGTTGAAACGGCCTTCAACAAAGTCCCGATGATATAGCAGTAAAGTCAAATCTACGATCCTGCATCCTACTAAAACAAAATCTATGATTATTGCAACACGCCAAAAGCATCAGTTGAAACCATTAAAGCTTAATCTATCACTCCTTCGGCGACGACATCATAGAACAGGTAGCCGAACATCGTCTATTGGGGGTTACAATTGATAATCAGCTCAGGTGGCAGATGCACATTGTCAATGTATGTAAAACGATCTCTAGAAATGTCTTTTTGTTATCGAAATTAAAGTATTTCACTGATAGTGAACGCAGAAAATTGTTCAGTAATGCACACATCATGTCACATATAAACTACGCATCGACGGTGTGGGATTGTTGCAGTGATGTCCACCTAAAAAGACTAAATTCTTTACATAGGAGAATGGCAAAATTAATTCTTCCCGGACCGCACTTGACAATCGAGGAAAAACTCAGTAAAGTTGGATTCCTACCCCTTCAAAATCACCTTAAATTTAACAGAGGGGTACTGACGTTTAAAGTGTGGAACCATAACGCTCCAGAATATTTAATAGATCTGTTTAAAAAATCAGATTCCTGCTATGGGAATATGAGGGGTCTTTATATTGTTCCAAAACCCCGAAAAGATTTATTTAAATCCACTTTGTTATTTGCAGGTTCCACACTATGGAACTCACTCCCACATGACGTTAAAGCAACTCCCACATTATCTCGTTTCAAGACAAGTCTTTATAGATACCTGACATCACTCAAATAACAATATCTAATTAAACCTAGACACACGAATGTACGTGTATATTCATGTGTATGTGCGCGTGTATGTATGTGTCTGTATGCATGTGTGTGTGTGTGTGTGTGTGTGTGTGTGTGTGTGTGTGTGTGTGTGTGTGTGTGTGTGCAGGCGCGCATGCGTGTGTGCGTTTGTGCGTGCATGCGCGTGTTTGTATTTAGTGGACTGTATATTTTGTATCACTGTGCTTTGATGTCCCTGTTTTATGTATATTTTGTACTTTGTTAGTCGTAGTTTTAGTAACGGCAGGTACGAAAAATGATATAGTCACTGACTGTGTTAATATCTTTACCGTTGTAAAATAAAGATTCATTAATTCATTGATTCGTTGATTCATTGATGGTCTCTCTCTCTCTCTCTCTCTCTCTCTCTCTCTCTCTCTCTCTCTCTCTCTCTCTCTCTCTCTCTCTCTCTCTCTCTCTCTCTCTCTCTCTCACACACACACACACACACACACACGCAGGCACACACACACACACACACACACACACACACACACACACACACACAACACACGCACACACACACCTTCTCTCTCCATTGAAAACCACAGGATAGTACAAAACATACAGCAGGAAAGATGAAAGGACCTTACCTGTTTAAGATCGCCCCTCGCCCCTTTGAAGTTCCCGCCCGCAGGTGATCCCAACATTTGTGCTTTCGATTGACGGCAAAACGTGGATATAATCCTCACCCCGGTTAATCTGTTTACAATAGCCCCGCAAAAATCCTTCGTCCTCCCACAATCAAATTTCACCTCCTCAGTCCAACAGCTCAACTTATTTAATCGTCTACCAAAACATTTCATCCTGATACACTATTGCTTGAAATTCATTTGACTATGATAGTTCAAGGGTGGTGCCATAATAGCTCGGCGTCGGGGGTTCTTTCTCCGGGTACTCCGGTTCTTGCACCTCCCACCCCCACCCTCCACACTTTGGTACCGGTTTCAGGCCACTTTACAAATTTCAAATACAAGCGATCAAAAATCTCTGTAACATCAGTAGCTGAACTGGCCCTTCGTCTGTCTTGTACTGTGTTTGTCTTAAATGGCGTAAATCCGTGTCTGTTACGTGAGTGTGCGTGTTGGGTTTCAGTTCGCGGCGCTTTGAGTCGATTCGCGCAAAAATTGAGAAAAAGCGCCTATATAATAACGGTATTATTATTATTATTAAAATGGTTTGATCTACCTCATAATCTGTAATGTAGACTTCATAGGACAATAAACAACTTTTATAAAGTCAGCCTCATGATGTACTATGTTAAGAACAAAGAAGTACCCAACGGAAAAAGAAACACGCTTAGAAAGACGGGTACAACACAATTTATTAATATTTCGAGTAAATACCCTTTGTCAAAATAGACAAACAAACAGAGAGATTAGCCGCTACTTATCTTCATTCGCAGAAGGAATGTGGCAACTTGTGGAGTTGCCACATTCCTTCTGCGAATGAAGATAAGTAGCGGCTAATCTCTCTGTTTGTTTGTCTATTTTGACAAAGGGTATTTACCCGAAATATTAATAAATTGTGTTGTACCCGTCTTTCTAAGCGTGTTTCTTTCTCCGTTGGGTACTTCTTTGCATTTTACACGCTTGGCAGTCACCTTTTTGGTCTGGATTGATTAGGTTAAGAACAGCAATATATATATATATATATATATATATATATATATATATATATTAAAAGAAAGTCCGACAAAGTGATGGTCAGTGCTAAATCCTTTTTCTTACAGATTCGATTGATTCTTTGTGTTTAACGTGGTATAAAAAGTCCTTTGATACAAACTGACCATGACCGATCAAGCGTAGTGCTCTCTAGACTGTAAGACCCGAATCATAATTATGTACAGTCAAACCTGTCTATGCTACCACCTGTTCTTAGGCGACCACCACTCTCAGAAGACCGCCCACTTTTGGTCCCACGATCTCTTTACTGCAACTTCAAAAACCTGTATAAACGACAACCTGTCTAAAGTGACCATTTATACTGTCCTTTGGGTGGTCGCTTTATACAAGTTTGACTATCGTGGCCAAAATTGTTCGTTTTGTTTTCAAGTAGGTATACGTTTGATTGATTATTCGAGTTCATCAGCCTGCAAAAGTCCCTTGAGACGAAATTGGCCATGATATTTTAAGGGTAGTGTTAAACTAACTTGGAGCCCGGAGGGGCGCCAAATTAGTCTATCACTACCCTTGAACTATCACGGTCGATCCATCTCTCCTTTAGTTTGGCGCCGTAACTGAAAAAGCCAATGACTTACATTCAACGCTGCGTATACTTTTTATTTCTTTTGCAACTGGTACCAGGTGTGCATTCACTGAATAGAAAATCAAACTTATGCTTCCGTAATGTGTATGTAAGGCGTTTCACTTAACCCGATTCGCTTCAATGAATTTTGCAGAAGCGCAGCCAAATATGATACTTTTTTTGTCCTTGGCGTATGTCCTGATAAAACCGCTTAGCCGAATAGAATTTCACAACATATGCCGGTAAAAAACAATGTCTAACCTACAGAATGTAAAAAGCTTAGCATAACAGAACGCTGAGTTTAGTTCAACAGTTTTGTAGTAATATGAAACACCTCTTATTGACAGTAACACAAAAGTGTTTCCTTATGTTGTAAATTAAAAGTATTTCCTTATCTCGCAAAATCCAGATTTGTTTGATTGGATCTTTTGTTTGAAAATCTCAAAACTGGGCTCATGCTGTAAACTGACTTTTGTAGTTTGCAGCTACACTTTCTTGTGGTTCACATACATATTACTGAGCCTATTTTAAATTCATCTTAACCGTGCATACTCAGAAATGTGTCCCACTTGAGGTCATTGAATGACGTGATTTATAAGCTGGCCAGTGATATTGCTTTGAGCCGTAAGGTTCTAAATCAAAGGTCAGCGTAAAGTCCGAAATCACAGATCACTCATCCGTAGAGAACGCACGCTGATTGGATTGGTCGAGTGAATGGTGTTTCAACACATAGTGTTTCTGAGCCAATAAGTAGCAGCCGTTTCACGTTAACCAGACTACATCCGTGTTATATAGCACTCATATACCACGTTACAGAAGTTCAGCCACAAAGAAGGGCACAACACACAACTCAATAGGTAAAGAGTGTGCTGGTCTGTGATTTTGGACCTTACGGCTTCAGTCGTAGATCCAAAATCAAAGACCAGCACAAACAGACTAGATCAGTAAGGTCCAACATTACAGACTAGCAAATAACTCATATGAGGACTCTCGTCATACCTTCGATCAGGATCAGGACAGGTGTGCGCAAATGCGGAAAGCCCTTTTCTGAAGTTTAGAACAATAGAAGACCACGGATCAGCGCCGGCACAACTGACACGAGCAAATACCGTCTCAGAGTGGTAAGAAAACAAACAAGAAGCTTGAAAGCACAATCGAGGTGAAACACAGCACAGACAGAGGAAGCAAACGTAAAGGGGGAAAGAGAAGCCAAGCTGCTTTTGTACCAGAAGATACGACAATATAATTTTTATGCCCAAGCAATAACCAGGGTTAGCTATGGCGGTTTCAGGAGGGAAACACATGAAGCCGTACTAGCAGCCAGCAAGCCCCCCACCCCTCCCCTCCACCCGAGGCACTACTGGGAGACATGAAATAACGTGCCAGTCGTGAGGTGAACTCTCTCGAACCTTCCCCTTTCGTGCTGAGACAGGGACATAATTTGGTAATACATCTGTCTGCAGTTAAGGTCGCATGCAACGCATGAAACAAAGTGCCAGTTGTGTAGTGCCAGTTGTGTAGTGAACTTACGCTGACTTCCCCCCCCCCCCTCCCTCCCCCACTCACCAAGTTCGAGGCGAGACCAGAAACAAATAAATTAGAGATAATCTGTCTTCGTGTAAAGACAACTGCACAAAGCATTTTAACCCATTCAGCCCGACGGCCGAAATTCCCAAATTTTGGAGGCGTCATCTAATGACTATCCAGCAGTTGCAGGAGATGGATCGACCATGACAATTCAAGGGTAGTGCCAGATTAGCTTGGCGCCAACAGGCGCCAAGCTAATCTGGCACTACCCTTGAATTATCATGGTCGACTCATCTCCTGTTGTAGTGCCTCAGGACTGAATGGGTTAAACAGTGGGACAGTTTTTGCTAAATTGCCTTTTACTTCTTCGAACTGAGGAAAACGTTGAAGTACCACTTATAAACCATCATAGTCGATATCTACCCTGCGAGAACAAAAGACAATAAGTCCATTTCGCAAAATCGAGATTGGCATTGCTTTGCAAAGAATGACCTGCTTTTCACAGTAGCAGGCTTACTCTATTTTGCCTTCAAATGGTAAATTTATTTCATGAACTGTTACAGTCTTTTATTTTATCACATTCCGCTCCCAGGACCGACAATGATCCCCCCCCCCCCCCCCCCCCCCCAATTGTGAAGTTTCCCTCTGAAGGACTGTATTAAAATTCTAGAGACAGATCGAGCATGATAGTTCAAGGGTGGTGCCAGAATAGCTTGGCGCCTATGGGCGCCAAGCTGTTCTGGCACCACCCTTGAACCATTATGGTTGATCCATGTCTTGCTGTGGTGTGTCGTGGCCGAATGAGTTAAATTGCAGCTTTATTTGGGAAACTGTTGCTGCCTTCTCCAGTCTACATAGCTTTATTTTAGAATGGATATTTGTGGGCTAGTGTGTTAAATTCTCGCAAACAAAATAACCCTTTGGTTGTCGATAGCGGGTTTGGTCGAGGTGCTTCTTACATGAATCACCTCGACCAAACACGCTGTTGACGGCCAAACGATTATAATCTGCATCACTTTCAGGTACCGTTGTCATCCTCCAGTTCTTCATATTTTATGTTTTTCATGTGTTGATTGTGTTTCAAATTCACACTGCCATGTGTGTTTTATTTTTATGAATTTTATGAATTTTATTAATTTATTTTTTTTATTTTTTTATTTATAATTTATAATTATTAATTTTTTTAATTTTTTTTAATTTTTTAAAAATTTTATTAATATTTTTTATTGGGGGGGGGGGGGGGCAGGGAGGGGGCATTGAACATATTTCATTGTTTTCATTCATTTTAACGCATTCGCCGCCAGCCGCATCCAGATGCGCCTGGCCGCGAATGAGTTAATCTTCTCGTAATTAAGTTGATTCTTGTATCGTGGGCAGCGTCAGACTTCAGCATCTTTCAGCAAAATCCAGTATCTTTTAAAATTGTCTACCTTCCAGCATCTTCTGCCTGCTTCCCAGTATCCCCTGACTGTTTTCTAATATATTCCGTCTACTTTCCAATATATTCTGTATGCCTTCTAATACATTCTATCTAATTTCCAATATATTTTGTCTGCCTCCCAGCACCCTCTATGTGCTTCCCGATATGTTTTCGCTATCCTCCCAAACCTTCTGCTTACCTTCCAACATCTGCCTTCCTTCCAGGGTCTTCTGTCGACCTTCCAAAATATTATGTTTTCCAAAACATTCTATCTGAATTCCAAAATATCCTGTCTGTTTTCCAATGTATTCTGTCTGCTTTCCATTATATTATGTCTGTTTTCCAATATATTCTGCCTGCATTCCAACATATTCCGTATGTTTTCCAATATATTCTGTCTGTTTTTTCAAAATATTCTGCCTTGCTTTTCAATGTATTCTCAAACGTTCACGCACAGCATTTCCCTGGATGACTGTTTCTCGTCTGCATCACCTTGGCAGCCCCGCCCCATCGCTCCCCTAACAGACTGAAACACGCGGCTAAGTGATGAAATAAACTCCTCTTGAAATAAAACCAGGAGAGAAAAAAAGAACAGAAGGTTCTTTGGACACCCTCTAACCTCCCAAACTCGAGGAATAGCTCAGATAAACATGAGTCCTGCTAGAAACATAATTTTAAATAATCCTTCAAGAGACATTATTCCTCATCAGTCCCCGCACTTACAGAGACTCATGAGGATCTATGCCTCTTGAAGATAAATCTCGTTTAGAAACAAAAAAAGTTTTAGAAGACAATAAGGATTGGTTAATCGTCCCATTACCTTGAGGAAGGAACACCGATAAAAAAATGTTCTGGCAAGGGGTATGGTTATCAATGTTCTGTCAAAAGGTATAGATCCCCATGGACCCCCGAAGCCTGCAGGGGCCCATGAGGATCTATCACCCTTGCAGCCTTAGAGGAGTTCTTTGAAGGCACGAAATGTAGAACATAAGATTGAATTTTCGAATACCTCTCCCACGTAAGGAAGAAACACTGATGCAAATTACACCATCAAGATGCAAAAATTCCCAAGAGCCCCTGGAACTATCGGTAGCTCACGATGATCTTTTCCATTTGCAGATGAACGGTCTTTGCTGTAAATAAAAGTAGAACAGACGGTGGGGGACATCAAACGTAGTATAAAATATCTTCATTGCACCATCACACTATTTCAGACTTAAACCCCGCAATCCTCTCTCTTTGAGAACACAGATGTGCTTGAAAGCTTATATTTGTTAATCATATGCATATATTGCAATGAGTCCATGTTGGCTTTAGGTCTCTGCTATGTGCAAGTGGAATGCGTTTATGAAGAAGACAACTGCTTGCAAAGGATACACAGTCTGGAAGTATGACTTTCTGGCCTCCAGTGTCAACGGAGGGACATTGGTGGATTAATATAGCTCAGGAGCAGTGCCGGATATGCTTTTGCGCATTCTCAGATGACAAGTTGATCAGTCACTATATTAGTCCGCTATCGTGTTGTAAGTAATATTTACATTATGTCAAACTTTGACAAACTGGCTGTGGGTCGTGTGCTTAAACCGTAATAACACACGCATTGTGAGGAAAACATGCACAGATCATGATCAGCAAGAGGCATAGATTCTCATGAGGCCCTGCAGCTGCAGGGGTTCATGAGAATATATGCCTCTTGCAGATAGAAAGGTTTGACGGAAGGACGATTTTTGGGTCTGAAAGGAAGCATAAAACTGGGGGGGCGAAGAATAGAAACTGGATACAGAGGTATGGTGGTCCCTTAACTGAAGGCTAAAATAATGTTATTGCTCTCGGGCACCTTGGGGTATGGGGCCCATGAAAAACAGCCGCTGCGCCCTGGCCCATATCAGTCCATCTTGCCAGATTGACGCTCATTTAACTCATTCGAGATGCGCCGCCTCCGGATAGGCGGCATAGCCCTCGTATCCGGACGCGGCACGTCTCGAATGAGTTAAGACCATCCATATGCAAAGGACATAGATTCTTTTGAACTCCGGCAGCAGCAGAGGCTCAGGTAGATCTGGTATCTTTTTTTTGGCAGAGATTGGCTCCATTTACGTTCTCAAACTGAGGAAAATAAATATTTTACAGTTACGACTGCAAGTCATCAGGGCATCCACACAGTATACTCATGCACTCAAACCATCCGCGAAAGGCATAGATTCTCATCAGCCCATGCTACAGAAGGGGCTCAAGCGAAATGTCTCCTACAGGGGTTGTCATCGTTTACTTTAACTCATTCGAGACTTGCCGCCTCCGGATACGCGGCTTATGCCGCGTATCTGGAGGCGGCACGTCTCGAATGAGTTAAACCATTTTCCTCAGCCGGATGAAGTAAAGTGCATGTCTGTAAGAGACAATGAGGGGAAAGCGGAGTAAAGGATGTGGGGGAGGGGGAGGGGGTGGTGGAGGAGGGGGGGGGGGGGCGTAGCGTGTGGGTAGAGGAGTTGATAATTGTTTTGTAGAAAACAAAGGTCGGATGACTCGGTCTTGAAGTAAGGTCAACTTTCATTACGAACACTAGTGGGGGACGTAGATTAATTACCACCAGTGATGGAGGTGATATCTAGAAGGGAGTATCATAGCAGGCAGTCACAGAGATGACAGGAAAAGGTGTGCGAGGATATTGCTTTTATTTAATTTATAAATGTATCGATTAATTAATTAATTAATTTATTATTTATTTATTTTTTTAATTTTATTTATTTATTTATTTATATGTGTTTGTTTTTACGGAGGGGGAGGCGGGCGGTGGGGGGGGGGGGGGGGCAGCGGGGGGCGGGGAGCGGGGGGGGGGGGGAAGCGGGGGGGGGGGGGGAGGTAGCAAAAAGTGATCGGTCGATTTGCATCAAACAGTCACACATATATACTAATGGTCAAAACTTAAGGACCACTTTGTATCGCAGACGCACCGACAACAACACACAAATAATGTAACAATACTTGGAGTTAGTACTTGGATAATTTATTCAGTAACAATTTCATTTACGTTTTGAGTAAATCAAGCAATTGTAACAACAGCAGTATGTTAGAATGTTCACCCACCCCTCATTTGAAAAGTCACACAAGACTGGTCCAGTCAGTAGCGAGTGTACCCACCGTTTGCAGCCAAACATTCAATGCAGCGTTGATGCACGGAGTTCACCAGGGTCCGGAGAACATATTGTGGGATCGCTTCCCACTCTTGATGCAGGATTTGAGTCAGCTGGGGGACGCCTTTAGACGGAGGGTGGTTGCTGGCTACACGTTGCCGCAGCACATCCCAGAGGTGCTCGATGGGAGCCAGATCAGGTGAACGAGCTGGCCACTCCGTCTTCCTGATGCCCCGTTGCTCAAGGTACTCATCCACCACACGGGCGCGATGAGATCGAGCGTTGTCGTCCTGCAGAACATCATTGTCGCCTATGGCTTGGAGAGCTGGCTGGATGAGGGGCTGCACAATCTCGTCCCGATAGCGCAGTCCAGTCAGGGTGCCTCGGATGAGGTGGAGGGGGGTCCTACCTTCCCTGCTGAACCTGCCTAGACAATGACTGAGACTCCTCCGTAGCGATCCACCTCTTGGACGCATCCATCCGTGAATCGCTCGCTCTGGCGTCTCCAGACCCTCATCCCGCCGTCGTCGAAGGAAACAGTGAACCGTGACTCAACAGAACCTGAGTCCACTGGAGTCTGCTCCACCTCACATGTTGACAACACCAGGCAACCCGGGCTCTACGATGAGCTGGAGTGAGGGGTATTCCCACTGCTGCTCTGCATGAAGCCAGGTCAATTTCGCGCAGACGTCGGCAGACCGTGCTTCTGCTGACGTTAATGTTTGCAGCTTGCCTCAGTTGACGTCGCAGAGTGTTGACGTGACAGTTCGGTCGCTCAGAGATGCCACACAGAGGTATCAGTCCTCCCTCCTGCTGGTGCAGCGCGGGCGTCCTGGGTCGTCGTTCTGCCCTTTCAGTTTATTGGAATCGTGCCAGCAGCCTTAGGATCACTGAATGGGACTCCCAAAGACGTCTCCCAACTTCTCGTCCGGAAATTCCATACTGCAGCCATGCTAGCGCCCGGCCTTGATCTACTGGCGTTAGGCTTTCTCGTGGTTGCATGGTGAGAAAAGTGACAATTATGCCCCTGCTGTACCGGTATTTGTAGCGAAACAGAAGTGCTCAGTATTCACGACTGACACCTTTAGCACCCGCATCACGACTTTACAGAGTTTTTCCACCTGCCTGCCTTTGGTACGCTTGCCAATAACGCAGAGCTTTTCACAATAACTGACGATGTTTCACGTGCATTTGACACGTTCGTGGAACTTGATGAATTGTTGTCTATTGTTCCCTGTACAGTGGACTGTCTAAGGTCAACTTTTAACCCATTTGGATCGAAAGAACATTGTATTTTATTAGCGTACTTGCGACGATAAACAATGACACAAAAAGAGGGGTGGCCCTTAAGTTTTGATCATTAGTTATATACTATGTTGGTGGATCATCGTCTGTGGCGACCCTTTGTATAACAACAAGAGCTGTAGATGACTCGTGGGCAACTATTCACTATATTTCAACTGTTTTCTTGTTTCGCTGCAAGATTATGCAAACAGACACACACACACACACACACACACACACACACACACACACACACACACACACACACACACACACACACACCAAAAAAATGGCACACATATATCTTTCCACAGTACCTACAAACACATCATAAAGCAGCTTATAATTATAGGTCCACACGAAACGTCACAACACAAACTCATATGCATTAACTCATTGGAGACGTGCCGTATACGGATACGCGGCGATTAGCGCAACGTCTCCAATGAGCAAGGGAAAACCAGGTATCGTAGTGACCAGTCACGTGACTGCTAACCAGGACACCAATGGAAAACACAAACGACTTCCGGAAATCAGACAGTTCAATCTGACACTTTTTTCTTCGAAAACAGTGGATTAAAAGCCCGGACAAACATGCGATGTCGCATGTTTGTCCGGGCTTTCAATCCACTGTTTTTGGCGAAACACCTGCAAAAATGACCTACGTCTGATTTCCAAATATAAATCTTTTCAACAAATTTCTTGTGAATACTATCATTCATGGCACTTTACCGCGTGCCAACGTCTGAGATGACAAGCTTTCTTGGCACCACTCTGGAATTATCATCGTCGATCAGTACCCCTCATTCTG
The DNA here is from genome assembly GCA_036245525.1 of Semisulcospira habei. Classification (NCBI taxonomy): domain Eukaryota; kingdom Metazoa; phylum Mollusca; class Gastropoda; family Semisulcospiridae; genus Semisulcospira; species Semisulcospira habei. Next base: position 332,472,245 of record BTPG01000001.1, on the reverse strand, counting down.
CCCGCGACACACCACAGCAAGACATGGCTCGAGCATGATAGTTCAAGGGTGGTGCCAGAATAGCTTGGCGCCCATAGGCGCCAAGCTATTCTGGCACCACCTTGAACTATCATGCTCGATCTGTCACTATAAATGTAATACAGTCCTTTACAGGGCGACTTCAAAATTTGGGGATTTGGGTCCTGGGGTAGAATGTGATAATTATAGTTGTTGCGCGCCATGGCAGGTTTTAAGCGCCAAGTTATTTTGGCACCATCGTTGAACTAACATGGCTGATCATTCTCTTCTTGTAACTTGACAGAGATGAATGGATTAACACATTCGAATCATGCCGCATTCGGATACTTAGTTTTTTTGCAACGTTTCTGTATGTGTCACGCCTTGAATGAGTCAAAGTACTGTCTTCTCACTGTGAAATTCAAATTCATTTCAAAATACAGTCAACTCCGGATATAACGAATCACCAGGGGACGCAATTTTTCCTGTTGTTATAGCCGATGTTTGTTATAAGCGAAGTAATTTACGTTGAAAAACTGATGGTGGGACCTTGGAAATGGTGTTGCTCTTTCCGACTTTTGTTGTGTCCGTCCTTGTTATAAGCGGAGTACACTGAACTTCGCTCACTCCAAAAGGGAAAATTGAAATACTAGTCCAAAAGCACCACCTTTAAGCTTTCAAGATCAATCAATAGATTTTCGTAGAGTGTCCGAGCTGAGATTTAAATCACCAACCTCTCTTACGTTAGTTTTAAAGCCAGGCCACTGCGCCAAACAGACGACGCATCCCTTGAAATCTAATACTGTAGCCGCCGGCGGTTTACGCCACTTTTATGACTGACTGGAGATTGGCTGAGCTCTGTATGCCACCACGGTTACCATGGCAACCATCTTAAACGGGATTGTCTTCTTCTCTTTCTTTGCATAGATTTTAAACCTTGGCTTTTCAAAGAAACAATAGAGAGGATGTAGTAACATGAAATGAAATACATCTGTATTAAGGAACAATGAATATGTATAAGTGAAGAATTTAGAGGGATTTGCTTTTTTTCATTGCAGAGAAAAAGTGAACGCGATCTAACTGCAAGAGACATAGATCCTCATGCGCCCCCGCGAATGCGGGGGCTCATGAGGATCTATGCCTCTTGCTGAGACCACTTTGCGTCCATGTTCTTTGGACGATTGTGGTTTTTGGTCGTTCTTTGAGCACACGTTTCATAAACAGAATGTACGTACAGTGGAAGGGAGGGGATTAGACCTATTCCTGACAGTGATCGCAAGTTGAGCTTCTAAAATACCGGTTAACACAACGCTAAAGAACTTCCTCCGTCTAAAGAACATAGATTCAATGTAGTGTCAGCAAGAGACATATACCCTTTGAGCCCCCGTAATCGCAGGGGCTCATGAGGATCTATGTCGCATGCAGTTGGATCGTGTAGTGAATGGTGAATGGGTTACACCAGCCATTTTGGTGCGGTCAGCTTAACCTCAAGTGGTAATATGAATCTTTGGAAACGTATACAAATTCACGAAACGAAATAATCTAAATACTTTTCGCTTAAATACTGTTTTACAAGTATGGGCCGTGACAAAGGCACTTGCATTTTAGTAAAAAGATGTGCGCAAGCAGTATTCTCTCATTACTTTCTTTGTCTGTCCGTTTTAATTGTTCGTTCGTTTTTTCGTTCGCTTGTTCGTTTGCTTGGTGTGTGTTTGTTTATTTCTTTCTTTCTTTGCTCGTTTGTTTGTTCGTTTGTTCGTTTGTTCTTTTGTTCGTTTGCTCCTTTGTTCCTTTGTTCATTTGTTCGTTTATTTGTTTCTTTGTTTGTTTGTTCGTTCGTTTATTTGTTTGTTCGTTTGCTCGTTTGTTCGATTGTTTGTTTATTCTTTCGGTTTTCGTTCGTTCCTGTGTTCGTGTGTTCGTTCGTTTGCTCCTTTGTTCGTGTGTTCGTTCGTGTTTTTTTTTTTTTGTTTGTTTGTTTTTTTGTTTTGTCTGTTTCTTTCTTACTGTCTTCATGTGTTCTTCTTATCATTTGCTTTCTCGTTTATTCGTTCGTTGGCGCTTCCTTTCGTTCATCTCTGTCTGCAACACCCCCTCTCTCTACCCGCCCCTCCACTCTTTCTCACTCCCCCCCCCCCTTCCCTCCCCCTGCTCATATCCCCTTCCCTCTCAAGAGGCCTGTATCTCTCCACGGAGCGTCTCTAAGTTTTAATTGCTGTGACGTCATTACTTTTATGTCGTGAGGCGGTCCTTAAGTTTGTCATAAAAACCGGCTCGCCATATTTGCCTTTGGTTTCATGGTCCACCAAGCTGCAGGGAAGAGAGTCCAGTGCGTAAAAACTCCACGGGCCGACGTCGTACTTAGCTGGCCCGCGCACTGTCGTGCGCGGGCCAGCTAAGTACTTCGTCGGCCCGAAAAGCGTTTGCTTACTGGTAATGATTTTTTCATTTCCAGAGGCAAATGGGTCATCGGTGTAGAGACGCCTGGAACTAAGCGCACACTGCGAGAAATATATTTGCAGAATTGAAATGGCAGAGATGGTACTTATTATAAGGATAAGCGTCATGCCGTCAGGCACTTTTCCTGAGCTGCAATGGTGGTTTTGGCCGCTGAGAGCAGCGCTGGCTTATGTACAAATTCCGAGTTGCTTAACTGAACTGCAGAAGAAAAAAAAACCTTAACGACATGGCATTTAAAGTTGAAAAAAAAGTCTTAACTTTTTTCTCGACCGTGACGGGGTTAAATAAGACACGACCCATGGAATATTTCTGCTGAGTCATTTTTTCAGCAAGACGTCTCAATGCTAGTGTAATTTTTAGAAGAAAAAAAAAAGTTAGCGTTTTTAAATGTCGCAGCGCAGCATACATTTATGAATAGATTAAACAAACGTTACTGATAGGTTTGTATTTCAGAAAGAAAAGCCCAGTTGGCCAGTCTGCACAAGTCCGAGATTTCTTCTTCTTCTTGTCGTTCGCAGTGGGCTATACGGTCAGACCAGCACCGGCGGTGAATGACGTCGTTTTCTCCAGGTCTTCTCGACTGCCGTAGAGTTTGGTCTGCAGTGGAGTTGGCGATGGCCACACTTCTTTTCTTTTATCGTCCAGTAGAGGGCATCTCTGGAGAATATGTTCCGCAGTCCGAGATTTCAAACTCTTACTACTTCCCCAACCAACTACAACCTTTTCAAAATTCAAGTCTATGTACATTGCCGTCAAGCAATTTATCATTGTATGGTCAACCGATCAGTCAAATCATCTACCCACGTCACTATGTAGCGGACCTGCAAGTCAGGATATTCCTAGAGCAGCTGAGTAACCAGATCGTCTCTCAGTCAATGACGGTCCAACAGAGTTTGATAATTATGGTCTCCCTAAGTAGGTCTGTGCAGTTTTGAAACTCGTGACTCCAATGATTGGCCAGAATACCATAGTGTTTTGTGGCCTACTCTGTTCGTTTCGAAATATCCGTGCCATTTCTCCGCTTTAAGCAGAGAAACGGCACGAATATTTCGAAGCGAACAAAGTACGCTACAGCTAACGTGGCGGGAATTAAATCAGGTCAAAATTTACCTCGTTACAACCATTATTTTCTTTTTTTTAATGATTGTTCATTGTTATTGTAATTATTTTTCAAACGTTCACCGTAAATTTCTTTATGTACAAGTCATTTTACAAAAGTAAAAAGGCTGCGCATTGACCACCGGGATCACGTGAAAGGTTAATTTATCGTTTAGTAAGCGGAGAAATGGCAGTTATTTCGAGGCGAACATAGTAGGCTGCGTTTGACAGACACAGAGGTAAATATTTCCAGCAAGAGGCAGATATCTTCATGACCTCTTGATGTGGCTCATAACGATTAACGCTTCATGAACACCATAACCTCTCTGGAGAGACCATCCCAATTAGAGAGCATGACCGTCATTCAGGTGGTTTTGGTCACCTGAGTGACGATCTTTAATGACAGGTGAAACATTTTTCCCCTTAAGACTTCTTTTGACAGAGCACCTGTCTACTCACACCACCTTTTTATCTCATTGTGCCAGAGTTATGAAATCGCCACATTTTGGAGTTATCATCTGAGGACTGCATTACAATTCAGGAGACAGATCGACCATGATAGTTCAAGGGTGGTGGCAGAATAGCTTGGCGCCTGTCGGGCCACATGCTGTGGTGCGTCGCAGGCAGAATGAGTTAAGCAACTACGGTGGTCTCTCAAAACAGGTTCCACTGTAGATGTCTATGGTTGCCGGATTGATTGGGTGGTTCGGGGATTAATGTCCACGGCAAAGGAGTGATAATGGACCGTCCTGATGGGCGGGTTATGGGGGGCGGGAGGGGGGGGGGGGGGCAGAAACAGCTACTAATTAGGTTTCGTTTGCTACAATCGACTCGCAGAAACGAAAGAGAGCAAAATCATGGCAAACCGACAACACCCTCCAAATATCCCAGTTCAAAGTTCACTTAAAGACTTTTCTTGTTTGTCAGGCATTTAATATGAAGCTCACCGTTTTGGGTGTTTGGTTTTTTTTTTTTTTTTTTTTTTTTTTTTTTTTTTTTTTTTTTAAGTTTCTTTCCTAGCAAACTCTTAACTGCCTTTTATTCTAATTCTGGATTTTATGTGACAGTGAAGTGGATGTAAGGTGTTGGGAAGGGATGGGGTGAATTAAAAGTAGCGTATAATTGTGCGTGTGTCTGAGAGAGAGTGTGCTGTTGTGTATGCGCAGTGAGTCCAGTGTTTTCCTGGAAAACAGCGCTATAGAAGAACTATTTATTATTATTATTATTATTATTATTATTATTATTATTATTATTATTATTATTATTATTATTATTATTATTATTATTATTATTATATATTTAAGAGGCATGGACGCTGGAGTGCTCATAAGGATCTATGCCTCATGGAGATATTTAGTGTTGTAAACGCTTATACAACAATTTGGTTATCCGCTTGATTTCGCTCTCGTTTGTTGTTGTTGGTCGTTCTTTGCAAACGAAACCGCAGTATTGACTAACCGGTACGACCTGAACACTTATGAATTCAAGGGCACAGCCACTGTGATTTAACCGATTCAGCCCTGACGCACTACAGAGGGAGATGGGTCGACCATGATAATTCAAGGGTAGTGCCAGATTAGCTTGGCGCAAGCTAATCTGGCACTGCCCTTGAATTATCAGGTCGATCCATCTCCTGCAACTGGTGCATAGTCATTAGATGACGCCTCCAAAATTTGGGAAATACGCCCGTCGGGCTGAAAGAGTTAACAGCATCTTTCAACAGAGAGAAGAAGCCTTTCCTATTGCCCGCCGTGAGATGGCCTTAGCTGCCTGCTCGGCGTTAAACCCAAATATCTAACTGTCTTATTGCTTTGGCAAAGATATTACTATTGTGTGCTCTCGCATCTTGTAAAGCATGAATGGCCGTCCAGATCAATCCAATGCTAGAAACTTAAGTCTGGTAACCATGTCCTGCGAAAAGCCCAGAACTAAAATGATGACGATACCTTTCACAAGAGACATAGATCCTCATAGCCCTTCAAGCTGCAGATGCTCATGAGGATCTATGTCCCTTGCAGATGCAGGTGATGTCATGATATTTCATAGCTAAACCCAAACCTAAGGCATCTGGTGACTTCTGAAAACACAGATATAAATGATGACGATGTGTCTCAGGCAGATATCATAAGCCCCCGGCTGGCTTTAGGTGGCCATGAGATTCTATGCCTATTACAGATATAGACAACTCTATGTTAGTCTGAAACCAGATCTTGGCGGCATTTTAAGAACACAGATGTAAATGTGTCTATATTCGCTAACAATAGTGATAGATCCTCGCCTTGCCTGGACCGATGTGGATCTCTGCCCCTCGACAGATGGTAGAAATTTTATGTCCGTCTAAGACCAGACCAGACCTTCGACTTCGGACAACCTGACGGTACTAAAACTCGGGCAAAAGGTTGCCATGGCTACCTAGTCTGAAAACCATTTTTATGCCTCTGTGGAGTATTGTCCTTGGCTTCGTTCGCCTGCGTTTGAAGTTCGCTCGAGAGGAGAAAAGTGGTTAACCCCCTTTGTTCTCGCGGCCACCGGCGCTGTAAACCGCACCGTGGTTGCATGCGCACGGAGTTTAACCCTTTGGCTGTCGGTAGCGGTTTTTGTCTCGATGATTCCGACAGGAATCATCGCGACAAAAATCGCTACCGACAGCCAAATGATTAACAGTGACGCACTGAACTCCTGCCGAATCACTCTGTCTCAGAAACGACGATGTACATGTCACATTAATAGAAGTATATTATCGTGACCCTTAGCAGTCAGGTGGAGAAGTTGAACATCTGTGCCCCTTTGAACACACGTTTTACTGTGAAACTATATACTAGACAATAACAGAAGTATATATATATTATCATCATGACCCAGAGGTCCTTCGTGGAACTTATGAGCATCTATGCCCTTTGAAGTTAGATAGATTTTACGGAACAGAGGAATGGGTTTCGGCAGATGGCCAACTCATGATAAATACGCTGCTTCTTTTTGTTCGATTTGCATCGTCGTTGATTGACACATTCGAGACCTGTTATGGGAGGATACGCAACATATAGCTACGTATCCGTATGCGTCACGTCTCGAATGAGTTAAGCCATGTAGCTTAACTCTTTTCATCCTGGCACACCATTACACGAAATAAATTTAACTACGATAGTTTATGGGTGGTTTAAGTATGAAGCGCCAAGCTATTCTGGCACCACCCTTGAACTAAAATGGTGTATCTGTCTCTTAATCTGTAATGTAGCCTTCTTAAGACAATATGCAATTTTTTTAAATTACCCTCAGGATGTGAACGGTTCAACGAACACCTAAACGGAATAAGAACAAGATGAATTCATCATGAGTCACTGCATCTTGCGTTGGCCCATGATAATCTATGCCTCTTGATTAAAAATGCTTCCAAGGTTCTCTGGCCTGAAAAAAATACATAAATAAATAAATAATAAATAAATAAATAAAATAAAATAAATAAAATAATTATATGAATAAATAAATAAAATTTAAAAAAAATTAGGTAAGTCCATTTTGCAAAGAGCGAGATTTCCAATGCACTACGACAAAAGTTTCGCTTTACACAAAAATGGACTTCGGTCTTTTTGCCTTCATACAGCAGTTCTCGCCAAGGTTAGGCTTCAATGACAAACTGTCTGGCAAAGTTCCATGTTTTGGGTAGACCTGCTTGTTTGTGTTTGGCACATTGACGCTGTATACAATCTTCAGCTGTCAGATAAATCTATTTCTTTGACCAACATAGTAACTTCCGAATGCAGTCAGAGACGACAAGCTGATCTAACGCAATCGTGTTCCCGAGAAAATTGAACCCAACCCAATTGCGAGAAGTATAGATCCTCATGAGCCTCCGCAGTTGCATGTTTCTTTGACGTCTATATCGTCGAAATTAAAATGATTCCAAAACACAGTTTGCGCCCACTTGCAGTCAACGGGCTAATTTCTTATCACGGTCGATCCATCTTCCCCTTAGAGGTCAGTTCTTGGGGGGCTTCGGGGTTCAGGTGGTAAAGCGTTCGACTCTCGTCCGAAAAGTTGCGGGATCGAATCCAGCTGGTGTCAAAATTTCTTCACACCCTATTCCGTGCGCCGTATCTGAAATCAATGTTGTTGGTGGACAAAGCACGTTCACCCCTTCACTGCAGAGAACACGTGAACACGATCCAACTGCAAGAGGCATAGATCCTCATGAGCCCCCGCGACAGCGGGGGCTCATGAGGATCTATGCCTCTTGCTGAGACCAATCTGTATCCATGTTTCTTGCACGGTTGTGGTTGTTGGTCGTTGAATGAAGAAAGATTTCAGAAACAAAACAAAACAAAAAAAAAAAAACTGTTGGCACAGCGGCAGGAAAGAGCCGACTGAAGCACGCCGAACAGACTATGAAGTTTACCTGAAGAAAAAAAAATTCAGTTAACCCTTTCCGCCTGACAGAAACAAGAGCCAACTCGGCAGATACATAATTTGGACATTCCCAATGATAGAGTTTTGTTCTCTCGGAAGAAAAGCCTAGGGTTGAGGTCATTTAGAGGTCAGAGGGTTCAATTAATAGTATCTTCCGCGTGCATAAAACTCTAGAACGGTGAACTTACGGAAGACAGTTCTGATGAGTGATTATCGTGTGTTCAAGAATGTCTTTATGGCATTCACGGCCTAAAGCTGTGCTCTCCGAAGTGACAGGTCGCAAACCGGTAATTTTGCTTCCTGGTCATTTAGAGGTCAGAGGGATAAATCGATAGTATGTTCGGCGTACTTTAAGCTTTAAAACATTTGACTTTTGGAAGCCAGTTTTTTTATGGAGTGATTATGGTGTGTTCAAGAATGTGATTATGGCATTCACCGCTTAAAGATGTGTGTTCCGAAGTGACAGGTCACAAACCGTTAATTTTGCTTACGGGTCACGTGGGAACAATTACGAGAGAAGTAGTACCAAAATGTGTCCCCCCTTCCGACAGATCAATTTAGACGTGAAAGTCTGTCTTTTGTTTTCAGCAGGAAGTTGCAATGGCAGGTGGTATCAAAAGATAAGGAAAACGGAGTCTGGTGTTTTGCATTTGGTGTACTCATGCCCAATGCGCAAAAGGTCATCGGGCCTTTGCGCACTGGCTGGGCACTTTAAATGGGGCGTGTGCTCAGGTCGGTGTGCAAGCAGAGGCCAGGGCGGGAAGGGGGTAGTTATTGTTTTTGTGGAATGTGGAAAAACTAAACATTGGAATTTGTGGCGATTCGCATCACAGCAACACGCTAAGATCGTCATGAGCCCCCGCAACTGCGGGGGCTCATGACGATCTAAGCGTGTTGCTGTTAGCTTCATGAACGGTCGCTCCGCCCGGAGTGGTTTTGAGAAAGCAGTTCTGGCTTTGAGCCGTGTGGTGTTGGGAGACGTTACAATAGAAACGTGTGTAAAATTGATGGTAATCTTTCACTAAGGTTATAACACATTCTAACCCGGGGCCGAAATCCGCAAAGTTTGAAGGTGCCCTCTGAACGACTGTACTGAAATCCTAGGGACAGCTCGAACATGATAGTTCAAGAATGGTGCCAAAATAGCTTGGCGCCTATGGGCGCCAAGCTATTCTGGCACTATCTTTGAATTTTCATGCTCGATACATGTCTCGCTGTGGTGTGTCGGGGCTGAATGAGTTAATCACAGACACAAAACTGCGTGCTGGTACGGGTTTGTGATTATGGACATTAGTGGCTGGCACTGTAAGGTCCAAATTGACGGACCATCAAACACTTGAGCTGAAAATCAAAGAAACACCCTGCGCCTATAAAGGCAGCAGACCGCAAATACACTTTTTTCAAAAGCGAAATTTCAATTGCATTACAAACAAAAACTATTGCAATTCACAAAACATGGATTATTTATTTCTTTATTAATTTTCTTTGTTTGCTTGTTTGTTTCTTTCTTATTTATTTATTTATTTATTTATTTATTTATTTATTTATTTATAATTTATTTCATTTATTTTTTATTCACTGGGCATTACACATCTTTCTAGAATCACACTGACAGGAAAGAATATGACGGTCCTAAAGTATGCTGGTCTGTGACTTTCGACCTTACGGCTGCACGCCGTAAGGTCCAAAATGACAGAAGTCAACCCATAGCCCTTGACTTAAAAGAGATACAGCTCTTTCAGGGATCACGCCAACAGAAAAAAAATATCTGACGGTCAATTTGGAAGGCTAATTGGGCATGGGTTATCTCAAAGGGCGGTAAGGCCAGCGAATAGTAAGGACAGGTTGTCGGACTTGGAGTCTGTAGTGCAAGGTTATCGAGGTACGTGCTGATACGAAAGGTCTTCGGCCCGACGTTCGCGCACATCAGCCCGAAAAGCATATGCTCACTGGGAGCCTGCCCATACATGTATACGCTGCATTAACGCACTTATGATAAAAACCAAAGAGCAATTGAGCCATACACATATTGACAACGTAACAGAAATTATTATTACTGTAGCGTCGCATCCCTGAAGAGCTTATCAGTAGGCATAGATCCTCATGAGCCCCCGTGGATGAGGGGGCTTCTAATGATCTGTGCCTCATGCTGACGCCACTTTGAATCTATTTTGATTGTGCGTCTGGTGATCTTTGGCGTTGAATTAACTCGTTACATCCTTAGGCTGATTCTTAAAAGTTGCTTATTGTCCTATGAAGGCTGCATGACAGATTTGGAGATAGATCAAACACTTTAGTTCAGGGGTGGTGCCAGAATAGCTTGGCGCCTGAGGCGCCAAGCTATTCTGGCGCCACCCTTGAACTGTCGTAGTCACATTTATTTCGAGCAGTAGTGTACCAGGATAAAAAGGGTTAACAACGAATTCTGAAACACGACCTGCGTCGACTGTCAATGAAGGTGTTAAGCGCTACCCGTGAGCTGTCATGGCCGACCCAACCTCTCGCAGATAATGTCATCGAAGTGAAAGTTTAACTCACGCTGCAAGCGACACACCACAGCAAGATATGGCTGTACCATGATAGTTCAAGGATGGTGGCAGAATAGCTTGTCGCCTATAGGCGCCAAGCTATTCTGCCACCCCCCTTGAACTATCACGGTCGATCTGTCTTCTGAATTGTAATGCAGTCCTCAGAGGATAACACCAAAATGTGGGTATTTCGTTACTCGGGCGCAATGAGTTCACGAGCATTCCCATGTTGTGACCTGTGCCAACGCTGTGTGATTTACTCCTACAGAAAGCCGACGGACAAATTTTAAGTATCGGCCATACTAACATGATTTACGTCGATAATTTCAAACCTCATCGGAGAGAGATCAAAATTAGAACCATAAAACTAACAACTAAAGCTGTCATCCGCAAGAAAACCGATCTGGAAATTGACAAGCCCTTTCCGGCTGTGCGCGCAGTAATGCGCACGCAGACGTATTACAATAGAGGTCAGATGTCACGACCTTTGACGTGCTGAGGCCGCAGAGATTTGAAAATGTTATGAGCTCTCAGTTTGTTTATTGACAAAATGTCACCTACAATTCGGGTCGGGAACAGTACTCTGGCTTGCTTCTTTGTTCTAGCTATCTTTCTTTCGTGAGTAAATATTTGTTTGTTTTTGTTTGTTTTTGTTTAGTCGTCAATTAATTGTGTGCTCCATGGGTTGAATTTTCTTCGTTTAATATCACATTCTTGGGAAACGCCGCTCTACTCCCCACCCCCACTCCCCTGCTCGTTCCTCTCGCCCCTGACCCTCCCCAATAATAGACAGATCAAACAAACAAAGAAAAAAAAACGCCCACGCTTAAATAAAATAAAAAAAACAAACAAACAAGAAACAAACAAACAAAAACACCAACAAACAAACAACACAAAAATACAGTACCAACCAACCATCCAACCAACCAACCAACCAACCAACCAACCAACCAACCAACCAACCAACCAACCAACCAACCAAACAACCAACCAACCAACCAACCAACAAACCAACCAACCAACCAACCAAACAAGTAACCAACCAACCAAACAAACAAACAAATAAACAAACAAACAAACAAACAAATAAGAAAGCAAGCAAACAAACAAACAAACAATCAAACAAGCCAACAAACAAAAAGTATTCAAACCCAGACACCAACAACACGAATTCTTCTCTTTCCCCCAAACACATAACATTCCCATCTGTTATCTCCAATTAACCACTATCCCTCAACCCTTGTGACAGCCACTCGAGTCTCGTTAGATAAGATCGATCGGCCAACCGCCTCAGACACCTCTCCTTATTGGCTCAAATCCTCCACTTCCGGCCAATCCACTTCTCTATCAATTCAACCTCCCCAGGCAGGAGACCTCAGACTTTGGGAAAGACAGACAGCTCGATCAGTTGTAGAGGCAATGCCCGATGAGACCTCAGCCTGAGGATGTAAAAATGGTGAGGTGTTGTTGGCAAGAGGTATAGATTCTCATGATCCCCTGCCTTGCAGGGGCTCATGAGAATCTATGCCTCTTGCAGATGTTGATGCGTTGACTGAAACACTAAGCTAGTAAATCAGGACGGAGCTCTCCGAGCTAATCAGAGAGTGAGGATTGTGAGAGATTATGGAGCGAGCGTAGCCCAACTGCAAGAGACACAGATCCTAAAGGATTCCTGCACCTTGCTGACGCTCATTATATCTCCCGATCTTTATTACATTAGGCTGAGTGAAGTCTGTTACAAAAAAAAAAAAAAAAGTATTGGACATATTTCTGCATCACTGAATTCCATGAGGAATCGATGCGTAATCGGAAGTAACAATACATCCACATAACAACCTGCATGCTGCCTGCGCGGGCTAATGAAAATCATGCTTCTTGATTGACACTTGCTGGATTTATTTACGTCAGTGCTGTTTTGACGGAGAAGCCTTTCAGATTTTCAGCATTTTTTTGATTTTTCTTAGACCACTAGAAGAATTGTTCAAACTAGATGATGATGGCCAGTGTGTCTATTCTTCGCCAAGTTCGCCTCGTTTGAATCCACTGGAGCCTGGAGAAGAAACTCCCAGAACTAGAAGATTGTCCGTTTAAGACTACTACGTTAGAGTTTAGAAGACAGATCAACAGTGACAGTTCAAGAGCGGTGCCATAATAGCTTGGCGCCAAGCACTGCCCAAGAACTATCATGGTCGATCTAAACTGACCACATCCAAAGTGTGAGCTCCCGGAGTGATTCACCAGCTAGTCTCGTTTCCCCCTACTCCTTCAATGATTGTCTCCCTTCATGAACTCTCCTCTCGTGTCCCTGGGAGGCGCGAAAGGTGACAGGAAGTGATGGATTCGGGCATGCGCAGATGAATTTGCCCTAACTCGTCTTAATGAGGCAGCGTTTTATTGCGCGTGCCCACGCGAAGGACAGGAAAATGCAATTTGGGAATTCTGGGGACTTCAGACAGAACACTTGTGCAAGATTTCGTCTAACTGCAAGAGGCACAGATCCTCATGAGCCCCCGCAACTTCGGGGGCTCATGGGGATTCGTGTCTCTTGCTATTCAAATTTACGTCTCACAGTTTTCACGCGGAGGTGGTTAAAAGCGTTGAATTTACCGTGGACTTTGAGACAGGGGCAGGAAGATCTACGATGGAGGGTAGAGAGATTTGGAGAGGCTGAGCTTGTTTTGATATTGGCTGTACCTATTACTTTGGCTTCTCTTGGTTCATTCTTTACTTTTGCGTAGCACCTACCACGCTGCTGTCAGTAATTCTAATTCAAAAGGGATTCAGAAGGTGTTTTCTACTTGAGTACTTTGTATAGTGATTGACAAATGTCACTTAAATCAGTGTAGTTTATAACCCTGACTTGGTGCAAGTCCTTGTTTTGCGGCAGTGGGAGGGTCGGGGGTGGGGGGTGGGGGCGTAATGAGTGGAGGTCGGGGAAGGGTGGAGGGGGTGGGGGCGGTGGGGGAGGAGGGATGGGGGACGGAAGATGGCGGGGGTGGGTGAATGGGTGGCGGGGGGGGGGGGGGGGGGGCGGGGTAGGGTATGGGAGCTCCAGGCCCATACTTAGCATTGTGATGGCAAAAGACTATGGAAAAAAACGTTCGTTGTATGACAATGAAAATCTCGTTTTCACGTGTCGTTTGCCTTAATCGAATACTTGTGTTTTTGTTTGTATCATGTACGTTTTGAAATATTAATAAATTGTGTTGTAACTATCCTTTCTAAGTTTCTTTCTTTCTTTCTTTTTCTTTTTTTTTTTTTTTTTTTTTTTTTTTTTTGGTGGGGGGGGGGGGGGGGGGGGGGGGGGGGGGGGATTGCACACTGCATTTTACACGCGCGGCTGTCGACTTCTTGATTTGGACTTCACTGAGAGGGGCAGACTTGAATAGCTTATGTTGGAAAGCTTTGGCTCCTCGTCCGAAGGGCCGTAGGTTCGAACCTACGTGAAATAAAATCGTGCCCGGACTTCTTTAGATGCACCGCCTTTGATATCCCATTCGCGTTCACAAAAAAGTTGTGCTCGTTATGTTAACCCATTTAACTCCAAGGATGCATTTCCCACAACTTTGAAGGTGTCACCTATTGACTGCACCGCCTGCAGAAGATGGGTCGACCATGACAATTAAAGAGTAGTGCCAGATTGGCTTGGCGCCATCAAGGCGCCAAGCCAATCTGGCACAACTCTTGAATTGTCATAGTCGAACCATCTCTTGCTGTAGTGCTTTACGGCTAAATTTGTTAACCCGTTACCTTGCAATCATTTAATAATAATAATAATAATAATAATAATAATAATAATAATAATAATAATAATAATAATAATAATAATAATAATAATAATAATAATAAAGAGCATTTATATCGCGCTGACTCCCCAGGAGCAATGGGCTCTAAGCGCGTAGCATATAGTGGTCGCAGATTGTGATTGTGAAACTTGTCTTGACTCCAGTCAAGCCCACAGATAACCAGCCACCCAAAGAACACTGATAGAACTTGTGTGCTCGACAAGAGACATAGATCCTCATGAGCCCCTGCAACTGCGGGGGGCTCAAGACGTATCTATGCCTCTTGCAACTGGATTGTGCTCACTCATTCTCTCGGCAGTGGTGGGGTTAATGCGTTCTCTTCAAGCGTCTCCATGTGTGGCACCTCAGGGTACCGTTGCCGCAAACTCTCACAGAAGTCCGCCCACTCAACCAGCTTCTGTTTGCTGCCATGTTGAAAAATGGCGGCACATTGCGGGCACGTGTGTGCCATTATAGACTACGGCCGGATTGCAGTTAACTGGCAAACGTCTAAACCCTACCTTCTTTTGAGGACCAGAGATGGGAGTAAGTGGATGTACTAAGTGAATTGAGATCCGAGTATCCTAGTAATGTGCGTAGATTCTCATGAGGCCCTGTGGCTGCAGATGCCCATGAGGATCTATGCCTCTTGCTGGTGATAAGAGAATAGCAGCTTTAAAACTGTGACGATTCTTTCTTGTTGTTAAGTTGTAAAAGTCTGAAGCTTTCTGCCTTTACTATATCAATTATATATGAATCTTTAAAACCGTACCGGCCCATCTCTGACAGCAACTGGCATAGATGCATATGAGCCCCTGCCTAAGGCCTTCGGCTGTTGCTCATAAGCATCTATGCCTGTTTTAGATTCGGGAAGAACGGCTACAGAACTGAACAGATGTTAAGTTAGAAAGGTATGTGAACTTAGTTTAAAAATCGGAGATAGATGTAAATAGAACCATTTAAGGGGCATAGATTCTAATTAGACCCACCAGTCACAAAGGCTGATGAGAGTCTATGCCTGTTGCAGACTGAAGGAGAGGACTCTCGGCATTTGACCAGAAACGTAAACGTCGGAACGAGAGACAGACCTCATGAGTAGCTTCCACGAGGAACACGTGTCATAAACAGCAATTGGCCCTGCCAAAACAGACCCCAAAAAGACACGATTTATCGGAGATGTGGGTCGAAGTGTCATGGTGTGGGGGCCCATAGCGGGGCCCAAAGTGGGCCCAAAATGGCGGGAATGAGAGCCTGGTGTACCTGTGTGTATCACTCTCAAGTTGACACTTTCTTATACAAAACGGCAAATGACGATGCAAACGACACTTTTTTAAATACTAGCACGCTGGCAGGAGTTATTCTCTTACCGCTGTTCGAGCATTTTCGGTCAATTCGGTTCTGTAAGGGGGAGAAGTGTGTGTGTGTGTGTGTGCGTGTGTGTGTGTGTGTGTGTGTGTGTGTGTGTGTGTGTGTGTGTGTGCGTGCTCGCGCGCGCGCGTGTGTGTGTATCTGTGTGTGTGTGTGTGTGTGTGTGTGTGTGTGTGTGTGTGTGTGTGTGTCTGTGCGTGTGTGTGTGTGTATGCGTGAAGGGGGAGAGCTGGGATGCAACATATATTAACTCATTCAGTCTCGACACACCACAGCAAGACATGGATCGAACATGATAGTTCAAGGGTGGTGCCAGAATAGCTTGGCGCCCATAACAATCTCTAGAATTGTAATACAGTCCTTCAGATGGCAACTTCAAGAGTCCGGTATTTCGGTAGTGGGGCAGAATGTGTTACGTCGCATTCGGATAAAGCCGCGTATTCAAATGTGGCACGTCTTGAATGTGTTAACTTTCCCTATATTAAAACAGTCAATACCTTGGGAAAAAAAAAAACTTGCGGGTAATACGTTTCAGTTTAATTCTAGAGAAATTCAAACTGATCACTAAATCCAGACCCAAAAGATGACCGCAAAGCGTGTAAAATGCAAAGAAAGACCCCAACGGAGAAAGAAACACGCTTAGAAAGGACAAACATGTATAGAATTCAGTCGCTACTTCCCTTGTCAGTGAAGAAAGAAAGAAGGCACTTTCCCTCTCCACTGACTCGATATTTAAAATTCGCTGACGAAATATTAATAAAGTGTGTTGTGACTGTCTTTTCTAACCGTGTTTCTTACCGCGTTGGCCATGGGTTCTTCTCTAATCAATACCTGCCACTGTGATCGGTTGTCTTTTATACCGTCAGTGCATCTCTTATTCCAACAGTGTGTTTGTTTGTTCGTCCGTTTGTTTGTTCGTTCGTTCGTTCCATCTTTTCTTCTCTCAATCGATCGTTTCTTCGTTTGTCCGTTCGATCGATTATTCTTTCGTTCGTTTGTTTGTTTGTATACTTGTTTGTAAGTGATTCTATAGCAGCAACAACGACAACACAACAGCAAAATCATCACCAGCGACAACAGCAACAACAGCTATATTTTTATGTGACAATTATCAAGTGATACTGCTAAGCAAAGAGAGGGGTGCCCGGAAACGTGCAGCTGTTGCATGTGAACGGTCAGTAGTCAATATAACGATAAGGACACAGAAGTCGCCACATGTTTAAACACGTCGAAAAGGCTTTCAACCAACGGGATCTTAACCCCTTCACTGCCGAGAAAAGGTCAACGCAATTGAACTAGCAAGAGGTATAGATCCTCATGAGCCCCCGCGATTGAGGGGCTCATGAGGATCTATGTCTCTTGCTGAGACCAATTTTGTATACATTTTCCTTTGACGACTGGGAATTTTGAATGAATGTTGAATGAATGACGATTTACATGAAACACAATGTATGTAAGTTGGTAGTGAAGGAGGTTAAAACGAAAGACTATGTCTCTGGCAACGATCATAGGAGAGACCCTCCCTCATCCCCCCCCCACCTCCCCTCAAACCCCCCCCCCCCACCCGCGCCACACAAAATAATCCATTGCCGCACTTTCTATTTTTCGGTAAAAAGACTCAAGAAATAAATCCCGCGCTCATTAGCACATTCCTCGCCATTGGATCTTGCGGCAGGAAGACGATGAGGAGAAAGAAAATAGAGTCGCCGGCCACTCGGCATTCACTTCACTGCTCCATCAGTGTCAATTTCTCCTTTTGCCTCAAGTGGTTCTGCGACAAAAGAGATGGATTATGGTGGTAATGAATACAGAGGGTACTTCATTTGTTGTCGACGACTTAATTTAACTCGCTTGCTGTCGAGAGCCGGAAAGAATGAAAATGGCTACCCATCTGCAAGAGGTATAGATCCTCATGAGCCCCCGCAATTGCGGGGGCTCATGAGGGTCTATGCCTCTTGCTGAAGCCACTGTTTGGGCACGTTCCCTGGACGGCGGGGTCTCCTTGGAGCTGAATTCAAGAAAATTTCAGACACGCAATCTCAGTGCGAACTCTGGCCGTGAAGGGGTTAAGCCTCTCGTGCATGCAGCCACCGGTGACGCTGTACACAAGATGGTTAAAGCCTCTGGGTCTTCCTCGCCTTGGGGAAGACTGATGAAGTTGTTCTAAAAAATTCTAAAAAAAAGGTTACAAGTTTAGGGCTTAATATCTTCTGTCCACCACGATGGTGATTTCAAAGAATAGGGTCTGAACAAAGTTTTAACCCAAGGCGGATTCGAACCCGCAACATTTCGGACGAGAGTCGAATGCTCTATCACCTGAGCTTCCAAACTCCCCCTAGAACCTTTAACCCCTTACCTGCCACTCTAAATCATTCAACGACCAAAAGCCAAAATCGTGCAAGAAACATGAACACAAATCGGTCTCAGCAAGAAGCACGACCATTCACCATGAGCACCACCACCACCCCTCCACAGTCGCCGGGGCTCATGAGGATCTACGTCTCTTTTTCTCGCCAGTGACAGGTTTTGTGAGAGTCTTGCGATGGCGTTCTTTAATAACAGGTGGTCTCTCGTAAGGGGTAGTCGCTCAAAACATGATCTGCTGTATTGCTAATAAAAACGGGGGGTCCTTTGTTGTCTGTCGAGGGTTTAAAACCATTAACTCATTCAGCCCCAACACACCACAGGAAGACTTGGATCGAGCGTGATAGTTTAAGGGTGGTGCAAGAGTAGCTTGGCACCAAGCTATTCTGGCACCGCCCTTGAAATATCATGCTCGATCTGTCTCTAGAATTGTAATACAGTCCCCCAAAGGGCAATTTCACAATTGGGGGATTTCGGTCCTGGGGTAGAATGTCTTAATGTTTCGTCTTATAGGCCGAAGATGGACTTAGAACTAATTGATTGCTATGTACATTCATATGCTAGCATTAGACCATTTAACCTCGTGGTATTGACGAGGGATGAAATACTCACATTATAGTTATCCTCTGAGGAATGCATTACAATTCAGGAGACAGATCGACTATGATAGTTCAAGGATGGTGGCAGAATAGCTTGGCGCCTATAGGCGCCAAGCTATTGTGCCACCACCCTTGCACTATCATGGTCGAGCCATATCTTGTTGTCAGTGGTGTGTCGCGGTCAGAATAAGTTAACCTCATTGTATTGCCGAAGGGAGGAAATAATGTGCTCGTCTACCAATTACAATCTTCTTCTTCTTCTTGAAGTGCAGGTTAGTTCGCACAAGGCCGTGTCTTGGAAAGACCGTACGCATTCCTTTCCGACCGCCATCACTAAATATTTAGAAGAGTTCCTTTCGATTTGATGAAGGATGGGTACGCACGGATGTATTTGCATAGTACAAACAAATGTCCCAGTAAGCAAATGTATTCGGGCCCACGACGGCCGCCATGGGGCAGAAGGTGTTTTGCTACTGGGGCATCTGACTCTTGTGGGATGCAGGCTTAGACACTGAAACTCATTTTTTGTTATGCATCTGCAAAAAGAACAGAACATCTTAGCCCTTGCAGTACTGCGAGGACTAATGTAGATCTATGCCTCTTGAATAGAATAATTCGACTGATGGAAAATAATGTTAACACAAGCAAAAATCATCGTTTCAGTAAGATCGACGAAAACATGACCTCTCCGGCCTCCTGCAAGGGTTCATTATGATCTATGTCTCTTGCAAACGGATGGGTTTCACACTCAGAGCATGCCCGGCTTGTTTGCGTGATCTGATTTGTGTTGTTGATGGGAACAAATCGTTTCTGTCCTTTTAATTTAATTTGGCGCCCTCGCCTTAAATCAAAATGTCTTCAGTGTCACCGCTGATTGAATGCCTTCCGTGTAATTCTCACTCATGTAAATGGGCACAACAAGAGGCATAGATCTTCATATGTCCCTGCTTGTGACGGAGCTCACAACGATCTATGCCGTTTGCTAATTACTTGCGCTCCATACAGTTTCGTGTCTTGATCTTGAAACACAATTTACTCTAGTGTCACACTGGACTGAACGTCAGTCGCGTGAAAAACACACACATAAATGGGTACAGCGAGAGGCATTTATCATCATGAGCCCCTGCCTAAGGCTCATGAAGATCTATGCCTCTTGCAGACTGTATGCGTGATATGCATGAACTCGTGTTTTTAGCAAGATGTCTTGTGGCTCAACAGTGTGATTCAGTTGTAAGTATCGAGCTGCTGGAAACTGTTTTCCTAGAAGGGGAGAAAGCATTACAGATCTGTAAGGCTTGTCTTTCCTTGTTCCCTCGGCTGTCGGGTTATTGTAAATTAACTCCTTGGCTGAAGATTAAAACCAACCACGACCCAATTGCAAGAGACATAGATCCTCATGGAGCCCCCGCAGTTGCGGCGGCTCATGAGGATCTATGCCTCTTGCTGAGACCAGTTTGTATCCATGTTCTTTTGACGGTTTTGGCTTTTGGTCGCTGAACGAACAAAGATTTCAGACACGAAATATACGTAACGTGGCAAGAAGGGGTCCGAACTGTGTGCTGGTCTGTGATTTAAAAATTATGTTTATGAAATGTCAGGATGTGACTGCTAGAGCTCATAATCCTGGATAGAGGTAAGAAGTAGACAGGTGAAAGCACTAGTAAGGGGAAGCATGCCCTCCACCCACCCACCCCCCCCCCACCCCCCATCCCCCACCGAAGAAAATGTAGAGAGAGCTAGAGAATCCCCGCCCCCCCCCCCCCTTACAAAATATGTATTTTTCGTGACAAATAAGATTTCGATTTAATATTTGATGTTTTCTTTATTTTTTAATTTATTTATTTAATTATTTATTTGTTATTTGTTTATTCATTCATTCATTCATTCATTCATTCATTCATTCAAACAATCACTCACTCAATCAATCAATCACATGCATTCATTCATTCGCTCATTCATTCATTCCCATTCATTTTCAGGCCGGACGGCCATCGCTTAGGCCGCCTCACACCACCTTCTCTCGTTTGATCTTTCGTTGGTTAAATGTTGCCTACCCCCCACCGCCACCCCGCCACTCCTCCTCTACTCCCCCGACCGCATCCCTTGTGTGATTCTTCGGGAGGTTGAAAAGTACCATGTTAGGCAAACTGCCCCCCCCCCCCCCTCCCCCCCGCCCTCCCCCTTCACCCTGCTCCCTCCCCCCCCCCCCCCCCCCCTCCCTAAAGAAGAAATCTTCCAATCTTCCTACTCTGATGTGATGAGGTATTTTATCTGCTATATGATTGTTCGTCTGCGTTGCGCAGTTCTCGTCCTTACTGTTGATTTATCCTAGCTGTTTCATACTTACGCTGGATTATGAGAAAGAAGTGTTTATTGACAGCAAGGCAGCCCAAACAGACAAGACAAGCCGGGTTTCTTTCTTTCTTTCTTTCATTTTTTTCTTTCTTTCTTTCTTTCTTTCATTTTAACGTCTACTGTCCCCTATTCAGATCCACTCATTTGCAAGAGACATAGAATCATAATTATGAGCCCGTGCAGAAGAAGCTGTGCTTCTTAGTTCGTGCAAGCCATGATAGCGTCAGGATGTTCCTTAGACTGATGATGTTATTTTTTGTTGACCTCTTCACTGCTGGAAAACATGTGAACACCATCCAACTGCAAGAGGCAAAGAACGTCATGAGCCACCGCAGGTGCGGGGGCTCATGAGGATCTTTGCCTCTTGCATCCTCTTCATATCCGTGTTCGATGGATCAATAGTATTATTCCCACTTGAATTCCTGAAAAAATAATAAATCACTCCTTTATAATATTAGGTAGTATTACTTTCGAAATGCTCAAAGCGCAACACTGGAAAAACACACAGATCAAACGAACATAAAACATGACATGCACGCGCTGACGATCAAAACACAACCTGTAAACACTACTACAAATACGCAAAGAATGGGACACACGTACACAACGCACAGTACTAAAAAAACAAAAAAAAAAAAAAAAAAAAAAAAAAACACATCATACAGCTGTGCCAGTTAACCTTTCTGTTCCTGCAGCCATTGTACTGTCACATTGGTCACATGCATAGAGGGTTAAAATATGAGTCAGTATTAAGGATAAAAAAGAAAAAGAACCTGCAAACCAAATTCGTTTTCAGATTTTACTGAACTCATTGTGCCCGAGGTACGAAATACCCACATTTCGGAGTTATCCTCTAATGACTGCATTACAATTCAGGAGACAGATCGACCATGATAGTTGAAGGGTGGTGGCAGAATAGCTTGGCGCCTGTAGGCGCCAAGCTATTCTGCCACCACCCTTGAACTATCATGGTCGAGCCATATTTTGCTGTGGTCTGTCACGGGCAAAATGAGTTGAAGACTGAAGATGAGGGAGCCTGACGTATGTGAGAGAGGAGGGCATTCCACACACGTGGTAATGAAAAGACCTTTTTACCAATGCCAGCTTCACGCATGGTACAGATAGAACTTTCAATAAAAGCGCTAGCAGGGCCAATCACACACCAGCACGCACATATAACGTGTACAAATCCATCTTCCCAGTACGCAAAGGCCATCGGGCAGAATTTGACCGCAGTGACCCCGCGCACAACTGTGCGCGAGCCCACTACAGCCAAATTCGGCCCGATAGCCTGTTTTCTTTACTAGCTTTAGTTCTCCATGCGCGGATTTTTAATGGACCCACATCTGCACGACTGCGCAGCTGACATGAAATACATATTAAGCCTAGTTGTTGACAAATCTGTTAACATCCTTGTTCCAAAAATGGGTCCCATCCGCATTAACATGGCAACATCATTTCTTTTTTAAATTACCTTTCATGGTCCGAGAACTTCCGCGTACACTCTATTACACATAATGTATACTTTCTTACTTCGTTACGTGATACGCTGTGCAGTCTGTGATTTTAGACCTAATCTCTCTACCCCGTGTAATGACAAAAGACAGTAAATTCATTTTGGTGAAATGTGAGATTTTAACTATGAAATATCAGAAATGTTGCTCTTATCTTTATGTATTTTTATTTTTTATTTTTAGCAT
Source organism: Semisulcospira habei (assembly GCA_036245525.1). NCBI lineage: Eukaryota > Metazoa > Mollusca > Gastropoda > Semisulcospiridae > Semisulcospira > Semisulcospira habei. The sequence continues at coordinate 332,449,587 of BTPG01000001.1, read as the reverse complement.
TTTTTAAAATAATATCATGTTATGTTTGTCTTGAGCTATGTGTTAGTGTTCGATATGTGTAGTTATTTAATAGTAACGTGCTTTTAGTTTGGGTTAGGCTGCTTGCCTCTTGCTGGCCCTATTCGTGGATTGACGGGTTTATTCTGCTTTCGAACAAATAATTTTGCGTCCCTTGGCGATGAAGGACTTAAACGAATCTATTAGGCACGATGCGCAAATCATGGGAAACACACGCGCTATGGGTGTTACCTGCCGCTGTTGTCCAGATTACATAAGTATGACATCAAAATACAAAGACACAAAAGGAAATGCAAACTACGAACGGATAATGGTTTTGATGCACTCTCAAATAGAGACAATAAAAGGTTAACCCGTTGGCTGTCGGTAGCGCTTTTTGTCGCGATGATTCCTGCAGGAATCGTCGCGACAAAAACCGCTACCGACAGCCAAAGCGTTAAAGCTTAAAGAGAGAGAGAGAGAGAGAGAGAGAGAGAGAGAGAGAGAGAGAGAGAGAGAGAGAGAGAGAGAGAGAGAGAGAGAGAGAGACAGACAGACAGACAGACAGACAGACAGACAGACAGACAGAGACAGGAGACGGAGACAGACACAGAGGCGGACACAGACACAGAGACAGACATTGAGAGAGAGAGAGAGAATCGATTCAATGGAGCTCTTTCTTTTTTAGAAGAGTTTTGACGTCGATATTGTCATATGAACCCAATTTTAATAAACATGCCGTTGCTAACAGCCAATACTGAAACGATTTATACACCCAATGCTAAATCTAAATAAAGACAAAATCATATTGCAGTGGTAAACATTTGAAACGTTACTTAAGAGCTAGCGAAAGGCAAATGGAGAGTGAGAGAGAGAGAGAGAGAGAGAGAGAGAGAGAGAGAGAGAGAGAGAGAGAGAGAGAGAGAGAGAGAGAGAGAGAGAGAGAGAAAGAGAGAGAGAGAGAGAGGGGGGGGGGATTCCCAGTTGACACACATTTCAAGAACACAACATAAAAGCTTCTTTTTCATGGCGCTTCACAATCCGACTCTTGGGACACGAGTGAGACGTAACTCGACTTCCGCAGGAAATGGCCCCAAACCACGTGACCATGCGCGCGCAATTTTCTCAATTGGCCCCCGGAAACTGACGCAGTTGTAGGTGGGAGTCATGTTGTGGCCATAAAGGTCGAACAGCCCAGCATCAAAGCTGCGTAAAATGTTCGTAAATGAAGAGTAAAACAGACATCAGAGTGCAGTGAAACAAGACATTTACCCCGCGTACACTTGAAAGCCCATCACTTCCTCCACACTCAAAAGACAGGAATAAATGGACAAAGGGTTTTCCATAAACTTTTGCAGGCTGTAGGTCCTTATGAATCCAGAGGTAAAAGCTTTTCTATTTATGCTTGTAAATAATAGTGATACAAATAAGGCCAGCAAAAGGAGGGCATCATCATATGAGCCTCGCAATCTGCAAGGGTTGATGTGGATCCATGTCTCATGCAGATACCTGGCGTTCGCTCGAATACGTCCATAACAATATCGACATAAATTGTGGCAGCAAGAGACATAGATCATCATGAGCTCCCGCAATTGCGGGGGGGGGCTCATGAGGATCTATGCCTCTTGCATACGTTTGCTTTGGGAGTGCCTTCATAATCACAATTGTTATTAATTATTTTAAATGTTATAGATTTATGTGTTGCGCGTCGTCTGCTGGAACTCATGATGATCTATGGCCTTTTCAGACAGTATGTGTTCACTACTAATTTATTTTATGCCATCAGAAGTGCTTACTATCAGTTATTACAGGGATGGACAGATGTAACACCTTTGGGTTCACCTGTAGTTTTGGGGCGTTGTATTGCTCAAACTGTTTTGTTTGGAAATGTTACGAACACTTTTACATTCCTGTGATCGATCTCTGTAGTGAATGATTAGAAAAGCTTTTTTTTTTTTTGATCATTCATTGCATAGACCGATCACACAAATGATTGACTGATTGACTCGCTGGCCTATTGAATGATTCATGTAAATCTCCATGTAAAGCAGAAAATAACCTGTTGCTGTTACATTATCTGTCTCTAGCCTCACCGCCGTCGGGTTGTTTGCTACGAAAACTACTTGAATTAAATGTATTTCATTTTCAAAATTAACACTCTGAATAGCCTTACATTTTGTCTTATTCTGTGGGCAAACACTGCTAGTACCCTCCTGAGCTTATTCTCGCCCTGTCATGAAATACACGAAACATTTTATTTTTATTTTATATTTTTTGAGTGGGGGTGGGTGGGTGGAGGTTTTTCTTTTTTCCTTTTTTTTTCCTTTTTGAGGGGATGGGGGGGGGGGGGGCTGAGAGGGGGGGAGGGGGCGTGAGGTTTGGGAGGTGGGGGATGGGGGCAGGGGGGGGGGGTCTTACTTGGTGGGCAAACATTTCTAGCGGTCTCCTGAGCTTGTAATCCTATAATGAAAATCTGTCATGAATGTTAGAATATTTTTTTGCAAACCTTTAACGGAAACAATTCTTCGTACTCTGAGTGTCTTATTGTGCGGCCACAAACACTATGACTGCCCTCCTGAACTTGTATTCTTACCATGAAACCTGAATAAAAGTCACGCCAGAGCAGCTTTAAAATCTGCATTAGTGCCCCGTGAAACAATGCCCCAGGATGCCTTAACTCTTTTCCTTCTAGTGTCAAATGCGGTAAACGAATCGACCCGTGAGAGCTCAAGGGCAGTGCCGGATTAGCTTGGCGCCTCCAGGCGCCAAGCTAATCATGCACTACCCTTGAACTATCGTTTTTTATCGCTTTACACCTTCGACCTCAACTCCCTCTCTGCTTTCCCCCAATCTCTCGCTCTCTTCCCATTTTCCGTTCTCGAAACACCTCGAAGTAATCCTAGAACTTCCGTACTATTTGACTTTGTTTTCAGTTTAACATCTCTTGTCCCCCACAAAGGTGATTTCAAGGACGGAACACTGATTAGGGTCTGAAAAAATTTGACCCCAGTTGGGTTTCGAACCAACCCTCAACGTTTCGGACACGAGTCGAAATCTCTGCCATCTGAGCGACCCAACTCCCCTGCTTGACTTTGGAAGTGAAACAGCACAGCGATCGAGAGAAGGCACATGATTGATAGAACTTCCATGTAGAATTGTGTCTATGTATGCAAAACGGAGACCACAGAGTTTTATAGCTGAATCCGGTAACGTGTGTTCTGAGCTATTGCCGTCCTGTTTCTATGACTAGGTGTTATAACATTGCTGCTCGGCCACTCAAAAACTAACATCAAGAACACATCATTAGTCAGAGAAACACCGAAGTAAATGAATCCCGGTCTCTCATTGCAAGCAGTATTGATCCTCATGAGTCCCTTCAATTGCAAGGGCACATGAGGATCTATGCCTCTTGCAGATATAAAAGAATATTCGGTTGTGTAAGTGATCGCGTGAACCAAATCAACATTTGATAACCTGATGGTCTCGGATGGCTGGTCAGAACTCGGGGGGTCCGAGATCCATCACAGATGACTGATTTTGCTGAAATTGTCTGCCTGATCGAGTCACTGTTATACCTGCACCGCAGAGGCAGCCCTTAACTCATTCTACCCCAACACCGAAATCCCCAAATGTTGCCGTTGTCCTCTGAAGACTGCACTCTAGTGCAGGACACAGATCGACCATGATAGTTCAAGGGTGATGCCAGAATAGCTTGGCGCCCATAGGCGCCAAGCTATTCTGGCATCACCCTTGAACTATCATGGTCGATCATTATCTTGCTGTGGTGTGTCTGAGGTAGAAAGAGTTAAAGTTGTGTATGCTGTTCTGTGAATGTGGGCATTTCGGCTATATTGTGTTGTTTTAGACTCGCAGTCAAGTTTATAAAAATTAAAAGAAAATAATTTTAAAAAACAAAACTTTTAGGGCTTAACGTCTTTTGTCCACCACGATGGTGATTTCAAAGAAGGGGCACAGAATAGGATCTGAATAAATGTTGACCCAAGCTGGATTCAAACCCGGGACGTGTCGGACGAGAGTCGAACGCTGTACCACCGAGCCACCCAGCTTCCCCACACTAAAGCTTTGGACGATATATATTGAGAGATATTGAGAGATAGAGAAATGAAATGTATTTCTCAAGGATAAATGATTAAGTACACATACCTTTATTCAATAATGCCTTTGCACACGCACTCACACAACACTCACGCGCGCTAAGAACTAATTAAAATGAGAGGAGAGAGAGAGAGAGAGAGAGAGAGAGAGAGAGAGAGAGAGAGAGAGAGAGAGAGAGAGAGAGAGAGAGAGAGAGAGAGAGAGAGAGAGAGAGAAATGAAATGAAATGAAATGAAACTTTATTTTCCAAGGATAAAAGAATAGGTGCGCAGACCTGTTTTCATTCTTGTCCTTGCTACACACTACAAAACAAAATAACGTACACACACACACACGCGCGCCGGTGTGCAATTGCCGCGTGCACAGGCTTGTGCCAGATTAGCTTGTAGCCTACAGGCGCCAAGCCAAGCCTGCACAACCCTCCACACACACACACACACACACACACACACACACACACACACACACACACTGACACACACATACACACACATCAGTATATCATGTACACATACATTCTTTCGCTTAAAACTATACTACAGCAAATATAAAAAGTATAATGGATTTTGTACATAAAACCGCTATTGTTCTCATCATAAAAACCAACACGGCGGCTCACTCCAACAAACATAAACAGGCATACACACACACACACACACACACACACACACACACACACACACACACACACGCACACACACACTCGCACACACACATACACACACACACACACACACGCGCGCGCGCGCGCGCGCGTGCGCAAGCACGTAGGGATGCGCGCGTGCACACACATACACTTGCACACACTGACACAGATAAACACACACATGCGATAGCGGCCTCCCCGCGCCACTAAACCGCGCACAGCTAGATGCTAGTCTGCCATGGAATTAGACTAGACTTGTATAGCGATCCCGCAACCACCGCGCGCGCGGGTCGACGCGAAGAAACCACAGCACTGCCACGCCTCGCGAGCGCCCAATGCTGTGTCTATCGACGGCATCCCGTCTGGCCAGCCGAGTCCATGGGGTCATGGATATTACATAATGCGGCTTGCTGGAATGCCAGCGGTATATTACATGCGTTCATAAATTTTTAATGTTAGAAGAGAATGCAGACTATCCGGGAAATGCCGCATAAGGCATGGAGTGCTACATGTAAAAATAAAAATAAAAATACAAAATAAAAGAAAAATTAAGTTTTGTCTAGATGTTTGAGCAGCTTGGTCTTGTAAGTTTTAAGCAATGGCGCAGCTCTAACATCCGCAGGAATGGAGTTCCATAACTTTGCACCAGAATAGGACAACGACGACCTATAAATGTCTAGTCGAGGCATCGGTACAACAAGATTGTTCCCTGGTGTTCGACTGGACCTCGTATGAGCAAAGTGGAACAAACTATTGAGATAGGCTGGTGTTTCTGAGAGGGTGATTTTGCGCATGAGCACCAACTTATTATACTTAAACTGTTTTTCAAGTGGCAAAATGTCTAACAGCTTGAACTTATTGTCAGTATTAATGACTTCTGATGGTCTGTCAACAATAAGTTTAATGGCTCTTCTGTGGAGCGAGTTCAGACTTTTTAAATTAGCATCGCTACTACCGTCCCAAATAGATGAGGCATAATCCAAATGTGACTGAATATGGGCATAGTAGAAGAGTTTCCTTGTTGGCTCATCAGCAAAATGTCTCAATTTCGACAGGAGGAATACATTTTTAGATACTATTTTACACAGTTTAGTAATGTGGCCTTGCCAGCACAACTTGTCGTCTAAGTTGATTCCAAGCACGCGCTGTTCTCTGACTTGCTCCACAGGCTGGCCATTAAGTGTTAGTTGAAGGGGAGGGGGGTTCAACTGATGCTTTTGCCGTGTGGTAATCAGCATGCATTTGGTTTTAGTGGGATTAGGTATCATGGCGTTATTTCTGCACCATTCAGATACCTCATTTAAACTGTCTTGGAGAATCTTCACCATACATGTTACGTCTGATGACGAAACGTCCAGTGTTCCATCGTCTGCAAAAAGACTGAAAGTTACACTGGAGTCAGATATATGTAATGGAAGGTCGTTTATGAAGACAGAGAACAATAATGGACCAAGAATCGATCCCTGTGGTACTCCGTGCTCTATCACCCCTTCAGGTGAGTTTTTACCATTCACGTAGACATACTGCGTACGCCCATGCAGATATGACGTAAGGAAGGCAAGTGTGTCTGCGCTTAGTTGATAGACATTAAGTTTTTGAACTAAAGTTTCATGATTGACGAGGTCAAATGCTTTTGAAAGGTCCAAAAATACTGCTCCAGTCATTTGACTGCTATTTATGGCAGTAAGCCATCTGTCAACAAGGTGTACCAATGCTGTGTGACAGGAGTGTTTCCGCCGAAAGCCAGATTGTAATGGATGTATGAGTTTGTGTTTTTCTAGAAAATGTTGTAAGTGTGTGTGAATGTGTCTTTCTATCGGTTTCGACAGTGTTGACAGTAGCGAAATGGGCCTGAACTTGTTAGGGTCGGCAAGGTCTTTCGTTTTAGGTAGTGGGATCACTTTGGCTGTTTTTAGAGAAGATGGAAATATCCCCTGCTTTATGCAAAGGTTGTATATATATGTCAAGGTATCACTGGATAACGAGAAAAGAGAGAGAGAGAGAGAGAGAGAGAGAGAGAGAGAGAGAGAGAGAGAGAGAGAGAGAGAGAGAGAGAGAGAGAGAGAGAGAGAGAGAGAGAGAGAGACTTGGCATCACTGGATAACGAGAAAAGTTTTCACCTCGACTCTTCCATCTCAATAAAGATCCAAAACTTACGGCACTTTCTTTCAGACCAAAATTCGGTGGTCAGGAGACACAAACTCGTCCTGTTGTCGCACTTGATGATATTTTATCATAATTATAATATGATTTATTGTATAATAATCATGATTTTATTGTCGCGTTTAATATTTTCTCTTGTTTTTTCTTATACGTCCTCAACTGCTTTTAGATGACGATAAATTATAAATAAATTATAAATGCAGGCGTGCGATGCATGTCCTTCAAGCAGAGCTCACGTACAGGGTGGGTAACCGAGCATACAAGGCATATATCAAACATACAAACCTAGAAGGCAAAACGCTATAAATATTGAAGATCTGGAAACATCAATACCAGCATAGCAACAACTATAGTAAAATTACTGTCAGATTCTTATAAGTAAACTTTTGGTATGTGTCTATAGTTTAGATTATTGAGCGCAAATTTAAAGATTTGTTTCTATCTAAAATCAACAAGATGTGAAGAGACGTTAATTTAAGTACTTTCATTCAAAAAGAGAAGAACCTTCCGTCAGCAAGAGGCATAGTATTCTCATGAGCCCCCACCCTGCGGGGGCTCATGAGAATCTATGCCTCTTGAATATGTTCTGTGTTCTGCCTGTGCTTTCGATACAAAGTTTCTCTACCGCGGTATGATATATTTTTGCTATTCTTTTTGGTGTAAACCACAGACTATACACGACACGAACGTTGATGGATAGTCTGGGTGATCGTTTCAGACAGGTACGACGGTTTGAGTGACAAGATCACCCGCTATATGTTCATTCAGGCGTGGCGTGATTTTTGTCAAGCTCTGCTGGGCGGCACGTAATCTCACGTAGATTAAAACCCAGAGCAACAGCGCGGGTAATTAAAATGAAAACGGTTATAAACACTGTACCTTTTCACAGCAAAAACAAACACTGTACAAAATAAAAATGAAAAATAAAAACAAAACTGGGGAAGAAACTAAAACAACAAAACAAGAACAGCAACAGCAGCCAAATCGAATAACACAATCAAGCTGTTGTTGCTTATTTTACAATCAGGTCAAATAAAGTAAGCAGTCTTTATTGACAGCGAGGAAGCCCAAACGGATCAGATAAGCCGGTTGTTGTTCGTACTTTTTTGTATTTTTTAAAAATCGTCTACTGCCCCCTATCCAAACCCACTCATTTGCAAGAGACATAAAATCAAATGAGCCCGTGCAGAATAATCTGTGCTTCTTAGTTTTTGCAGGCCATGATTGCGTCAGGATGTTTCTTAGACTGATCACGCTATTTGGGGTGACCTCTTCACTGATGGAAAAAAATGTGAATACCACCCATCTGCAAGAGGCAAAGAACTTCATGAGACCCCGCATCTGCGGGGTCTCATGAAGTTCTTTGCCTCATGCACACTGTTTATATCAGTGTTCCTTGGATCGATAGTATTATTCCCTTGTTGAATTCCTGAATAAAATCTCTTTTAAAAAAGAACAAGATGAGGATTTCATCCTAAAGTCTACCGTATTGTTTGGAGATGCGTTTATCTTAGGAACATTCAGAGTTGTTCATATTTTTAGGCTTATAATGCTGATCCATGTCCCTCCTCTCTAAGCCAAACTCTAATCAACACACACGTCGGCGCACACAAATAAAAAGGCGGTAACACGGCACGGCGCTTCCCATCATTAGTACGCTCTGTGGGCTCGTGTCAGTAGCGACAGGAATCCATCTCCTTCTACTCTAACCCACCCTCTGTTCCACACACACCGGCACACATAAATAAATTGACACACGGCGATTCCCGAAATTCGTAAGCTCTGTGGTCTGGCGTAGCGTAACTTACTATTCTGAAGAAGAAGAATAGCACGAGCAACGAAATGTCCTCACTTAAAGCTTCAAGTTATGGCATCATTAGTCTCACGACGCCGTGTTCTTAGTGACGACTCGATGTTACACGTCACTCATCGCAGTACTAACATTTGACGTATCAGAGAATCAACTTTGTTTTTTTCTTGCTGATTTTCACGCCTAGAGCTTACAGGTCACAATTTGACATAACCGTACCCGAGGGCCAGGTCAAACAGCAGGCTTATACAAACACTGCTATGACTGAAAAATCATGTGGGTATTAAAGAGAAGAGAACCTTTTTCATAAAAGAAAAATTAAAGTTGTGTTAACTGTTTTACAAATGACTCCTAAAACGTGGTGCAGAACATTGTCTGATTTTCACACCTAGGGCATACAGGTCACAATTGAGCAAATTGTACCCGACAGCCGAGACAAACTATAGGCTTATGTAAATACCGTATCCTCGCACTGGGACCATATGGCGTTGAGGCGCGTACCCCGGGTGGTGGATAGGGGGTCCCTCGCGAGAGGGGTGCACCAAATGAAATAAGGTGCCGTGAACCAACATGGTCTAAGGGAAGGTGATCCCGACAAAAAAAACCTGGTCCTCCTAGTAAGGGGGTTGGGCGTGAGGCAGCCCCCCCCCCCCCCCCCCTGCAAATAAGGAAATGGCTACAAAAAACGCCTACGAAAAGACAAACAGCAATTCTTTCCTGGAGGAGGAAGGTTCATCTACCAGAAGATTTATGACGTCCTGTGGTGAAAGCAAGAAGTCTTCGGAAGCCACAGGACCGAGCCGCCTCTCTCTATCCAGGGACACAACCATGGGGGCATGGAATGTCAAGACCATGTACCAGAGCGGCAAGGCCGCCCAGATAGCAGCGGAAATGCAAAAGTACAACCTTTCCCTGCTAGGTATAAGTGAAGCCAGATGGACGCAGTCTGGCCAGAAAAGGCTGTTAAGTGGGGAGATGATTCTGTATTCAGGTCATGAAAAGGAGAACGCCACCCATACAGAAGGAGTAGCATTCATGCTGTCACCAGTGGCACAGAGAGCGCTGATGGGCTGGGAACCTCTTGGGCCAAGATTTATCACAGCAGCCTTTAGAACCAAGAAAAAGATCAAACTGAACGTCATCCAGTGTTATGCGCCCACTAATGACAGTGACGAGGAAGAGAAACAAGAGTTCTACGACCGACTCCAGAGTGCTGTGGACAAATGTGCGGAGCGAGACATCACCATCGTCATCAGCGATTTTAATGCCAAAATAGGGGAGGACAACACCGGATACGAAGAGGTGATGGGGAGACAGGGACTAGGGGAGATGCGTGAGAACGGGGAGAGGTTTGTAGACTTTTGTGCTCAAAACAGACTTGTCATTGGAGGCAGCATCTTCCCACACAGAAAAATGCACAAAGCAACCTGGGTCTCACTTGACCATACTACAGAGAACCAAATAGACCATATCTGCATTAGCAAGAAATTTAGAAGATCCCTTCAAGATGTTCGAGTGAGGAGGGGAGCAGATGTCACCTCAGACCACCATCTGCTTACCTTAAAAATAAAGCTCAAGTTAAAGAAATGCCGCACAAAGACAACAAGAAGACAGCGCTATAATGTAGGCTTCCTAAGAAAGACTGGAGTGAGAGAAGAGTTCAAACTGGTGCTGTCCAACCGGTTTCAAGCGCTACAGGAGCTAGTAAATGAAGAGGAGGCGGTCACCACAGAGCAGCAGTGGAAGGCAGTTAGAGAGGCGCTGAACTCAACCTGCAAAGACACTGTAGGGTTCAGGAAACACCATCACAAGGACTGGCTGTCGGCACAGACCTTGAAGAAGATAAAAATGAGGAAGCAGAAGAAAGCAGTTGTCAACAACAGTCGCACGAGAGCAGCCAAAGCAAGGGCACAGGAGAAATACTCGGAAGCCATCCGCGAGGTGAAGAGGAGTATCAGGGCAGACAAGAGGGCCTACACAGACAGCCTGGCAGCAGAGGCAGAAAAGGCAGCAGGCAGCGGCAACATGACACAGCTCTACGACATTGCCAGAAGATTGTCGGGCAAGTATGGCCATACAGAAAGACCAGTAAAAGACAAAGAAGGCAAGCCTATTGCAGACAGAGCAGACCAACTCGACAGATCGGCCGAGTATTTTGAAGAGTTACTGAACAGACCCAGCCCACCCAACCCCCCAGACATCCAGCCAGCAGAGACCGACCTACCCATCAGCTGTGACAGACACAGCCGGGAAGAGATCAGAAGAGCAGTGGCATTTTTTAAGAACGGCAAAGTAGCAGGGACGGATGGTATCCCAGCGGATTCTCTGAAAGCAGACCTAGAGACAACAGTAGAGATGGTGTACCCACTGTTTGGAAAGATCTGGGCAGAGGAGGTGATACCGGCTGACTGGAAGGAGGGGTACCTAATCAAGCTTCCCAAAAAAGGCGACCTCAGCAAGTGTTCCAACTACAGAGGAGTCACCTTGCTGTCAGTACCAGGAAAGGTCTTTAACAGGATCATTCCTGGAGAGAATGAAGAGCTCCGTTGACCCCCAACAGAGAGACCAGCAAGCAGGATTCAGGAAAAACCGATCATGTACAGACCAGATCGCCACTCTCCGCATCATCGTGGAACAGTCTCTGGAGTGGAGTTCCCCGCTGTACGTCAACTTTGTGGATTACGGGAAAGCATTTGACAGCGTGGACCGAGAGACTCTGTGGAAACTCCTACAACACTACGGTGTACCTACAAAGCTCGTCCGCCTGATCAAGAGCAGCTACGATGGCATGACATGTCGCGTGATCCAAGAGGGCAGTTCACCAGGGAGCTCCAGGTCAGAACTGGTGTCAGGCAGGGGTGTTTGCTGTCTTCGTTCCTCTTCCTACTGGCTATAGACTGGGTCATGAAGAGGACCACAGAGCACAGACGAAGTGGAATACAGTGGACACTGTGGACACAGCTTGACGACCTCGATTTTGCAGACGACTTGGCTTTACTGTCCCACACTCATCAACAAATGCAGGACAAGACCACGAGGCTTGCTGACATCTCGTCCCAAGTGGGCCTCACCATCCACAAACAGAAAACAAAGACAATGAGGCTGAACGCAACCAGGGAAGAACCAGTCTTGCTTGCTGGCTCCCCGTTGGAGGAGGTGGAGTCCTTCACCTATCTCGGGAGCCTCATAGACAAAAAAAGGCGGCACTGATGCAGATGTCAGCGCACGAATCGGTAAAGCCAGAGCAGCCTTTCTCCAGTTGAAAAAAAGTATGGAGTTCCAGAGAGCTGTCACAACACCCCAAAGTCCGGATTTTCAACTCAAACGTAAAAGCAGTTCTCCTATATGGAGCAGAGACTTGGAGATTGACAAAAACCACAGTCATCAGAGTACAGATCTTCATAAACAGTTGCCTTAGAAGAATTTTGAAAATCCACTGGCCAGAGAAGATCAGCAACGTCCGACTCTGGGCGAGAACAGAGCAGATAACAGCAGAGAATGAAATTGGGCAAAGAAGATGGGGATGGATTGGTCACAGTCTGAGAAAGCCAGCTTCCAGTATCACAAGGCAGGCATTGTCATAGAACCCCCAGGGAAAGAGGAAAAGAGGCAGGCCGAGAAACACCTGGCGTCGAGACCTCCAAGCAGACATCAAGAGACTGGGAACCACCTGGAGTAAAATCGAAGGAGAAGCACAGGACAACAGTCGCTGGAGGTCTCTCGTCGACGACCTAAACCCGGGGAGGGGTGACAGGCGTAAGTAAGTAAATACCGTATACGAAAAATCATGCGATTATTAATGATAAGATTTGTTGTTTTTTCCGTTTAAAAAAGGTCTAAATTGTTTTAAGATTAACCCATATAATTCGTGAAATTAATCCCAAAAACGTGAGATATATATCTTTTAAAAAATATTTAATTATCACTCAAAACGTTCTAGAGGAACAACGCTCGTTAAAGAACTCATTCAATGTCTCCCTTTTATCTAGCTATACGCAAAAGTTTTAGTAATAATTAGAAAATTTCGGACTTCAGTGTGGATCAACCGGTTTTTGTGAAACGGTCATTGTCTCGCCAATGAGCATCTGAATAAAAAATTCGTAAAAAAAGATCTCGAGATAATTCTTTTAGGAACACAATCCTAAAATTTCAAGCTTCTCCGTCCTCAAACGCGGGCTCTAGTCGCTGTCACACACACACACACACACACACACACACACACACACACACACACACACACACACACACACACACACACACACACACACACACACTCACACACACACACCATCATACACACCATCACACACACACACACACACACACACACACATACACACACACACACACATCACACATACACACACACACACACACACACACACACACACACACACACACACACACACACACACACGGCGTTGGCACCAAAAATACGTTCTCTAGCAAGGTTTTCGTAGCTGGGCGTGACGTCATTTTTTTCTTGTTACTTCTTTGCCATAATTTTTGCCCCGCACTCGAAAAACGTCATGTGCATGCTCCGGAATGCGCTCCGACCAGCCGCATTTCAAAGTCTACCGCAATTTCTTTTAATACTTTAGCCAAAAAAAAAAACATACGTCGCACATTGTTTCTATTCTGTTTTTTATTTTAATTTTAATTATTACGACATAAAGGGTTACAAAGAGGTGGATCGAATTTGATCATTCAAGGGTAGTGCCAGATTAGCTCGGCGCCATCAGGCGACAAGCTTATCAGGCACTACCCTTGAATGATCAAAGTCGATCCATCTCCTGCGACTGACACGTGACACCTCGAAAATGCAACCTTGGGGCAAAATGAGTTAACGCCCAAACTCCCAAATAATACGCTGCTTTTAAATTGACCTTTCCTAGCGTGTCTCTATCTTTGTTAGGATGTTTTTCGTTGTTGCATTTGCGTCGCATTCAAAGATATAATTTTGCGTTCGCTAGCAGTGAGTGATAGGGTGGATGCCGAGTGACGGTATTTGACCGTGACACTGGCGACATTACAGTAATGTAATGGGCGATTGATGGTTGTATCACATCCCACCTACGTAAATAAATAATACCGTGCGGTAAAGATGCCAACAAAGCGCTCTGAGTGACGCTGTTCGAATCGACGCACGCGAACACGTTCGCTGATATCACATGCGCACGCTTACGTCACCTCTTGTGCACGTCATCCGTTTTGTATTACGCAATGTGACGTTGGAAGCAATTTTACCCGTTCAGTGCCATTTTCCGCAGATTGTGTTTTTGCAATATTCCTTAACCCTTTGAGCCCCAATGTGTTGCCTAACGACAATGTAACAGTTGTAGGAGATGGCTTGATCATGATAATTCAAGGGTAGTGCCAGATGAGCTTGGCGCCTTCAGGCGCCAAGCTCATCTGGCACTACTCTTGAATTATCATGATCAAGCCATCTCCTGCTGCAGGGTTCCGGGGCTAAATGGGTTAATTCAACACCATACAACAGTAGCAGTCCCAGAATTATGTATTCAAAGTTGTGTCAGCAAGAGGCGTAGATCCTTATGAGCCCCCCTCAAATGCGGGGGCTTATGAGGATCTATACTTCTTGCAGCTGGGTGTTGTTCAGATTTTCTCGGCACTGACCAGGTTAAATTATATAAAGTTTTACATCGGTGTTTACGTGATACTGAGAATCTCACTCGCGTGGTTTTAAAACCTTATCCTTCTCGCTTTTGTGTTTTTAGGTGATACTGAGAATCTCACTCGAGTGGTTTTAAAACCTTATCCTACGAGCGAACGCGAGTAGGACACTGTTTTAAGACCACGAGAGTATTCTCAGTATCATCTTAACACCGATGTAAGAATCTATTTCTTACTCACATTTTTCCTGGCATAAATCCGATGTGAATTGGTCTTCGGCACACGCCTGGCCACGACATAGCAGCCATTGTGTCTTGAACATGACGTCATTTACTTTGAAATCTGACATGAATATTTTGGACAAAATTAATGTTCCTACATGATGACCTAATAGCGCAACACATGACGACAGAGTGCCAGTTGTCACCATGAGATGGCCTCATTGCACGTGAGCTGAGTAGGTCAAGTTTCAATATCCTGTGTTTCCATATCTTTTTGTTGACTAAATTTTCAACAAGACAATTTTGTGCACCTTTGTGATACAGTTTTTACCGCTTAACCGATTCAGCCCTGACACACTACAGCAGGAGATGGGTCTACCATGATAATTCAAGGGTAGTGCCAGAATAGCTTGGCGCCTGTCGGCGCCAAGCTAATCTGGCACTACCCTTGAATTATCATGGTCGATCCATCTCCTACAACTTGTACATAGTCATTAGATGACGCCTCCAAAATTTGGAAAATACGGCCCTCGGGCTGAATGAGTTAAAATAAACTTAAAGCGCAAAGGACGATATTGGTTATTTTTGCACGATGTAATACTGATTCGTAAAAGATTTCCACGCTCATATACAAGTGTGGAAATTTTACACGATTCAGATTTTCGTCGTATAGACATATACGGCGTGAATTAAGAACAGATTTAAACAATATGTGCTTTGATTTGTTTTGCAGACAGTCTCTCGTCATAGCAACATTTTTTTCTTCTTTTGGTTATCGATTTAAAAACGAAGATCAACTGATTACTATTCATATAAGTTTTTTCAAATAACTTTTTTTCCCCAGACTGTGTTGCTGCACGTTTCAAAAAGACAATTTGAATTCAAATCAAGCACCTATTTAAAGTTCCATTACACATCAGACCCGGTCATCCCCGGAAGTGCACAAGGCATGTCGGGGGAAAAAAAGATAATTCGCAAGAGGACCAGACACTGTTTTGTTCTTGGTGAACTCTAGGTGATATGAAGACGTACAGATTTATCTATGTGCGAGAATCAATCGCTAAATGGTGGGTAAAATATTCTCGGGTTGACGTCAGCGTTAGCTGGCACGCGCACAGTTTTGCGCGGGCCAGCTACAGCTGGCGTCGGCCAGAGGACGTTTTTCTCACTGAAAGCATAGGTCCTTTGATAACACTTTTTCTCACTGAAAGCATAGGTCCTTTGATAACACTTTTTCTCACTGAAAGCATAGGTCCTTTGATAACACTTTTTCTCACTGAAAGCATAGGTCCTTTGATAACACTTTTTCTCACTGAAAGCATAGGTCCTTTGATAACACTTTTTCTCACTGAAAGCATAGGTCCTTTGATAACACTTTTTCTCACTGAAAGCATAGGTCCTTTGATAACACTTTTTCTCACTGAAAGCATAGGTCCTTTGATAACACTTTTTCTCACTGAAAGCATAGGTCCTTTGATAACACTTTTTCTCACTGAAAGCATAGGTCCTTTGATAACACTTTTTCTCACTGAAAGCATAGGTCCTTTGATAACACTTTTTCTCACTGAAAGCATAGGTCCTTTGATAACACTTTTTCTCACTGAAAGCATAGGTCCTTTGATAACACTTTTTCTCACTGAAAGCATAGGTCCTTTGATAACACTTTTTCTCACTGAAAGCATAGGTCCTTTGATAACACGTTTTCTCACTGAAAGCATAGGTCCTTTGATAACACTTTTTCTCACTGAAATCATAGGTCCTTTGATAACACTTTTTCTCACTGAAAGCATAGGTCCTTTGACAACACTTTTTCTCACTAAAAGCATAGGTCCTTTGATAACACTTTTTCTCACTGAAAGCATAGGTCCTTTGATAACACTTTTTCTCACTGAAAGCATAGGTCCTTTGATAACACTTTTTCTCACTGAAAGCATAGGTCCTTTGATAACACTTTTTCTCACTGAAAGCATAGGTCCTTTGATAACACTTTTTCTCACTGAAAGCATAGTTCCTTTGATAACACTTTTTCTCACTGAAAGCATAGGTCCTTTGACAACACTTTTTCTCACTGCAAGCATAGGTCCTTTGATAACACTTTTTCTCTATGAAAGCATAGGTCCTTTGATAACACTTTTTCTCACTGAAAGCATAGGTCCTTTGATAACACTTTTTCTCACTGAAAGCATAGGTCCTTTGATAACACTTTTTCTCACTGAAAGCATAGGTCCTATGATAACACTTTTTCTCACTGAAAGCATAGGTCCTTTGATAACACCTTTTCTCACTGAAAGCATAGGTCCTTTGATAACACTTTTCTCACTGAAAGCATAGGTCCTTTGATAACACTTTTTCTCACTGAAAGCATAGGTCCTTTGATAACACTTTTTCTCACTGAAAGCATAGGTCCTTTGATAACACTTTTTCTCACTGAAAGCATAGGTCCTTTGATAACACTTTTCTCACTGAAAGCATAGGTCCTTTGATAACACCTTTTCTCACTGAAAGCATAGGTCCTTTGATAACACTTTTTTTTTCTACAATGAAAAGATACTAGTTATGGAGTTTCAGTATTACAACTTGGTGTAAAAGAACTCCCAGTTCGTTGCAGAAACTGTCCAGGAATGATTTGAAGTATGACCATTTCTTTTAACCCATTTAACCCCGTTACTGCCGAGAAATAAAATACGATCCAACTGCAAGAGACATAGATCCACATGAGCCACCGCGAGCCTCATGAGGATCTTGCCTCTTGCTGCTACCAATTTGTGTCCATGTTTGTTGGACTTTTTTGGCTTTTGGTGGTTGAATGCACACAAAAACAAAAATGTACGTACAGTGGCAGGGAAGGGGATAAGCCCAGTGCCGCATTTACCAAATTTAGGAAGTGTCACCTAACCACCATGTGCCAGTTGCGGGGATGTGGATCGACCATGATAATTCAAGGCGGGGCAGTGCCCGATTACCTTGGCGCCATCATGCGCCAAACTAATCTGGTAATACTTTTAAATTATAATGGTCGATCTACCTCCTACTGCAGTGCTTCGGGCTAAATGTGTTAAGCCAAAGAGTACACATTGATTGCCTTGTTCGGAAAAGACCCCTATGTGCAAAGGCTGTCCAAAGTCAACGAAATTGTATCACCCTTCCCCGACCGATTCCCATCCGTACCTTGTGAATGGACCTGAAGGTATTTCACAATATACTTCTTGAGTCTTGAGCTGAGACCGCCTGATAAGTCACAAGACTGCCTGGTGTATACCATCTGACTGAACAAACGAGAGCGCGCGCGAGAGAGAGAGAGAGAGAGAGAGAGAGAGAGAGAGAGAGAGAGAGAGAGAGAGAGAGAGAGAGAGAGAGAGAGAGAGAGAGAGAGAGAGAGAGAGAGAGAGAGAGAGAGAGAGAGAGAGAAAGGGGGGAGGGAAGGAGGGGGAGGCTGTTGAGAACTCAGAAGTATCCCGCAAATTCATCTAGAAATCCTCGCATTCTGTCTTTCTCAGGAATTCTACGAAACCGTTTTTTTGTCTGCACTTAGCCATGAATCACTCACAGCTTAAAACATATGGGCACTGGTTGCCGAGAGTAAACGGGGAGTGTTCAAAGAGAGACCGCCCGCCAGGGTGCTCAAACAATTTCTGTTTTATGGACCGTGGCAAAGCATCACTGGCATACGGGGACCCGGATCAGGATACTGGACAATGCTGCACATGGGAGGGAAGACAACGTCAATTTTTGTAAAAAAGCGTCATTTTCACTGTACAACTATGTAAATCTCGCTTTTCACAGTAATGGACTATGCGCGCCAACCTATTCTGGCACCACCCTTGAACTATCATGTTCGATCAATGTCTTGTTGTAGTGTGTCGTGGGCTGAATGAGAGAAGAACGTTTTTTTTTTATTATTATTTGCTACACTATACAGTACTGATTAATTAGACAGTTAATAAGACAAAGGTCACCTTTAAGGATTTTCCTTTGATTTCTGACTTATTGGTAAAAGTTTGTTTCTTTGATCATGAGCACAGACACAGGGCACACTTATCCCACATACTGTCAGTGGTCGTAGATTTTTTTTAAAGTTCATTCACCGAAAAAAAATCACAGCCGTCCAGTGAACATGGATACAAAATGCTGTTAGGAAGAGGCATAGATCATCAAGAGCCCCCGCAATTGCGGGAGTTCTTGAAGATCTATGCCTCTTGCAGATGGATTTTACAATATTTATCTACATTTATACATTATTCGTAGTGCTGCGTCATTCAAACACCAGTCACTTGTCCTTACGTCACAGTAAGATTTCGTCACCGACATTCCGTGACTTAGTTTGTGCAGGCTGCTAGCCAGGTTAAAGTTACTTCCTCGAATGGCAATGCTTTGAGTGCTTGAATTCGCATATAAAATGGTTTCATAATGTTCTGTTCCGCCATAACAAAGACTTTCCAACTCATTCCTTTTCAGGCCATGCAAATGGGCACGCGTGACGTAAGTTCCGGTGCTGCCCTTAACAGTAACAAAGAACAAGAAGAGTAGAAATTTTTTTTTAAAGCTTGGTAATTGAAAAAATGTGTAAGATAATCCTTTCGTGCAGTATTAACAAAAATATCATAAACATTTCTAAGGTTGATGATGTGAGCTAGTCACCTACTCTGGATAATGGCTTTAGGTGCCTGCTCGGCGTTAAACCCTATTAACTAATAAACTTCATAGCATGGAAAATGTTGCATTAATTGCTGAAATACCCATTAATCACAAGAATAGTAATACCTACTTCTCTGTTCTCCACACGGAGGAGATCACCGGGGTGTCAGGTGCCGCGTTTTCAAGCGACAAATTAATGATATGATTGCACACTAACAGCATATAGTTGTCCCTCCTGTGCTTGATGGGGCGAGACGAGCGCCGTCTGTGTGCGCGCGCATCAACTTTTTATGAGCACGTGCTATCAAGCGCCGGGGCGCCCCCTAGGTGCTCGTATGCGCAATATACCCCGGTTGATAACAAGTATAAACACAGATGATATACTCCGACTGAGGAGAACATGTTCTGGTGAATGAAACAAATTTTATATTCAGCAGCAAGAGGCATTGATTCTCATGAGCTCCTGCTCACGCAGGAGCCCATGAGAATCTATGCCTCTTGCAGACTGGTTGGTTAGAAGAGGAAGTTTTGCGGGGCAGGTCATTCTTACGTATCAGTTGTACCGTTTACATTAAGTCTTCGATCGGCCTATACGGTTCTTGTTCAGTTAAAGTGCGCCAAACATGCTCTGAATTGTACCCGGGAAAACTGACCTCTAAATGACTCCAAAATTCACTTTTTCAGAAGGGACAAAACACATCATTGGAAATATCCAGATGATTTAGTTGCTGTGGCGGCTCTTACGTGTTTATGCGCAGTGGGAAAGTTAGTTTGTTTTTTCACTGAAATTTCAGTTTTTCATGTAATATTCAGAGTACATTTGGCGCGCTTTAAACAACAAAAATGACCTAAGACACGAGGCAGTCCATCTTCCGTAACATGCACGTACAGTCCTAACAAATATGCGTCGATTGATATTAAAAAATAAGTAGGTTCTGTGCCATTAGTAAACATACATATTGACGAGCAAAAGAAATGTGGCACTTTTGGAATCATCGAAAACACTCAAGTGTTTCCGGTGATTCCAAATAATATTATGACGCAATTTTGTCGCTCGTCTGTATATATCAGTAAATTTACAACTAACGTTGTAAAGGACAAGTCACCTTCAAAACTAAATGAGAATTTCGCTGAACAGCGTGTGATTCTGAGACCAGGAGAATTTTTTTTTCATTTCAGCTTTTCAAATGACTTTTCTCCAGCTGCCAAACACTAAAAAGAAGTCTGTCTGCCCCATTTTGAAATGTATATATGATATCTGCCTTTGGTTTAATATCCACGCGGACCACACAATACAGAGTTTCTATTCTCTCTATTCTCTTTCCTCTACTTCTATTTGTTCTTCTTTTTTTTATTTAATTTTTCACCGTCCGCTCTCGAAAATGCATTATTTTATCGGGATCTTTTCCACTACATAAAAGTCAATCTGTTCCGTGTCAACAAACCCGGACTCCGATTTCCCTGTTTACGTCGGAAATATGTGTCAAACTCGGCCTCATTCGTCCCAATTCACACCCACACGCTCACACCCCCTTCGTTTGAGGTTTGTAAACGGGGCTCATATCTCTGCCATACCTCCAAGCAAAAAACCTCAGTCAAATGCGAGAGGCATAAATTCTCATGAGCCCTTGCGACTGCAAGGGCTCACCAGAACCTATGCCTCTTGCAGCAAGGGATCTGACTGGTTGGTGGTGATGAATTATACACGCGGTATCAACCAGGGTCGCCCGGCCGGCTATCGCTACTTTGCAACATAACACTCGCAACCTGATCAGCTCTTAACGCCTCCCAGTTCAAAATCGCTTTCAATTACTTCCCATTAAACCGCGCATGCGTAACGAGCAGTGGTGGTTACAGATCACGAGGCGTCCGGTTACCTGTTTTCATCACTAACGCCAGCGAGCTTCCCAAGTCCTCGGGCCGACGTCGGCCGCAGTGGGCCTGCGCACTATCGTGCGCGGGCCCACTGCGACCGACATCGGCCCGATGATTTTTCCTAAACCGGCCGTGATCAGTGTCTGCGTTAACCGGTAATCCTCTGTAGTTTACCGGTTCTGCATGGCAAATGCTGGAAAGGAAAGTATTGGTCGGCAGCGGGTGACGATTAGGAAAAAGTGAGAAATACCGGTCGTGGACGCAGGGATGTGCAGAGTGCGTGTTCTGTGTGTAGTCTAGCGGCGTTTGATATAGAGTGCAAACTTTTGTGTGTGCTTAACCACCCCCACCCCCCCCCCCCCCCCTCTCTCTGGCTTGACTTCGCGAACGAAGATTTTATAGGAGTTGACCACGACGTCTGCAGGCTTGTTCGTGGCTGCGGAGGCCAATCCGAGACAGGCAGGTTCGACCGCAGAGGCTGCAGGGGAAGGTATGGCCAGGGTTCTGAGCTGCGGCATCTCTGTTTTTTTCTCCTGAGCCGCTTGTCCTTAAGGCTAGCTCTGTGAGAATCCTCAAAGGAGACAGCTGCCTTGTAAATGGTGGAGCGCCAGGTGTCACGGTCCGCAGCAAGCGAAGACCACTGGTGGTGGTCGATTTGGCAGGCACTAAGTGACTTCTTGAGACAGTCTTTGTATCTCATCTTTGGTGCCCCTCTGTCACGGTGTCCAGTAGCAAGCTCGCCGAACAGTGTGGTCTTTGGTAGGCGATGATCCTCCATCCTGGAGACATGCCCCGCCCAGCGGAGCTGTGTCCGCAGCAGCAAAGCCTCGATGCTCACAGTTTCAGCCTGTTCAAGGACCTCGACGTTGGTGACATAGTCACTCCAGTGAATGCCCAGGATGGTACGCAGGCAGCGCTGGTGGAAGCGTTCGAGGAGTCGTAGTTGGCTGCGGTAGAGGGCCCAGGACTCGGAACCATACAGCAGGGTGGTGAGGACCACAGCTCTGTACACGCTGATCTTGGTGCCTGTTTTCAGCTGTTGATTGTGCCACACCCGCTTGAAAAGTCGCCCGAAAGCGCTGTTCGCTTTTGCCAGCCTGCTGTCAAGCTCCTTGTCCAGCTTGGCGTCCGACGTGATAATGCAGCCAAGGTAGGTAAACTGGTGCACTGACTTTACTTCAGACTCGCCAATGGTGATGTGAGGAGGGCGATACACTGTCTTGGGTGCCGGCTGATGGAGGACCTCTGTCTTTTTCAGACTGACCTCGAGTCCAAAGAGCTGGGCAGCATCTGCGAAGCAAGACGTGATGCGCTGCAGGGCTCTCTCTGTGTGTGCAACGAGGGCAGCATCATCAGCAAACAGCAGCTCACGAATCAGTTGGTCTAGGGTTTTCGTGTGGGCCTGCAGTCGTCTGAGGTTGAACAGGCTGCCATCGAGACGATACCTGATGTACACTGCATCGTCATCATCGAGGTCCACTGTGGCCTGCTTCAACATCATGCTAAAAAAGATGGTGAAGAGGGTCGGTGCCAGCACGCAGCCCTGCTTTACGCCGTTGAGAATAGGGAATGGTTCTGAGAGGTTATTGTTGAGTCTGACCTGGCCTTGCTGGTCCTCGTGTAGCTGGACAATCATGTTGAGGAACTTTGGGGGACAGCCAAGTCGCTCCAGGATCTGCCACATGCCTTGCCTGCTCACAGTGTCGAACGCTTTTGTTAGGTCGACAAATGTTACGTACAGCCCTTTGTTCTGCTCGCGGCACTTCTCCTGTAGTTGTCTCAGCACAAAGACCATATCGGTGGTGCTCCTGTTTGCTCTGAAGTCACACTGACCCTCTGGGAGTTGGTCTTCAGCGATGGCAGGTACCAGCCGATTCAGGAGCAGCCTTGCAAGGATTTTCCCAGCAATGGACAGCAGGGTAATTCCCCGATAGTTGGAACAGTCAGACTTCTCGCCTTTGTTCTTGTACAGGGTGATAACGACTGCATCACGGAGATCTTTTGGTAGTGTTCCTTCCTCCCAGCAGCAGAGAAAGAGGTCATGGAGCTTGTTGTGCAGTGCTGTGCCTCCATGTTTCCAGATCTCTGGCGGTATTCCATCAATGCCTGCTGCTTTGCCACTCTTGAGCTGGTGGATGGCTGTGAGGGCCTCTTCAGCGGTGGGCGGCTCGTCCAATTCAACCTTTACTGGGAGGTGTGGGATTTGTAGGACGACTGCTTCTTGAACAGTGCGCTCAGCGCTGAAGAGGCTCTGAAAGTATTCCGACCAGCGGTTCAAGATGGAGGTATTATCTGTGAGGAGTGCCTGGCCATTCGCGCTTCGCAGAGGACTTTGTACCAGGTGCCTGGGGCCATACACTGCTTTCAGTGCTTCGTAGAAGCCCCTGTAGTCACCATTGTCAGCGCAAAGCTGGGTCCTCTGTGCAAGTCTGGTCCACCACTCATTCTGGAGATCTCTGAGCTTGCGCTGGAGACTGCTGCAGACGAGGCGGAAGGCAGACTTCTTCACAGGGCAGGAAGGCTGGGCTAGGTGGGCCTGATGGGCGGCTCTTTTTTTTTTTGCTAGGTGTTCCTGGATCTCTACATCGTTTTCGTCAAACCAGTCTTTGTTCTTCTTTCTGGCGAAACCCAAGACTTCTGCAGAGGATTTTGCAATAGCAGTTTTCAGTTGTTCCCAAAGTGTTTCAGGGGAGGAGTCTACTGGGTCCGCTGCGTCTTTGAGCCTGCGCTGTAAATCTGTCTGAAAGGCAGCTTTCACATCGTCACGCTGAAGGCTGGCAACATCAAGCTTTTTCTTGGGGGGCCCCCATTTCTTGGGTTTTGGCTTGAAGTGGAGCCTGAGTTTGCAGCGGACAAGGCGGTGGTCAGTGTGGCACTCTGCGCTGGGCATCACTCTGGTGAGGAGGACGTCACTGCGGTCCCTCTGACGCACTAGGACATAGTCGATAAGGTGCCAGTGTTTGGAGCGAGGATGCATCCAGGTGGTCTTTCGACTGTCCTTTTGCTGAAAAGTAGTGTTGGTGATGACCAGTTGCTGCTCCGCACAGAACTCCAACAGTAGGCGGCCATTGTCATTGCAGTTCCCCACGCCATGCTTGCCGAGGACTCCTTTCCAGGCTTCAGAGTCCTGGCCCACTCTGGCGTTGAAGTCGCCAAGGATGATGACTTTGTCGTCTGCAGGGGTACTCTGTAGGAGGCTGCGCAGGTCAGTGTAAAACTTGTCCTTTTCAGCAGGCTCTGCCAGGAGGGTTGGGGAGTACACACTGAGAAGGGTGACGTGTTGCTGGTGTCTCAGTGGGAGGCGCATGGACATGATGCGGTCTGAGTGGCCCGTTGGTAGGTTTTCCAGCTTAGTCGCAATGGATGTCTTGACCATGAAACCCACGCCTGAAAGCCGTCTTTCTGATGCAGGCCTGCCTGACCAGTAGAGGGTGTACCCAGCACCAAGTTCTTGGAGGCTGCCTTCGTCCGGAAGGCGTACTTCGCTGAGCGCGGCGATGTCGATGTTTAACCTCCGCAATTCATGGGCAATGAGGGCGGAGCGACGTTCAGGGCGTCCGCTGTCTGCTTTGTCGAGCATGGTTCGGACGTTCCAGCATGCTACGTTAAGTCCGGTCGTGGTCGTCATGAGAGTGGATCCGTTTTTCTTTCTTGTTTTTTGACCGCAGGAGAAGATGCCCGTTGACCGCGGCTAGCCAACTGGGGTTGCGAGGGGACGAGCTTTGGTTAGGCCACCTTTTCTAGGTCCCTCTCCGTGTGGAGCAAGCAGTGCTGTCCCTAGAGAAGGCTGCTTGGTCGTTCAGGGTGTGCCGAGTGATGTTGTCATCCCCAGGTCAACATCAGGCGACCAATATCCTGAACCGCCTGTATGAACCGCCTGTATGCAGGTTTGAGACTGCGGCTTCCAGTGACATCTTTCACCTGCCGTTTCGCCCCTCGCCCGTCGCTACAGGACTTGGAATGGTCAGTGTCATGATCCGTGGACGTTTCCTAAAGCCTGCGCGGTGGAGCTTTTTGGTGGAGTGCAGTGTGCGCAGTACTGGCCCCACCCTTTAAACCCTTGGTTCATCTGCCATGGCCTGGCAAGCTGGGACGATGGCATCGAGGTCCTCGGGTCGTAGGTTTTGTATCAGACTGTCCTTGTCCTAGTCTCTGGCTCAAAAGCCTTCCCCGGAGACACGGGGGCTTTGATGTCAGGGGTTTCTTCCCTTAGCCTTTCCGCAGCCAAGCGGCCAGGCCTGCAAGGCAGCAGGCGACTCGTGGAGGGCGGGGTCGTCTATGTCCCGTGCAGATGTGAACATCTGCCCACTGCCCAACGTAAATCTATGCCTACCGCAGTTAACTCATTCAAGGTGCCCAGCATCAATAGCTGAGAAAGTGATGAACAGCACTGCTGCTGGCAACACTATATAACACTTTTCACAGCTATTGATGTAGGATGCCTTGAATGAGTTAAATAGTTTTCACAGTTTTCTGACACAAACATCAACTCACCACCCCACTCCCAGCCCAAACACCTAACAGTGTACGAACGACCCTAAGTCGACAAGCAAAAAAAAAAAAAAAAAAAAAAAAAAAAATCTAACATAAGCCGAAATAACAACCCCCCCCCCCCCCCCACTCACCACCACCCCTCCCCCCTCCCCCCCCCCAAAAAAAAAAAGAAAAACAAAAAAAAAAAAGAAAAAAGAAGAGAAAGTAAATATTTTTAATAAATAAATAAATAAATAAATAAATAAATAAAAAATAAAATAAAAATAAAAATAAAAAATAAAATAAATAAATAATAAATAATAAATAAAATAAATAAATACAAATAATAAATGATTAAATAAATAAACAAATGAACAAAAAACCCACAAGCTTCCAAGCAACTAACCGAGCAAGCAAGCAAACAAACAAACAAGCAACAAACAAACAAACAAACAAACAAAATAAAATAACCAAAAGAAAAAATAAACAAACTAAAATAACCAAACAGCTAAACCAACCAACGAACCAACCAAACTGGCAAGCAAGCAAACAAGCAAACAAACAAACAACAATCAAGCAAACAAACGAACAAAAACAAACAAACACACAAACACGCACACACACACACACACACACACACACACACACACACACACACACACACACAAACAAACAAACAAACAACAACAACAAGTTATCTCATAGTTCTCCATGAGTCGGGCACATCAAAGGTTTTGTTTCACGAGTTACGCACAGTCGTTGTAGAAAACAGCTTCCCAAAAGTTGACCTTGCTTGCTTTTAGTTTTCTTTTTCTTTTTCCTTTTTTTTTAATATTTTCTCGATCATAACCCTTCCATTTGCAAGAGGCATTGATTCTCATGAGCCCCTGCGACAGCATGGGCTCATGCGAATCAATGCCTCTTGTTGTCTGACATCTGGCTCTTTGTACGCCTGCAGTAGAGGATGCTATCTGAGGGTAAACGTTGGACTGCTTGCTTTTTCTTGCAATACTTCTTTTCTGGCTAAGTTCTCTTTCCATGCAGGATACACAGAGTCTCATAAACTCATGCAGCGGTGTGGTCTCATGTAAATCCACGAACCTCGATCGTGTTGACTGCCCCATTTATATTTTCATAAAAAAAGGAGCATCGCGGGTGTAGAATTATGACTACCGCAATACGTTTTCTGCGTCTAAGATTCGTTACGGAGCGCATACCGCGCTGTCTTCTGGGCACGCAAGCAATTCTCAACTCGTCATCTCAGCAGACAGGTTAGAAAACGAGTTCTGTCCCCTTGTCCTTGACGTAAACCCAGACGACTTCCTCTGTCTGAACATGTAACTGGAAGCATTCAGTCTCCGCCAGGAAGAGAGATGTATATAGAGTGAGCATAGGGCAAAGGTCCTGTGAATGAAAAAGGCGGCTAGTCCATTTTTCTGAAAAGCGAGATTGTCATTGCATTAGAATGAATATTTTGCTTTACACAAAACGTATTCTATTACTTTCATATGATATTATAGAGAGAACATAGGAACTAACAAAATGCCGCCAAGTCTACAGCTAAACCTGTTTTAAGCGAGCACCCTTATAAGTGATCACCTGTCATTAAAGGCCTTTAATGACAGGAGACACATTCTGCCCTTCAAGAAATATCTTAATATGAGAGGGCTCCTGTGCTTTAAGGTGACATTTTATTACAAAATAAGTGGTCGCTGAGAAATTTCCTTAACTTATTCGAGTCTTGCCGCCTCCGGATACGACGCATTAGCCGCGTATCCGGAGGCTGCACGTCTTTAATGAGTAAAGAGCGCTGTAATTTTAACGCTTATGAACAAATGGTAAACACCAAAAGCGCAGTATCCATGTTTTTGCTATATTTGACTTTTTTATGTTATAAGCGACACTCTTATAGGCGACTTCGGCTGTACTGGCAAAAATGCTTTTTACGTCGTTTGTTCATGTCTGTGTTCATTTCTGTCACTGTCTAACGCTGACTGGGGCTCCTGAGGATTTGCGACTTTTTGCAGTCGGATGGGGGCTGGTTCGGAGACTACCCTAGCCATGATTCTCTCGTATATTCTCCCTCAAGATAAGCACGAGATCACGTTTGAGATACCTCCAGGCATGCGCCGCGTAGCCAGTGACGATTTGTTCGCCTCGTTTTCGATGACAGCCCGATCTCGCGATAAACCGCGAGATGACGAGAATTTGAATTAGCAGCTGAGCAATATGTTTATTTACGGTTTCTCGTGTTCCGTGTTGCTTTTCACGCCTATAACGCGATGTTGTAGAGAAAAATGATCATTCTCGCGCTTTTCTTTTTTATTTTCGGCTCAGAAAGCAACTGACGGTTTGCTATGCAGACAGAGGTGTAGTAATCATTCTGCGAGAAATGCATCAGCAAGAGGCATAGATTCTCATGATACCCCGCACATTGCGGGGGCTCATGAGAATCTATGCCCTTTGTTATTCTCAGCGTACATGGAAATGAACATACATTTGAATGTAACAAGATCTGTGTTTTGCTAGACTGAAGGAGGTTGCTTGCAGACTTCTTCGGGTTAGTTCTCAGCCTGCGAAAACTATACATCTGTAAGTGGCACGGATTTGCATGAGCCTCTTTTGTCTCATTTAGTCAATGTAAAATGAAACTTAACTTGAAGTTTTAAAGTTTGAACTACATCGGTTTAGCTCTACCTTGCTAAGCATACATTATCCCTTTGACTGTCCGCGGACGCCGATTGTGCGTCTGAAATGTTTGTTAATTCTTCGCAAAGATCACCATGCGTGCATGGAGTATATAGGTACAAGATTATTTCCGCAAGAGGCATAGATCCTCATGAGCCCCCGCAAATGCGGGGGCTCATGAGGATCTATGCCTCTTGCTGTTTCTTTTGTCAGTGAAGAGGTTAATATGAACTTGAAACTTGAAAATTTGAACTATGGGCCATGTGAACTGAACTTCAGCTCTTGGTTGCAAAGAGTACATTATCAGCATGAACATGAAATTTCAGAATCAGTCGCAGCTACGTCTAGGTTACTCGATTTAAGGAGGTCGTTGGCATTCACGCTTGCACAAGTTTGAGATGGGAAGCGAAGCTCGTCTTTGAAGTGTTGTTTATAGTGCTTATTTACAACGAGGAGCTACATCGGCATGCAAAGGAATTAGCATTCAGAGACATGTAGATTTGCGATATGTTTATTTACTAGGCCGGGAGTCTCCCGCCGGTATGTTTTGGACCGTCACAGAAAATGAACTAACGACAGACTTAAACTGGTTTATTGGGGAACCGGTTTATTTACGGGCTAAAAATGGCGACAGTGAGACTAGGAACTAGTCTAGGGCGCGTTAGTCAAATACTGACGAAAGAAGCTTGGGACCTCCCATACAAGATCGTGCGTGAGAGAGAATTGCCTCCGCGACAGTGTCGGTCTAATGGTAGTGCTTGTTCAGTGTATCTATAACAATGTAGCCACGGGAAGCAGACATCGAAGAAAAGCTCTATCCTGATGTTAAAAAAACGAGATTTTCATAATAATATTGTGAAAATGTCGCTTTTTGCAAAAATGGAATTACAGCCTTTTGCCTTCAAGGCAAAAGACAGTCATTCCTTTTCATTTGAATAGCGAGATTTTTATTGTAATGCTATAAAAAATCTCTCTTTTGACACAGATTGACTTACTGTCTTTTCAATTCAAAGGGGGTGGGTGGGGGGGGGGGGGGGGCAAGGGTGGGTGGGGAGGGGTTGGGGGGGGGGGGAGCTGGGTGGCTCGGTGGTAGAGTGTTCGTCTCTCAACCAAAAGGTCCCGGGAATCCAGCTTGGGTCAAAATTTGTTCAAACCCTAGTTCGGTGCTCCGTCTTTGAAATCACTTTCGTGGTAGACAAAAGACGTTAAGCCATAAACGTTTTTAATCAAAGGGCAAGGATGAGAGTTTCTGCCTTTCCAAGACCGGCTGATTCTGGACCTTACAACATGAAGTCTTAAGTTCCAAACTCGCAGACCAGAACACAAAATGCCAATTTGAAAGAGAGTAAGTAACCCAATGAAGAAAGAAACACGTTTAACTCAGTCAGCCCGACAGCCGTATTTCCCAAAATTGGGAGGCGTCATCTAACGACTATGCACCTGTTGCAGGAGATCAATCGACCATGATAATTCAAGGGTAGCGTCAGATTAGCTTGGCGCCGACAGGCGCCAAGCTAATCTGACACTACCCTTGAATTATCATGGTCGACCCATCTCCTGCTGTAGTGCGTCAGGGCTGAATGGGTTAAACTACACAGCTGAAATGCAACCAAGCAACAAATCTGCAGCTTGTCTGAAAGACTAGTTGCATCCTACCAGTACTTAAAGATAGGTTGCACACTGTGTAATTGCGTGTACGTTTATTTAAAAAAAAAAAATAAGGATTTAAGTCTACTCCGCTTATAACAAGGTTGGATATAACAAGAGTCGGATATAACAACACATTTTCAACTCATTCGAGGCGGTTCGCCGCGTATCCGTAGGCGGCAAGTCTCGAATGAGTTAAGGTCTGAACAGCTATCATTCTTTACTTAATTCGCTTATAACAAACTTCGGATATAGTAACAAGAAAAAATGGGTCCCATGGTGATTTGTTCTATCCGGAGTTTAATTTAACCCGATATATTGGTCTGGATTATCAAAGTTTAACCCATTCAGCCCTGTCGCACTACAGCAGGAGATGGATCGACCATGATAATTCAAGGGTAGTGACAGATTAGCTTGGCGCCACTACCTTTGAATTATCATGGCCGATCCATCTCCTGCGACAGGTGCTTAGTCGTTTGATGACGCCTCTAAAAATTTAGGAAATACGTGCGTGGGGCTGAATGAGTTAAGGTGCTGCTTAGAGGCCCAGGCGTCGTGAGGATCTCTGCTCCTTAACCCGAATTAATAGTAAAATAGCTTTTGTGTTGTTATTGTCTTTTCTAAGCGTGTTTCTTTCTTCGCTGGGATGCTCTGTAAAAGACAGAAAGTCATTTCTTGTGTAAAAGAAGAATTTTCATTGCACTGCAGTCAGAAATTCGCTTTTCGCAAAAATGGACCCCCCCCCCCCCACCCCCACCCCCACCCCCACCCCCACCCCTGTATTTCGCCTTCGCTGGACAGTACAGCATTTTTTTTTTCAAAGTGGACAAGCATCTAGGAGGAGACTACGAAAATTGTTTCTCTTGTTGACCCCTTCGCTGCTAATGTTCTCGAACTTCGCGTCTGAAACCACTGCACACTGACTGAAATTCGCGTATAGAGCACAATGTAATTGAAACCAAAATAAAATAGGCATAAAACGGAGGACTAACAAGAGACATAAATCCTCATGAGCCCCCGCGATAGCGGAGGCTCATGAGGATTTATGTCTCTTGCAGATGGGTAGCGTTCACTTTGCCTCTATGGTTGATGGGTTAACCCAGATCGTACTGAGGCTAAAAGCTTCAAAGTTGTGCGCTGCCATATGCAAGCTACATTATAATACTTACAGATGTGGATATACACCAATGGCTTTATTTCAAGGGTGGTGCCAGAATGGCTTGGCGCCTACAGGCGCCAAGCGATTCTGGCACTACCCTTGAACTATTTTAGTCAAACTTATTTCACAAACTGGTGTATTTCGAATGATAAGATTTAAGAAAGGGACCACAAGCGAAGAGGACTTTTACTTGTTTTAGGCGTTTCGTGGTAGACGTTTTACACTCGCATACGCGGCTCAAAGCTACGTAGCCGGACACGGCAGGTCTCGAAAGAGCCAAAAGCCAAATCAACACCCATCTTGTTCCCTGTCTTCTGTCGTGTTCCTGCTTGACAGGCAACATCCGTTCGCCATGTTCAACGCGCCATCACCTCGCTGGCGCCCCCGTAGTGACGAGAAGTGGCGTGATCAAGGGTCTGGGGACAGTGGGAGATAATCAAAATCTCATCCTTCAGGACAACGACACGAGCCACAGACAAGCCACGGACGTGCCTCTGTGTGGCCGGGAGACAGAAGAGGGGTAATAGGTGGAGAGGGTGGTGGGGGGTGGGGGGTGGGGATGGAGAGCTGCAGTTTGACATACTCAAGTATCAAAACGTCTTCGGACCAACAAAGGCCTCAGTGGGTCCGAGGACCTTTGCTTGCTGGGTAGTCTTGTTTGAAAACTCATCTCTTCAAGCGTTGCTGTGAATAATCGCCAGTGTTTGATGCCTTAGTTGAAGTCCTGTAATTCTCATTGCTTAGATTGAATGTTAATTGTAACGCATGCACGCATTGTTATTTGTGTAAAAATGGTGGTTTCGTGTATTGCGGCATTTTGCTTGCTGTGTGCAAAATGTCTGTTGTTGTTTGTTTGTTGTTGTTTGTTTTGCTTATTGTTCGGCAAAGATTTAAAGTGCTTAGAGCTTTGGATTAAGATTATGTGTTACATAAATAGAAGTCATTGTTATCATTATTATCATATTTAGACTGGCAAGGGGGAGAAGTGCATTCGGGAAGAATTGATTGATTGATTGATTGTACATTGCTTAACGTCCCGACAGCAACAAGGCTTTCTCAGGACGTGCCTGCACTGCTTGTGAAAAAAAAAAAAGCTAAACAGAATATTGAATGTATGTCGCCAGCCGGTTCAATACGTTAAATAAACCTATGACATGGGGCCTAAATAAAGCTAAGATCATTTAGCAACACACATCCAATATCAAGAGCTACAGGCAGCGCAGACAGTAGTGAGAGTTTTAAAAAGGCAAATACAGGTGAATGGACCAAGGGTAGAGAGAAACACATGCCCCAGAATCGGAAAGGAAACCCACTCAGTGGGGCTTACCAGGGTAATCCTGAGAACTAAAAAGTAGTTAACCCCACCCAAGTCCCCCAGGGCAGACCCGGGTGGGAAGCATTCGGGAAGAAGAACAAGAACAAGTACAAGAAGAACAATAACAAGAAGCGGGAGAGAGAGAGAGAGAGAGAGAGAGAGAGAGAGAGAGAGAGAGAGAGAGAGAGAGAGAGAGAGAGAGAGAGAGAGAGAGAGAGAGAGGGGTGTTGGTCGAGACTGCGACGTGAATTTGAATCCGATCAAAGACAGTATGTTGAGTCCCTCTATAGTACGGATTAATGGGACCGTTACGCTGAATCCACCCGATCACTCCGGCATGCGTCCTCGTAGCAGTCGTACTTTTAACAGACTGCGCATGACAGAGGCAACTCCTTGCGAGCATCATAAGCTGCACTTATATTTTTTTATGTACCCACTCCAGGAAATTTCTCCTTCTTTGACACATGTACTGATATATTGTATAACAAGCAAATTAATATTCATGAGCTTGCTCGCTATGCTTTCCTTCCCATAATCCCTTGCAGACCAGAAAGACTCAATCTTGATGCTTGCCTGTCCGCAATGCAAAAATGCTAAATATGCGCATACTGTCACATTAGCAAGCTCATTATGCTCACTAGTAATTAAATACTTCTTAGTGTGTACGCACGCTCGAAAATGTTTTCCCATACACACACATAAACGGAGAATAGACAGCAGCAAACGCACGAATCGAATCCGGCCACATCAAGTTATTGAGATTGACGACACTGATGTCCGCTAGTGATAGTGACCTTAGAAAAGGACTAAATAAACAACCTGCTGGCATTTTCCGCCACTATTCGTGTTCTAGTTACAAGTAGACTTCACTCAACAACACGCACAATCATAGAAAGCACAGTCAAACGAAATCTCCGCGATGTCAGTCGACAGTCCAAAGCGTGGCACACAACAGTGTCACCATTTGGACAAACACACATTGGACGTATCATAACCAGGTTCATAAACAGACATAGTTATTGGGGTAAATTTCGGTATATTTTAGCGCAAATTCTTTTTAAAAAATCCGTGAAAATATCCAGCGAAGTCTACACAGCCTGAATGAACTTGGGCGTAAATCTACCCAGTGTGAATGTGTGCTGTCGCTATTCCATTGAGATATTTTTTATTTGAGTAAATTCAAGCCTTTGTCGATTTATTTTGGGTGGTATCATGTTGTGAAGATTTACGCTGAGTTTATTTAGTTCTAAAAATATATGGAAAATCAGAGGAACACATTTGCACTGTGTTGTTCGCCTTGGTGGATTTGCGCTGAGTACATTTTGGTTAGTAGTGTCAAGCTGGGAAGTTTTATGTCCAAATATAGCGAAATTGACCACTTCAGCACCAATGGTGGTAATCGGAAGGACTCTGGTAAATTTTTGTTTTGGACTGGGTACATACATTATATTGAGCAACATTTTGCTTGGTATAGTGAGGATAAACAGACAGATGTGATTACTTGACTCGAATCAATTAATGTCCTCGTCTTCGACTCGGACATTTTGATTCGAGTCGCATAATCACATCTGCCTGTTATCGCACTATATCAAGCAAAATGCTGCTCCATATAATATAATGTATTACTGCCGTAACCACTGTGGTTTATATCGTAATATTTAGTAGTTATGTACGATCTGTAATAAAACACAATAGGCAAGAAACACATTTGATTTTTTTAATTCATTGCTGTTACCTTATTATGGCTCGTTTAGTATACATACATATTGCTCTTATCCTAATCAAAGAAATAACTGTCTCTGTGAGGCACAATACAGATTTTGAACCTTGAATGAGCCATTTTGATGTAAATTTCAAACGAACGAATCAGAATTATCCAGATGATCAATTTTAACCAAGAGTCAGCAAGTGTTCTATTCTATGATTCAGCTCAGTGTCTTAATTTCGAAATGCCCACCTTCTGTCTTGTAATTTAAACGTCGATCCCCAGTGGCACAAAGTGTTGCTCGTCCACGATTGACCAACCACCAACACGCAACGCAAACAACATAAAGCGCGCGCCGATGGGTATTCCTCAGTCATGGCCCAACGTGTTCATTGACACGCGCCTGGCCGCCTGTCGAGAATCTAAACACTCTTCACCACTTCACTGTCGGAACAGTGACCAACACCCACCTGCAAGAGGCATAGATCCTCATGAGCCCCCGCAATTGCGGGGGCTCATGAGGATCACTGCCTCTTGCTGACACTACATTTGACACCAAGATAGATGGTGCTGCTTGGTGTTGAGTTAACAAAAGGCACATTATATGCAACCATTGGGAGTAAACAGGTTAAAGGCAGTACTAATGCAGTGAGCAGGACCGATCTGCGTGGATCTCAGCGTTCCTGCTAGCGATTTTGACAGCCGACCATTGAGTCCGGCGACCCTACAATGATCGGCCATTCCCCATACAATAGCTGGGATGAGGGTTACACATGTACAATTGATGGTGCAAAGATTCTGAGGAGCCCCTTCAAACTGAGGACCGTGACACCCAGAGGATTGGCGGGGAGGGGGGCGGGGGGTGGGGGTGGGTGGCGTGGGGTCTCGTCGATTTTTCTTCTCTGAGGCTACGAAGATTTAATGTGGATCCTCCAAAGCTCAAGGTGTTAATTGAAAAATGTCCAGCCACCCATGCAGAAGTCAAACACGACTCTCTGTTAGAAAACTTACGAATCGCAGCACCTTCCTGTGTCAGTCTCTGACTTCAAAACATGCGACCTCAGCAGTACGAGGAACCGTATTTGAATGTCAATGATTCTTGACACTTGATCTTCTTGATACCCGATCAGCCTGTAGAGGCGCATGTATATCTATGCCTGTAACAATTTAAAGGGGGTTGTTTATGGTTTGTTACACATTTCATTCTCTGTGCTATAGTTATAAGTAGGATACCAACGACTTTCTAAGGTTGAAGAATGTAGATATACATTTACTCAACTTCTGTTAGTAAGAGGCATTGATTCTCGTGAGCCCTTGCAGCTGCATGGCTCATGATAATCTATATCTCTTACAGACATAAGATATAAGTTACACTGTCGGGTTCTAACCGTTCTCACTTGCTTGTAGATCTGTCATCGCCTCAATATTTGCATTCCGAAGTCCGTTACCAAGACCAGAATGGCACGTTTTCTTCTTGATCTTAACCGGTTCGAGCTACAGTCTGTAGACACAGACACGACAACATTTAAGAGTGGCTCGATGTCTTTGTAAAAATGAATCAACTGGTGCTACACCTCAAGAATCTGCTGAAGCTAAAACTAAGAAGATGAACGGTTGTCAAACTGTGTTACCTTAAAGACAAGAGAAATTATCGCCCTTGTAAATTTGTCACCAGAACTTTGGGGAGTGTGGTAGGTTGGTCGTACACCGAACTAGTTTCACACTGGGTGTCTTCTTTGATTCGTTACCGCTGTCAGCCTATAGGCGCCAAGCTATTCTGCCACCACCCTTGAACTATCATGGTCGAGCCAAATCTTGCTGTGGTGTGTCTCGGGCAGAATGAGTTAAAATGCTAAATTCGGCCAAACATGCGCATAGGTAGGAAACCAAATCATTGGCCAAGTATGTCAGGCACTCGGTTTTCGCTATTTAGATTGATCCATTTTGCCACTGAACTACTAACAACAAAATAAAATGAAATATAAAATAATAATAATAATAATAATAACAATAATAATAATAATAATAATAATAATAATAATAATAATAATAATAATAATAATAATAGTAATGAATAAAAACGACTGCCATCATTCAAAGACATCCGTCATATTATGCGTGTTGGTGTATACACGACTGTTATTCGGAGTAAACTCTCGCGCGCCTTTTCACTGTCAATGACGATGTTTTTAACACTTTACGCAATCGGCAGAACTATACGCCTTGCTTGCATTGCGCAACTCAGTTTAGAAATGAAATCTGCACGTCCTCGAAGACATTCTAGTAGTTATTGTCTGACATAAACGAGCATTCGACGGGCGCCTTTGCCAGCCTGCAAAACTCATCTGCATTCAGCGCAACTTTTCAGTCTGTCGTCAGATACATGCTAGCTCTTGGACTCGGTAAACACTCCCTGTGTAGTTCTTGAACGCAGTTCGTCTGCTATTAGTATAGACTGTCATTAGCTCCTGTTGAGCTCCACGTGGGTGTATGTCTGTTTCTGTGTCCTATTTACGCTATAAGTCTTTGAACACGGCCACAGGATGTGTGAAACTGGAGTAGCTGTTGAACGTTTACGCTTGATAGTCATTTGCTTAACTCATTCGAGACGTGCCGCCTCCGGATACGCGGCTTAATGCCGCGTATCCGGAGGCGGCACGTCTCGAATGAGTTAACCCCTTCCCTGCCACCGCACGTACGTTGCACGTACATTTTGTGTCTCAAATCTTGGTTC
Organism: Semisulcospira habei; assembly: GCA_036245525.1. NCBI lineage: Eukaryota > Metazoa > Mollusca > Gastropoda > Semisulcospiridae > Semisulcospira > Semisulcospira habei. The sequence goes on along the minus strand of BTPG01000001.1, from coordinate 332,412,769 downwards.
ATTCAACGACTGCCAGAAAAATCTAACACCGTCCAAGACAAATGGATACAAATTGGTCTCAGCAAGAGGCACAGATCCTCATGAGCCCCCGCAGTCGCGGGGGCTTATGAGAATCTATGTCTCTTGCAGATAAATCGTGTTCACTAATGTTTTCTCAGGTGAGGGGTCAACGTTGTGGTTGTTTATAATGCGCTGTGGCGTTAGCCTCTGACAAGGAAATCTTGTTCAGTTCAGTTCAGTTCGGCCAAGGTGGAGTATCTGTGCTCGGAAAGGCTCATAAGCGCTCCACCCCACCCATCATGATCCTTCCTGCAGTTCATTTCAATATAATACCAATAACAATGTTTTTTGCAAAGGATTTTTCATTTCGCTTCTTGCCCAACGCCAGGTGAATAAAATTGGCGTGAAGTGACAGTGCGCTGAATTAATCAATGTTCCGGTCGTTTTCCTTAAGCAATGGATGCATCCCCCCCCCCCCCACCCCCCAATAACCCGCCCTATTATCTAGTATCACTCCGGTGCCGTGGAGGTTAACTCTTTAGCTGTCAGCAGCGGTTTATCATCGCGACAGGAACCATCGCGACAAAACCCGCTACCGACAGGCAACGGGTTAAACCTCGAAGAAGCCAACCAGTCCCTTTGGTTAACCCATTCAGCCCTGACGCATTACAGTAGATATGGGTCGACCATGATAATTCAAGGGTAGTGCCAGATTAGCTTGGCGCCTGTTGGCGCCAAGCTAATCTGGCACTGCCCTTGAATTATCACGATCGATCCATCTCCTGCAACAGGTGCATAGCCGTTAATGACGCCTCCAAAATTTGGGAAAATGCGTGCGCCGGGCTGAATGAGTTAACTTTGCGGTGTCTGCCTCCCACGGTCCTTGGGTTAGCTCTGGATGTCACGTCTGCTTTCCTTTGTTGTCTTTGTAGCGGTCATCTGTGATTGTCCTTTGTTTATAACTGTGCCGCACTTTTATTGCGGTTATTCACCTTTTTTTCTAAGGTTCTTTAGTTCGTCGGTAAGTGTTCTCTTCGCTATAGTTTTTACCTCCTGTTTGGGACTTTGTTGCGTCTTCTTCTTGAAATCCAGAGCAAAAACGTGAATGCCAAGCGTGTAAAACTCTAGTTGCCAGCTCGCTTCTTCTCACTCACAAGATAAGACGCGACTGATTTGTATCCAAGTTTATTTGTTAAATTCAAAACTGTTCTTTTTTAACCGAAACTTATGAATACATTGTGTTGAAAATGTCATTTTTAAGCTTGTTTCTTTTTCTGTTGGGTTCTTTTCTACGTTTTGGCTACGGCATTTTTTTTTTCCTCAGACGTACACACGCAACATTCTATTTAAATCCCCCTTGCGGTATGTTACATGGCCGGGGACCTCTCATGGTCCTAAAGTTAACACATTCGAGACGAAATGCATCCGGATACGCGGCTTGAAGCTCCGTATCCGGATGCATTTCGTCTCGAATGAGATAACTCTATAAGAGTTTTAGTCCGATCGCGTCGCTACACAGAAACCCGTGCGTTACCGCTTTGCTCTCTGGGGGGTAAAGTTATTCTGCAGATCCCTTCAGATCTCGGTTTCCGAGCCGTAGCAAAACCCGTCATCACTTTAGAACCGAAGTCCACCCATCTCCAAGAAGCATAGATTCTCATAAGCCCCCGCATGAAGCGGGGGCTCATGAGGATCTGTGCCTCTTGCTGACCTACATTTACCCTAAGTTTCTCGTGAATAAAATCACGGAGGGTTAGTCTACAAAAGAATGCTATTCCCCTTTGCTTTTCTAGCGGCATTGCCTTGTTGAAAAACACACATGATCTCTTTTTTTGTTTTCTGTTCTTTATCTGTAAAAGGAAAACTGTCGTTTTGTCTTCAAAGTGTTTACTTTTCTAACGGAGCTTTGTTGAAAAACACACACGGCCGTTTGGTGGTGAATTTCCTGCCGAAGGAAAAAGAATCGTTCTGCCTTCAAAGTGTCCTTAGACCTCTGATGTTTCCCTCTCAGTGTTGCAAAGGTGTGTGCAGAAAACACAGAAGTACTACTTCGTGGTTAGTTAGTTAGTTAGCTAGTTAGTTAATGAGTTAATTAGTTTATTTGTTTGTTAATTTGTTTGTTTATTACTTTGTTAGTGTGTTAGTTAGTTAGTTAGTTAGTTAGTTAGTTAGTTAGTTAGTTAGTTAGTTAGTTGTTTGTTGAGTTAGTTGGTGGTTTCGTTGGTTGGTTGGTAGGTTAGTTATTTAGCTAGTTAGCTATTTAGTTAGCTAGTTCGTTAGTTATTTGGTTTATGAGCTTTCTTGCTTGGTTTGTTTGTTTTTGTGTATTTCTTTGTTTGTTTCCTGCAGCAAACAATCAACTAATTTACACGCACACGCATTCTCTCTCTCTCTCTCTCTCTCTCTCTCTCTCTCTCTCTCTCTCTCTCTCTCTCTCTCTCTCTCTCTCTCTCTCTCTCTCTCTCTCTCTCTCTCACACACACACACACACACACACACAAACACACACACACACATACACACAAACAGAAACACACACACACACACGCATACACACAAACAGAAACACACAAACACTCACAAATACACACATACACACACACACACACACACACACACACACACACACACACACACACACTACCAGCATCAGCACCATCACAAGAATAGAATGAATATTTAGAACAACAACCACTAACCATCAACACTACCAACCAACCGCACTCGCAAACTTTTCTAACTGTCCTACAACAACAGCTGCATGTCTTTTCACTTCATTTTTCTGCACATGAGCTCATTAGCTCGAAGTTTTCTCCCTTTTGCTGTGGCTGTAATCTCCCTTTCCGAATATTTTGAGCACTGTAATTTTCAGATTTTCAACATTGTTATTTCCGTTTCCGTTTTTTGTTGTTGTTGTTGTTGTTTTTTAACATCATTTTCTCTTCTGACATTTTTTCCAACCTCCTCTAGCCAAGATCTTTAGCGCAGACGCGTTTGGTCTTTGCTACAGTTTTTAACTCCCTTTCGGTAGATCTTTAGCACAGAAGTTCTCTCTCTTTGCTGTATTTTTTTACCTCCCTTTCGGCATCTTTTGAGGTTTGCTAACGACCCAAGAGCGAGATGAAGAGGAAGGGAGCAGACGTTTATCCAGCCCTTTGCACCTGCCAGTTACATAGATCCTCGTGAGCCCTGCATTATGAGCCTTTTGCTTGTTCAAGATCTAGTGTCCTGTTTACCTTGTGCAAGAGACATAGATTCTCATGAGCCCCTGCATTGCAGGGGCTCAGGAGTATCTATGTCTCTTGCTAAAAAAAAAAAAAACTCTTCTGAGTTTTAGTTTTAGACTGTATACTTATTGCTGGTGTGGATAAGGGCCATATATATTCTCATCAGAATATTTCCATCTTTGCTCCTCAGGGAGGTAACTTTTCAGGGTTGAAGCCTGCAGCTTGGTGCTAGAACTCAAATTGTGCGTGCCAACACTCGGGGACGGGGACGCAACACGTGTTTCCTTTTGATACCCGAGATTTTGTTTGGTCACAGTGCATGGACGTTGTCTTTTTAGCAACCCCATAAGCGGCTACCACCCGCCAAGGGAAATAACTCGCTTCCAAAGGGAAACTACTCTTCGGGGTGTCGTTATGATGCGGATTAAAGGAAGGAGGAAAAATAATCGAGGCCGCCATGGTTATTTGGGAGAGGAAGCGTGGCAGTTGTTTGTATTTTGCCAACACGAAGATGGTCCTTTTTCTGGAGGGAAATATCTCTCTCTCTCTCTCTCTCTCTCTCTCTCTCTCTCTCTCTCTCTCTCTCTCTCTCTCTCTCTCTCTCTCTCTCTCTCTCTCTCTCTCTCTCTCTCTCTCTCTCTCTCTCTCTCTCTCTCTCTCTCTCTCTCTCTCTCAAACAAACAGCCCGTCAACCAGCCTGTTCAGTTATCAGGAGGAATACGGCATTATCATGAGTCCCTGCGGATGAAGGAGCTCGTGACAATCACAATGTATGTCTCTTGTTGGCAATGGATTATGGGGCATAGTTAATTCGCGGACCGTCTTCAATCATTTCAACTTTTGTCACCGTCATCCGTTGATTCCTGAGGCACCACAGCGTGGATATAGCTCAACCCTAATTGTGTGGGGGCGGCGCCCAAAGACGTAGTGCCCAGAGTGCCAGGCTATTCTGACGCCCGCCCCCCCACCCCCCCCCACCCCACCCGGTCTGCCCTGGGGACTTGGGTGGGTTAGGTATTTTTAGTTCCCAGGTCACCCTGGTCAGCCCTACAGGTGGGTTTTTCTCTATTCTGGGGCATGTGTTTCTGTCTACCCTTTGTCCTTCACCTGTATTTGCCTTTTAAACCTCCCTACTGTCTGCACTGCTGTAGCTCTTGATATTGGATGTGGTTGCTAATGGTCTTAGCTTTATTAGGCCCTGTGTTAGGTTTATTTAACGTATTTGACCGGCTGGCGACATACATTCATGTTCTGTTCTTTTTATTTTTCACAAGCAGTGCAGGCACGTCCGAGAAAGCCTTGTTGCGTCGGACGTAAGCAATGTACAATCAATCAATCAACCCCCCCCCCCCCCCCCCTTTCAGCTGTCATCGTATGTCTGTCTCCTTGAATGTAATGTGGTCCGTAGATCATAACTACTTGGGTATTCCAGCCTCAGGGACCAATGAGTCAATCAACACGTGGTGACATACTATTCCTGATTTTGTGGTGAGATAGTTTTCCTAATGATGCGGTAGCTGCTATACATGTAGCCAGTTTATGCTTGTGCATTACGTCATTGTGTTTGCAAACAACGGACTGTACTCTTGTCGGGTTGGTTACTACCAGCCTTATTATGCATTTTGTGTCTTTATAGTTTTGTGGATTTCTGCATCATCTCAGTGACAATCCTACGCTGGATAACTGTGCCTGAGTGTGTTGCGCTATGTTTTCTCTGACCAGCACTGGACATCTGTACTTTCATATTGATGCTTCATAATTAAGCCGCACAACGTGTGGACCGCGATCGTGTGGACTGTGGGAGTGACGTACTAAGCTATAAGAGTACTATACGGACAGCCTTAGCAACCGCACGCAATATTCTCTTTCCTTTTATATTTTCATAAAAGGTGTTTACACTCACTTTGAAAACGTTTTAGCCGACTGAATACTGGGAGCTATTGCAGCATCATAATTTTTGTTCTTAAAATTACAGAACTTCTTCATTACTTCTAAGCTTAATCTTTGTTTGCTTTGATTCGATATCATTGTCCGGTCGGTCCGTGGCGCAGCGGTAAAAGCGCCTGCCACCAATGCAAGAGGTGCGAGGTTCGATACCCGGTTCCGGCGTCGGACTTTTCTCCTCTAGTAAGTGTCACTGTTAATTCGGGCGGACCGTCGGGGGTCGTTTCTCCGGGTACTCCGGCTCTTCCTCCCTCACAGCTTTGATTTCAGTCCACTTAATCAAATTTCAAATGTAAACGATCAGAATTTCCAAAACCTTCAGTAGCTCGCTTGAGCTTGCCCTTAGCACCACGTGAATGTTCTGTGTTTATGTACAGAGTGTGAGTGAATATGGCTCCGTGTGTTGGGAGTAGGGGGGGGCGTGCGTCGGGGGAAGGAGGCGTTGGTGGGGGGCACACCACAGCGTTGTTGACGAATATTAGAGATGAGACAGGTTATATGCTGGAGGACCTCGAGGGGCGGCGTGTGGAGCCATTTCAATTGGGGTAAAGTGAATCTGCACAACGAAAACGCAACTCCATTCACCGCCGCAAATGGGCGGGGGCTGAATTTATGAATTTATTTCTGGGTGGGGGAGTGTGGGTGCCGCCGGGGGGCTGTGCGATTGCATTACGAATTATTATCTATCTATATCTATGTGTTGTTATATATATATCAACACCATCCAATTAATATTTTTCAATAGATGTTTTGCATCCTACAATTATGTACTCTAGCATATCTGCTATAGCGAGATTTGGGTTGGCGCGGATTCATGTTGTTGCTCTCTATATCACTTCTCTCTGTTTTGGGGATGTGGGGCTGTGGAGGATGAACGTTGAGCTAAATCTATAAGCTCCAAGGTCAAGTGCAGATGTTTATATATCTCTCATATTTAGTGGGGGGGATGCTCCGGGGCGGGAGGGCCGGAGGATTTTGGAAATGTGTAAAAGGTTAAAGATTATTGAAATAGATGGAGGGTGTGGGAGTGTAAATGATTGTATGTAATAAATGGGGGATTGCGATGAGGTTGTGGTGGTGTGGGGTGGGAGTGTGGGAGTGGCGTGGGGTGTATAGTATGGAGTGTATTTTGTGTGTGAGGTTTAGTGTATCAAGTGCGAGAGAGAGAGTGATGATGGGTGCAGTGAAGGTTGTGAAGTTGAATTAGAAAAAGGTGAAACATAGGCGGATACACTCATAAAAATTTTATCTATAATGATTTGAATGATAATTAAAGAAAAATAAAAGTGAATACAGTATTAGATATGTAATTTGTGGAAGTGTTGGGTTTAATGATTTAGGTAATGGGGTTTATTGGTATAGCGAGAGTGATATATCTTGATTTAAAAGATCTAATGCAATATTATCTTCCATCCAAATTAGGTGATTGGGTGTGTGGGAGGGATGATGTGAGAGTGCGCGCGAATCTTATATGTGGCGCGAGCGATTATGGGGGGGAGGTGAGGGGGGGAGGGTAGGTGATTTGGGGAGTGGGGGGTATCATATTGTCACCATATGTATAATATTTAAGATAATTGGGTTTCTCAAAATAAAATAGAAACAAACCGACACTTAGAGTAGAGTGGGTCATAAAAATTTTGTGTGTTTTCATGGATGTCTTGTGTGGTGAGTATTTTTTTTTAAATTCTATCCACCCATAGTAGTATTTAGTTCACTTAACGCTGGGTAAAATTTGTGTGGGGGTCAGGGAGTGTGTGAGTGGACATACATTTGGTGTTTTGTACCGTTATTTGAATTAATTCTGATTATATATTTTTGGATGTTAGTGTATTTTGGGGGTAGGGTGGTTGGGTTCTATCACACATCTCTAATTAACAAATATTAATTAATTATTTTGTTATGTGAATATATTTTTTTGTGTGGGGGGGGGGGGTCTCATTCTTGTCTTAGTGATTGTTTTATAGTTTGTGGTGTAGTGTTTGTTTGTGTTTTGTGTTTGTTTGGGGTTGGGGGGTGGGGGGTGGTGGTGAGGGGGAGGGGGGGGAGTGGGGTTGGGTTTTGGGTGGGTGGGGTGTGGGTTGGGTGGAGAGATGTGAGTGTGGATTTTGTCATGGTTAGTGATTAAGAGATGATTCACATTTTGGTATATGTATTTTTTGAAAGTCAATTTCTTTGTTTGGATTTGGTGTTTAGTTTTATGTTGGATTAGATAGATATGTTTTTATTGGTTTATTGGAAATATTGTGGAATATTTCTTGTTAATTTGATGTGGTTTATGAGTTTAGAGTGTTACTCTTGTAATTATACTGATATTGGGGGGGTGGGGGGGTGGGGGGGGGGGGGGGTGGTGGGGTGGTGGGGGTGGGGGTGGGGGGGTTTGGTTGGGGGGGGGGTTGGGTGGGGTGTGGGGGGGGGGGGGGGGGGGGGTGTGTGGGGGGGTTTGGGGGGGTGGTGGGGGGGGGGGTGGGGGGGGGGGGGGTTGGGGGGGGGGGGGGTGGGGTGGGGGGGGGTGGGTGTGGGGGGGGGTGGGGGGGGGGGTGGGGTGGGGGTGGGTGGGGGGGGGTGGGGGGGGTGGGGGGGTGGTGGGTGTGGTGGGTGGGGGGGGTGGGGGTGTGGTGGGGTTGGTGGGGGGTGGTGGGTGTGGGGTTGTGGGGGTGTGGGTGGGTGGGGGTGTGGGGGTTGTGGGGGTGGGTGGTGTGGGGGGGGTGGGGGGTGTGGGGTGTGTGGGGGTGGTGGGGGGGGTGGTGGGGGGTGGGTGGTGGGGGGTGGGTGGGGGTGGGGGTGGTGTGGGTGGGTGGTGGTTGTGGGTGGGGTGGGGGGGTGGGGTGGTGTGGGGGGTGTGGGTGGGGTGGAGGTGGGTGGGTGTGGGGGTGGGTGGTGGGGTGGGTGGGTGTGGGGGTGGGGTGGGTGGGTGTGGGGGTGGGGAGTGTAATGTTGTGTGTTGGGTGTGTTGTTTGTTGTGTGTGTGTGTGTTGTGGTTGTGTGTTGTGGTGGGGGGTGGTGTGTTTGTTTGTGTGTGGGGTGTTTTGGTTTTTGAGTTGTTGTATCATGTATTTCTCTAGGTGTTTGTATGTTTAGTTATGTGTATGTAAAATTTGGGGAGTGTGGTTTTGTATTTGTTGTGTATAGTGGTGGTTTTTGTTTGTTTTGGTTAGATGGGTTGGATTTTTTGGGGTTTTTTGTTTTGTTTTGTGGGTATGTTTGGAGGTGTTGTGTATTGTTATGGAGTGGTGTTTTGATGGTGATTGTGTGGGTTAGGTTGATATTGAGTGGGAGGGGATTTTAGGTTTTGGAGGGTTTTGAGGTTGTTGTATGTTGAGTTGGGGTGGATTGTGGGTGGTGGTGGGGATGGGTGGGGGGTTTGTGATGTTATATTGGGTTTGAATGGAGGTTTGTGTGTTTGTTTGTTTTGTGTGTTATACTGTGTTTGTTTTTATTTTTTGCTGGTTAGAATGTGTCTTGTTGTGTTGGTTTTTTTGGATTTTGATTAGATTTTTGGATGTTGATGTTATATGTTTAAGGTGTTCTTTTGTTTGTAGGTTGAATATGTGAGGTGTGTGTGTGTGTTGGTGTGTGGGTGGTGTGTGTGTGTTTTGTTTTGGTGGGGTGGGGGTGGGGTGGTGTGGGGGTTGGGGTGGGTGGTGGGGGGGGTTGGGGGGGGGGGGGGGTGGGGTGGTGGGGGGGGGTGTTGGTTGGGGGGGGGGTTGGGGTGGTTGGTGGTTGGGGGTGGGGTGGGGTGGGGGGTTTGGGGGGGGGTGGGTTTTAGATTGGGGTATTGTTTGGGTGTATGTATTGTTTAGTGTATTGAATTAGGGAAAGGATGGGGGGGTGGGGGTGAATATTGAAGATGGGGTTGTATGGTTTAGATTTGATGATAGTGGGAATTAGGTGAAGAAGAGTGGGGAGAAGGTATGAGGGTGAGGAATGAAAGGGAGTTAGAAGTAGTGGGGATGGAAGTTTGATATAGGAATATAGATATAGGAATGATTCATTAAGTATTAATGGAGGAATGAGTATTTAGGTTTATATAATATAGGGATATTAGGTGGAAACAAACTCATCTGCGAAAGGCTATCGGGCAGAAGTCGCCGCAGTGGGCCCGCGCACGAATGTGTGCGGGCCCACTGTGGCCGACATCTGCCCGATAGCCTTTTGCGTAGTGCGGTAGAGGTTGTTCCGGGGATCTTTGCCTCGCTGGGTATTCAACACTATACACGGAAGATCTCTGTTACCGCCCTGCGGCAAGAACAAACGTGCGAGAGCTGTGAAGGCAAACAACAGCAAGTCCAGTTTTGAGAAAAGCGAGATTTTCAATGTAATCTAATGAAAATCTCGCTTTTCACAAAAATGGACTTGATGTCTTCTGCCTTCACAGATCAGACGTGTTCTGTGTGATCTAGCTCTCTCTCTGTGAAGAACTCTTATGTAAATAGTGAATAGTGCCGCATTTTGTTGGTCAAAGACATTACTTTACGATAATGACCTTGCGCAGAGTACAGGAACAGTTGATCGTCTGTACTTATCACGAGGATATACAGCAAAAGAGAAATAGCAAAGCAAAATAAATAGCAAAAGAAACTTTTACAAAGGGGTTTTGTTGCGAAAAAGTTCACGTATACAATTGTATGATTAAAAGGATGTCATCGATATGACAATACCTGTCTTTAACAACCATCTTTTTTTGCAGGATAAAGTGATCCTTAACTCATTCTGCCCGCGACACACCACAGCAAGAAATGGCTCGACCATGATAGTTCAAGGGTGGTGGCAGAATAGCTTGGCGCCTATCTTTTTCTTCTTCTTCTTGTTCGCAGTGGGCTATACGGTCAGTCCAGCACCGGCGGTGAATGACGTCGTTTTCTCCAGGTCTTCTCGACTGCCGTAGAGTTTGGTCTGCAGTGGAGTTTGCGACGGCCACACTTCTTTTCTTTCATCGTCCAGTAGGGGGCATCTCTGGAGAATATGTTCCGCTGTTTGGTCTTCCTGACCACAGGCACAGGTTGGTGATGGCGCCAGCTTGCTTGGCGCCTATTCAGTGGCGCCATGCTTTTCTGCCACCACCCTTGAACTATCATGGTCGATCTGTCTCCGGAATCGTAATGCAGTCCTTAGAGGATAACTCCAAAATGTGGGTATTTCGTACCTCGGGCACAATGAGTTAAAAGCCAAGTGCTCTCTCAAGAGAAGCGTTGAAGGGCAAAACATGTCACCTGTCATTAAAGACCACCATTTAGGTGGCTGTAGCTGTGACTGTGGCTGTAGCTGTGACTGTGGCTGTAGCCACCTAAATGATGGTCTTTCCTGACAGGTGATCTCTGAAAAGGCCCGTTCAACGCTCAAAACAGGGTCCGCTGTACAGTCTCTGCTGTTGCCTAGAGGGTTCTCAGGTTTCCATCAGATGTGTAGGTAGCGTGATTAATTTATTTCCATAGGGCCCTTTCACACCTGTGTAGGATTAAGTGTGGCCTATCTGTACAGGACAGGTATTGCATTTCACATAGCCATGATTTTGGAAAATGATATGTATGTCATCGCCACTACAAATGCCAACAAGTTAGACAAGGTGATAGCCTTGTTTGGTGTTGTTCCTGTGTTGTGGCGGTGGTGGTGGTGTGTGTTGGTGACAGCAGTAATAGTAGTAGTAGTCGCGGCAGTGATAGTAGTAGTAGTTTTTGTTTGTGACACTACTTGTGGCTAGCAAAACCAAGGCTTTTAAATCAAGGCTTGTTTTGACCAGCTGCTTTTTCCTTTAATGTCTTGACTGCCGAGAAAAGAGGGAATGCTATCGAACTGCATGAAACATAGATCTTCATGAGGCCCCGCAACTGCGGGGCCTCATGAAGATCTATGGCTCTTGCTGACACCACATTATATGCATTCTCCCTGTGATGCTTTGGCGTCGATTTAAAAAAAAAATTCAGAAGACATTCTGCAGTGTCCATGCAAAACGACGGCCTTGTTCAGATAGCATGTCCGTTAAAAGGTCCTTGCAAAAATCAAAATGACACAGTTGCTGTGTCTTTAAATTGATCAGTGATCAAGTCGTACTCCACAAGCAAGAGATGTCCTTGCCCTCCCCCCACCCCCCACCCCCCATGACCCGCCTTTTATGGCCGTCCATTATCACTCCTCTGCCGTGAACGTTAAACCCCGAACTAACAAACTAACCCAAAATGTGCGTCCACAGGTAGTGAAAGGGCTAAGTACTTTATTAGTGTGCGTTAGGCAGGCCTTCCGCTAAAGGATAATTCTCCGCATATGACAATTAATTTTTTCTTTTTGTTTTTGGCAGGGTACATGAACAATGCATCAGAATAAGTATATCAAGTATACCACATATTCACAAATATGAACAATGCATTCATTAGAGTAGGTAGGTACAAAGTAACATTTGATGACTTTTTTGTCCAAAAAGTCACATTTCAAGGATATCCTCCGGGCGGCGGAAACGGCATGAAGCAATGATCACATCTTCGTTTTCGTCAAATCTTCCTGCATGGACTAATTAGCGAAGATGTGATTAATTCAGGAGCCCCTCAAAAAAGTTCGACCTGCCACTTGCCCTAAGCAGTGTTTACCACCGTAAAAAAAAAAAAGATTAGTTTTTGACAAATTTTAACAGGGACGAGAAAAAAAAATGGAAGGCGTCCGTCACCGGGACGGGTAAAACTCGTTGTGAATGTTTACACGACTGCAATTTTTGGAAGGTGACCTCATGACATGTACCTCACTCAACCACACCCCGCAACCCCCCCCCCCCCATCCCCCCACCCTCCTTCCCCCACCCCTTTATACTCCTGGGCACAGTTGCATGAGCGAGTTTAGTGCTGCTCCAGCCACTAAGCAAGGCGCTCCGCTGTAGCGGAGCGCCTTGCTTAGTGGCTGGAGCAGCACTAAGCTCACTCATGCAACTGAGCCCAGGCGTGCACTTGCAGCTTTGTCATCAGTACTGATGTACTTATCCCGGTCGTGTTTAAGGAATACGATGGAAAGTAGAGCGGCAGGGACAGATTTTTTTTTGGTCATGGACGGACATTTTTAAATCCTAGCGGAAAGCCAAGTTATGGTTATGTTGCATTTTTTTCCTACTCAAATATATTTTTATAATCCAAACTGAGCTGTGTTTTACCTCATGAATCATTCATCACAGGCCACACATGATCATTGCCCTCGATAAAGCCTCGAGGTATGAATGTGTGATTGGGGGTTACCTGCACCACGATACATTGTACATGAATATGACGACATAGAGGTAAATCGAAGCAGCAAGAGGCATAGATTATCATGAGCCCCCGCATTCTGTAGGGGCTCATGATAATCTATGCCTCTTGCAGATGTTGGCGATTTGCCTGAACTTTGGTGCAGAGGTTCTACACCGAGAACACATTCTCGAAGAAAAACGTTGCACAGCTCTCCGTGAGAGTTAAGGACCCGCTACACATGCCCGGTTTTGAGGCCGATTCCCGATCAGTTTTCGAATCGGTAGGTGATCGGGCCGGACTAAAAAACGTGTGCACTGCCACACATTTCCCGACTTGTTTAGCCGACCGGTTTGAACCGAAGATCAAAGTCGTACCTGTTCTGCAAAATGACTGCTAGTTTTGACAGTGATGATGATGTGCTTGCGTTATCAGCAGTTTTGCATCATATTCGGGAAGAGGCGTGCGAACAGCAACGGCGGTGGTACTGATCACAACAGGCGTGTTCCGCCATTTGCAAACCGTGCTGAAACGATATGATTTGCGAGACGCGCTCTGATTGGTTGAAGCTTACGATCGGGACCGATTCGGATCGGAAAAATAGAGCAGGTTCTAGACAGCCGATTCCCAGCCGATTGGGACCGGATCGGATAATTGACGTCATCCGATCGCAATCGGATCGGAATCGGCTTCAAAATCGGGGCACAACCGGCACGTGTGGCGGGGCCTTAACGGCGAGATTTCAGCCAGACTGATTTCACACCGACCCGTGCGACGACAGTGTTCCAATATATACTGGGAAATTAGTGAAGTTGTTGATTGTTTGGTTGTTTGGCTGTTTAGTTGGTTGGTTGGTTGGTTGGTTGGTTGGTTGCTTGGTTGGTTGGTTGTTTGTTTGGTTGTTTGTTGGGTGTTAGACGGAATCCAGCAAGGGAAAAAAGTATGCTCTAGTAACGAAACTAAAACAAAGGAAAACGACAGGCACACAAAATGAGAGGAGGGGGGGGGGGAGGGGGGAGAGACAGACAAACAGTCAGACAGACAGAGACAGAGAGATACAGAAAGACAGACAGACAGACAGACAGACAGAAAGATAAAAAAGATAGAAGAACAAAAGAAGCAGAAGGAAAAAAGGAAGAAAGAAAATAAAAAGAAACAAATAATTAAAAAATGAAAAAAGAAACAAAGAAATAATAAAAATAGAAAGAATGAATGAATTGAAAAAGACAACACACTTAATAATAATAATACTTATAAAGACAATTTGTATAGCGCATAATCACTATAGCCATTCTACATTACAATATTGAAACACAGCGCTTACAACAACAACAAAAAAAGCAAAACTAACAATTTAAAATTAAAATATGATTATTTTTTTATGTGTGTGATCAGTACGCAATAGTTAGAAAACACTTTCTCGGCATGCAGTGCAATTGTAACGTTCACTGCTTACTTGCATCCCCATTCTTCATAAGGAGGATATGTTTGGGGTTTGACTCTATCTGATAAATCAAACCTTGGATCTCCGTGCCCTGGAGTTATTGCGCCTGATGTGCTTGATGTCTGATGCGACGACCGCCGGTAGAGAGCGCTGGGAGTACGGAGGCGTTGTGGCGTTAAAATTTACAAATTTAGATCACAATCCTCTACATTCAGTCCTTTCTAAGAGTCGTAGATTATCATGAGGCCCTGACGGGGCTCATGTTAATATATGTCTCTTGTTGAAACGGATGGGGCTCATTTGTATCATTTCATCTCAGGAGGAGATATAGACTGACGCCATGTGTTGCTGTTTCATCCAAATTTATACATTCACGGTCTTTCTCTAAGCAACTTACATCTGCACGAGAAATAGACCCAACATTCTGCAAGAGCTCAAGGGAACCAATCGCGTCTATTTCCAGTACGGAGCGGAGCCGCAAATTTGCTATCACCACTCCACCTCCGTTGGTTCAAGTGGCAGACGATTTAAGCTTGTTATTGTTCAGGTGACTGAATATAACGCTTCGTCTGCCGTGGTGTTTCTTGCCTTGGATAAATCTCGTCGGGTTAGGTGATCCTAAAAACCCAGCTTCCCATCTAAGTTTGACTTTAAACCTGAATTAATTTGGAACCGCTGACTCAGAGGGTGGCATATTGCGTGAATGTACAAGTTTAAACCGTTATCTTCTCTGTCGACGAGACACTTAGTGTGGGGAATTGAGGCAAAAGTTGTTGGAGGTGGGTAAGGTGGGGAGGGGTGAGAGGGAGAAGGGATGGTAGGGGAGTGGAGAGAGAGATGATGATGATGATGATGATGAAACTTTATTTTTCAACGGTAAAAAGTTTTGACAGAAAACAAATCGTCATTTTACAAACTTGCCGTTGCTAACTACAGGATAAAAAGGAAGGGAAACTATAAAATATATATGTACATACAAAACCCAATAGCATCATTATATACAGAAAAAAATAATAATACTCATCACACACACATGCACACACGCACGCACGCGCGCGCGCCGCTCACACATACACCCACACGCACAAACAAACACGAGCACACACACACATGCGCACACACATATAAAAACCATCTGTATGAAATACATGAGGTACAGGAAATATTACAGTACCTGAGAAACGTACTAAGTCTGACTCATCAGGTTATCAAAAAGTTTTGTTTTAAAACTTCCTGGTGAGGTAATAGTTTTCAAATGTGCAGGGATAGAATTCCAAGCAAACGGACCAGAGAATGACATACTAGTTTTAAAAAGGTCAATTCTTGGCAGTGGTAGGGGTAAGGTATTGTTTCTTGAGGTCCGTTCACGTTCTTGGTGAGATATAAATTTACTGATTAGATACTGGGGTGTCATATTATTCAGTATCTTATGCATAAAGACGCATTTGTTTAATGTAAGTTGCTGACGCAGACCGAGAATGTTTAAATGTCTAAATTTGTCTGTGGTAGGGATGGGGCGTCTATCTATCATTTTTACAGCTCTTTTGTATATGGAGTTTAATCTCTTCATGTGGACATCACTGCAGCCGTCCAACACTGTGGAGACATAATCAACATGGGACTTTATATGAGCATGAAAAAACAATTTACGGGTATTTGTATTCGTTACATGTCTAAGCTGGGACAATAAGAAAGTGTTTTTAGCAATGGTCTTACAAACAGCATTTATATGGGTCTCCCAGCACAGTTGTTCGTCAACATGTATTCCTAAGAATTTACGCTCAGTGACTTGTTCAACAGGTTCAGCGTTTAATTGTAATTGTAATGGCTGTAGTCGGCGTTGATGTTTTTGTCGCGTGGCGATTAAGATACTCTTTGTTTTTGCTGGGTGAAGAACCATACGGTTCTGTCTACACCAGTCAGATACCTCATTGAGACTGCATTGTAAACTATGGCTAATGTCCGTCGTTTTTTTGCCAGAAACATGAAGACTCGTATCGTCAGCAAATAGATTACAATTAACGTCAGAATTAGTGATATGCAACGGTAGATCATTAATAAATAGTATGAATAGAAGAGGGCCCAAAATAGATCCCTGGGGGACGCCGTATTTTACATTTCCTTGCTTAGAGTATCTTCCATGGGCGTACACCATTTGTTTTCTGTCTTCGAGATATGATCGGAAGAATGCTATAGCGGTTGCATCCAAGTGATAAACGGTTATCTTATTTAGGAGAATGTCATGGTCCACAAGGTCAAACGCCTTTTTAAGGTCTAAGAAAACTGCTCCTGACATCAGGCTTTTATTGATTGATTCCAGCCAGCTATCTACAATATGTGTCAGTGCTGACTGACAAGAATGTTTCGGTCTAAAACAGAGAGAGAGAGAGAGAGAGAGAGAGAGAGAGAGAGAGAGAGAGAGAGAGAGAGAGAGAGAGAGAGAGAGAGAGAGAGAGAGAGAGAGAGAGAGAGAGAGAGAGAGAAAGGGAGAGAGACAGAGAGAGACAAAGAGATAAAGGAAAAAGGCTGCTGTTGTTTGGCAAAAGCTATGTCCGTTGTTTCTTTGTTGTTTTGTTTTGTTTCTTTGTTGTGTATGTGTGTGTATGTGTGTGTGTGTGGGTGTATGCGTTTGTGTGTGTGTATGTGTGTGTGTGTGTGTTTTGGTTTGTTTGGTTTTTGCTTGTTAGATTTTTGTGTTTGTTTGTTTGCCGTTTTTTTGTTTTGTTGTTGTTTTGTTCAGGGAAGGGGGGGGGGGGGGGGGGGGGGGGGTAGAAAGCGAGATTTTTTATTGTATAACAAATGAAAATCGCACTTGTCTCAAAAATGGACATGCTGACTTTTGCCAATTAATTGCAGAAGGTTAGCTAGTTGTGGAGTTAGTTATACGTTGCTTGGATCATTCGAGACGTGCTGCATACGTATCCACGGCTGTTTGCCGCGTATCCAAACGTGGAACGTCTCGGCAAAATGAGCATCCGGACAGCAACAATATAGAGTTTACGTTAAAGCCGGACCACTCCCAACAAGGGGCGAGGGCAAAGTCACGGAGGACAATCAACTTCTATCATAAGCATAGACAACACTGCAAACATCTCCAAGAGGCATAGATCATCATGAGCCCTCCGATCTCATGAGGTTATATGCCTCTTGGAGATGTTTGCAGTGTTGTCAGTTCGCTACGATATGACTCTCGTTCGTTGTTGCGAGTCGTTTGTTGCAAAGGATACCTCACTAATATTTAGTCCACAGTACGTACATTTTGCGCTGCGTGTGGGAAAGAAAAATCCTGAATATATAGTGGACTTATGTTGCCAACCGGTCTAATACCCAAAACTAAGTTAAGACTTGCTGAAGGCGTTGCGCTTTCATGTCTAATTTAATTTATAAACATCTTACAGGAAAAAAAAACACAAAAAAAAACAAACAAACAAACAAACAAAAAAGCCAACGAACAAACCAATATGATTACGAAATTTGTATTTGGAAACAATACATAAACAGTGCATTAAACGCTAAGACGAGGGTGGAGAGGGAGGGGGAGGGGGGGAGGGGAGAGAGGGAGGGGGTGGGGGGTGGAAAGGGGGAGCGTTATCATTCGACACCCGCAGTCACCGAATGTGTCTAGTGCAGTCTGATAGAGTGCATTTAAAATGCCGCCACGTAACCTGCATTCTTTACCTTAGCCCAGTCAGCCCTGACGCACTACAGCAGGAGATGGGTCGACCATGATACTGAATTCAAGGGTAGTGCCAGATTAGCTTGGCGCCGACAGGCGCCCAGCTAATCTGGCACTACCCTTGAATTATCATGGTCGATCTATCTCCTGCAACAGGTGCATAGTCGTTAGATGACGCCTCCAAAATTTGGGAAATACGTGCGTGGGGCTGAATTAATGCGTTAGACACGACATCGTCGGGACCTGTGCCGTGAACCATCGCTGATGACTGGATGAGCAATAGGTCCTGGGGCGGACGACTGCCTGACTTCATCAGCGCCCAGTTCTATCTCGCACCTCATCTTTAAGTCGAATCCATGCTGTGGCCCTCCTCGAATCCTTCCGCCCGACACGTCCCAGGGGGGCCTGACGTTCGAATCCCGGTGGCTTGCCGAGGATAAATTTATGTCCTTTCGGTACTGAGCGGTGGCAGACAATGCAGTCGTTAACCCCTTTACTGCCGAGAAAACGTGAAGGCGATCTCACTGCAAGAGGCGTAGATCCTCATGAGTCCCCGAGACTGCGGGGGCTCATGAGGATCTATGCCTCTTGCTGAGACCACTTTGTGTCCATGTTATTTGGAGAGTCGTGGCTTTTTGGCCGCTCACTGAACACAGATGTCAGAAACAAAATGTACCTCCTCCGGCAGGAAAGGGGTATTATAATCCCTTTTGTGCACACAGCCACTGTGACTGTAAACAGGGACCGTGGCGCCGTGCCCAAAGGGGTTAACCCCTTTACTTCCAGGGAATGCAAAGTTGTGTTTTTGAAATCATCCTAAACTCAGATTCAGTCGAAAGAACGTGGATAACAAACCGCGCGGGGGTTGATGGGGCATGTGCTTCTCTTGCAGTTGGATCGTGCTTATCGTGCCGAGATAAACTAGCCCCGGTTTTGTCCCTAAAGGCCCCGCCACACGGGCCGGTTGTGCCCCGATTTTGAAGCCGATTCCGATCCGATTGCGATCGGATGACGTCAATTATACGATCCGGTCCCAATCGGCTGGGAATCGGGTGTCTAGAACCTGCTCTATTTTTCCGATCCGAATCGGTCCCGATCGTAAGCTTCAACCAATCAGAGCGCGTCTCGCAAAGCATGTCGTTTCAGCACGGTTTCCAAATGGCGGAACGCGCCTGTTGTGATCAGTACCACCGCCGTTGCCGCTGATGTTTCGCACTCCTCTTCCCGAATATGATGCAAAACTGCTGATAATGCAAGCACATCATCATCACTGTCAAAACTAGCAGTCATTTTGCAGAACAGGTACGACTTTGATCTTCGGTTCAAACCGGTCGGCTAAACTTGACAAGTCGAGAAATGTCAGTGTGGCAGTGCGCACGTTTTTTAGTCCGGCCCGATCACCTACCGGTTCGAAAACTGATCGGGAATCGGCCTCAAAACCGGGCTCGTGTAGCGGGGCCTTTAGCACCAAAAACGTCAACTGTCAAACTGCGTCAGCAAGACGTTTATATTCAAATGTGGCCGCGTCACTGTAGGAGCCCTTGAGAGTATGCCGCTGTGAGATGGCCTTAGTTGCTTGCTCGGCGTCAAACCCAAATAGCTAACTAACTAACTTGAGAGTATGTGTCTTCCGGCTGAATTCCTCTCTTTAGGGCTTGTGCGCTGGGACAACTAGAGCCAAGGCAAAGCCGAAGAACTTTTGCTTTTGTTGGATGTGTAGAACACAAGCATGTAGTCCCGGCCCTCTTCTAAGCATCGGCTCCAACGCTCAAAAATTTCGATTGATAGAAACTTTTTTTTTTTTAATGTTAAAAATCCCAACATAGAAAGAAACTGTATGAGAAAGGACAATTACAACACAATTCATTAAATTTTCGGTTGAACTCCTTCTCTGCCACTGTACGTACATTTTTGATTCATTCAACGAACAAAAGCAACAACCATCCAAGAAATATGGATACACTGAAATTGGTATCAGCCAGTCATAGATCCTCATGAGCCCCCGCATTCGCGGGGGCTCATGAGGATCTATGACTCTGGCAGTTGGAGTCGTGTTCACTTTTTCTCGGCAGTAAAAGGGTTAACTCTTTTTCAACCCTTATCTTTTGGAATACATCATTAGTTATGAAATAAGCTTGACTAACATAGTTCAAGGGTAGTGCCAGAATAGCTTGGCGCCTCTAGGCGCCAAGCTATTCTGGCACCACCCTTGAACTAAAGCCATTGGTCTTTATTCAGATCTGTAAGTACTATAATGTAGCTTGCATATGGCAGTAGACAAATTTGAAGCTTTTAAATCTCAGTATGATATGGGTTAATGGACACACAAATAACTAACTACATATTGAACAACTTGTGTGTGTGTGTGTGTGTGGGGGGGGGGGGTTAATTGACGGCAACTGATATAAAATTAATGCTCCATCACCTGCAGAGCATTGAACTACCTACTTAAGCGCTAAAATACGAAAAGCTAATATTCTGTCTACTGCCTGTCATACATTTCGCTCGCAAGAAATATCCACTGAGACCCTACGCACATTAGGAAGGACAGGGTCACTAGGTATTTGAGTAGGGAGTCTCAAATTGCTTTGCGAAATCGAGTCCTGCAGACTAGCATTGTAGTCAAAGCATAGTAGTCACGGACTGCGTACCGTCAGGCAGTAAGTGTGACTTCGCGAAATGTTACGACTGACTCGTGTACCTAGGCATCAACTAGGCGACAGTTTCGCGTAGGAACCCCGTGGCCCGGAAACGCCCTTGCAGGCAAGGTTAGAGTTTAATGGTCCTTAATTTGACGGCGGCGCAAATCCCACTGTGGTCAGATAACATTTGGAAGTCTGTCGCCTAAAACCCTGATCCTTTTGCTGACAAGAGGCAAAGAGTCTCATGAGCCCTTGCAGTCGATGGGGCTCATGAAAATAAATGCCTCTTGGATATCAAAGTTTGCTGTTTATGTCTCTCAATTTAAGTGAGTTATTTGAGGTAGATGTCGTTTAGCGGGACAATAGTCCTGCGGTCCAGACCTTTCTGTCTACAAGAGACATAGATGACCATGAGTCCCTGTACGTGCAGGGGCTCATACATATCCACATCTCTTTCCATCATATAATGGAGTTATTCGGGGTAGATATCAATTTCATTGTCCGTGACTGTTGTCCAACATCCAGACAATTTCACTCTACAAGAGACACTGATTTTCATTAGTCGCTGCAGCTTCAGGGTCTCATGAGAATCTGTGCCTCTTGCTGCTCTAGATATGGGTTCAGCTGTTCCTCAAATGACGAGTGTTAGCTGGAGTAAGCGTGTTGCTTACTGTTTCTGTCCTGTCCGTGAGGCCTACCTCTATTTAAGGTAGGCAAGTTATCTTTATCTTGAATATATGTGGTATAGATGTGCATGGGCCGCGATGACTCATGTTAGATTGCGTGCGTGAGATTTATATCAGCTGCACAAGTCCCCCCCCAAAAAAAAAGAAATGTACGCCTTGCTTCCTTCGCTTGATCTTTCCTTCGTTTATTTTCGTCATTGTTTTCCCTTCCATAAGTTCAGTCTTCCAGGAAGAGGCATAAATCCTCACGATCCCATGCATATCTCATGCATCTGCCAGGACTTTAAAAATCGTAAACCTC